>JALMGF010000109.1:2512500-3112500 GCA_023333645.1 Sceloporus occidentalis
CCAGAAAATGTTCCTTCCCGGAGCGCTTTGCTTTTCCGCATCACTGAACAGGCTCGCAACAACATGCCACGGATCACCGAAGGACTAATAGACGAGTTGTTAGCGGGGGAATTGCAGTCACAAACTAGATTAGGATGTTTAATTGAATACAGATTGACCTCCTGCGTATATCTGCGTTCTCGTTGTATATCTGCGGCATTTCTTTTGATTAAATCGCTGGCTGCTTGATCGCGCGTTCTTATTTTTGCACGCTGGGGGATTTATCGATACGTTTTATCCCACTTACGGCACGTTACTTTGTAATAAGCATGCCCCTGTATTATACATTCTGGAGATTATTGTTTTATATTATATATATATATATATATATATATATATTATCTATAATATATACTGTATGTATATATATATATATATATATATATATAAAAAATATACGGTATACATTATAGATAATATAATATAATATATATATATATATAGTTGCTTAGTGCTATTTATGTGTAGGTGCTGAAGCTTCTAAGAATTGTCCGCAGCGCATCGGGAGAAACATCTAGTAAATTTACCAGTTGTCGTCGGATGATATAACTGGCCGCTAACTGAACCGTTCTCTTTGCCCTGATGGTCATTAAGTCAGCTTATAACCGGTAGAATGGACATTTCAGATCATTTCCGGTGATATTTTGGGTCGTATCAGCAGACTCGCTCCCGTAAAGACGTCCTCGGGTCTAGGTTGCCGTTCAAGATTCCATTTAACGGGACCTTTATCATGCGAGTAGCTTTTAGTGCGTCCGAAAATAGACCGGGAACGTATCTCTGAGCAGATTAAGATATGTAAGGGCTGATCGGCCCTTTTCTACATAAACCCAGGGCTTTCTAGCTCGGTTCTAATGACTCTGAGCGACCTTGGAGAAGTACGTTTCAGTCCACGGGGACCTTACGGATACTGGGATCGTAAAAAAAAAAGCACTTAGTGATGCTTAGCCCAGATTAACTCATTGCGTTCTCGTTCTAAATTCTTACAATAAGCCTTCTTTACACATGTATCGTTCCACGTCTAATATTTTAGAGTCAAACCAATTGGTGGGTGACCAGGTGAGACACGGCAGTTCCGGATAATAGGTAACTATCGTTATGGTGGCCCCGAAAAGTTGGAATCCAGACGTTGGCCAACATTGAGCGTCGTTCCCTGCCATCGAGAAAACCCTGGTTGGTGACACTACGGGGTTAAAACGCTAGGGTAAAAGTGTAGATATAATAGTAAAGTAAAAGGCGAGGTTGTTTTATTATCCCGTGTTTCAATGTCATAACGCCGCAAACAACCGCAGACCAGGAAAGTCTCCGTCGGCAGATATCGGAGAGGTCCTCACGCCAGCCGCTCGCGCAAACAAGACTTATGCCGAGCGATAAGAAACAAAGCCGACGCGTTAAACATTAACAGCTCCCCAGAAGACGGCATGGAGATCAGCTCCTCAACGCCTTTCTCCTTTTCTCTCCTGATCTGATTTTCAGTCCTGCATGTTGTCCGTTTTAATGTTATTGTCCATTTTCACTCTTCTCTATTGTTACAGCGCCGCGGCCTCTGCTGCCGCTCTATTAATACAATGGAATGGAATAAGCTCTACTAAATCAATTAATATTAATATTATTTTCAGTGGATTCGATGTATCCAAACACGATTAACTACAATTCCCACAATCAATTGTAAAGGTACACATGGTTTGCTGAAGCTCATGGGAGTGGCAGTTATTAGAAAGGTTTGAGAGCTCTCAGCCGACTCATACCCTCATACCCAGCAAAGATCCTGAGCTCCTTGAAAAGAGCGGGCATCAGGGGAGAAAAAAAAAGAGAAACAGAAGGATTTCAGCCCAAAAGAGGGACTGTCCCTCTTAACCAGAGACACTAGGGAAGTATGGCAGAGGCAGTGTAAATACCTGTTACATTGTACTCGTTGCTGTGTAAGTAGGTGCGTCATCGTCAATACCTGATACATGTTAGAGGGCATTTGAAGGACATTTTATCTGCCGGCCGATCGTTACCAGTTGATTTATGAGTTCTGAATTTATGAATTTTTGTTGTAATCTCGTGACGAGTTCTGTGCCAAGAACGACGGAGCTCAATGACATATTAGAAACTCACAAGTGACATTGGAATCATGAGAACTTTTCTTTGATTGCATTTTTAACTCTGTTTTACCCTGAATATCTGTCTTCGGGGAGTTACTAACTCGGTGGCAGTTAAGCGATTTGTATCTGGTAGGTTTGTCGGCCCGTACAGAAAACTAGTAAGGAGGGATGCAGATTTCCCATACATCATATCTACTGCACCTGCCAGCTTCAAAAATGGCGGCCGTTACCATTGACCCATTCTGGTCTAGGCCAACTAGGGCGGGAGGTCCAGGGGTCAGCAGTGCCCTCAGTGATCACCCCAACCAGCCACGTTACACCGTGAAGGGAGGTCCTTCAGCACCAGGTCTGTGGTGGGATAGTCCTTTTGGCTCATGTACCGGCTCTGTAAGCCTACATGGGGTACAAGACTTGGCTGGTGCCACGGCCAGCCCCTCCACTTGGGCATGTAGAACATGCGGAGGGATCCTATTAGGCACAGAGTTACCTAGGGGTAGAGAGTAGTCACGCTTAGCTCCTGATCGATAGATTAAATCGAGCACAGACCGCTCTAGTCATGTTTTCAGAGCCTCGTGCTCAGTAAATGGCCTTGTTAATGTATTGCTAGAAGCAGCCATTTAAAGAGATAATTCCATGGGTTGATTAATTTCATCATACGTCAAAAGGGACTTCGTACCGTACTAAGATAACAGAATGATCTGTACATAGTAACGGCCACACGGCCAGCAAACGTATAGCTCTTTAGAACGAAATACGTGTCTCGCCAGCTTTAGTTTCCATAATTAATGTAATTTCACACAACAGAACGTTTGAATTACGTTAGAAGCCGTCCAGACTTACAGACGTTGCTAATTAATTGAAGAACCTATCCAGATGATAATTGCAATCACAGCGAGCGATCATAATTGGACTTGGTGTTTGTCAAAAAGAGGTCAGGATGGTAGCTAATTTTGTTTTGGAAACAGTGAAAACTGATGGAATTTTAGTTCTAGGTTAGAATGAAAAAAATAAATATTACAATTAATCTAAAATCCTAATATTTTTCATATTAACTCTCTAAATCCTGCTTGAAGACAGCACAGTCTATCACTTGGGTCTGTGTGTCGCGGTTGCCTCTAGACACCAAGGCTGCTCTAGTAAACATATACCTTAAAAAACTAAACTTTATGCAGAAATGGGTGAGAATGGGCGGGGCATGCCTGCGAATGGGCAGGGCATGCCTGCAAATGGGCAGGGCATGTGTAAGAATGGACGGGCATGTGTGAGAATGGGCAGAGAGTGTGTAAAAATGGATGGGCATGTGTGAGAATGGGCAGGGCATGTGTGAGAATGGGCAGGGAGTGTGTGAGAATGGATGGGCATGTGTGAGAATGGGCAGGGAGTGTGTGAGAATGGACGGACATGTGTGAGAATGGGAAGGGAGTGTGTGAGAATGGACGGGCGTGTGTGAGAATGGGCAGGGCATGTGTGAGAATGGATGGGCATGTGTGAGAATGGGCAGGGAGTGTGTGAGAATGGATGGGCATGTGTGAGAATGGGCAGGGAGTGTGTGAGAATGGACGGGCATGTGTGACAATGGGCAGGGAGTGTGTGAGAATGGACTGGCATGTGTGAGAATGGGCAGGGAGTGTGTGAGAATGGACGGGCATGTGTGTGAATGGGCAGGGAGTGTGTGAGAATAGGCAGTGTTCTAGAATCGCTATTGAATGCTTTCACGTGGTTTTCACACAAGCCCCCGTTGATCCACCTGTGCGCTCTACTTTTTATTTTTTCTCCTCGGACATTGAATGTCTGATAGACTTCCGTAGGGAAGACGCTCTCCAGACCCAAGTTGGCTACATGTTCTTGAGCCACTCAACGAAGATCTTGGTAGAATCCAAAGAGACAACAGATCTCGCGGTGACCCAGGAAGAGGTAACAAGAAACATGAGAGGATAACTTCAATCCAACTTCCCAAGATAAGTCCAATAACAAAAAAATACCAGATATGAATAGTATGATTAATGATATCAAATTACATGAATTCAGCTTTGAAGGACATCACTCTACTAATAAAGATCTCTTCAGAATATGATAAGTAACAAGAGAAGGCCCTTAATTTATATAAAGAAAGGAAAAAATAGCAGCGTATGTTTTCTTTTTTCCAAACTTCAAAATTCTAAGACGAAGCCGCTCAGGGTGTCGACTAACCCCGCGATCAAGTCATTAAATTATTTACAGTCCATGATTTATTTGCTCCCGAGAAATGAAACTCCAGGATTATAATTCATTCCGTGCTGTCTGGCTGGATCATAGACTCGTTTACTTTTTGCACAGAGATTAAAAAGTACATTTATATATAAAGAAATAACTCACCGTCGACATTCCGAGAAGAGCATCGGACGTTAGTTTCATAAAAAAATAATAATTTAAAAAACCCAGTATCATAAAAAAAAATGGAAAGCTAGATTTATTTTATTTATAATTTATTTAAATAGTTTGCTTCCTGACGATCTCGTTTGTTTATCTCGTTTACTCGTTATCACGACTGGATTAACACGGCTTTCTCAATCTACGTAAATACGAAGGCAGACTTACTATTTATATTATTATATTTCCCAGAGGATTTAATGAAATGACATCAAGGATCTCTTAGAATACCGTTGATCTTTAGAGGCATTTATAAGAGATCGAGACGTTCCTGCTGGAGTTTTATTAAAGCCGAAAAGGTCGCCCGTAACAGCGTAACTCAGAAGTATCTTGTGTCTGGACAAAGTTCAGTCTATTGAACCCCGGCGCCCAACCCAGAAACACAAAAACACGTCGTCATCTCAGAGAGATCTACTGAGGTTTCTTAACGTTACGGGCGATGCCACAAGCCATCCAACTCATTATCTGGACCGGGTGTCAACGACTAAACGAGACCGTCGGGGGGGGGGTCGCATTGGTTAGATTTGTCTTGTAGAATGGGTAGTATTGTTCATTTTCCAAGTCGGGGAAAAAGAACGTATAAAGCCAACATTGGTCGCCACGTTATCATCTCACTCAGACCCTCCGGAAGTTCTTGGTTTTTGTTACCGCGTTGCGCAAGTTTGGAGGCGGCTCATCACCTATAATGGTTATTTCATGGATATAATAACAGAGCTTGTTCTGAGAACACGTGGAGGATCCTTTAGAATACCGTCAGACCCCTTCCACTTTAGAATTTGATGGTTTTGTCAATTTAAAGGGACCGTATACTCCATTACTCTTTGATACATTTGCAGAGCAGGAAACCTTGGAGACTTAGACGCTGGCTCCAGCTTCAAGCTGCCGTTTGGACTTTTTATGGATGTAAATGTACATTTTAACGTATTTACAACTAATGGACCAAGCCACGGCCTCCATCATACGCTTAGCAATACGAGACCACCCCAATGGCAGAGACGTTAATAGCCTCCGTCCACATCTCGGGTTAGAAGAAGAAGAGTCGGCCGTGACGCAAGTCGCCAGCAAAGCATTAATCCGGTTCCATAACCCGGGCAGACGGCATAACCGGCTTCACACAGAGCTTCGGCACCATCGGGGGGGGGGGGGGGGCACGTAACGGTCCGCTCCGCTGATTTCATTACATAACACGGCCCAGCGAGTTATTTTAATTCCCGGGAAGAGGAAACAATAGATGAAAGACAGAAAAGCAGTATCTTCTCTTACGTACCGGGAAGCCATTTTCATCATCGGGTCCATACATTAACCAAACCTCCCCTCGTAACTGGGGGCTCAGCTCAGGACACGTTGAGACCACTTTAACCCTTTTGCTGCCATGGAGCAGGGTCACTGATGGGATTAATTATAGTTGTCAACTCAGCAGATTAAAGTTTTAAAGGAGCCATTGACAGGCTAAATTGGGCTACAACTCCCAGCAACTCCAAAGAACTGCTAAGGAGGACCCTTCCCATGAGTCAATTCTGGGGTCACATTCTAAATATGGAACACTCAACAAATACAGAAATATACAAAAATATAATTACATAAAGCTGCGTCGCAAGCCGCTCCAACCGGTGGCCTTTTCATCCATGCGTTAGAATAACGAGAGTCAAATTCCCATTACCAAGAAATTACATCCTTACAATTTTATTGCTGTTCTAATAAAATCCCGTAATAATCCATTTGTATCAATCCAGCTGAAATACAAAACGGGTGCATTACATGCGAAAACGGCTTTTTTTCCACAGATAATCTCCTACGCGGTCTATCTTTGCCGACGTCATTGATTTATCCCTCCTTAAACCGTCAGGAATTACATGCATGGAGGACACGTTGGAGCTGCGAGGGGTAGCGTGTTTGTATGGACGCTGGGTAAATGGTAATTGAGTGGAATTAGGTCAGTATTTATGATAACGTTTATTAAACCGGAAGGCCTTTGCAAATTCCGCGATGGAAACGCTTTTCCAGTTGGCCGGTGGCTCCCAACAGGCTTTCCGTGGGAACTGGCTCCTTTCGATTCTTGGTAACATTGTAACGGCTGCCTGTTCACTCCTTCTGTGCTCCGAATTAATCTCCGTTTGTCGATTGGAAAGAGAGCGTTAAACAAAAATAAATCTCGATCTTTTAGAATTTAAACAGAAAACCGTTTTTCCAGCAATGAGAACGACATCAGCGCCTGCGTGGGGGTCTCACGGGAATTAAGAGGCCCGCAGCAAAAATTAGCAAAGTGGCAAAATCTTACATGAATAAAGAATTCTATTATTATTATATATAATGTAATAAAATCTGGAGCGAGATATTTAACAACGTGAAGCTTCCAGAATTCTTTTCCGCTCTAAGAAATAAGTCACATAACACGTTACGTCTTTGGAAGTTATTGATCGAGTGGTGGGGGTAAAGTTATTGATTGCGGGCGGCGGGGGCACCCGGTCAGCGAGCCGGCTCACCGCGGTTTGCAGATTGGAAAAAAATCACAGTGCGTTGACACCCTGGCTGTAAGAAACCGCGACAACTCCGCTAAATCATGTACAAGACGTTAACCTGCCTCCTAATCACAGGAGAAATCACAACACATTAAACTGACAGCAACATTAATATGACATCATCAACCAAACAGTGCGTTCTGCTGCCCCAAAAAATGTGCCAGAACAACTCGATTGCTAATAAGGAAACATGATTTATTTATTTTTAACGTATAATAACGTTTATTAGAGGGATGCATGGATACGTGTTTAGATTTTCTTTGCTATCAGACCCAAGTCTGAAGATAGTTTATGGGATTCTAAAAAGAATAATCAGAAGAACAAGAACACGAAAAAATAAGACAGTCCGAGGCCGCAGCCCTGGACGCTGTATACACCAAGCTGTAAATATTCCCTTAAAACAAGAGAACGGGAATCATAAGCAGCTGCCGAGTGCAACCCAGCGGTGCTCCATAGACTAATATGGGCAAACCCCAGCCCCGCAGCCTCGCGTACGGAGCCGTTCAGCCTGCGCAGGCTTCAGCGTCTAAAAAAGGAAGACGGGAGAGAAAGCTAGAGGCAGAGAGAGAGACGGAGAGAGAGACGGAGAGAGAGAACACAGAACCACCCTTAGAGTTCCAAAGCGGTGCTGTTTGTACCACAACACCTTCTTGGAAAAAAATACATGTTAATACGTGGCTGGCAGTGAAAGGGTTAACATAAAAAAGGAGATTTCTGCCACCGACAGCCGCTGTGGCAACTAATAATTCTTTAACCCTTCAGCCTCCTTAGTGATCAGGTACAATATGAAACACTTTATTCCCACGCCGATGCCGTTCCATAAGCACCGGGGGGAGGGTAATCGGAGTCCACGCGTGAGCCGTGCAGTCTCTGCCGATCTCGTCTGCCGACTGTTTACACAAATTGCATTTTTTTGAGCTCAGCCGGGCTTTATATGGTGCGAGATTATACAGTCTAAGGGGAAACGTCTAAAATAGACTGAGCGTGGCAAAGGTCAGGTACCCCGTGTGACCCACGGTTTCCCTGGGGGGGACTCCGCTTTTATAGAGTTCGCACGCGGACGTCTGCTTAGAAAGCTCGCTGCCGTCGGACCCCGCGGCACTTTTCTCCTCGCCGGGTCTCCCGAGATCCGGAACGGGTAAACTGACGGTCCGCACGTCGTACACGCGCAGGAGGATCTCCAGGGTGTTGATCTCGGTGAATCCGTGTTCCTCCAACGACAGGCAGGTTCTTTGGACCTGCTCGATGCAGGGGGAGAAGGAGCAGATCCGACCACCTGAAAGACAGAAGATAAAAAGATATATACATTCTTCTGCGGGTTCCGATTACCGATCCACGCCATCCGAGAAGGCGCGTCCTGGGGGTATTCCGTCCGATGAATAATACATTTATAACACACGCGGCTCCTCGCCGGGGGACCAAACCGAGAAAAACCGAGCCAAGCTGAAGAACAACAAACATCTCCTACTTGGAGAAGATTCCATACGAGATCACGGACTAGAATCTAGAGTTTTATGATAGGAGAGGATGATACGCGAACCGGGCACAATAAAAAAAAAAAATCTAGATCGGTAATATCCGTTTAAAGACATTTAATGTTACTAAAAAAACAAGGTTTATATAATTTGCTTTTTTCGTTGGTGATGTAATCACATGACCTGCGTCTCATAAAATATCTCTATATCTCTCAGTGAGATGTCTGCGGTGAGACCAGGATTAATACTCATTATGGATTTGTATAATAAATAAATAAATAATAATAAAAAAAATATATATTTTAAACATGCATTCTTTTATTAAAGTCAAATCGTTATTATCCAAAAGCATTGTCAGCACAATTCACAGCGCGCTTAATGTTAAAACCGGACCGTTCCCATAACATTTCTATGAACCCGTCCCTCCGAGGTCGCATTTTCAGCGCGCTCCATTTTTTGGTGTGTTCTAGGTGGGCGATTTAAACAACGGCAATAAAAAAGACTGATGTCTCTTTCGTCGCAGTCACGTTTCACTGAAGGCTTCTCAGCCGCACGTATATCGTCAGACTAAAACAAACCGAACGCACCGAACGGCGGCTGCCGGAGAACGCTTCTGCATGCGCAGTACGTGTTACAGGAGAAAAGAGGAGAGAGAGAGAGAAAAGAGGAGAGAGAGAGGAGAGAGAGAGAAAAGAGGAGAGAGAGAGAAAAGAGGAGAGAGAGAGAGAGAAAAGAGGAGAGAGAGAGAGAGAAAAGAGGAGAGAGAGAGAGAGAGAAAAGAGGAGAGAGAGAGAAAAGAGGAGAGAGAGAGAGAGAGAGAGAGAAAAGAGGAGAGAGAAAAGAGGAGAGAGAGAGAGAGAGAGAGAGAGAGAGAAAAGAGGAGAGAGAGAGAGAGAGAGAGAGAGAAAAGAGGAGAGAGAGAGAGAGAAAAGAGGAGAGAGAGAGAGAGAGAGAAAAGAGGAGGGAGAGAGAGAGAGAGAGAGAGAGAGAGAGAGAGAGAGAGAGAAAAGAGGAGAGAGAGAGAGAGAGAGAGAGAGAGAGAGAAAAGAGGAGGGAGAGAGAGAGAGAGAGAGAGAGAAAAGGAGAGAGAGAGAGAGAGAGAGAAAAGGAGAGAGAGAGAGAGAGAGAGAAAAGAGGAGGGAGAGAGAGAGAGAGAGAGAAAAGGAGAGAGAGAGAGAGAGAGAGAGAAAAGAGGAGAGAGAGAGAGAGAGAGAGAGAGAGAGAGAAAAGAGGAGAGAGAGAGAGAGAAAAGGAGAGAGAGAGAGAGAGAAAAGAGGAGAGAGAGAGAGAGAGAGAGAGAGAAAAGAGGAGAGAGAGAGAGAGAGAGAAAAGAGGAGAGAGAGAAAAGAGGAGAGAGAGAGAGAGAGAGAGAGAGAAAAGAGGGGAGAGAGAGAAAAGAGGAGAGAGAGAGAGAAAAGAGGAGAGAGAGAGAGAGAAAAGAGGAGAGAGAGAGAGAGAAAAGAGGAGAGAGAGAGAGAGAGGTCACATCGCTCTATCTTGGCCTGACGTGCAGCCGCGGCGGATTAGGTACGAGAGGAACCGAATGCTCTCTGTGAGCCGCGAACCCCGTCAGGCCCTGCGCGTTCCGTTTATATAAAGACTCATATCGGGGAGTCCGTTTCTGGAATCTTTATGAAGAAGAAACCTGTGGGTTCCGTCCTCGTTATAAAGCCAACCTCAGCCATACCTATAAGAGAGAAGAATTCTTGAGTAATTAAAGATTCTGTAACGATCTCCCCTCTTGGAAGGGATGCCGCGGCAAACCCTTGGCTTAGACGCACCTGGGAGTCTGTATATTTTCACTTATATGTCCTTTTTCTACATACATCACCCGCTCGGGCGACATCACCAGAGAATTACACAGGAGGAGCTCAACATTTATTTCTGCTCAGCCGACGATACTTTAAAAATAATAAAATTCCGCAGGCGCAGCCAAAAGCCGCACGATCCACAACGCGGCTCCGAAAAAATAAAAACCCGGACCATTTCCCTTCCAAAACTGCCAATTACCGTGACTGATACAGAAACGGCGCAGGCCGTCATAAAGAGCACAGCAATGCAGGAGACAAGCAGATCGGCTCTGGGAAGCGAGATTAACCCTTAGCTGGACTATATATAAAGTACAGAAGGGTAGTCATGGAACAAACAGGGGGTGTGTATATTATAATTATAATTATATATATATATATATATATATATATATATATAAAATCGCTCAATTTACCGCAGAGTACAGCTTTGGGGCAGATAAGAAGAACGTTGCCAAAAACCACAGGCAGCTGGGAAATTTACCATATATGGGCAAAGAAACACGGCCGGGTAAATAACCTCGGTTTAACACGAACTAGGCTTTGGACAGTATTATACATTGATTTATATGGCGGTGTCATATTCTGTAGCGTTGTACAACGGGTAAGCAGGACAAGTGAAAGGTTTTTACGAGGTTCTCCTATGTCCTCATCCGCCGCCCTCCGCTCTCACATCTTCACAAACGATCAGCGATTCACGTGGGTCACCTTCACGTCCCAGAGCACCCGGGGATTGCAAACGGCTGCTCTGAGAAATTCTGTCGCCACCAGCGTAATTTTCAGCATCGCTTAGAAAGTCTGTTTCAGGCTCCTCGGATGCTGAACGGGGCGATAAGCAGCATTATAGAAAACGAAGAAGAATGCCCATGATAAAATACATAAAATATTAAAACAAAAAACGCTACATAACAGACGCACGGTCACCGGTGAACCTACGGGTGATTTCAATGCATTGTTGGGCAAAATGGAACTTGAGGGGTTAATCTGCTTATATCGTTGGGGGGAAAACAGTCCCGGCACTTTAAGGCCAGCAGTCACTTCAGCGGCACGTTACATTTTTATAGTAATTAAGATAAAACTGTGAAACTATCACATCATCTCGAGAAATAGATTTTTGGTCATTTTGATTTGTTATTGACTTTTTTTGGGGGGGGTCATTTGCAAGCCCCCCCCCTACTCGTTGATATGTAAGTCGACTCGCAGTCTATGGTTGGAGGTTTCTCATGGTCTACGCTCAGCTCCGACAGGGTCGTCGTGTGGACAACCCCATCTTGGCCATATGTAGGTGGACAACGAGGCTCGCCATCTATGGCTGGAGGTTTCCCCAACTCGGTTGTATCTCGATTCACGAGGAGGCTGTCCAGATGGTACAGCGATTTATCCCAAAAATAAGGTTTTTCAGTGTAATCCTCGTCATCCTCCCTCGTCAGCAACCTGCTTCCTATAAGACGTTCGCTAAATACTCTCCAGTTGACACAAAACTCAATAATAAAAACGCATCCTTTCCAAGAGAAAAAATTTAATTATAACAAAGCTCTTCCGGAATATCCATACCCCGGACATTCTAAATGCGCTGACTCTTCCAATATTAACCCTTTAAAAATTCTTTTGACACTTGTGCCATTGTTGGGTATAAAACACAGCTTGTGTTACACGAGGTCACCCCCCCCCCCACACTTAGTTGAGGGATTTACTTAAACTCTGCTGTCTTTGGCCGGGAATGTTTGAAGCACTCAATGTCCCTCGAGAAGCCATAATGAAGCTTCTATGTAGAACGTAGCTACAGCTTTCGGTTTACATCAGGAATCAGATGGAAATAGGGGAAGCTATATTTACGAAGCTGAGCCTGGGGTCAACGCGGCTCACAGATTCCTGTACGGAGCGGGTGAGAAACGGAGGGTTTTGGGAGGAACTGAAAATAAATACATTATTCACCACATGGACAGCATGAGCAATAAATGCCGAGGCTGTCATTTTGATATGTGCATTATTTCCGATTATGAAGATCCTACAGAAATAGCAAAGATAAGGTATGGCTAGCTTCCTCGGTTAATAAAAGTTTTTTTTTTTCTTTAATGGGAATATATATTCTATATTAAGAACACTAAATATCCCCATCCAATGGCATTCTGTCTCAGCACGACCGTTCATTTGTTTGGCTGAATACGAGGGGAAATGTTCATGAATCTCATCCATCCAAAACCGTCCTTCATCTAGAAGAAGACAATCAAATCTAAGGAGAGGCGATCGTACTCGACACGTCTCAAAAGGCTGATTGTACCCTGCAGGGGATCCTTCTCCCCGGTACTTCCATGGATGAGCACCGGAAGGTCACGTCACGCTGGTGCTCCATCATAGAAGCCCCGGCCGTCAACAGCGGAGGATGTCTGCGTGCATCGCACAGACGCTCGCTGGCTGTCAGAGAGGAGGATCCGGCTCCCCTGCAGCGCTGCGGGGGATCTGGATCTTAGTGTTACTATCTGAACTCTGTTTGAGGTCCGATTTTAAGACGAGGGGCATTTTTCAGAGCATTTGCTCTGAAAAAACCCTCATCTTATATTCGATAAAACCGATTCAACTAATAGATAATGAAATTCGTTAACGATTTTCATTATCGATTTTATCGATTCGTTGTTGCAGCTCTAGTTATCCGTTTTCATTTAAAGTAAATGGGGGAGAAAAAAAAAAAAAAAACATGCAGCAGTGAATACACGGAACACACACACAACACCAATTAAACATCCCAAGAGATTGGAGCTTTTATCTGTGATGTTTTGAATCCACGAAAACATAATTTCTCACTTTTTAGGATCAATTTCCATAAATGTTTAAATCGACTTTAATATTCAGCCGACATTAGAAAAAGGCATTAGATTACTAATCATCTAGCCGCAATCCAATATAATATTTAATAAATGTTTTAAACGGCCTTAAACCTGACTTTTTTCTATAGCATTCTTGTTCCAGTGGTGGCACTGGAAGCCCTCCTAGCATGTATCCCATGGTGTATGGCCCCAGCCAATGCTTTCTAATGATACGTGCCCCCCCCGTAGAAAAACATTGATGACATTGGTCTAGAACCATTGTGTAGCCAACATTTAACGGCTCTGCACCTTCTTTGGCTCAGTGCTCTTTAACGGAGGTCCTCATGTTACTGGCCCAATTCTCCGTTGGGTCTACCACCAGGAAAACTCATTTCCACCGATTTCAAATTATATTCTGTTGAGCAGCCATCTCTAGATCATCGGCCTACTCAAGAAGCGGAGTCTGTGGGCGAAGCGATGGCTCGAATTTTCTATCACTCAAAGCCACTGCTCCATGTATGACCCCCACACAAAAGCCAAAATGTTCCACACCAAGCTAGCCACTTGCGATGGTTCCACCAAAACACTAGGCTTTGAAAGTCAGCCACAAAACGGGCTAAATTATAAACGCGCACGTACCTTCAACCTTTAGAGCGCACCTCGCGTGACCGATAGCCTCCCACGGAGAAGGAATGTCTAGGAACACGGCGTCGGCGACATGCGACACACCAAACCCGTTCTTGCACACGTCCTGGTTCTTCACCGTGACCAGATGGTCCACCTTATGCTGCCGGAACTCCTCCGCCGCTTTCTCGGCTCTCTGCTGGTGGAACTCCACCGTGTACAGATGGCCGGTGGGAGCCACAGTGCGTATAATGGCATGAGAAAGAGAGCCGCTGCCGGTACCTGAAAACATACAAGAACAAGGTCTAAGCCCAGGCCGCACACACAACTTCTCAACAAAGCCTCGAGTTTTCTTCTAGAACCCTCAACATTCAGTATTCCAGCTAAACAAAGGGGCCTAAGGAACGGACGCCTACGGGCTCTAATACCTATTTAAAGAATCGTAGAAGGCAAATTACTGACTGCCTCCATTCCCATTACCTCCTTCAGAAGGTTTGTTCGCCGTTCAGCAGGGGGATAGAAACTCAGACATTGCTTAGTAGCGTTAAGGTTCCACAAGGTTCTGATCAAATAACCACAGAAAATATACCAGTTTTTGGTTACCCCACGTTTTTTTTTTTACATTTTAAATATCTGCCGTTCATATAGAGTGCTCATAACTTAGATATAGTTACTCATTCTGAACGTGATTTATAAGCGGTCTCCATAAGCCGCAGGGCATAGTTTGTAGAACGTATAGATTGTTACAAGAACCTTAGGAAGAAGCCAAAGTTTCTGCTGGAAATGGAAGAGCGTCTTGCCTACACAGAGCTTGTAGACACGCAGCCCCTGTCACAGACAGCTTGTCCCTTGTTTGGAGAACAATGCCTGGTGTGACTCGAGGCGTTTATGTAAATGCAGATCTCCGAACACACGGAGCGGCGCCATGTAACGCGTCTCTGAAGACGCTGGGCAGACGGACATGCCTATCGACACGTTAGATTCCAAAGTCTCTGAAGACATCTACATTCAGCGTTATAACATGTAAACGCGCATGAGGATCCCGGATCTGAGATCAGACCAACAAATAAGAGGGCTTTCTACACAGCAGGCGGTGGCTCAGGGGTTAATCCGCACCGATACGTGGCGCAGGCGTAGGTCAAGCTTTGCTTTTGCTGAGACGCCATCTGCGACCTCCGGGATCACGTGTGCCGGCTAAGCTCTCACCGGATTAGGCTTGGGAACGCAGAGCCATTAGCAAAATGAAATTAGCGAAGGTGCGCGTTACGGGGCGAAACGCAGAAAATCCATAACCCGCCCGCAGGGAACAAAGTGCCTCAGAACATGTGGGGGCTGCGCGAATACCGCTGCCAATCCAAACAGAGGAGCCGTGCGGGCAGATGGGTAAAATATTCATGATTCATATAGCGCCATCCTATTCCGCAGCGCTGCACGGCGGCTAAACAGGCTGTTATCAATTCCCGGTCCTCATTACAAACGCTGCCTAAACCTATCAACAATCGACACTACGGGATAGATAACCTAATGGGGTGGAATAACCACGCAGACCCAGAGGACAGAAGTTATGACGGCTGCCCGCATGGTACATTTTTTCATGATAATAAAAACGTTTGTCTCACTTAATTCCTTTAAATGGTTAAAATGACATACTTGTATTATTGGCCCGTGTGCACTGGGCACTTAACTACGTCTTACAACACCCGCTTAGTGAATTTTTAAATAAGACACATTGAGACATACCGGTACAGAAGGGCAAGCTTGCAATCTATATATTAACCCTTTAGTTGGCTAACACAGACATTTCTTACTTGGGTTCAAAGGATTAGCCGGATTTGCAAGACATGGAAGCGGAATGAATGAATCTAACGTTACAAAGTCTCAAAAGAAATGCAGACGCCACACATACAACTCGCGTGTTCTAAACGACACGGATTATTACATCATTACCGAGGATTATTACATCATTATAGCGAGGCAATAACGCCGCATTACCTGATTCACAGACCACAGACCCCGGCTTCAGTTCCAACATCATGGTGATGATAGAGATGTCGGCAGAATACAGGATTTGAGTGCGGTGAGGGAGATTCATGGTCCATAACTCCGGCGTGGGATACAGAATGTACACCCAGCCTCCTTTGCTGCACGTCACCTTGGACCCATACCGCTTCCCGATCAGGTCTGCCGAATGCCGGATGACGCCGTATTTCGTCTGGGTCTGGCTGCCGTGTTTGATAGTCACCGGGAACATGGAGTCGTGGCCCAGAAAGACGATGGCGGTGTCTCCATCCTGTATGAGCTCTCTGTATTCCACAAAGCTCATCCTAACGTGATCTCCTTAATAATAATAAATATATATATTATAAAAATCCGTCATCACAGTGCTGTTATACACACATTCCAAAGCCGCCCTGTCTCCACCAGATCAAGTCAGATAGGCTAGCTATAAATAGTAGTCCCCCCCCCCTCTCGTTTGTATTGTTTTACGGAATACAACGATTACAACAAAGGATTATAGAACACTTTCAATCACAAGTGACTCAACACTTCATCATATATTATTACATCACTAGGATGTCATATAACCAACAGTCGGTGATAACGAGGATAATCTGGCACTCTACGGCTGCCGGCCACCAAGCGACACAAGCGCCCCGACAGCTGGATACGAGAGGCCGCACAGCACAGCACAGCACAGCACCTGGTCTGCCGCTGGAGCCGTAGACTGGGCGCTTATATAGCAATAATGGCCAGCGGCCCACTGGGCATTGTGCCGGATGGCCAGTCCTGGCCTGACCAAGAATACATGTGGCTAATCCACAGCAGCCCTTTCTCCAGATACACTCAATCATTTGAACTGTAAGCTCTCTGGGCAAGAGACCATCACTCCCACTGCATGTATTCTATACGCCGCACTTTGTGTTATTCTTAGTTCAGAAGTAACAGATACACCGTCTGCGCATCACATGTTTATTTCATCTCGTTTTGCTACATTTGTGGTAAAATATTTTGCTGATCTTATTATCTATTTTGATGAAATTGGAAACAAATACAGTCCTATCTCATATTTCAAACAGCCAAAGAGGGACATTTGCTTCAGACGGTTACGCTAAAGACCGTTTACATACCCTTATGATATTTATGTACCCGGGTCCTTGCATATTGAGGCGTTAATAGGAAAAACATTTTACTTTAATGAATACACTCATGGTCTCGTTTCTATGCGCATCACTGTGCATTCTAGGGATGTACTTAAGTGGAACAGCTTCCCAGCAGACGTGGTAGAGGGTAATACAGCGAGGGGACTTAAACATACATGGGTTAGGGATATGACTCCTGAATCTAAGACGAGACCAACGACTGATTAAAGGTTTGAGTCTTTAGAGCAGGAATAACCGGTGACTAGACGGGCCGAACGGGGCCGATCTGTCGGCGGATTGTGTGTTTGTAGACGCGCCATTCCCTGCTTGCTTATAATATCTACATTTCATATCAAGAGATGCAAATAACTCATAAGTGAGAAATACGTGGAGAAAAATATTAATTCAGCTTTTACGTAAAGGCCGTCCATCTGTCTGCAAAATGAAAAGCAGGCGAAACAGGAAAATCACCCATCTTACATTATAACTTAGATTATTGTTATTTTTGCAGGGTGCAGGGTGCTGGCTGAGGGGAGCAGTTAAGCACTTGGTGCTGCACATTAAATCACACTGTCAGCTTTATTTCAGCTATCCATTTTTAAATATCTATCCTGAAGCTGCTATTATCTCTGTACGACACACACCCCGTGCCTAACGCCGGCTAAAGCAATACAGCGCTGTATAGCGAGCAGCCACCGGCAGGGCGGGTGTATCAGCGGACAGAAGCGAAAACATAATAGAAAAAAAGGGGCTTTTACCGAGTATACTGTTCGAGATTCAGCAGCAGGAGCCTCCTGTCAGACACGTGGGTGACTGCCGGGTCGCGCTAATATGACGTCACGGGATGCTCGCTGCTGCTGATCAGGCGGTAGCTGACAGTTATTCGCCGGTTATTCTCAGCGGTATCGGCAGGAACGCATTATTTTATCTTTATATTATTATTTCAATACATTTTATGGTCATATTTGAAAATATTGTTATTATATTAAACAGTATGTGGTAATATTTAAAAATATTATTTCATTTATATTATTTATTACATTTATTCGTTATAATAATAATATATATTATAAGATTAAATATTTTTATTTATTATACATATATATTTTTTTTATATAAAAATATATATATTTTTTAATATTTTAATATAATAATAATAATAATAATATAAAAGGGATAACGTTCGAAAAAGATATGTGCAAATTAAATATTTTTATATTATTTGAAAATATTTTAACATAACAATAATAATAATAACAATAATAAAAATAAATGTGCAAAGATCCTAGCCAGTTTCATGGTGTAAGAATGTCAACATTCTGCTGATGCTAGCTGTCCTAGATTTCCATGATCAGTCCCTAACTCCCTATTCTTGCATTGTTTTTTTTAGGAAGGTGATATAGCCAGAGTCTGTATAGAAAGCAGATAGGGGAATGCTTATAAGGAGGTAGAACTAACGCAAAAAAAAATATAATTCCAAGCCATTAATCATAGGAATTAAAGTATTTTTAATGCTATGTTTAAATGGCCCTCTCCTTTCTGCACACAACATGATCCAGCAGCCCCTCTCCCACCTGTTCACTGCACAGCTGCCAGGACCTTGATGGGAATTCTGGGTCAAAACGATTTAGTTCAAGTTGACTAATTATTACCGGTTTGGGAAAAATAAAAATTCTGAAAAAACTCAACTGCAAGACTCAGTGCTATGTATTAGCTCTCATCACCATAAGCCAAAAGGGGTCATAGTGTTCGTGAGGAAGGACCTTGTGAGTGTGCGCTCAGGTACAATAAGCTATGTACATCCAGAGAGGTGACATAGAGATAACCCAGACCTCCAGGACCCAGGTCCCAAAACAGGACAGTCCTGTTAAATCTGAGGCAGGAGCTAGCTATAGCGTTCTCCTGCGGATAAAACCGATCCTCTTTGAAACTAACATTTTTTATTAACACTCCCTTTTTCTCTAGCATCTAGTCAATTTTTATTGGTGTTATTTTTCTGGTGAAGGCATCTAATGATTTAGTTATACAGCGCCTTCCTGGCTTTAGTAATAAAGCGATAATAATATTTTAATCATTTTATTTCCAGGTAGAAATCGGTTCCAGGTACGCTGAGTGCCGTTATCAGAAAATCCATTACTCCTACTTACAGGGCAGATACAAAACTGCCAAGAGTCCCTGTTTTGGAATGATAGTCCTGCTTTCACACTCAAAATATTCAGTCCATATTTTAATATCTTGTTGTCCTCCCTTTTTGGAGATAAAAACAAGCATTGGTTTGCGTATAGACTGCAGTAAATGTATATTTAGTTGTTTTTTATTATAAATGACTAACATAAATCACTATCAGTATACCTGGGAGTGTTCTGGCTCAGGCTAGCTGGAGCCCACTCTCTATAGAGGGGTAACCTAGCGTGAAACTGTATGGGAGTGGGAGGGCAATGGGATGGACAGTGGGTGTGTCTAAATGCCAACTCCGCCCAGAATCAGAGCATGTTGACTTGGAGAGCCAGAGAAGCAGCACTTCACCCGGAGCCTCCAGGGCAAACTCGGAGAGTTCCCAGACGGGCCACAAATCCATCTAAAAGGTCTTAGTAAATACTTGACTGTGGGAATTGTCGGACCTTCGCTGTGTGCCCTGCCCATTGACACCAAGTCTGTGATGAATGCTGTGTGTGTGTGTGTGTGCAGCAAAGAGAGGGGCTGCTGGACGGTGTTTTTGCAAGAGGGGCTGCATGGCATTGTGGGCAGGAAGGAGAGGGGCTGCGCACACAACATTATCCAGAAGACCCTCCTCACATCCCCCTCCCCACATAAGCTCAGACCATCAGGGATCCCCTCCCTGCCCACAGCATTTTCCAGTACATCGGTGTGAATTCTGGGTCATGCTGGGTGGGATATAGAGCGAAGGTCCGACCATGGGGCACTTCACTTTAACCCCCCCCCCCCCCAGCACGGCCAACAATTTCCACTGTGGTAAGGCTTTTATACGTATAGGAGTATATATTTCCAAACTGGAATGAAAGAGTTAATATCTAATTATAAACATCATTGGAGAAGTTGCAGCTCTTGCGGTGAGATCTTGTGAGTTCAAAGCAGACGTAATGTGAGATGAGAAGTGACACAGGATGCATTATTTTCGTATTATAGATGAACAATGCAAAACGACAAAAAAAAAAACAGGGCAAAACTGAGCAATCGCCATAGAAACCAGTCAACATTTATTCAGCTTGCTTTAAATGTAATCCTTTGCTCCACGATAATAGAAAACATTAAATTCATAAAGGGATTTCACAAAGGACAGGAGTTTATTGGAAAGAAGGAGAAACGATAGAACAAAAGGCCGTAATGTAAACTAAGGGGGCTGAGGCTGAGATGGGATGTCAGGAAGTTTTACTTTACTGAGGGAGTGGTAGATAAGTGGAACAGCCTCCCTGCAGAAGTGGTAGAAGCTAATACAGTACAATGCATCAGGAGCATCCCCTGTACAATGCATCACGAGCAGCCCCTGTACAATGCATTAGGAGCAGCCCCTGTACAATGCATCAGGGGCAACCTCTGTATAATAAATCAGGAGCATCCCCTGTACAGTGCATCAGGGGCAGCCTCTGTATAATACATCAGGAGCAGTCTCTGTACAGTGCATCAGGGGCAGCCTCTGTATAATACATCAGGAGCAGCCTCTGTACAGTGCATCAGGAGCAGCCCCTGTACAATGCATCAGGAGCAGCCTCTGTACAATGCATCAGGGGCAGCCTCTGTATAATACATCAGGAGCAGTCTCTGTACAGTGCATCAGGAGCAGCCTCTGTATAATACATCAGGAGCAGTCTCTGTATAATACATCAGGAGCATCCCCTGTACAGTGCATCAGGGGCAGCCTCTGTATAATACATCAGGAGCAGCCTCTGTATAATACACCAGGAGCAGCCTCTGGCAAAATGGAAAGAGCATTGATTCCAAGGTGCTGTTGGTTCCCTCTAGCAGCCAACCAATCCAATGAATGGGATATACATAGCAACCAATAGCAGGCAGGCTGGAGTGCTGTATATATAAGAGGTGGGTGTATCTGCACATACACATCCCTTCAGGTCTGGATACTTGCTGGTCTTGGGGGCAATCACTTCTTCTTAAGCCTACAAACAGCAGGTAGGTTGCAGGGCTTTGGGGTGGGTGAGATGGGGCATCTGCTTGGGGCATTTTCTCTCTCTATATCGCATATGTATTATATATTATATATTGTCCTAATGCTGGCTGTTTATTGCAATCATGATCCCCAGCCCTATGGGGATTAAATATAATAATTTAAATGGCCGTGCCTGCTGCTTTTTTGGGTGCTGGTTGTCCCTCTGCGGGCTTTTCTGACATGCTGGGTTTGGATCAGAACCCGGTGCTGTGCTATTTAGCGCTGGAGGGGTGAGTGGGGCGTGTAATGGCGCAATCCGTGCGCAGATCTGGTGCAGGGTTCTAAATGGAACGTTGCTGATCATTTAGCGCTTTGCTGTTTATAAACACAGCGGGTCGGGGGGGGCAGCAGCCCTTGTCCTTGGGCTGCGTCTCTGTGCATCTAGGGCGTTGCAGCCCTTGATTCTTATGGAAAGGCTCTCCCTGCAGGCACTGGGGCATTAATAATCGGTTATAATCACTGATAATTAGTCTGCACTGGCTTGAGGATGCAGAGCTCCCAGGGGCAGGTTTTAAAGAGATGAACACTTATATTAAAAAGTGGGGGTTTGGAACCCACATAGAAAAAAAACATTTATAATGCTAGTCTTGCTATTTTTATGTTTGGGTACAAATGCTGGGGTAAAAACCCGAATAGATTTATTTTTTTTTATCTGCTGCTGTGATTCTGCTATTCTTTATAAACTCCTTGCATTGGGTTAATAGAACTGAATTTCCCTTAATAGCTCAGCACTGCCCCTACTGACATGTCTTATGTCTGTGCAGCCGGTGGGCTACTGACCACAAATATTCAGATTTACACTCTATTTTTATAAATAAAAAGGCACTTCTATAACAGATATGACAACTGGTAGCTGGGGCATGTCGGCATAATCAGTAGCCCAGTCTGGTAAATGGGCTACAAGCTGTCCTGTCACCATATTTAAAGGGAAGTGTGTGTGTGTGTGTGTGTGTGTATATATATATATATATATATATATATATATATATATATTAGTTATAGAATTGGATGTCTGATACAAGTCACTTTAGCATAGACAGTGTGATATATATATTACTTGATTTGTTATGGGGGGGGTCTTCCCTGTCCTTCTGGATCAAAATGTGTGCACTTAAAAGGGTTAAACTTGATTGGTTTTATTTAGTTTTTACAACCAGTATCTGGACCTCTTGACTATTAGTTTATTGATTAAAC
Organism: Sceloporus occidentalis; assembly: GCA_023333645.1. Taxonomy (NCBI): domain Eukaryota; kingdom Metazoa; phylum Chordata; class Lepidosauria; order Squamata; family Phrynosomatidae; genus Sceloporus; species Sceloporus occidentalis. The sequence continues at coordinate 2,534,783 of JALMGF010000109.1, forward strand.
CGCAAGGTGGTTGGTTTTAGAGCTGCTACCTATAAGCGGCCTAAGGTTCGTTCCAAGGTCAAATTGCATACGTCCAGCTTCCGGTCTAAATAAAAGTAACTTGCGTTCGTGTTAAATGCTCTCTTGCAGTAAAGAGCAATCATGCCTTTCGGGAACAACCACAACCTTCTGAAGCTGAAAAACTCTGTGGAAGATGAGTTCCCCGACCTGAGTCTCCACAACAATCACATGGCCAAAGTGCTGACCCTGGACCTGTACAAGAAGCTGAGAGACAAGCAGACCCCCAGTGGATTTACTGTGGATGATGTCATTCAAACTGGGATCGATAACCCAGGTAACTGGTGGGATGCTTGTTGTCCACGCTGCTGTCCATCAAAGCAAGTCCTCGCTCCCATTTACTTTATGCTTGACCTGCCCAACATGAATGGATGCTGAAAAGCCAAATCCTATAGCTGAACCATGACACCCCATGCTACCATTTCTTTTAAGTTGCCCCTATCGGAGTCCACTTCATTATCAGAGCGAATGGATGGTTATGTGATATTCATGGGAGGGGAAGGAAAAAAAGCAGTAAACTTGCCTTCTATAAGTCCGGGGAACTGAACCACGTGGCTAATGTCTCAACCCTTGACTTGTGCAGGAAAATTACTTGGAGTATTAAAGAATGATGTGATTTCATAATGTCATGCCATACAACCCATTGGGTTGAGTCCATCCATTGTATGAACGTTGGGTTAGTTGTGGCCAAAGCTTGGCGTTCTAGGCCAGACATTTGTAATGCGTTGCTGTGTTGTGCAGGACACCCCTTCATTATGACCGTGGGATGTGTTGCTGGTGATGAGGAATGCTATGAGGTATTCAAGGCTCTGTTTGACCCCATCATTGAGGACAGACATGGAGGATATAAGCCAACTGACCAGCACAAGACAGACTTGAATTCTGAAAACCTGAAGGTGAGTGCTGGCTCTGCCATAGGCTGCCACTGACTTCAGCCTCCACGAGGGGGAGTTTTTATATCAAATAATTAAGTACTAGTGACACGTGTCTTAATATGTAGATCATTACGCTGATAGTGTCTCCATCGGCTGGCACTACCTGTAATCTCCTTGGCCGTAGACTTTGGTGCTGATGAAGACTCATCGGTCTCTTTGGTGCACCCTTTCTGCTTGGATTTCTCAAGTCATTAGATCTTCTTATCTAATTTAGGGTGGTGATGACCTGGACCCAAACTACGTCATCAGCTCCCGTGTCCGGACCGGGAGGAGCATTCGTGGCTTCTGCCTCCCTCCTCATTGCAGCCGCGGCGAAAGGCGAGCAATTGAAAAGCTGTCCATCGAAGGTAATTCTGGGTGTCTGCTCTGCATCTATCAAAATGCCCTCTTGGGGCAAAGTAGATACCTGACCATGTTGCTAACAGGTCCAGAAGCCCAAGCAAACATTGTAACCCTAGCTGTAGAAGGTGTCGCTGCACTTGATACACTGTAGCCGGAATGTGTGGAAGAAACATTAATCCTTTTCAACTGTAAAAGAGCTCTAGTAGAACTGCCACAGGACTATAGTGCAAACATTTTAAAATACATAATAACCTAATGGGTAATGACTTGGGTTATTGACACAAATTGTCTTCCGTTCACTCCAGTGGGTTTCCCTCCAATGTCTCTTACATGACACTTGGAGCTGAGCTCAGGAATCTTGTAAGACGCTCTCGCCCCGGTTTAACCAGGATCAGGCATCATCCAACAGCTTTTGGAATGTCTTCCATGACAATGAGCCAACCTTCTCCCCAACCGGTGGTTTGTTTCATGGTGGATCAGATGCCACCATACTAAACTGTAAGGTTTGTGGTGGGGTTACACTGCATTACAACACAAATATCTACCGTGGATACGTATAATAAGGTGCAGCTTGATGTTTTAGCCGATCTACAAGATCAGATCGATTTCTCTAGAGAAACCGTTGAAGTTTTGAACTTCCTATAACGTGGGTTGGACTCGGCATCGCTTGTGATTCCTCTTTAAATGTCTTTATTTGAAGCTGTCGCACGGCGTGTGCTCCATGCGGTGATTAGTGATCCTGACGCTGCTGTTCTAGTATAAGGAACCTTTTAAGGAAAGTTTCCATCCCTCGGATCCTCCTAAATACCTGTCTGTATATGGTTTAGTCTTCGTGGAAAGACTTGGCATCTACAAATTCCAGCTTGCACTGAAATTGAGACAGGGAGAAGTAGCTAATGAGGAGGAACCTGTCCGTCCTTTCTACATGCTCTTCTTCTTTTGATGGCACCATACATGTAATAAAGTGTTTGCCGTAATACAGAATACTTTTCACCTTTGTCTGCTAGAGGACCTCTCATGCTTTATGTACACACGGCTATCCCCTTTGCCATTTCAAACTGTAGTCTCATCCTGTCATTTAACTTCTACATGTTCAAATCTATTTTATATATTTGTGGTCCAGCTCTTGCTAACCTGGATGGTGACCTGAAAGGAAAATATTACGCCCTGAAAAGCATGACCGATCAAGAACAGCAGCAGCTTATAGATGACCACTTCCTCTTCGACAAGCCGGTGTCTCCTCTGCTCCTGGCCTCTGGAATGGCCCGGGACTGGCCTGATGCCAGGGGGATCTGGTATGTTTCTCCGACGCTCCTGAATGGGTCTTTCTTTAAACTCCGTAGAATGTTTATGGTCGTTGCATTCTGAGGTCGTGTCGTTGATGGGCTTTAGGGAACGTCTTAAAGCAAATTAAATGTATGGCTGTACCTGAGAACTGATCCATCTGGATTTCTGCACCGTGCCACAACATGCCATAGTATGTGGATATCTGGAGAGACCCAGTGACCCTTAGGCTTTTTCTTCTCCTTGACCCTAAATGTGGCACGTTGTGTGTCTTTTTATACAATGTAATCAACCCTTGATATACAAAAGATCCTGATACACAAGTTCATTCATGGTGACGGTTTTGTGTCTAGTCCTGCTATGCTCTAGCATTAGCGCTAAGCGGTTTAAACCCTGGCAATCCATTGAATTAAATCCAACCTAAACATTTTAATCTAGGTCAATGCACCTTGACCTGTTGCCAGTTTATAAGCAGTAAGAATAGCAGGCCTGGGGGGGGGGGGGGGGGGGGTTTACTGGAGAGTTTAATAAAAAAAAAAAAAAACCCAAAAAACTATTACATAATTTGTATGTTTAATCTTTATTTAATTCTCTAAGGCATAACGACAACAAGACCTTCCTTGTCTGGATCAACGAGGAAGACCACCTACGTGTGATTTCCATGCAGAAGGGCGGAAACATGAAAGAAGTGTTCAAGAGGTTCTGCGATGGCCTGACCACTGTAGGTGCCCCTTAACTAAACATGGTGCTTAATCGCTGCTGCGCCCATCACTGTTTCCCCTATACTTTTAAATGGATTTTCCCTTATTATTTGGCAGTGATTGTTTCTTTAAAAAAAAAAATAAATATCCAGACTTCCCATTTTACTAGTTTTCACATTTTTAGACCTCTAACATTTAAAAAAAAAAAAAAAAAAGTACTTGCAGATGTCTAAAAACTTTGAAACTAGTAAAATGGGAAGTCTGGTGGACCCCCCCCCCCCCCTTTTTTTGTTGAGTAGTCCGAAGCCTATATCCATGTGATGTCCGTAACTCCTATGTGCTCCTTAATCTCCAGATTGAATCCCTCTTCAAGAACAAAGGGTACGAGTTCATGTGGAACCAGCACCTCGGTTACATCCTGACCTGCCCGTCGAACCTGGGAACCGGTCTGCGCGCCGGCGTTCACGTTAAGCTGCCGAACCTCGGCAAGAACGACAAGTTTGGCGAAATCCTCAAGAGGCTAAGGCTCCAAAAGAGAGGAACCGGTAAGGAGCCGAGCTGGGCGTGGAACTGCCGTGCTTGGGCTCCGTTGTCCTGTTGGCTTATTGTCTAAAGCAACTTTAACGGCGTCCCCCCAATTTATTTTTTTTATTATAAAATATATATCTTAATGCTAATATTGATGGCCTTTACGTGATATTCTTCTCAGGTGGCGTAGACACAGCTGCCGTAGGCGGCGTGTTCGATATATCCAACGCCGACCGCCTGGGATTCTCCGAGGTCGAACTGGTCCAGATGGTCGTCGACGGGGTGAAGCTCCTTGTTGAGATGGAAAAACGCTTGGAGAAGGGCCAGTCCATCGACGACCTGATGCCGGCGCAGAAATAAATGCACTTTAATAGCCATGCTTTCTAATTTATTGGACGACCAATAGCATCACTGAGTGAGACCTCCGGACCCGACTCCTGCTTAGTAACACTGTAGAGATCGTCTTCCATCCGTTCATGTTTTTTAGAGGTTTTTTTTTCCGTTTTTGATGGCTGCAATGTTACTGAAAATAGAAAATAAAACGGTCTTGCCTTGACGTCTTGTGTTTTTTGCTAGAGGTGACCATCAGGGGGGGGGGGGGGGGATTTTGTCTGGATTGGAACCCTTATCAAAACCGTGCGAGGGCTTAAATCACATTGGCATCTAATAACAATTCTTAATATGCTAATACCAGGGCAGTAATAGAAGCTGAGTTGTGCAAAAAAAACTAGAATTGTCCCCCCCCCCCCCCCCCCCAAAAAAAAGCGCATCTAAAAAGGACAATTCAGAAACTGTCCTAAAAGATGTTAACCCCCCCCCCCCTTGTGTGTTTTGTGCATACAATTTTTTTTTTTAATTATATGTATAGAACATATTGACCACCACCTTAAAACTAAGGTTCCAAATTAGGGGTTTCTTGAAGACATCTCGAGCCCGTGGATTATTCATTTACGTCTCTCTCGGTAGAAAGAGACCCAGGAACGTTGTTGCTTTTATGAAACGTGGTTTTTTTTTTTTTTTGTTTTTTTTTTTTATATTTTATTTTATATATATATATATTTTTTTATTTTGCCTGTTTATATCAGCTGTCCGTTCCTCCGGATGCTACGGGTCGTCTTCGGATTTCGACCCGGGCTAAACAAAAAGCCTCCTGTGAAAATTCACATTCCTGAACCGCCACATCTTGGTCCCACCTGAGGTTAAGCAGACTATACGTCTCAAGCACAAAAGCTAAACAAGGCGTAGTAAATATACAATGAGAAAAAAAAAATACTACGCGGGTTTTAGCTGTAACGTAGCTTTAGAAGAAACCCGCAAGATTAAGGGCCTGTTTCCTCCGATCCACAGCCTTTGGAGCATCTCATCAACACCTTCCGTAAATATATGTTCTCGTCTAAAATAAAACTTTGTGGCTGTTGCCATGGCGATCCAAGTAACGTCCCCAAGGTTACGCCGTACCGGAATATAAAACGTCCCTTGTTAATGTTTCACCGCGTCGGCTGACACGCAGATGGTGTTAATATGCTAAAAGAGCGGGCTTAACCATGTGATTGCCAAATAGAACTGACAAATTAAAATATTAAAATCAATTATAGTTTTAATTATTTTTTGGGGGATTTTGGACCGCTTGTCATGTGACCAGGCTTTGACCCCAAAAACCTCAGACTTCTGATCAAGGAAAGCATTAATTAAAATTTCCATCTGAAAACACCCAATTTGTACAATTTAATGAAAAAAAAAAAAAAAAAGGTTCACTTATTTACAGACTGTTTCCAATAGCAACGTGAACCAAGTTGCAGAACAGGAGGGTCAGGAATTGTGTCCATGCGCAGCTGTCTGCCGGCAGGTGGAATTGGTGTCGAATTCATACTTTCGAAGCTCCTTTTTGAGCTCCTTATCGGATTATCTTGTTTCTGTAAATTCACATTTTTATGTGATGCGCTACGTGCCCATTGTACTGCACCACAGAATAGGACGGCGCTATAGAGATCGATAAATAATAAGCAACATGTAAGAACTTGTAGAAACAATCCCGTTTGATTAATTCGTCTTCTCGGATTCTTCAGAACATATCCGAGAAAGCTGCTAGGAAACGCCGAGCCCGGAACAAAACAAACAAAAGCGGCCAAGCCGAGCGTCGATAAACAACGTCAGACCTCAGAAGCTGAAGGACTCTCAAGGTCGCGAAAGGACTTCAGAACGGCGGCATCATTTTAGTGGATTTGATGTAGAATTGGACAGGCAGGAACAAAGTTAAATATTCATTATTCATCGAGTAAAAAAGGAGGAGAAAAGTTACTTAGTGCCTTGGAGGTGTGTCTCAGGTATGACATCATCACGCGGTATCTTATGCAGATGAAAGTAGCAGCGTATAACGATGATGTCAGAGATGGGCAGTTCTGGGAGCGTGTAGCGTTTTCTAGGTTTGTCCTAGAACACACGGAAGGAAGGGTGACCACATCAGCCATGTTTTCCAGGACATATTGCTGACCAGCCCAGATAAAGTGCCGCCCTGCAGTATGGAGGATGTATAACTTCACCAAGTCCAACCTCAGAAGACGGTCCGGTTAGAGCCGTACCAAGTGAGGGGTACTCGAGGAACAGAGATATTCTGATGGCCAACAGATACTCTATGGAACGGACCATTTCTATCCATGGCCAAAGATGTCCCGTCCCCGAACCTGACCCCCCCCCCCCCCACCAGCCGCGAGTTCTCCAAAGGTCCGGCCAACAATTTCAGGTCACAATGAGGTCGTTTGCGGTAATCTTGACCTGACCGGCGGCGGGGAGCGTAATTAAGTTGTTGGCCGCTCCGGGGCGGACATTGTTCTGGATTCAGACGTTTTAAGGGGCGCTGTAACGTTCCTGGACGGCGATCAGACGCTTAGATGTTTTCACAGAGCGGGGATTCCTGGAACCATTAACGGATTTGCAGAGAATAATCCAATTTTCTGCTTCAGGGTTCAAAAAGAAACAAATTTTTCAATAAAAAGGAAAAATACGCTAGAATTCGTAGCATGGACAGGGGGGGGGGTAGGGATGAAGGTGTCTCAAGTGCAACACAATCTTTAAAAAGGTGAAATATGGATACTTCTGCTGCGGACCTAAAACAGTAATTTCATATGCGGTGGTTATTTTTGTTTATGGGAGGGGGGGGGTCTTTTGTTTCTTGGGACATTCCGGAGTTTTGGGCACCTTTTTTACACCCTTCGTTGTCCAAAAACTGAGCCGTTGGATCATGGAACTTGAAAGTATGAAACTTTGCTTAATTACCAAGACGACCGCAGAACATCGGGGCCAGACTGACGAACCAGGAGCCCACGGGCACAAAACCATTACTATATTAAATACTTAATGTCATAAAACAAATGACTGTATTTAATGGTGGTGTCGGCTGTCCTGGAAGCTTCCAGAACCCGTTGCATTTATTACCGTGCACTTGGGACCTCTCGTGGCCGTTTCCGTTATTGCCGTCATAGCGCCGGCAGTTTGCACAGCGCAGCAAACAGTCCGTACATTCGAAACCAAACCCGACCGATACATTACACGGAGGAGGACTCGGCTCGTGAGCTTACATTCTAGAGAATTTAGGTTTTTACTCATCTTTTATTTTAGTTTTTCAAAGGCAAAGTATCAACGCAAGATAAAGATACATTTGCTGTTACCATAGCAGACCTCTGCCTTTTGATACCAAATAGCGTATAATTATGCTGTTGCCTGCCCTGACCTCCCACCTTCTCGGCACATCTGCATTTATAACAGTGGTGGCCCAGCCTGGCCAGAACAAGAAAAAGTAAAAACACAGAGAGCAGAGACGTATATATAAGCAAAACGGCATGACCCCCCCAGTCATCCCCAAGGACCTGCCTTGCACAGCCCCAGCCGCTAACGTCATATAAACGGAGCAGAACAGAATAATTCATGGCACTCAATTCCATGAATGGCCACTAGATGTCACTCAAACCATGTCCCTAAAATCTGGGCTTTACCTTCTAAACACGCTGTCTGCTTATACGGATCAATTGGGTGATTAAGTCCCCTGCACCGTTATACATTAAAACCATTCCTTTCCACATTTGCCGATAACGGAACAAGGAATCCAACAGAATTCCATCACGCGATAATGGAACGCCGGGCTACAAGCCTTTCTGCGAAAGCTTTATATGGGGGGGGGGGCAGCTACCCCTGGATAATGTATAATTTAATGCACAAGAGGAAATCTAACCTTTACCATACATTATACAGGGCCAGCCAAGCTCTCGCTTCATGTCAGAATAATGCTAGATCCAACTTTTAGAGGCAATAACCCTGAATACCCTTCCTTGTCCCCACACGCCTCCATAATATCTGCAGCCACGCCGTAGGAAGTGCATTCTGGAACTCGACAACCCTTACTTTAAAGAACGTTGCCATTTATGGCAGGTTCGTGGCCCTCAACATATTATATAAGAAAGACTCAAACATCGCGATGTAAAATACTTTATTGGGTGGGTTAAAGGAGAGCCGGCTACGGAGTAACAAGTAAAAGGAAATTCAGCGTAAGAATGCCCCGAATGTTCTGAATTAGGGTTAAAAAAAACCTGCATATTGCAAATAATGTCCTACCTCTATAGAGTATTCATTCTCTGCTCTCACACCCGTTCCCGCATCAAACACCTCAACGAGGAGCTGCTCCTTAACACTCAATCCTCAGAAAACACTAATACATAAAACACCCAAAGGGTCCTCGCTAGCGGGCACCGCTAGGTCACGGTGCTTGCTTCATTATAAGATAAAGCTCTTGGCTAAATAGGAAGCTAAAGACGATTCTGGGTCAAGCAAAGTTTTTTTAAGCTTCTTTTAGCTCTCCAAATCATACAACACCAATAATAATAATAATAATAAATAAAAACCCAAATATCTATAAATGTATACTGCTGTATATGGAATTTTATTTAAGTTAATTTTAATTTCTAAATTTTTTTTTTTTAATTGTACGATGGCTTTTGGGAGACATCTTGGATTTTTTCCCTTAGTGGAAAGACAAAAACCAACAGATATTGAATTAAAGTTTTTTTTTTTCCCCACAACCAGGATAAACATAAAATAATAAAAATAAATAATAATAAAGAGACTTTTCTTTAGCAGGGGACATTTTAATTGCTGGCCAACTCATACCTTTCAGTAACATCCCCCACAATTTTCTTTCCTGCCACATTCCCCTCGCTTACAACAACCGACATGAAAACACTAGGTCGTAACAATGATTGAAATGAACGTACTTACAAATTCTAAAAGAATTCAACAGAAAAAAAATACAAAAATTCAAAAACATGGCATGTGGAAAACAAAACGGGGGGGGCGGGGGAAAAAAAAAGGGAATTTTGGAACATTAGGTCTTCAACAGCCACTTTTTATTTTAATATAATACTCTGTGATCATCTCAAACTGACATCCATTCTTGCACACGCATACAAGATGTATATCAATAAGGAAATATATTATGCGAATAATGTCAGGAAAAGGAAAAAAAAAAAAAAAAAAGCAGGAGTAAATAATTTACATTTTAGGCAACTTTAATGCTGTAGTGCACATATATATACGTATATTTAAAAAAAAAAAAAAAAAAAAAAAAAAAAAAAAAAGGGGGAAAAAAAAAAAAAAAAAAAAAGTCCACCTTCTCCCTTCCATCCCAGCAGCTTGTTCGGTTTTTGTAATATCATAATTCAGGAGATGCAGTATTTATTGCCTAAATCCTATACAATTAAACCAGTGTTCTTGGTGGGGGGAGGGACACTTAAATTTGCTACGTAAAATGTACAATTTTTCTCTATTTTCCTTAGAGCTTTAACTCATTGGCAATTTTGGAAGCAATGTTTTTGAAGGCTATGGATGTCCCAGAGATTCGCTTGAAGCGAACGCCGTTCAGAGAGAGCCTCGGCAGCTTGCACACCTCCATCTCCCACTGCACGAGGTTCTCGGCGTGGCCGTCCCCGTGGACGCAGAACAGTAAGAAGCGCTCCCTCTGCTCGTAGTCGCAGTTGTTGGCATCCAGAACCTTGCGGATCTCGCGCATCATGTCGGCGGGGTCCATGGAGCTGGTCGTCTTCATGCTCCAGGTGAAACGCAGAGACCGCGGCTTCGACTCCTTGTTTTCGTCTTTCTGGTCCCCCGACACGTTTCGACTAGAAGAAGAAAAAAGAAACGACTGTTGCGATCAGAGATTTCAGCTTTTCTTCCTTAAATCACCATTTAAAATGACTCCTATTCCCAGTAACGCCACTGCCAACCAACATCGCTTATTTAAAATAGTTGCTATGACGTTAGAGCCCATAATGGGTCTAAAAAGGTTTTTTTTTATGGCATCACAGCCCTGTTCCCATCTATGATAAAGGAACATGGACTCCTTGCGTCTGTAGGGGGCTGACTGATAAAAAAAAAAAAAAAAAAAAAAAAAATTAAATAGAAAAAAGATGCTCGGTTAGCTTACCTCTAAAGAGCTTTTTTCTGTCATTGAAGACAAAAGTATGAAGTTTTAACATAAAGCCACCTCCAAAGTTACTACAACCCAACAGGACTTCTTACACGTAGTCCATTGTCTCAATAACACTAATAGTGGATATAATCAAGTACATATATACAGTGGTTCTGCATGCTATACAATGAAGAATGGAGGAAAACATGGGAAGCAATGGAAGAAAAACTGCATGCTGGCATTGAGGAGAAAGAAGAAAATAACTGCATGCTGGCATCGATACAATGTTCATGGAATCATCATAATTCGAAAGACATTCTAGAGATCACATTTACAGCATGCGTATAAAACGAGCCACGAGGACACTTAGACAGCGATTGTGTGCGTTTTACGGTTAAAAAGAAATAAACCGCCCTCACCTTGAGCCCTCATATCGCCCGTTTCGTTCAGATTCGCTCGGTAGCCTCATTGAGAGTAAAAGGCAAGCGGAAGAGAGAAGAGAGATCTTACACTAATGTACATCTACTGCATGAAGGCAACGGGGTTAATATCATTCATCAGACAACAGACACCGAGAGCGAGAGAGCGAGCCGGCCGGCCGTCTGCTGGACACGAAAGCGGTGATTGTTAGCGAGCGGGCAGAAGAAGGTGGCTTAGGACACATTCTACTCCGGCATGGCACGGTCAGCGTATGTTGGCAGAAGCGGGGTCCGCTCGCAGGCGCTCTATTAAATAAAGCTTATTCTAACACGTCACAAAACCTAATTTTGCCCCAAAATCGAGCCTACAGAAGTCTCACGGAAGCCAACGGGAAAGCAACATGGCCGAACAGAGAATCCGCAGAGTTCTGGCCAAGCGGTGAGGCTTTTTAAACTAGGGGTAAGTTGGCCAAAAAAAAGGTACCTGCTGAGAAATATCCAGTTTATTAATACGGGGGGGGGGGGGATTCAATATAAATTTAATAAAAACACAGGAAAAACAGTTGTAAAAGTGCGTTAGAGCTGCCATGCAGTACACCAGAAGATCGTTAATTGGGACACACGGAGTTAGTAGCTCGCTGGATCAACGAGACGGGAGGGGGAAAAAAGAAAAAAAGTTATCACAAATCAACGTCGCCAATAAATTCTGCGGATTTCAAGGGAAAGCATTAAAAAAATGTGTTATTTCACCCGTATTCGAAATTTAGAAACCGTAACCTGAATTGGTGACTTTCCCCGGAATACACGCCTTTTAAAATTAATTTAACTAAAAAGAAGTTGTAATAAGTGACGTTTTAGACGCCGTGGACACCTGGCTGTGTGTTTTATATGAATTTCTATAGTTCCTGGTTGGCTGAGACGGACCTGTTTTTTTTTTGTTTTTTTTTTTTTTAATTATGGAACTTATTCAGACGGGGAACATTAAAGACTTAAAATTATTATTTATTTCATTATTTTCTTAATATAAATGAGTTCAAAAAGCTATAAAAAGTATTTAATGGAGCTGTAAAGTGAAATTAATATATTAACGGTGCACGGGGGAGGCTGTATGCACGACTGCTTAATGTTCTAATGATTGGGGGTCTCAACATTGTGTTAAGTTGTGTTATCGCTTGTATGTCATTGTGTTCTAAAAGCTGATTTTATTCGCAGCAATAGTGCCGAAGGAAGCTTAAATTCTTATATTTACTAAAAATATAAATTGGAAGCAAGTTTTATTTTTTTTTTGTTATTTCACAACTGCAAAAAAAAATAAAAAAAAATTAAAAAACCCACAAAAAATCCAGGAAATTGACTTAAAATCATTAAAATTAACCATCCCAAACCCCTCAGCCATAAACATGCCAAGTGTAGATTAGTAAAACTGAAAAATGAAGTTTTATGTGTATGACTTATGGTTGCGCGGTGCACAGGGCATGCCAAGCATTAAAAAAAGGAAAAAATAATTCTTCAAAGAAAAAAAAATGTGAATATCGTTTTTTGCTTCATCACCAAAATATTTAGTTTTAAGCAGAAAGTTTAGTATTGAGAAAAAAAAATCAGAACCAGAAAGACAAAAGTTTAAGAGAAAAATATAAAATGTAGATGCATTTTTAATCCTACCTTTTTATAAATCTGAATGACATGTTTCTAAAAAAAACAAAATTGACATTTTTCAGTGTTTGGTTTTCTTTTTTTAATTATTATTTTTATTATAATTTAACGTAAAAAGGTGTCTTGTTCCGGGTATTTAAAAAGTAATCACTAGACTCATTTCATACGACCAGCACTAATAAGCGTAACCGGCATGCAATAAACATAAACACAAATAAAATTGCAATAAAAAAAAAACAAAACACACAAAAAAAGCAAATTGAGCGACCGACCGGTTTATGCCAACGTCAGCCTCTGTTTCAGCCGCTTGCGTGTTCAGCGAGCGTTAGTTTGAACAAGTCGCTGGCGTTTAGAGGGTAAAATAAGTTTTACTGAATATGATCAATCCAAAATGCATAATAAATTCAGGCAGAAAAAAAAACAAAAACAAAAAAAACCCGACATTTTAAAATGTGTATCCGTGTTAAATTCTGTCTTTTATGTCTTTTATAGCCATATTTTTTGGATTAAAGAATAATAAAAGAAAGAAGCCAAGTGACCTAAAGAAGCATTCCGTTCCTATGTATTAAAACAAAAAAAAACAAACCAAAAAACCCCAAAACATGCAATTTGTGCAATTACATATTTTCGATAGTCTACTTTAAGACGTAAAACCTAAATATGGAATAGAATTGGATATATAGTCCGTGTTTAAGAATATACTACAGATTAATAACGTTCTATGACACTATTTCACACAGTTTTCTTTTTCGGAAGAGTTTATTAGTTAGACGTTGTTGTTACAGAAGCTGGTAGTTCAGAATTTACAAAACATTTATTTTTTTATTTTTTCTCCACGTGAAAAGGTCTGGGGCCTGCCAGATCCTCGACATCTCGGTGATGAAAGAGCCGTGAGCAGCGTTTATTACAGAACTAGGAGATTTGGTCCTGAGGCATAGACAGATCGGGTACAAAACACTCGTGTAATTGCAATGAATAATCTATTAACAGGCTGACGGCGAAAAATTCAATACAATTTACAGCAGAAATGCATTAAATGTCTACATTAAAAAACCTCAACTAATACTAAAGGTAAAGAGAGTGCGTGATGGAGCAGCATCAGAGTAACAACTCATTCAGACTTCCAAGATTCACACGTATGAAGCTTTGCTGCGGCCCCGACGAGGACTTGAAAGTGTTTTAGGGGTTAATACACGGCGCCGGAGGAACGGTTTCGGCCACGGTCGGGCCGTTTCTCTAACCCCGGAGTAAAACGATTCAAGGGGACGACATTTGTGTTGTGGTTTCTTACAGGGACGCTAATGGACAGAAATAAGTTCTTTTTCCCTTAAATTTTGGATGTCTAACTGTCCGTTTATACCGAGGCTCCACCAAGAAACTCAACGGCCGATCGGGCTACCGTGAGATTTTTATTTTATTTTAGGATTTTCCCTCATTTTATGGCATAAACGTATTTTTGAACATTTGCGTCCCTGTAAGCTCTGGAGGTAGGTTCCATGTTATCGAGACGTACAAAAGGCATTGAAGGGAACGCCGGCGAGCGCTCCGACCACGTCGTATCCCGCGGCCCCCCGCTCCCAGCGGCGGCGAAGAGTTGGGGGCGTTAACCCATTAGGCTGGATTGGACATTCGTTGAGGCGGGATGGACGGATTCCACCAAACGGGGGTACTCAAGTTCCCCCCACGCCAGGACACTTCGCACCCCCCCTCTATCGTGTTAAAATCTGAGACTTATGCTCTTCTCTATATGTTTTTCTAATGAGCCTGAACCGAAGGAAAAACACTTAACAAGCAGTAACATGCGCAATCACATGACAGACACAATGGAGTCATCTCCTGCCCCCCTGTGACTACTGAACCCATACGACCTCCGTAGGGAGGAAGATACACGTCCGTCTACGTTCCAATGGTTATAACGGGATAAGTTGCCTAGGGGTTTCAAAAAAATTATATTAATGGGCACCAATAACCCCTATTTGGCTCCAATGAACCCCCTTTATTCGCAGACCTGGAGCCGCCATTGCTGTCAGCCGCGTGATATGTTGAGTGACTTTCGCGGCTCAAACACCACACTGAGCTGATGCTTTATGGCGATGCTAATGAAGTCCGTTCTGCTAGACTTTTGTTAGAGTGTTAAGACCGAGTCATTCTATTGTCTACTACAAGGCAGCATTAGAAAGAGACGGCGTATTTAGGCCAAGATAGCGGATCCAGAAGGCATACAGGTGGCTAAAATTATTAAAAATATGTAACAAAAAGCGGTGGGAGCCCTGCTTTCAAGGTCACGGATGAACCTCACAAAACACGCATGATAATCAAATCGTGAGGCTAAACACAGACAAAGAAAGATAAAAAGTGACGGGCTGCATTAAGCAGTGCACAGGGGTACAGAGAGATATGCCAAGAGTACTTACTGCCGGTTAAGCGCTCGACTTATATATTATTTATACAGAGAACATGGATTTTAAGCATTTACGTGGCGTTAACATGTACTTCCTTACCCAGTTGCCTATAAAATTCCACGTGCTCTATCTATATGTAACTCGGTGAAAACAGGTGCGGGACTCAAACATAACACCCCCTACTCTAACAATAATAAAATAGTGCTCCAGAAACTGAAAAAAAATAAAAAGAAATACAAAACTGAAGATATTGGTTAAGAATTTTGTGTTTGTAGAACTTTACTGGAGAATACATTCTCTAGAGCGTAAACTCGCCTGCCGTTTAGATTTTGGAATATCTAAGAGGGCCTACAAAATAGAACATTTTCAAAAAAGAAAAAGGTTTAAACAAAACATTAGAGATATGGCACATTAACAGAGGTACAAAGAACACGAGAACGCTATCTTTGCGACGCGAGTTTCTGCGATTGTGTGTGTTTTTTGTCGTCGTCTTTTTGGTAGTGATGGCACCCAGAGTGTGATGGCGGAACAATCCCGAAGCATTGAAACTTACCTTCTGGTCAGTTTGGACGTTAGTTTACTAAATAGGTTTGTGGAGCCTCTACTTCGAGTCTGTGACAGTGGGGTGGCTTCGTGGGATAGACTGGGGGAGGCGGGTGGGCCGTTGTACGTGGCGGTGCGTCGCTCTCGGAGCTGGCCGTGGAAAGTGCTTCGGCTGGCGGTCCCCCTCGGGAAGCGCATGCGGTCCGGCGTGGTGCTGCTGGTTATGCTGTGAGTCGAGGAGACCGAAGTCCTCTGATCGGGCATCGTGCTGCAAGGTGATGAAAACAGAATTATTTTAATTACTTTTTACATTTTCATTACCATTTACTTGGTGTTAAGGGGGCCCAATATCTGTAATTAAAGACCAATTTTTTTTTTTTGAATTTAGCATATTATATTTAAATATAGAAATCTAAGCAAATATATATGAAATATCCTTGTATTAAGTGTCAAACC
The DNA here is from genome assembly GCA_023333645.1 of Sceloporus occidentalis. Taxonomy (NCBI): domain Eukaryota; kingdom Metazoa; phylum Chordata; class Lepidosauria; order Squamata; family Phrynosomatidae; genus Sceloporus; species Sceloporus occidentalis. The sequence continues at coordinate 2,550,557 of JALMGF010000109.1, forward strand.
ATATTAAAGGGGAAGTCCTGCCAAAAAATATATTAAAATAATGTAAAATAAAGCTGTATTTACGACTTTCTTTAGCGAGAGGCCGCCATTGTTGTCGGTCGTGTGATTTTTTTTTATGTGACTTTCCGGCGCAAACACCACACGGAGCTGATGCTTTATGGCGATGCTAATGAAGTCCATCCCGCCATTAGTCAGTGTCAGACTGGGTGATTAAGACTGAGCTATTCTATTGCCGGGGGGGGGTCTAGGAGATCGGGGCTCAGATAACAGAGCGAAGAGCGAGAACTCAAACAAATGGCTGATTCGCCTGAAAACATTATGTAAAAAGGACAACTTTTTGAAGAAAAAAAAAAAAAAGCTTAATTTTTGAAAAAGTTTTAATTTCACAGGGTAATAAAAAAAAATGTAACGGAGTTCCCCTTTAACGATTAACATTTTATATACATTTAAAGAACAGCTTGAAAGGAACGCACATGAATGTGAATGTAACACCGGGATACTCGTCACGTACAGGGATCGTTACGGACACGATGAAGGATCAGAGACCAACGGCAACTTTTAACCAACGTTAAAGGAAAAAAACATTATATTCAGACTTCTGAGCCAAAAAAAAAAAACAACAAAAACCAGCAGCTCACTTAAGGTTTATATTTGGGAGGGGGCTTCATGAAGAAGTAAAAGGAGACAAGATGGACCCGGCGTGCAACACATCGGTGAGCTTGTATTACACCCGGGGACGGCACAACACTGGAGGGCACGGGGGGACGCGTTAGTTCCACGTAGTTTCTTACGCAGAGCCGACGTCATCTGCTTCGCTGGCTATCGGCGGTAACATCTCGGAGTGCCTGGAGGCCGACATGGACATCGACTTCGGATGCCGCAGCCGAGCAAAGATGGAGGATATGGCGCAAACCGAGGCAGGACTAGTTGCGTACGCGAAAATTCCGTCAGGCTGTGGTGGGACGGGGTGGAAGGGGGTGGGGGGGGGGGGGTAGGTTTGGGCAGACAGAACAGTATAATGGACCAATGACACGGCGCAAGTTATGAGAGTCAGCAAAAATGCAACAGATTACACAAAATTGAGAAGAAAAAAAATGACGCAAACGATTGTAAAGCAGCGATGACATCGCCTAGAAGCAGCCCATGCGCTTACTCTGCTCCCAATGGCCTCCATGAATTAATAAAGCCATGCAAACATCTCGCCGGCGGACTGCTGGCTGAATTCTTACGCATATGTAAGCTGCAGTACAGCAGTAGCAGCGCTTAGCGCCTGCGGGCATGATTAAAAATAAATGCAGGTTTAAGCAGAAAGTCTCCCCCTCGGTGGCGTGTTCAGGCTTTCTTTTTGGGTAGTAAGAGGTCCGCAGAGAGCCCCGAGTGGCCGCTCCGGCATCGCTACGCAATGTCGGTAGTCATTATGGCAAGGTTGGCTTCGGCGCAGCGGTGCACTTGGACTCTACAAAACGGGGGAAACGAGTCGGGCGCCTTCCGGGTGCAATCGCTACCAACGGCCACGGGCCGGGAGGAATGCCACGTTATGTCACGGTACGTCCGGTCAGGGGCCAGGTGAAAGCGCTGCTTCAATACGATGGACAAAAAAAAGGACCACCAGAGGGAGGAAGCAGCTGGAGCCAAGTCCTGCTGTAACGGCTTCTTCATGAAAAAAAAAGCACAAGATGGACACAAAAAGGCGCATTTGAAGTGAAAACACTTTCAGAGGGCCGAGTGACCTCATACACGGCATGAAAGGACGATGAGCAGAGCTGCAGATCCGCCATTTTGGGATAAACCCGTAACCGCAGGCCCTGGTTTTATAAATAACGGGTACGCTGAATACTTATAACCCCTTACATTGGAAGCTGTCTGTGACCGATTCCTCCCCGCCATCCTTGCTTTCAAACAGCTCTTCTCTACGAGAACCCGGATGAGCCGCACGCGGCTGTATTCACAGACACGTATGGGACGCCGCATGCGCGCAACGTTCCCTACCTGTTCTCTTTGCCGTTTTGAATGACGGAGTGTCGGTCGGTCGGGGCTCGCTCGCTGCAAACATAGGTGTTTCGACGGGTCATTCCACTAGACGTAGAATTGCTCTATATAGAAATAAAAAGGCTTAATGAGGTCATTTGTTCAAATTTAGGAGAGCGAGAGTTTGTTAACCCTTTCAGTACCGTGCCCATTTATACAACCACGCAGGGATCCAGTAGAACATGCGCATAAGCAATACTTAAAAGGGCTTTTGGCCCTTAACTTGTTTTTTTTTTTTGTTTACCAAAAAGATTAAGGCATTTTTTGGCATCAAAAGAATATAATCCCGTCTAATTATGTCGACTCCTTAATACAAATTGTTTCTTTAGCAGAGTCTGGAAGGTGAGGTCAAGTTACAAGACTTCGGCGGGCACGGCATTGCTTCAGCTAGTCCCGAAGAAAAGAACAAAAAAAGACTTTAATTAAAAATAATAATAAAAAGGACTCGCCGATAGATCCACCAACACTCAGAGGAGATCATGACGACACAGCTGTGGGAGACCACGTAGAACAGGGGTTCTCAAACTGCGGCCCTCCAGCTGCTGCAGGACTACATCTCCCATAATGCTCCTTCAGCTAAGGGGCTGGCTGAGGAGTATGGGAGATGTAGTCCTGCAGCAGCTGGAGGGCCGCAGTTTGAGAACCCCTGACGTAGAACGTATACCATTAAAGCTATCGGGAGGATCCGCTAGGTTCTCGGTACCAGGATCTGAGCATGGGATTGCTTGGCTCATCCTGCAGTTCATTGGTAGTTTGCAGCAGAAGTAGTTCAGATACATATATTTTAGTAATATTGTACCTTCCCCTGTTAGTTACTTACAGTGGAGACGACGGCACTCTTCTTTCGATCAGGGATGTCTGCTTTATTGGGATTGTTAGCGTTCCCAAGCATAGGGCTTGGAGGGGTCACCCCTCTCCCTGCGACCGCGCTGCCGCTGGACTTCCGCGACTGCACACCGTCTTCTTTCAGATCGTTATCCGTTGTACTTGTCTGGCTCCGTTTCGGGTAAGAAGTGGCGGGGGGAATAGCGGGACCAGCTTGAAAAAAAATAAAACATCCATATATACACACACATATACATACATCAAAACGATAGACTTTGGGCCACTGAAAGTCCAGTTAATGGGAACTAACGCTGTCACTGCTTTAACAACTACATTCAAACTACCTACAGCTTGTGATGCGTGGCAGGTGTGATGCGTGGCAGGTGTGATGCGTGGCAGGTGTGATGCGTGGCAGGTGTGATGCGTGGCAGGTGTGATGCGTGGCAGGTGTGATGCGTGGCAGAGCCAGCATGGTCTTAGCAATATTGTGTCCTAAAGCCTCTCTACCCTTACAAAGGCCGTCTGAATACATATAAAAACTATAGGATTTGGTAAAAATGAAAACTCTACATTAAGCTTCTTAACTTTTCTTCCTTTCCAACATAATGTCTGCAAGTGCAATGAGTTGGGAAATCACAGAAGGTGCATTAAGGGCATGCATACATAAATGACCCTGTACACAAGTGTGATGTAAAACAAATGTTTTTGACACCAAAATGCAAGTGTACATTACGCCCCCTGCCCGTTACTCGGCAGGTACACTGAATTCATTATAATTCAAACCAAATTAAACCCCCCCCCCCCATAAAGATCCTTGTGGATAGAACAGGAGCGCCTCACCTGGGGCTCAGAACCTGCACGTCTTTGGACAGCTTGCTACCTGAAGATTATTTTTGGCCACCAGTACGCAAAATCCAACAAGAATACTTCCAGTGGACGGGGATTTCACAGACAAATCACAAACTGATCACCGGAAGCCGGTAAGACGGGCGCACTCACCGTGGTCACTGTACCGTCTCTGCTTCTGGCTGGAGGAGATGCTCCTTTGCACTTTATGATGCGGGGACTGACCGGTGCTGTTGTTCAGGTCGCTGCTCGGTCTGACTTTGGCCAACGACAAATTACTACTGGAACTCGAGTCGCTGGCGTCCAGCTACGGGGGGGGGGGGAAATACATACAGTACCCGGTCGGTAAGGATGGGAAAAAAACGACACCAATCCAAAAAACGGAACCCAGCTGCCTCCGCATTACAAATAGTCTTCTCTTTGTAGGGTGCATTCTAAATGTTTACAACCTTTGCTGTCAACAATTAATTTAAGATGGTACCCCGGCTCCTTAATCTGGACAGACCCTTTTATCTGCTCGGTCTGTTTCAACCTGCTACGCATGTGCAATAAATGGCTCTTACGGTATAGGAGGTAATAGAACGATCAACTAGATGGTCTACAGGGCACAAGGAGTTACGCTATCAAGGAGAAGAGCACTTTATTTCGGCAGTATCAACCCCGCCGCAGGATTCACATAATCGAAGAATTTATTCTTACCTCCGAGGACTTCCTTCCAAGCAACAAATAGGTAGCCGTGATTTCATCGTATTTCATTTTGCTCAGGGATTCTTGAATTTCTTCCCTTGAATATCCCATTCCCACCATTATGTCTGCAAAAAAAATACTAAATATACCTGCGTGCAGAACACTACAACTCTGCTTCTTACGGTAAGCCTCTCGGCACAGTATATAGTATATTATATATATATATATATATATATATAATATATGAAGACGGCTTTCCAAAAACAAAAAATTAATTTAACATTAATCGTAAGGAAATTCAGTTCACGCAGATAGTAAAAGTATATTTAAATATACCGATACAAAAGGGACCAAGTGTCACGGGGTCAGGTAGCAGGGGGAGGATCCACTATGCAGATATATGGACGTAGCGTAGTCCGGTCAAAAGTGCAATGGCAAACAGCGAGGTCAAAAACGTATCCGAGGTCGAGGCAGGCAGATAAGAGGCAACACGGTATAACAGGTCCGAGGTCGAGGCAGGCAGATCAGAATCGAAGTCAAAGAGCAGGCAAGGGTCTGTACACAAGGCAAGGTAATATAAAGAACAGCACACCCCAAAAAGCAATAAACTTTGAACGGGTAAAGCAGATAAAACAAATGGCCTTTAAATAGGAAACCGTCTACTCACAATGAGGCCGCGGCGTGCCGTGCGCGGCGTGACGTCATCGCGGCAGTGGTCCGATCCGCGATCCCGGTGGGGGAAGGTGGTGACGCGCCTGCTCGTCCCTGGCGAGGCAGGCGCAAGCCCGAGTGAGGCCGTGGAGGCAGGACTTCCCTGCCGGCGTCCCGGTTGCGGCGGCGGTGAAGCCGCGACCTCACGGCGTCGGCGGCATTGACGGGCGCGCCGCCGGGAGCCCCTGGCGTGTGCGCCGCGGCGGCGCGCGTGACGCCCAGCCGACATCGGTCGCGGCGGGAGCGGAGCCGCGACCCCGACGTGACCGCACGGCGCCAGCGGCAGGACGGAGGGAGCTGCCGCGAGCACGCGAGGTAAGTGCCGCGGCGGCTCCCGTGACACCAAGGACATTAAACCCAAACAACCTATATTAAACTAGACAAATAAATTTAACTAAATTGATCAAAGTCGGCATTATAGAAATTGAGATTGCAGGCATAAGACACTCAGCGGGGCGTTAGATGTCCTCAGATTGCAGAAGACACTGAGAAAGCCCCCATACAGGGAAGAACATAGACCCAAACCGCTAGCGCTATATTTAAACAGAAGACAGATCGGAGGAAAGCATTACGCCAGGGCTTTAATCGCACTCTATAGCGTTGGGGAACTGGCACAAGCAGTGATGGAGTCACCGATATGCCGATTAAATGGCGCCTTTATTACCTATTCGTTTCTGATCTGAAATGTCGAGTTCAGGCTCCACAAACGGCTTCAGTTCTTCCTCTTCGTGGCCTGCGTTGATCCATCTGTCCTTCATTATTTGCTTAAAATAAAGAATATAAAAATGATAACTCCTTAATATGCACATCTGTTATATAATATAAATCATTGCAGGGGAGAAGGAAAGCCTCGTGAAAGGGCTTGAATTGCATGTAGAAGACGTTTGCCATGTCCTTGGGGCGTCTGGGGCTCAGTCTGCGTCAAAACTGTTACCAATGAACTGCATGAAATAAGGAGAATGGGGAAGAAAAACCCAAAACTCCATAACCCTAAATAAAGGAACACCCCCCCCCCAAAAAAACCCCACAACCCCCCAAAAGAATGTACAAAAGAACCCCAAAAATATGTGTGTATATGTATGTATGTATGTATATTATATATATGTCAACAGATGTTATTGTTGCATTCTTAACTACGCAGAATAGATTAAAAGCCCTTTGGTTCCATACATCCGGCGGCGCTCTGACCGCGGGAACGTACCTCGAGGGTGCCTCGTTTGGTTGGATTTAGCACCAGGAAGCGCTTGAGAAGGTTTTCACAGTCTGTTGACATGTAGAAGGGAATTCTGTACTTCCCCCGTAACACTCGTTCCCTTAACTCCTAGAAGAGGAAAGATCGCGAGGAGTTAGCTCTTGGTAGCGGCGGACGGTACACCGGCTTTAACCATTAACCGTGCGCTCACTAAACCTCAGGAAATTATATTTTAAAAGACACAAACAGCCAAGCACGCTCTTCGGCAGGGAGATCAGCCTCCCGAGTCACCCTAGGGCGTGCGTACAATATATCATACGAATTATAGTTTGGAGTTCTGGGATCTGAAAAGATAGCTTGACGATTAGGTGGCCAAGTAAGGCCTCGTCGGAGGCTCCTTTTAGGCACTGAGCGGAGTGCTTGATGTTGGCACCCCGAGCGTTGGATGTAAGTGGCAACAAGAGAGCGGTCGGGAGAGAGCATGGACGGTAGCCCAGCAGGGTCGTGGAAATAACAGGGAATATCGCCCACGGATGGTGTTAACGAGGCGGATAGGGTTTTTCAATGTGCGCACGTTTCTCTACAGAGCAAAAGTGGACCTGAAGCACAAACACTAATAAAAAAAGCCACGTTTACTAAATATAAGGTTTTGCACTCCATTCTGCCACAACCTCGCATCTAAAATGAATACATTTTAATATTTAATGGTTTCCCGGGAAACAACACAGCGTCGCCGTCCAGCAAGCTGAAAGCCTAGCACCCCGCGAGCGTTATTACATTCAACACACACATAAAAGGCACATCAACGATCTTAATATACTTTCAAAACAGAACGTCTAAGGTCTTTCTACTTTCCGCAAACAGCAATTTACAATAAGGCACGAAGACGCCTTTAGGAAGCGAAGCATCGAAGCCCTCGCTCTTCCAGGTCATCTTTAGCTCCTCTCACGCTCTACCATCCTATGCATCGCTTAGGAGAGAATCTGAAACGGCTAGCTGGCATTCTATAGACGTCTACACCGGCGGGAGGAATCTTAGGCAATTTCCCAAGAAAGTGTCCAGAAGGGCTGAATTCATTAAAATGGTTTCGGCTCCACAGCTTACCCATCACGCCCCAGGAGACTCCCGAAATCTCAGCCAGCAACCTGGTTTCGGAAACACGAGGGACCCTTCCTTCCACCCATACAGCTACTTTAACAGTTTACATTCAAGTATAAGCGCTGTAAGTAACGGAAGGGAACGTCCTCACATATGGGGTCTTAGGAGAAGGGGGCTATATAACGTAAACGTCGGCTGGCCGGCAGCGTCGGAAACCCTGAACACACCTTTAGGTTTTGTCCGTCGAAGGGTAGGGATCCGCTGACCAGAGTGTAAAGTATCACCCCCAAGCTCCACACGTCCACCTCCGGCCCGTCGTATTTCTTCCCTTGGAAGAGCTCCGGAGCGGCGTACGGCGGGCTCCCGCAGAACGTGTCCAGCTTGTTGCCGACGGTGAACTCGTTGCTAAACCCAAAGTCTGCAATTTTAATGTTCATATCCGCGTCCAAAAGGAGATTTTCTGCCTGAAACGAGAAGAGGCATAAAGTCTTTCCAAGGATGGTGCAAACAGGGCCCGTTACCATGACAACCAAACACAGCATGGGTTTCTAGGAGTCTTTGGGCATCACGTCCCATCTTCATTACCACCCCCGTCCGGAGAACGGGACGTCTCTGTGTTACAGTATATAAGGACTGGCGCAAGGGATACGATGTGGCCATTGGTGATAGAGTGTGAGTGTGAGTGAGTGTGTGAGTGAGTGTGTGAGTGAGATTGGAGCGAATCCAGAAGAAACTTTTAATAACCAAACTTAAGACAGAAGATGTCTTTTTAAAGCAAGCTGCTCTACAGAAGTCAACCCTGTATTAAAATGCATTGTTTTTTTGTTCATTCCTTCCTATTTCTCCTAAAACTGAGCATACGCAAAGACAAGAGCGTCGTACGACTAGGACCGTGTATATATTAAAAAGAAGAAAGGGTTACCTTCAGATCCCTGTGAACAATATGCTTTTGATGGCAATACTGCACTGCAGACACTATCTGGAAAAACAGAAGGGAAGAAGCGGAGAGCGGGATTATCGGGAGAGGCTCCGGACGGGTAAATCATTTCTTTACATTAAACGCCGAGATGTGCATTTAAACAAAAAACGCCTTCCATCGCACGGACCTGCCGGAACTTGGCTCTCGCTTCCTTTTCCTTCATTCTTCCATGTGCAACTAAATAATCAAACACTTCACCTGGAAAACAGAACGGGGCACAAATCAGACGGGGCACAAAATGACAAAAAAAAAGGTGCCTGAACGTCTAAACGGTTGCAAATTGTTCGGACAATTAAAAAGGAACAGTCCACCTGAATACAGTTTCTAAATTATATTTCAATAAGGGCTTATGGGGGGGGGGGGGCACGGCCTGATTTTAGCCATCGGTTTCCTATTACAAGACCCGCTGGACGGGCCGCACGCCTGTGCCACGCAAGTACACGGCCGCGTACACAGCTTCCCCGGTTTAGAGGCCTCGGAGAAGAATTCTTCGCATGTTAACAACTCTCTCAGGGCTAATGAGAAAATAAGTGAAAGAATTTTGCTAAAACACAAACAAAATCATAGCGGGTTAGAAACGTACGGGACGGTTTGGCAGGGCTGCCAGTTTAAGAGCATGAGACTCGCTGTATGATGGGAGTTGTACTCCTGGTTTTTCCGGACTTTACATGCTGGGAGGATCGGGTTTAACATCTTTATTTTCCGGGCAGAAGAGGGGTTTGGGCTACTCGGCTCTTGTGGACGGGTATATAGAACGGGGCTTTAGGGCACTAGGACGTCCCTCAAAAGGTCACCCCTGCAAGGTCGGATTAGGACTCCATTACTATGACTAGGACAGATTATCCAAAAGGATGCAAAAATAACCCTAATGACGTGGAATCGGCCCAAAAGCATTTTGGACGCAGATAAATCACAGGCAAGCAGTCAAAGCTCGAGGTTTAAATGTCACCCTTTAGGAGGACGGGCGTTTCATCCTAAAACTGCTGTACCCTTCATCCTATCCCGCTTTATGGGGCAATAGCAAGACCCCCCAAACGCTGCAGCCCTTGGCAATAGCATGTGCTGCGCTGTGAATTACCCCAAGCCCCCAAAACACCTACGACAGCATCTACCCCCAACAGCAGCCAACCAACCAACGTTCGAGCGGAACACACGGATAAGCACGTTAATTGAGACCATCGGCAGTCTGACGAGGGTTCTCTGCTCTTCCCGGTTCATCTGGGTACGGGATTACTTTACAACCGACCTGCCGGCCTCATCAATAAACCCAACGTGATAACCGGAGACGGAGGAAAGCATCGCGTTCTAACCACGGAAGCCGCGAGAATCCCTTACCTCCGCTCGCATACTCCATGATCAAGTAGAGGGTTTTTTCTGTCTCGATAACTTCGAATAATTTAACTGCAGGGAAGAAGAAGTCAAACATCTGTGAGATTCTAACACGAGTTCAAACGGTTCCGCACAAACGTAACAGAAAAACGTTAGCGGCTCCGAGTCCAAAGCCTCAGCGTTCACCGGTAATATAAAGAACAGGGAGTCGGGGACCCGCCGGCGCCCGCGGCCAATTCTCAAAAGGCGACGTAAACCAAAGAGATTTACTCGATAAACACAGCTGCAGTGTGCCGGCTATCGATGCCGGGCGCGGGGATAAAGAACCGAGGAGCGATGCGGAATATGACGCGGCGCCACGCAAAGCAACCGCTGGGTCACCTGCTTCACACCCAGACTTTTCACTAGATTTCCACCTGGAAAAGATTTTTTGTAAACGCTTACCTATATTTGGATGATTTAAAATCTTCATTATTCTTACTTCCCTGAAAAGCTGAAAAAAAAGACAGACAGGGTGTATGTGAGTATACGCAGCAGTAATTACATTGTTAAGCATATATCACAGCGCATATATATTACGCAAGTCGCGTGCGATATAACAGAGAAGAAGGATACGGAGCATCAGCTGCATGCGGCGTTCGCACTTTTTTTAGTACACGTGTACAAAACACGCTTTGAAAGTCTTAAGACGGAGAAAATTAAACTGATTAAAAAAGTGTGTAATATATACACACACACACACACACACACATACATATATACACACACACAGTATATAACGTGTACAGGTATGCAATGTAACATAACCCTGGTCTACAAAGATTTAGATAAAGATAAATATTTGAGCATGTCGAATCCATCCAGATCACCTCAAAAAGAAGAAAATGTGACTTTTTTAAGCAGTGAAGTTGGGGGGAGGACTAAAAGAATAAAAAAATAAACAAATACATTTGCAGAAAAAAAATGGCTGCTTTTAAAAGTGACCTGAAAAAAAAAAAAAAAAAAAAAAAAGAGAAAGGTCATCGCCAACAGAAGGGACAGGCGTGAGCACAATGCACTCATTGAGTTTGTGTTACGAAGCCGAGGAGCGGGTTATGACGTAAGATTGGAATGAAGTAATAAGACGGTCATCAGCCGGCAGCGGATTGAAGCGTTGAACGGACGCCGGTGACTCCTCGCTTCCTGCTCCAGCCGCGCGGCGTGGAAACGGATCGCCGACGGGAAGCACCGGGAAGCAGAGAAATAAAAGCACAGGAAACGCAACGCGCCGGTGCCGCCAGAAACGGGCTCAGTAACCTAAATACAAAAAAGCATGCAACGCGATGACACACACACACACATATATATATATATATATATATATAACACTGTGTGCTATCTTTACAATGTTTTGGTGGGTGGGTGGTTATTCTGCAGAACCCCTCAATATGAATTTGCCCCTACTAAATGCCCTGCACGCGATATACCGTATTTGCTCGATTATAAGACGACCCCCCAAATCTGAATATTAATTTAGGAAAAAAAAAAAGAAAAAGCCTGAATATAAGACGACCCTATAGGAAAAAAGTTTTGCCAGTAAATGTTAATTCATCTAAACTATTTTTTTTTTAATAAAAGCTATGATTGAGAAAAATATTTTGGTTTTATTTCCTTCTCTTTTCCAACCTGTCCCCCAGAAATCTGCCCCAGAAATGCCTTATACCCCCTATATGCCACTGTGCCCCATGATATGCCTTTTAACCCTATATGCCACTGTGCCCCATGATATGCCTTTTAACCCTATATGCCACTGTGCCCCATGATATGCCTTTTAACCCTATATGCCACTGTGCCCTATAATATGCCTTTTGACCCCCTATGTGCCACTCTGCCTCCGGCACCGGTGCGGTGAACTCTGATCTCTGACAGCCAGGGAAGGTCTGCGCGATGGACGCAGACAATCCCCGCTGCTAGCCACACCTCCTTCCGGCTGCAGTGGAAGTTGTCTACGCAAATTGCGTAGACATCTACACGCTGCCCCAGCTACACACCGGGGACTCATAAGTACCGGTAAGTGGGGCGGGGGTGGGGAGACAGGAGGATCCAGGTCCCCAGCAGCTGCGGGGATCTGGATCTTAGTCGTCTCATAGTCAGACCTATTTGAGGTCTGATTATAAGACGGCCCCGATTATAAGACGAGGGGTATTTTTCAGAGCATTTGCTTTGAAAAAAACCTCGTCTTATAATCGAGCAAATACGGTATCTGCCGCCGGTCAGCTCCAGTGCCGGGTTTTGCCCATAGAATTCAATACAAGCTCTTTCCTGCCACTGATTGGTTGCTTCTACCTGCCAGACAGTGGCCAAACCATATAGGAGGGCAGCTGCAGCAGCAAAGTTTCTGTGTCAGGTAACCACTTGACCCCCTACTGGTTTGATGAATACATATTGAGTCCAGGACACTAAACCATTAAAGAAAAACACAATATGTTGCGGTGAACAGCAACGCGCCGTGAAACGCTAGATTTGTAGCCAAATATTTGCTTTGATGGACAGTCCACGTAATCTCACTACTCAGTTAGGTATGACATCATAGCGCGGAGGTGTGACAGCGCCAATCCATATCACAGGAACCGACCGGATCCAGCTACCCGCGACGGCGGATCTGCCTTTCCCTTCACGCCTGAAAATCACAGATGTCTGCCGAGGCCGGAGAAGGAGGCGTCTTACCGGAGATGGATTTAAACGATGATGCCGAGCCGAGCGGTCAACGTGAAGAGACTTTAGGGAAACCGCCGCAGCCAAAACAGGAAAACAACACCGCAATCAGGACTCGGCCACTCGGAGGTAACTGCAGAAACTCAACGGAGCCGTTCGAGGAGGCTGGGATAAGCATAAAGCCATCGCGAGGAAGAGGGGAAGAGAAGACGGGCCGACTGTCAGCATCTACATCTAAGACACCGTAACACCAGCCGCGGGCGGGCAGCCCACAAGAACCGGTTATACTCACTACAGATTTATACAAGCGGACACGGAGGCGTCGGGAAGAACCCAAGGGTGCCAGATGATCACACCGAGCGAGAAACGCCACGAAGGGGAAGATGGCGAAACCGGACGATGGCTTCTTCCACAAGACGCCCAGAAATGGGAGACCTCGGACCACAAACCTAGACGAGACGGCTTCCAGCTCAGTAATCAGACGGCAGGTTGTGAAAACCACCTAAAGCTCACAGGCGAGACCTTCAAAGGCCGGTGGGAGATTTCTGCAAAAGGGGTCCCAAACACAGGGGGGGATATAATGCCCACGATCGCCTAATAACACGGAGAAAAGGGACAGCCAGTCCTTATATTCCTCCTCCGCGCATGAAGCGCTATATTATACAAAGAAACGAACAGCACTGCCCAGTTTATAAAGCGACGGCAATCAGACATCATACTGAACGGTGACAAAAGGACCTGGGAAAACAAACCGGGGAGGAAAATCCCTGGTAATCCCGGCATGCTCTTCAATCCATTGACAAACAAAGCCCCAGTGTCTGCATGCGCGACCGGGCCCGGGAAATCATCTGCTTCGCCCACGCCATACCCCTCGTACGCCATGTCTCTTCCGTACCACGCAAAACCAATATCGCCTAAATGCTACCCACGGCATGTAAACGCAACCCACCTGCAGACTGGCAAGGAAAGCGTTAAAGGGAAGTAGCTACATTAGTGGAAATCCGGAAGGTTTGAGTAATTGGGTTCCGGGGGAAACAAAGAAAATAACGATTCCACAAAGACCTGGTGGGGGAAACTATGGGCTTATAAACTACACCGGGCCCCCTACTGCCCCCGTGTAACCCCCCCTCCCGCACCCTACTGCCCCCGCGTAACCCCCCTGCACAAGATACACAATACCAGCCTATTGAGCAGCGGCAGCCTGGACACAACGCGATTGTCGCACACAGACTGAGGGTGGTAAGGGTTAACCTTTGGCACGGCATCTGCCGGGGATTGCGGTTCCCATGCTGATCATTGCTGATCGTCGGGACATGGAGTCGCGCTCCAGCGGTCAGTCGGAGGTTATAGCGGCGATTCCGAGCATCTGTCACCAAGAAAGCCCTGCGATCCGGAATACAGAACACGGAATAAGAAGATCCGACACATTAGGGGAAGATCATTCTAGAGCCTTACTGGAGAAACAGACGGAGCCGGGGTCTATACGGCCCAAAACAGAAGAAAAAAAACAAACAAAGGAAATGACCCAAAACGACCGATTTGATCTTCCATTAAATAAACAAAAACACAAAAAAAACAATGGCCGGATTTAATACAAATATTTATTGTGGCGAAACCCAAAAAGAAAGTATTTATCAACACTACGGCTGAAAAGACGAAACAAAAGGGAACAACAACACCTCTAATAAAACAAAACAAACAAGCATCCTATTGTTAGGATAAAGCAGCCGACGCGCGTTATCTCCGCATTGTAACCGCGTGCGGAAAATTACACCCCACGGGTTACTCTAACGCCCCCCCCCCCGGCTGCACGAACCTAACCCGGGGCAATGCTGACCGCGCAGAAAGCTGCAGCATTCATTAACAGAAGCTTCCGGTAACAAGTCGCAGGGCGGCCGGACCTTCAATGAAAGAGGAGCCGCGACTCACGCAATCCTCACCATGCGCTGCCGCCCACCCCCCCAAAGCTCCGCAGAAAGCAGCCGAGCAACAGGGAACCCGCCAGATTATTATTAATTGCTCTGTATAGCGCCATCATACACCGCAGCGCTGTACAAGATCCCCGGGGTCCCCGTCTGCAAGTCGCAGAGAATTCTTGGGGTGCAACCGGACTCAATAAGGGACGAAACGCACGAGGATTCAGATCATTTTAAACGCATTAACGATCAGTAAGCATGTAAGTGTAACGTGTGCTTGTAACGCGTGGCAAACATTCAGCTTTATTTAGTTATTAATGCCCACATGACCGAAGGGTTCACAGCTTCCTAGCCTGAGCTTCTTTGTTTTCTTTTTCATTCAGATATCCGCAGAAGGAATGTTAAGAACGGCTGCCTTTGACCTCGACATTTTCCATGTGGGATTCTCCATTCACAAAAACGTGAAGCCCCCGCGCCCCCCCTTTATTCCAATCGGCGATCGCCAACTAGTGTGTCTGCTGTACAGCGCCGCAGCCTGTGCGGGAGCTACGGAGACGGACAAACGCACACATACAATAGCAAGCTCTGGAATGTGGAGAGAAAGAGCGGAGCGTCTAGCGCATGAAGAGGACTTTTGTCTCGGCGGCATTCCTGTCCCATCCCCCTCCCGTTCCCGCAGACTCTTCGCAGCCGTCGTTAATATGATTGAAGGAGAAAAGGAAAGAGGAAAAAGCTGCTGCCTTTCAACAGGGCGCCGAGGACAGCGAGCGCTGCGTAAAGTCCCCGAGCCTCCCCTTTCCCATCCGGCGACCGGCGAGGGGCATCCTACAGCCCCTCCAACCGGTTACTGCTCGCTCTTTAAAGCTGCTGTTCCACCATTCCACTAAACACAGCATTGGAGAGATTACCGCTACTGAAAGGGCTTGCTGAGCGCGCACTTTTGTGCCAATAAACCCACGAAGGGTAGAATAAAACAAGATCTGATGCCGTCTAAGGCCGAGAGAATATAGGTTTGGTCTAATTCTGCACAAATCATACATAGCGGGGAGGGGGAAAAAAACCCCAAAATTCTGTGATTCATGCAAGTCGGTTAATTATCAGGGAAATGCCTCACTGGCAATAGGAGTTACGGAATCTGCCAAACCACAGAGTACGAAGCAAGCGAAATTATGGCCTTTATTTTAATACATATGGCAGCAAGTAAGGCAACGGAACATATTAGCGAATCACGAGGCCCGTCTCTTACCTTTTGCAGGCTGGTTGGATTTAATTGTGTTTTATCAATGATTTTTATTGCCACCTGAAATAAAAAGAAACAGAAGATAAACACGCGGCGGCCTTTTACGCATCGGCTCGGACTCCGGTCAACGAGCCGCTACAAACACAACGGGGTAAACAGAGAGAACGGCTTGGGCTTTCCTGGGAATGTAACGAGACGCGGAAACAAACAGCGGCGTACACAGAAACATTCCCCGTTAACACGTCACCGCGATCACCGGCGCGTCACGGGGGGGGTCTGATTCAGCTTCTACAGTAATATCAAGAGAAAAGGCACGGCAGCCGCGTATCTGCACAGGTCACCTAACCGAATACATTCATCGGAGTCTGTTCACACTACTGTGCAAAAGTTTGGGGTCACCCAGCTGTCCATGGAAAACAAGGAAATTTCTGGCTTAACAATCGCAAAAAGGGGTTTTCTAGCATTTTAAACTTGGATCAGCGAACACAACGTGCCATTGGAACCCAGGAGTGATGGGAGTGATAAAGGGCCATTGGAACCCAGGAGTGATGGGAGTGATAAAGGGCCATTGGAACACGGGAGCAATGGGAGTGATAAAGGGCTATTGGAACCCAGGAGTGATGGGAGTGATAAAGGGCCATTGGAACCCAGGAGTGATGGGAGTGATAAAGGGCCATTGGAACCCAGGAGTGATGGGAGTGATAAAGGGCCATTGGAACACGGGAGTGATAAAAGGCCATTGGAACCCAGGAGCGATGGGAGTGATAAAGGGCCATCGGAACCCAGGAGTGATGGGAGTGATAAAGGGCCATTGGAACCCGGGAGCGATGGGAGTGATAAAGGGCCATTGGAACACGGGAGCAATGGGAGTGATAAAGGGCCATCGGAACCCAGGAGTGATGGGAGTGATAAAGGGCCATTGGAACACGGGAGCAATGGGAGTGATAAAGGGCTATTGGAACCCAGGAGTGATGGGAGTGATAAAGGGCCATCGGAACCCAGGAGTGATGGGAGTGATAAAGGGCCATTGGAACCCAGGAGCGATGGGAGTGATAAAGGGCCATCGGAACCCAGGAGTGATGGGAGTGATAAAGGGCCATTGGAACCCAGGAGTGATAAAGGGCCATTGGAACCCGGGAGTGATGGGAGTGATAAAGGGCCATTGGAACCCAGGAGCGATGGGAGTGATAAAGGGCCTCTGTACACATATGAAGACTAATAGTAATTTCTAACATTAACCCTGTCTGCGCTGGATTTCTGATCCATTCCCTGTTATGTTAATGGACAAAATGAGCTTTTCTATCAAACACTAGCAAAATTTGACCCCACACTTTTTTCACACTTGGATTAATTTACTAGAACTGTCGATGCATATTTGATAGTCCCTGTACTCGTTCAGATATATAGGCTGAACGTATACACCAGGGAAGAACCAGGCACGACTGGCATCATCCAATCGCTTCCCTGTACTAGAGTTCTCGGGATGGGGAGGACTAATCAAACAGATCCCGAGAAGTTAAGATTATTGCTTTCATTTATAACCAGCAATAATTTAGTGCGTAAATCTTTCAAATACGGGTTATCTACCTAAATGTTAGACGGATATTAGATTTTACTGCCCTAGAACATGGGATGGTTTCCCGTGTGTCGGAGCGTGGAAATTTAATCCAAAAGGACACTAATGTTCATTTCCACAGAAAACGCCAACTGTCCCCAGAGTAGAAAAGCAATCCTGTCACCATAAAAAGCAAATTACAGCTAGAAGACGGCGGAAGGACCACCAGTCACGCCATCGGCCCCCCTCGGGACTGTAACAGGCTGCTTACCTCTCTGCCGGTGAGGATGTGACGGGCCAGCTTCACTTTGGCGAAGTTTCCTTTGCCGATGGTTTTAAGGAGTCTGTAATTCCCGATGTGCGGCTGCTCGTCGGCACAGGAGGCTATGGAGTTCCTACAGCGCGCCCCGGAGCGGCCCGACCGGGAAGGGACCTCTTGCCGCCCATCTCCGTGAGACGTATGCTGCAACACCAAGGCAAAATTAAACTTTATTTCAGAGTTCAACAAGGATTTATAAAAAAAAATAAAAAAAATTGGACGGCTGGTGGGTTTTCTGGGATACAAAGCATGAAAAGATCAGGTCATAGGAAAAACAAACTAAAAAATATATATTAAAAAGGAAACAATTTCTAACGGCAAAGGACAAGGAAGAGTAGAGCTTCAGATCATCGTAGAGACGCCAATGTTGATTAATTATTTAATTAGATCCAAAACCCTTACTAGTTCCTGGGCGACCCTATCAACGAGGTGATGTTCCTCTTAATACAGACATTTGGAGGCGTCCAGCAGCCCCGGGGGCTTCATCCAGACGCCGGATATCCGCGCGGCCGCGAGCGCCATATTAACCGGCGGGAAACCGGGTCACGTGACCTACGCGTCCCGAATCATAAGCCGCACTGGCGTTAAAAGACGTGCGCGATGAAACGGCCAAAGAAAGTCCGCGAGCGAATGAATGGAAGGGAAAAGAATGAGGACAGCGCATACTTTATATGTAAGGAAAAATGCCAATAAAAACATAATATGTTAACGACGCGTTATTCGCCTGTCCAATTAAGGATTAGTAAAGTCTACAAGAGATTTCAGCGAGTAAACGAGGAATATCTGAAGCGGCAACACACGGATATCATGACATCAAAGATATCATGACATCATCGGCGTTAAAACGGGAACGGGTCCGTGACGCCTCCTTTCCTTAGCGGCAGCTATAGAGAGAATATTAACTCTCTCTATAAGCCTTCGCTAATCACTGATCCTACGGCCGTTTACGTTGTAATAGCTTTACGACTCCGTGTAACGTGTACCCGACACAGCATTCATTCACATTGGTTCTTCTGCTCTGATTGGTCTATACCGCGTCGTCACATGTAACATATGCTCTCAACAAAAAAAAAAAAAAAAGGGAACCGGTCCTCTATGAAGAGCCACAAAAAAGTGATGTCACTGATACGCATCGTAATAGCTGCCAACTTCCCTGCCAACTGTTGTATTTTACACCGAGCCAAACACCAGAGACATAATGCTTCTAAGGGATTTTGGGGCAAGAAGACTTTCTAGATAAATAACGTCGAAGGGCAGTTTTTTTCCCCCTTAACATTTGGATTTCTTGAGTTTTGTTCTTTCCGCATCACAATCCGGATCCTTAACACCTCCGGCCAATCAGCCGCTGAAAACGGACACGAGCGGCCCTTTTGTTTATCACACAAAGCAAATAATGACTTATGCCTGGAATGACTTTTTTTTTTTTTTTGTTTCCACGGACTCTTATCTTGTGTCAATTCGTCCCGATTGCTGCGCACACCATGCTTATCGCCCGCCCGGGGTAGACGTAAACAGACGGGGGATGACTTCACTTTTACATACGTGTGAAGATCCGGAGCGCACGGCAAAAAAAAAAAGGAAAGCGGCCAAAATTATTATCCTGCCTGTGCAAAAAAGGGTTGAGTACCAGAGACTTCCAAAATATAAAGAAATAGAAAAATATATAACAAGATTGAAAAAGCATCAAATTGAAGCTTAATGGTAAATCTCTACATATGTTTTAGATATTCCTACAACTGCTGTCTGTTCGTCGGAAGAACGCGGCTCGGAACAAAGCAGGGGGCATTAAGCCGGGGTCTGCTTCACCCCGGGGGATGCATAACCGACGTCGTCATCCGCAAAGCTCTCACCATAAAGTACTGACGCATTTCCTGAGCCTCGGCTCAACAGACACGCGACTCACTCCGCAACCCCAAATCCGGTACCTGGTACCGGAGACGGAGGAACCGGGGATCGCAGACCGAAACCCGACACTAAAAACGGAAAAGGATGCCAGACGCATCAAATATTACATAGAAAAGGATAAAAAAAATAAAACAAAAATGATTCCACAACGAGGATCGGGACATCACATGGCTCTTCTTACAGGGATTGGACCGGCGGGACATGAGACAGACCACAGCTGGATCACGGGAGCATATGGCACACCGGCCCGTATCGCCGTCACAAAGGGTCACCCGGGGTAAAAACGCCTCCCGCTTTGACAAGTTTTTAACTCTTGCCGCTGCGTTCGACAGAGCTCCGACCGGTCATCCATCAACTTTAACCACAGCCAGTAAGCATGATCGCCAGAACAAAGTTACTGCGCGCATCTATTACAAAAGGGATAAAGCCTTTAAGCTCAATGCCAGAGAGCTTCCAGGAAAGTGAGAAAGCCGGCATTTATAGAGAAAAAAAGAAACGCGGCCAAAAGGTCCGTTGGAAAGCCTGAAAGTACCGCAGCGTGGAACAAAAGCCCCGGAGCGCCTCGGCTTCCTTCCGCAATCAATCCAGCCTACGGCGACTCAACTAATGTACAGAGCCGGGGGAGAAGGACGCGGAAAGCCTGACATCTTTTAAGGATTTTGGATGAGAAATAAGGATTTTCGCTCTCCTGGGTATAACGAATTAAAATAAGAAAACAAACGAAGAAGATTTCTTACTTAGAGACTTTCCCGGGAACGTTTCCCGATATTTACATAAAAGACAACAGCGAGGATTCCAAAGAAAGTACAAACTCCTCGTATTATTTGGTGTTCAGACCGCGTCGGGTCCGGTTCTGTAAAAGAAAGTTAAGCGCGTCGGGGAAAGCAGGATGACGGCGTGCTGCGGGGCGACTCCTGCACCTAAAGCGCTCAGAAATACCCCACTCTGCGTCTCCCACCTTGACGACGAGCCTCAGCTTTTCCCGACCAGCCGATACTTTATGTCTAAACTCCTGGCGGCCGGTATCTCAGACCCAACCCTGACCTTCTACGGTAACCACGCGGAGTAACGGATCAATGAAACCGTCCACTCAGCGTGACTGGGCAGCACCACGGGCCGCCTGGAATATAAACAGGATCAGCTAACGGGGGTTATTCACTAAAGAGAGAGAGAGTAGGAAAGAGGTCCTACTACATATGCCATACATTATGACAGTCCATATCTAGCAAGCTTCTCCCGCAGGAAGTGCTTGTCTGGCCCTGCATAATGTATAGCTAAATCAGTGAGATTTCCTCAATCCCGTGAGATTAATTTATACGGGGTCAGCAGGGGCGTTCTTTCTTCAGAAACTTGGAAGCTTTGGCCCTTCAGAGTGGATTGTGAAAAGAGCTGGGTCCACAACTCCCGGTTTAGTGAATAAACCCCCAAGATCTACTCGGAAGGTAAGATAGGGCCGCGTGATGCCATCGCTCCAATACATAAGCTCAGCACACACAATCAGCCGCTTTTAACCATTACATGCCAGGAAGCCAACGATGGGCCATATTCATAAACAGCTACTCTGGGGCAAAACCTATAAATTGAGCAGTCACCATGGTAACCAGTAGACTGTTCCTGCCCCACGACCGTTGTTTATTCCCAGGGCCCTGTGTCTAGCTGTCCACCCAACAAGCCGAGGATGCTGCGCCTAATCCACTTACGTTTTCCGTGTCCCGTTCGTTGACCGTGGGCAGCGGGGTTCGCGTGGACATTGTATTCCCTTTGAGCACCCTCGCTGTGTTTGTAATTCAGGAAGAGGGGTGGGTGATGGGCTCGGTATTTATAGTGGTTGTAGCCAGATGCCCACTCGGTGACAGATGTGCAGGGGGTGTATTCCAGTCCTTCACCGCAGCAGACACCCACGGGTGCCCTGTGGGATCATTATATACAGATGAGGGTTCTTCCTTGGCGGATCCGGTGAGGGGGCTTATATAACGGTATCCAAGGGCTATGTACAGATAAAGTGCAATCATGAACCCCGGGCGGGCAGGCCAAGAGCAAACACAGAGAGCCGGGGACCTCCCTCCAGAAACAACAGCCACCGAACTGCCGGTCACACAGGCCCCGGGTGAGATGTAATGTCACTGGGGCGAGGCTCACGAACGACAGGCTTCCGAAATGTACACTTCAGGCTTCCGGGGACTCACCGCTACCGCTAAATACCGTAACCGGTGAGCTCGCAGCACTCCGCTAAGCATTTGGGGGGGGAATTTTGAGGTGTTTTCTCTCCCCCCGCTGGCTCGCTCTGCCCCCTTCCGTGCTGCTCTTACAACATCCAAGATGGCCACCCCGCTTCCTCCGGACGGATCCTGATAGCCTAGCCCTACAGCCGCCGGAAGTGACGTCGCCTCAGTCTGCGGGTTTGATTGGGGTGGGAGCCCAGCGCGAGCTACTTGTTGTTGCTAAGGGCGACTGGATTTGCGAAGTCGGTATTTGTCATGGTGCTGGCCGGGAGCGATACAGAGGCCTGTCGGGGTCTGCAGCGGGCTTCATGGGCTGAAGCCGTACAGTGAGGGTCCTTCCCCTTTCTTCCCGCTCTGTATTATTAGAATAATAAACATTTATTAGTATTATTATTAAAATGAAAAACAATAATGATAATAATAATGTTTATTGTGTCGTTATATTTCACCATAGGCCTTATTCACTAAACGGTGAGTTGCCATACAATGAAAGGTAACATTACGCCTCACGGGAGGCCCAGGTCCAGGGGCAGAGTTTGGGGTGAGGGTCAAAGGTCACACCTTGCGCTGACACCGTGAAAATATAAGTGAGCGCAGGGGCATTGCCGCCAGGGGGCACATCCCTCGCCTTGTGGCGCCTGCTGAGGCAACTGCCCCTCTAGGACGCCTCCATTGTACCTGTTGTTTCTGTAAGTCAGATTGTTATGTTATATACTACTTGTCATGTCATGTCCACACGTACAGCGCCACGGAATATGATGGTGCTATATAACACAATAAATAGTAATAATATAGCCGCACATCTAACGACTTCTAAGTTCTAAGACTTATTCGGTGACGCAGGTAAGATAGATTGGAGGACAGGGATGCCCCTCGGCACAGCTTGCTGATGTGCCCATTTTGTTCTACGCTTTGGCGTGTATTATGAAGGGTTAACGATGACAGGTTTCTCATTCGCGGAAATGTATAGACGAACCCGTGAGATGCTACTTAAAAAAATGGAAAGGGGGAGGCGTATATCTTTATGTTGCCGATAGTAACTTTAAGGAGTTGAGGAGTTTTTCCTTTCTTGGGACTCGTACTTTATGAGTAAAGCCTCGTGTCAAGCAGGGTCCTGGAAGCGTAAACCTGAGATCATCCACAGAAGGTAATTCTCGATGGATATTGATCAGCGATTGCTGCCCCATCGCCGGGTTCCCTGCCGAGTCTAATCTGAGCAAAGCGGGACTTGATCCCATCAATACGTCGCTGGTCTTCTGTGGCGAGTTTCTGGTCATTTGAGGAAGTGATGAGTTGACCCAAATGGCGCCGACTCTATGACCAACAGTCACAGTAGGATCAGTATTTCCATACACATCCCATTCATGTTTCTGCATGGGAGATATGGCCGATGCTAAGGGCCCCTGAGTCTAAGACGAGGCCAACGACTGACTTAAGGTTTGAGTATTCGGAGCAGACTGGACGGGCCGAATGGGGCCGATCTGCCGGCAGATTCTGTTTCTATGGGCTTTATTTCGTAAACACTTGGTAATTTGTTCCTTCTACCTGTTACCCTCTGAAAACAGATTTGAAAGTGAGCTAAAGCGAGCCTCAAGACTTTTCGAGATTTCATAAAGAGGTTTGCTAACTAACGCAGGAGCTGCAGATTCAACACGCAAACTCCAATAATCCACAAGCACAGCGCAACTGGCAGGCCTGGTCCGGCCATCTGGCACAGCGGGCAAATGCCAAGTGGGCCGCTGCCCAACCTCCCTCCATACTCACTCGATCTGCCTCCTCAGCAGACCCAGTGACAAGCATAATAAAATCAAAGCAGCGAGTAGCGTTGAATGGTGGTGCAAGCAGAGACAGGATTTATATTTAGTCATTACCTTGGACTCATAAAATTAAAACCACCTGGCCCGTCTAGTCTGCCTCGTTTCCCTGCTGTAAAAACTCAAACCTTCATCAGTCGCTGGCCTCGTCTTAGACTCAGGAGCCAAATGCCGATCCCATGCACGTTTAATACCCTCACTGTATTAACCTCTACCGCTTCTGTCTGGTGGCTAATCCACTTATCTACCCCCCTCAGTGTAGTAAAACTTCCTGACGTTACACATACATCTACGACGCTCTAGTTTTAGATTATGACGTCTTCTTTCCCACCTCTCTGAACGTAACCTTACTCTGGCTGTTTGCTTTTGGTGCCCCCTAATGGCTGACCCAGAGCATGACACGAAGCTCCCCAAAAACCCGGAGGTGCCGTCTAGACATCTTTCGTTGAATACGTAGAAAAGATACAGATCAAGAACTGGAAGTCCATCTTCTTCAGCCTGCTGGGGGAGATAAATGTTGTTTTACCCCAACGCCTGGTTGGAAGCAACATCAGCTTCATGAAATGGGCAATGCTGAGCGTGGGCTGGAGCGGCGCTGGACTCTGCAGCAGTGAATTATATATAGATGTATATGTCAAATAATGACTTGTAGAAAAAAGGGTCTTCCTCATTCATTGATTGGCTCCTAGAACCAAACAAATGTAGCAGTTTAGCCCCGCCCACAAATCATTTTCAGGGTTCTGCCCTTTTGGTCTCATCCCACTTCTAAAATTGTCATGTAATTTAAATCAAATTGACATTTAATGTCATTTGGTTCCTTGGACAGAAAGTTCAGTTACATAAAATTCTGGATCCGTATATTAGATTTTAGTTGTGGGGATTTAACCCCTTCCACTGATCACCGTACCCATTGTCGGTTTTTGCACTTTGCTGGTTTGGTATTTGCCGGGGGGGGGGGCCCTCTATGCTTGACATCTACGTTTGGAACAGCAGAAGTGTGACCAAGATATGTAAATAGTGCAAACCTACAGCCTGATCCTAAACTTCCCTCCCGGTAATCCAGAGGGAGACAAAAGACAAAAACTTGGGGGGCGGGGGGTACAAAAGGCTGTTGCATGTAAATAATTCTGTCCTGACCCTTTGAATAGGCGATCACCTACTTTCCCCTGGATCGGGGAGGGAATCAGAGCCACACAAACAGTCCGAGCTGAAAATGTGTTGTGCCCAACTAAAGATGGCGATTGTCACCCCCTACTGTTTAAACTACAATTCCCATGAAGTTCAGCCAGCAATATTATTGTAGATACAGTCAAGTTAGTGTTTGTACTGAAGACTTACGGTCTCTTCCTTTTTCCTGTTGGGCCGGAAAAAACTTTTTTTTTTTTTATATCCCATATGCATTTTTATATTATATTTCCATTTTTTTTTTTAAATCTCAGTACTTATGCTTTGTTTGTTTCACTGCGGTCATTGGGAACGGTGCATCATTAGCAGAATTTAAAGGATCAGGGTTTCTTTTGCCCGCACCCATTCAGTTCCCAGTATGAAACTGGTGTTAATTCGAACACTCCCACCGGCCCCAAATCAGAATAGCAGCCACGAAACAGATCTCCTCATAACCCTTTATTCACAACTGTATAAATGTGCATCAAACATTAGAATTTAAAAAAGTAATCACATGCTTTAGACAAAACTAAGACCCTTCTGTTGGCGTCTCATAATTTGTTAAACATTGTTAAAGACCATAAATCACAGCATAAAGAAAGGTGTAAGCGTAAAAAGTGCAGCATGATGTTCGGCTCGTCCGGCTTTATCACATACATGCTGCACTCCGGGCGTACAACGTAGAAGCGGAAACTGAATCATAACTTTAAGTAGATCTGGTCAGCTTTAAATGCCATCGATATCGATGTCGTCATCTTTCTCAACGGGTACCTTGACCGTTTCAACCTTAGGAACGCTCACGGATGTAGAATAGACAACCTGCCGAGACAAACGAGCAGCCATTAAAATATGCCAGCAAGCCAGGCCCAGGGCACATAACTCAAAAGGTTTTAAACGGATGTGAAATGCAGTCTGGCAGCTGAGCATCTTATATACAAGCAGCTCAGACACAAAGACGCAGAGCAGAAATACATTTTCCAGCGCTTTACACGTTACAGGTTCTTTTCATCCAATAAACTCCCTTTATCTGCAGCCGTCATTGTCAGTCATGTGATATTTTGAGTGACTTTCCCGACCCAAACACCACACTGAGCTGATGCTTTATGGCAATGCTAATGAAGTCTGTTCCCCATAGACCTTCATTAGTCAGGGAGTCCAGCTGGTTGATTAAGGCAGACCTATTGTTTCCCACAGACAATATGATAAGAGGTAGAAATGTCTAGTAGTTCGGACTCAGATTAGAGCGAGAACTCATACAAAACAGCTAATATGCAGCTGCCTGAGAAAAAAAAAACATTATGCAAAAACTAGAAGCAGTTCTAGAACTAGAACCGATACTAGCAAAAAAACCCCAAACACAAATTACAGGTGGGCGCTACTGTGTGACGGAATTTTCCACTTGCAAACAGAACTACTTTACTAAGCATTATGTGGGTGGGAAGAGCACAAGATGCAAATTTCTATTTCTTATTTACCTCAATATTTTCATCTTCTTCTTCGTCGTCATCCTCCTCACCGGAAGACTCTTCTTCAGCTTCCTTCAGCCATTTGATAAAGGGCTCTGCCTTTGAACGGATATCTTTGGCAAGCTCTTTAGAGACGTATTTTTTTGAAGGCTGGGGAGGGAGGAAATCATCATGAATTGATAAGCTGTTCTACGCACAAGACCTCGCCGCTATTCACCAAAGGGTTGACTGCGCCGCTGCGCAGGAGCAGCATTTATACCCATGTATTTTACACACTCTTGCAAATATCGACATCAATGCTTTGCTAAACTGTCACAGATTTTAAAGGACTAAAAACGATCGTGTTCACCCACCTTTTCAGCCCAGCCGATGATCACATCCTCTTCAAGGAGGTCTGCGTCATACATTTCCTTCAAGATATGCGGTATTTTGGGGAGGAGGTGAGCCCGGTGTATGTCCACAACACACTCAAAGCCATGGAGAAGGTACTTCTGTGCTTTCTTGTTGTTGTGACAAAACTGGCAAAGAAAGAAAAAAAATGTTTTTAGAAACTGGGGCAGTTGCTCTGTTCGCGTTACTAATCCAGTGGTTTTTGACATTCAAATCAGAGATAAAACAAACTTTATTGACAACGTATAAACTTACACGGAGGAAATGACGCCTGTACTTCTTAATCTGATCTCTGATCTGGTCATTGAACAGAACTTCAGTCAACACCAAAGGTCCCATAGCCTTCACCTCAAGCCTTTCCGCCTCAGCCAAGATGTCCTTGTCCGAGGAGTCGATTACACCCTCTTCCTTCTTTTTCTGCAGGGGCGACGGGAGTGTTATTCACAGAGGTCGTTTCACCGCAGCGGAGTGAAGGAAGCGATACATACCTTGACGTAGTCAAAGAGCATATTTACTCTGTCTTCAACAGATTTCTCTAGGTCATCGCTGAGCGTAAGATTCTTCGCGTGATCACTGATTTCTTCCATCCTGCGTCTTTGTGCCTCCGCAGTTGTGTCCTCGCCCCAGTCCTCGTCGTCATCGTCCTCCTGAGGGAGAAATATTTTGATTGCAAAAATGGCCGTGAATTCCCTGTGCGCAGCACGGCCAATCGCACAAAATACAAAACGCAGCTCAGCTACTTACCCCACGCGGAGGACCGAACTCTGATAAAACCGAGGAATCGTTGTTTGCTACAGAGCCATTTTCTTTTTCTTTCCCCTTCCTGTTCTTTTTATCCTTTTCTTTTTTCCCCGTATTGCCGTCTGTATTCTCTGCAAGCAGAAGACCGGTTTAGCATCGTAAAGTGCCGCTCCAACGACCGATGCGATTGTCAGAGCCAACTAACCGGTAAATCTCACCGGGAGGTTACCGTGAAAGCTCGTTCAGCTTGTATTTAGTTTAGCAAGCGAAAAATTGGGACAGAAGACAGCCGTCTGCCACAGAGTGTTGCTTGCACCTCGCTCTGGAGATCTGCAGGCCTGTACTGACCGGATTAACCGGCTGGGGTAAACATTCATCCAACCAACTTTCTTAAACAGGTTCTTAAAAGGTACGAGCATTTTTGGTCGTAGTGCCTTATAAACAATTCTACCCAAGTTACAGAAACTAGCGAGTGAATGAGAGATGGATCATATCTACAAAATGCTGATTTAAGCATGAATTAACAGAGCCAGCTTGAACTATGAAGAAAAATGTATCAAGCGCCTTACCTGGTGGGTTTTTGAGAATGAAAGTACACAGCTTATGGTTTGTGTCCAGCATGCCTCGGTAGCCGCAGGCTTTGCAAGAATTGCCTATTGTTTGTTTCTTGGGATTGACGTGCTGTAATAAGAAAACAGGCATCAGATGAACTACATTTGGACAAAAAACTGCTACTTTTTGACCGCAATACAAACAGCTGACTGATGGCGATAGAATTATAGACTTCTGATGCCATAAACAGGACTAGAAGTGTTCAAACAGCCTCGGAATCCTTAAGGCAGGCTCGATGGCGACCTGCTTATACGAAGCATGCGTACACACACACGCGCGCACGCACGACGGCCAGACCAACATTAAAATGCTTCACATGCAAGATGGGTCTCAGCAGGGGTAGTAGTTAGTGCGTGCAGGGAGCGCTATCTACAATGTAACTGATACAGAATCTGGAAAATCTCCAGAAGGTACACAAGAACCCCCCCCCCCCCATTCAGTGTAACAATCACGCCGTTAGCCAGACTTACCAGATCTGTTTCAGGATTATCACACTCAGGACACAGAACAAACTTTTTAATGAACCCATCCAACATGTCTTGCAGCTTGTTTGCCTCATGAGATCCATTGACAATGAAACGGTCATTCTTAACATCAAACTGGGTCTGCGCTCCCAGCTCACAACCAAAAAATTTGGTGGGATCTATAATAAAAAAACAACAACACATAATTAAGACAATAAGCCCACAAGCAAGAAATGGCAGCATCTCACACCAAATTTAAACATACAAGACACCCCCCCCCCCCAACTGAACAGGTCAGCGCTACCCTCCTTTTAACCAACTGGTCAAGTGGGAAGCCACCACATTTCTGGACCGGGTCCCACAGGTTTGAGCATTTAATCCCGTTGCCATCATCCGTCCCTCTATAACACATACAGCGGCAGCCATACCAACAGCAACTTTGCGGCAAAATGGGGTAACATTTTGCTCACGGGACGTTTGGCTCCCACTTAGGGGTCCTAGGCCCACTCCAGCTTAGAAATAAATGCACATAGGAACAAACACTCCCTAGGGTTTGAGACGGCTTCAGGCAGCACACACTAAGACTCAGGCCACTTCTAATAAATAAAAACGCAGTTCAGACAGCACAAGTCACTTACACGTTGGAGGCCTATTAAGCGCCTTTGCAACGTCAACCATGTTGACTATTACCGTCTTTATTCCATTTCCTTTGCCCTCTACCTGTAAGGGGAGAAGAGGGAAAAACACTTTATAGAAGCTGTCGGATCATAGTCTGTCGGAGAAACAGGAGTTACTCAGAAACATCACCTTGGCAATCAGACGGGGCATTTTGTACCGATAGAACTGATCGGAAACGCTGCGGTTGACGTTGACAGACATCTTGGCTTTTTATTAGCCTTGTCAATAAGAGGAAAAGCTCTTGGATTGCAACTTTTTGGTATCTTCTGTCTGGAGAAGACTGGATGACATAAACGACTGCAAGAGTTCTCGGTCTCTGACATGAAAATAATTTCGCCCCCGAGGCTGTGAGCTTCTTGCTTGTATGCTATGTTCCCCCAATACAGGTACCAATGGCTGCGCAACAGCTCTGCAAACGGAAACAAAAATTATATGTTAATACAGAGAAACGCTCAAGAGTAAGAAAAGCCAGCTTAGCAAATCACATCACTAACAGGCAGCTCTGCAGATAACACAGGAGTGCTGACGGTCGGCTATCTGTTAATCCCCAGAGCTGCTCAGCAGACTCCGCCATTAGCCAATACAGCGAGAACAACAGTCAATTATGGACACCGTTGTTCAGATGTAATTCCTCCCCGCTTTTATTATTTAGAATCCCGTAAGATAATAACATAAAGCAGCCCAGAGCCGGATCCGTAAGACAGCAACTTCTCGGTAGAGACCCCAAGAAACGCATCAGCTCCACGGGACCGCGGCGAGGAAAGAGTGGACAGATTTTGTTACAGGGTTATGCGTCAGCCACGTTCCCGGGGCGAGTGTAAGAAGCGTTCATGGCAGCGGAGGCTCGGCTTTAATCGCAAAGTCCACACGGGCAGCGGCGTCAGTATCACCCACCCACAAAACCAGGAGGGAGGGAAGCAGAACAGAGACGTGTTCCAAAGTTCCATTCAGCGTGTGCGTGGTAACAGTACATACTCGGTACAGATCCCTCACATGCAAACGCTGGTTTATAACGGACACGGTGTTCATGTTAACAAGAGGTTAAACACACAGAGACAGCATTATATTATAATCCTTATAATCACTTAACCCAACGAGACACACAGCCTTCCCTTCCCACCACAACCTCGTGTCTCAGACTCAGCTGCAGGCAGGAAACGGTTAACGTCCCACATGTTCTACACGATGCTGAGACCCCGTAACAGACAAGAACCCCCCTGCTGTAAAGACTCAGACCTTAATCAGTCGTTGGTCTCATCCTAGATTCAAGAGCCATATCCCTATCCCATGCATGTTTAAATCCCCTGTGTTAGTCTCTGCCACCTCTGCTGGGAAGCTATTCCCCTTATCTACCACGATTTCAGTAGAGCAAGTCTCCATTACAAAGCCTATGGTCTTCTATTTTTTAGATGAAGACCTTGTAACATTTATCATCCTTTGAGATGAAGCCCTCGTTTGTTTAAGGGTCCCCATTATATATTGCATAGCAACCAAAAAGGCTCCATGCATGATGTCACGTAACACGCACCCAGTTTATTGCAGGTTGAGCAGAACTCCATATGTAAAGGAGCAGGCGTGTTACATAAGGGAAGCCTTCCCTTCAAACAGCAGTCCCTCTACCCCAGGGCTGCGGATCAGCGGATCGGTATCCCCCCCCGAGATCTACGTATAAATAGAGGCAGTCCCCGGGGTCCCGGTAACTCACCCAGGGGGCTGGGGGTACAAAAACAAGCAGGGAGGGGGAAGGAGAGCCGAGGGCCCGCTCCTGATGACTCAGAACTGCAGCACTGAGTCAGCCTCGTGATCCGCTGCGCATGCGCACGGCCTAGTGCCCTTCCCCAACGTCACCCCAGTAAATACTGCACCCCAGGCCCTCTGCCAGGGTCTGCCCACCCCCTACGGACCCACCTGAGCCCCGGAACCCAGCCAAGCTGCAGGGAGGGCGCGCTAGGTGCTGGCGCAGGGAGCTGCTCCAACATGCGTCACAGCCAGAGTCACGAGGTGCGACCGCCATTTTAGCGCTGTATCCCTCAGCGTCCCCGCGGGAAGCCTTACCCCCCCCCGCCACCTCTAAACCCCACCGTTACCGGACAGTGACCACGAAACCCATCATACCCATTCAGTACTCACCGTTTTCGTCCAATAAAGACATAAACACAACGCGGCTCGCCCGGTGGTGCGATGAACGGAAGCAGCAGGAAGCGTCGTACAATGGCGGCCCGGCGGGGATAGATGGACGGCACAGCGCAGAGCTGGCCACGAGTCTGGGCACAGGCCGAGCGAGTTGGGGTTTAAAAGCCCTTACACTCAAACGGGAGACACCCTCCAATCGGGGAACCTGAGGAGCAACAAAGGGGGAGGGGTAAAGCCATTAATCACCGATCACAGCAATGATTGCAATAACACACGATAGAGCCGAGATCCCCCGGTGCATGCATACGGTGTAACAGCACCGAAGGGGTTAACTGATGCTTAATTAGCCGCCACTCAGGGCGCGGATATAACGAATACGATAAATCGCCCCTCCCCCTTCAGACGCAAGCGCCGCCACTCACCTCAGGAAAGTTGTAGCGCGTGTGGAGCACGGAGGCGCTGTGAGCTGAGCCCGTCTGTCACAGTCCGGCCCTAGCTGTGGGACGAACACCGCCCACCCATCGCCAAGCTGTGATTGGCCCGACAGGGATTCCATGTCGGATTACGGTTGGTTTACAACGGCGGCCAATCGCAAAGAGCCAATGGTGCCAAAGCGTGGGAGGAGGGAGGTGGTTGCTCTGAGGGGCGGGACGTGTCGCGATAATTTGGACGGGGACCTTGACGACGACGGGTAACACGAACCACCTTCGGCCCAGCCGGGGGTCATCACGTGCGATAATGTACTAAGGCAGCCCAACTACCCCTGGGGTATCTGCAGCATCCGGGGTCACCACAGGGGGATCTGTGACCCCAATAACGAGCGTCTGGGGGTTATGTGCAAACATATATGGTGTAGATTGTGAGAAAGGGTAGTAACCAAGGCAACCTGCTTTTGGTTGCACTGGTAGTAACGCCACCTTTCAAGCTTTGCACCAATTTTTTTTTCAGACATAACCCTCATTTTTTAGGAAATAAAGTAAGACTTTTATCCTTTAAAGCACTAAATAACGACCCAGCGATCAGTCGCAGCCGCCCCTCGCGATCCCAGCGTCCATAGCGACGCTGGATCGCGCAACATCGATGGCGTACCTGGTACGTCCCCGTCTGTGGGCGACACCCAACCAGGAAGTACCAGGTACGTCACCGGTACGGAAGGGGTGAAGGTGTTTTTTTAAATTCTTTAAAAACAAAGTTAAAGGGACACTCCAGCCACCCCATGCACTCGTATATAAGAGCTAAGGGGTCACTTTAAATGTATGGAACCAGCGGTGAGAGGTGTCGGACCCCGGGGGGGGAGGAGAGCTGCAGCTTCTCCTTAAGGCGAATTACCTTATTATTTTTTTTATTTATTTTAAGAATGCATATAGAAAATACTTTCATGTGCATCGTTCCTTGGCGAGGCTGCCCGTGACATTAAACTGCCCCCGAATAGAAACAGACGCGATAACACTGGTTCGCAAAACGGAGTAGAGAGGTCTGACTCAATTGGGCCGGAGAGGGAAGGAACTTGCACCGTGTAGCAATTTAACCAAACGAGTCCCTGGGGGGCATTTGCCTAATTGTCTCCCCCCCCCCCCGTTGGGGTCTTGATTCATGTTCCTGGTTATGACTATAGTACAGCTTATGTCTTGTGTTTAGACCCCTATATTTCTACAGACTACATTAACCTTTATTCTAAGACCCTGCACCAAACTCACCCGAAGCCAGAACCACCTGAACCGTCGGCATCACCTCCCCCCCTATAACACCTGCCGGCTTTCTGTCCCGGCGACTTCACCCCCCCATGTGTTACCCTGTTTCCGGTCTGTTTTGGGGTGTGAGGGCTGAGGGCCAGAACATCTATCGTGACCCTCAGATCATCCGGTCCATTGCCTGCACTGCTCCGACCAAATCTATAAGCAATCCTTCCATATAAATGGATCAGGAAAAGGGATTTATTTGGCCAGACAGACTTTTTTTCCCCCTCCCAATCCTTGATTTCCAGCAATTTTCTTACTTATGAAGAGTTTTGGTTTTTGACTGAAATGATAGTTAAGATGTGAAGCGTAAAATACTGGAATAATAATAATAATAATAATATTTTTTGGCCCGTGTTTGAGTGTGAGGGTTTTTTGTGTTCATGTTTGTTTATTATTTATGTTTGTTTTCTTGTAAACTGAATCACAGTGTAGCAGTCCCTTATTTCAGCAGCACTACTCTTTTGGGGTGGGGGACATTATGATGATGATGATGCTCGTTGGATTGACTGCCGTCATAGCCATAAAATCAGGTATTGGATCATAAAACGAAGGTCTGGCCACCCGTGTGATTCTTACAGCGCGTTTCCGATGTTTCTATTGCGCTTCTTAATGAGTCACAGAGAGTCACACATGGAAGATACCGGATGTTCTCACCTTACAAATATTTTATATGTTTTATTGAATAGTAACATATCCAGGTCTGTGTACGAATATACCGTAATATATACACAATTCCGTTCAAAAGTTTGGGGTCGCAGAGCTGTTTCCATGGAAAACAAGGACAATTCCGGCTGTAACGTAATTTGCAAAAAGTGTTTTCTGACCATCAATTAGCCTTTTAAACTTAAACTTGGATCAGCGAACGCAACGTGCCATTGGAACCCAGGAGTGATGGGAGTGATAAAGGGCCATTGGAACCCAGGAGTGATAAAGGGCCATTGGAACCCAGGAGTGATAGGAGTGATAAAGGGCCATTGGAACCCAGGAGTGATGGGAGCGATAAAGGGCCATTGGAACACCGGAGTGATGGGAGCGATAAAGGGCCATTGGAACCCAGGAGTGATGGGAGTGATAAAGGGCCACTGGAACCCAGAAGTGATGGGAGTGATAAAGGGCCACTGGAACCCAGGAGTGATGGGAGTGATAAAGGGCCACTGGAACCCAGAAGTGATGGGAGTGATAAAGGGCCACTGGAACCCAGGAGTGATGGGAGTGATAAAGGGCCATCGGAACACAGGAGTGATGGGAGTGATAAAGGGCCTCCGTACACTTATGAAGATATTCTATTAAAATTAATTATTTTCCAGCTATAATAGTCATTTACAAAATTAACCCCGTCTGCGCTGGATTTTTCATCAGTTTCATGTTATTTTAATGGCCAAAGTTTGCGGTTCATTCAAAAAAACATTTCTAAGTGACCCCGAACTTTTGGACACTAGTGTATATACACACACGTATAAGATAAACACTGATGGGATGGGTGTATTGGATAAGGTCCTGCAATTAACCCCTTCACGACAAAAGCTCATACATGTGCAGGCTGACAACTTTATGAAAAAAAACAAACAAAAAAAACTTTGGTCAGGGTGGCGAGGGTTAAGTTTTAAGCGCTTTAAAATACGGTATAAAAAATAATATCCCGCCGGTTCCAGATGAAAGGCAAAAATTCTCACGTCCCAAGTCTTATCGGGAAATTCTCCCAAACGGAACGGGAATGACCCGAGATCTCCCTCTAACGCTGGAGAGGGGGCTGCCGGGGCAGTCGCAGGCGATGCGTTCCAATGGAAAATATCCAGCACTTGCCATGGAAACCGGCGGCTCTCTCTAGAGCCCCATACAATGAGCAGCAGAATGCATCCATTGTCCCCGAAAGGCATTGTAAATCATTTAGAACAGGTCATCGGAAAAGTTCTTCCAGAGAAGAGGAAAAGTTCTCTTTGACAAAAAGCCGCGCTAATAAACGTATTTATTGTGCCGATATCTATTCACTATCGTTACTGAACTGCAGCCCTGTTTTGTTTTGTTTTTTTTACCCCATTTTTTGGTAGCCGAGAGGAAGACCCCCCCCTCCCCCGTTCATCAAGTATACCAAAAAGCAAAAAAAAAAAAAGTGATACATTGCGGCCAGCTTGGCACAGAAAGAGTTAAGCCACCCATGCCACGTTTCTGTGCCAACCCCGTCTACAAAAGCAAGTTTTATTTCAGCCAGAACCGTGTGATTTGAAGGATATGTTTTTCTAGCAGTGTCTGCAAAGCGAGGTCACCGAGAAAGAAAAGTCTTTATTTTTCTGGCTTGATCGGCATCAGAATAATAATAAATAAACCCGTAAACACGGCATGGATGTTATTGGCTGTATCCGTAAGTAAATAGTATGGGGGGGGCTAAAACCCCAATTATTAACTTCTACCCCCCAATCGTGCAGAATCCTGGTGCCCCTCGTATGCCCCCTGATGTCTTTTTTTTCGAGGCGCCCGGAATGTTTGCTGGGGATGAGGATACCTGGGAACTGATTGATTCTCTGATCTGTGGCCCCAGCCGGCTTCATTTTGTAATGGGGTAATAGGGCAAGACGTGGCTCCTACGACCCGGAGAAGCGGCACTTCGCTGGGAGACTCCGGGTCAAACATGGCGTGTTCCCAGGTATGGGTACGAGAGCATCTACAGTCCTAAAAAGTGTTCGTACGAACAGCAGAGAACGGGTTAATACAATGCATTCTTCTTGAATCCAGCAATCTGCACGCTCCTGCTAACTGGATCCATTTGGAAAGACACCGTTTGAGTGACCGCGCCGTCCATCATTCCTCACCCCGCGGCTTTTTGTGTGTTTCTGCCAGCCCTCGGTACGCAGCAGTCCTCAGGCCGTGAACACAGATTTCGGGGAACGCTCCTGCTGCGTCATGAAACGGGAATGACGCTGCAGCGCGTGGCGGCTCTGATAACACTTTTTTTTGGTCCTTTTTAAATGTGTCGATAAACAGATGCAGCTTTCAGACTTGTGATATTCATCCCACGCTAGGACGAGGCGTTATTAACCGCTCTAAACTGTCTCTGAACAATTAATAAAATGTACCGTAATGTAATAAAAAGTGTGTATGTATGTGTATTGTGGTAAAGTGTATGGGAGAGTGGTTGATGGGATATATGTCTCACCTGGTTACCTCAGCCAGGCCTGGTAGCAAACCCAGGTGCTCTCAGGTGAGGCTTCCTAAGCTCGTTACTGGGGAGGAGGCCTTAAAAGAAAGGGCTGTTAGGTTTTCAGAGGGAGGGAGACACTGAATGAAGGAGCAGCTACAGCCAGCGCTGCAGCCCACCAGGTATGAAGCTTTACCCCATACAAAACTGGTTACTTTGCTTTGCGTCAGACCTTAGGCTGCTAGAGAGGTATCCTGCTGTTTAGTTAGAGCCGGACAGGCTTATAGTTTGTTTTGTTTACAAGGTGCTCTGTGATTACAACATCTAAATAAACACGCTTTTACGTTGGAAACCTGTGTGAAACTGTCATTGCCGCCCCATGCGTGAGCTGTCCCCTACAGTATATACCATATATATATATATATATATATATATATATATATAATGTATGTGTGTGTATATATATTTATATATAAAATATATATATTTTCAGTCGGCCAGTCGGATATATGAATCCTGGTCACAGAACTGCTCAAAATAAATCAGGAGAGTTTTCACCTATGCACATGTTGGAACGGCTCAGGCTGCATCGGTCCCTCTCCAGGGGCAGATAATTAGGGGGTGTAGCGCTGGAGTTGTCTCCCTGGGTTGTTGTGACTCCGGTGACTGCGTTGGGTTGAACTGCCGAGTCTGAAAATGACTACAGGGATTGTCACTGATCGTTAGGACTATCTCAGAGTGAGTAGCCGGCGGTCTCATCCCCGCTTAAGCCAGCCAGTCACTCTCGCCAGGCGTCAGGAGAACTCAATATGTCCGGCTGGGAGGAGAGAAGAGAGAGAGGGGATGTGAGAGAAATTTTTATATGCTTACTTACATGGGTTTGAGGTTAAGAGAACCATGGGCTGGGGCCAGAAATGGCTCCTGCTCACGCTTCACATTTTTAAGGGAAGGTGTGAAATTGATTTAAATCAGAGATTTTTGTAGTTTTGTCACGTTGAAAATGTCACAGTGGAGCCCGGTCCCCGAAGACTCGACTTAGTGGTGGGCAGGAGCGTAACTAGAAACCACAGGCCACCAGTGCGAAAATTACACCCAAACAGCCTGCCTATCCCCCCAAACAGCCTGCTTGTTCCATCTATGCCACCAAACAGCTTGCCCGTCCCCCCAAACAGCCTGCCTGTTCCATCTATGCCACCAAACAGCTTGCCCGTCCCCCCAAACAGCCTGCCTGTTCCATCTATGCCACCAAACAGCTTGCCCGTCCCCCCAAACAGCCTGCCTGTTCCATCTATGCCAATCGGTTACACATCCATGTTAACATAAACATTTATGGAACAGCCAGACTTTTACTTTCTCGTTAAGATTCACCTTACTATGCCCTTTATCGTTTACGTCCACCTTAGACGGCCTTTGATTCTAGTTTGGGGTCAGTTTAATGGCTGGATGAAGAGTCGTGTAGAGAAGGCTGCCTGCAGGTGGGAATAGTAATGGAACATGGCGGCAGTGGACTCCACCAGCAGAACTTGGCAATCAAAATTCAAGCGGCCGCATACCTGAGCTTGAAGTATATTTTATGTCTATATTTGTATTAAACAAGACCTTTTCTAAATTACATTATGTGAAATTCTACTAAAAAACCAAATTTGGATACTTTTTGTTATGCAGCAGGAGCGCCGCCTAGCGTTTGATACTCTTTCTACTAACCGCTCTATATTGATATCTGATTTTTTTATCGTGAAATTCTCCTGTCGGATGTAACACATGGACTAATGTTGTCATGGATACAACGTTTCATTTGTTTTTATTTGTTTAATGAATGGAGTGTTTATGGGGACATTGCATGTCCGACATGCTGTGGCTCCAGAAAGAAAGGCTTTGGGGGTGACTAGCAGTCAAGATAGATGGATGCAGAAGGGCCACCTAGTTTTTCGGAAATGTCTGTGATTATGTTGATGTTAAATGATATATATTGAAACTATTTAATCCCAAAGTCTCTCTGAGCTCTATCCGGCGTTCGTTTGTTTTATGAAAATCCAACGGAAGCCGATAGGTGGAGAATTCCCGCACTTTTCCTGTAGAGGGCGTTTTAAAACCATCCCGAGTTGCGAAGGTGACGTAAATGAATGTTCTGGAATCGGTTCTTAAACCACCTACGGAGTACCATTGTCTTTAAAGGACGCCGCGGCTCTCCAAAAAAGAATGTTTTGTGGAAGAACAGGTCTTTCCAAAGATGTCCGCACCATTACATAGATCTGTGTAGCACATAGAACTGTAAAAAAAATCAACGTAATAAAAACAAAAAATATCAGCTTTAACATAAAACAATTAAGACTACAAGGGGGCGGCAAACGAGTCCATACAAAAGTAAAAAGAAAAAATCCATATAGCCGCGTTGGGGCGGAATACTAATATTTACGTTCGGTAACCTGGGGTATTTATACTATGGCTTACGTTATTTATTTTGAAATAAATTAACGATATAACCTTTCCTCTTTGATATCATCGACTTCCTAAAGGTTTTCATTTTGGTCCGAGGGAAAAAAAATGATGGAAAATGAATATTTTACCAAAACGTGCGGGTTTTTCAGCATCACTACCTTACCGAGAGCAGGCGTCAAAACTTCAGAGTTTAAAAATAATCATTATTTTTTATTCCTGTACATGTAGTTTTTCACCAGAAGCAGGAACATTGATAATAGTCCAGTAGAAATGTAAAAACCCCCGGGAAGACCTCTGATGAGTTTCCCCTTAATTATATCCG
Organism: Sceloporus occidentalis; assembly: GCA_023333645.1. Classification (NCBI taxonomy): domain Eukaryota; kingdom Metazoa; phylum Chordata; class Lepidosauria; order Squamata; family Phrynosomatidae; genus Sceloporus; species Sceloporus occidentalis. The sequence goes on from JALMGF010000109.1 coordinate 2,589,198, forward strand.
ACTTCCCAGTCTTATAACAGAGGTACCTTTGTTTATTGATCCGATCACATCTCATATGGATACGTTTCTGGAGTTCTGATTACTTTTTGGTGTCGGAAAAAGAGGAAATACTAATCCACGTATCAAGAAACTTTTATTTCTGATTATAGATATTATCGGCAGCCGCTTTATTTAAACAATATGGGGCTCTATTATTTTTAATCCTTTATTTTGTCGAGTAGGAGCCCTCTTTGAACTTGGCTGTCCACTAAACCCAAGTGGACTTTCTGTGAAAACATAAGTCGTGATGCGTTTCAAAATAACTCATTCCAAGATGGCGGTGGAGTCAACTTGACTATGGTTGGTAGTCAGGTTCCCTTTACAGAATTGGCAAGTTGTTCGCCAGCCTACTCAGTTGTTGACGCAGCTTAAACCTTTGTGAATTAACTCACTAATGTTTAAAAAAAGGTATACAGAATTCCTGATCTTTTGGGAAGTAGAGAATCCTGGTGGGGTACTGACCTAAGCCTATGGAGTTGATTTCTAATAATGGGGACGAATACACCTGTGCTCATGAATTTCAATAACCTTAAGATGCAAGGATTTCCTGCATTATCAGAGCAGGTGCAGAGTTTAACACACACCAGAAATGCCATAAACCCACTTTTTTGATAGATCTCTCTGGCGCAACACCTGTTCTACTGAGTCACTTGAGGACAGCATATGGATGCTTGGCTCTGGACGAGTCCTCAGCCTACAGACTCCTCCACGCAAGCAGGAAATGTCTACAATAGTAACTGATGACCGATGGGTTATGAAAGAGTGTGCAACAATGTAACAACCTAAATGTGAAACAACTTAAAAAATGCACAAGCTAAAGGTTATGTAGGGCTACGTATCATATACATACTCTCCAAACTAGTGCACACACACACTAACACACACCTATACACTCACACAAACATACCAGACTCAAACTAACACAACCAGACACACACTAATATACCCAAAGACACATGTTCACACACTAACATACCCAGACACACACACATACTAACCTACCCAAATACACATGTTCACACATTTAACATACCCAGACACGCACACACGTACTAACATACCCAAAGACACATGTTCACACACTAACATACCCAGACACACACACACGTACTAACATACCCAAAGACACATGTTCACTTCCCCCATCCCTCATTAATGGTGTCCAGAGAAGGCTTTAAATTGCATGAGAGTCTCAGTGGGTTAAAGGGCAATGCGGCCCCACTGATTCAGCTCGTTGTAAGAAATACAGCCATGTCAGGATTAGATAGGACCCGCCAAACCTGGGGTACTTTGACGTAGTGGCGGACAAAGAAATAAATGTCCATATAGTGTGACGGTGTGTATTGGGTTGCAGGGTGTGTTGCTGGGTGTGCGCTGATCTTTCGTTTTGTTGTGTTCCGCAGTATCGGATACTGAAACGGTTTGAAAATTCTGATTTGTTTTGCCTGCTGCTTCACCCACGTTTTAATTAGATATGTGGAAATTGGGTATTTTTTTTTATTTGATTGGCATGTATTTTTTTTTTTTTAACTGCATAGACACGCAATAGGGCGTTGGGTGCTTTCTTATTTTTGCACAAAACAATTTGGCCGAGTGTTTTGGTCTCAGAGGAAACTGGCGAGTCGCGCGTGTTTCGGCAAATTAAAAAGCCAGCGTAGAGCTGCATTGAACCACCTCTAACCCAAACGCTACATCGTTGCTTTGCCATTTCGGCATCTTAATATAGCACCTTTATTATTAAATGATTCATTAGTTATCGCCATAGATTGTCTTTAAACTTTAAGAATGAAGCAGTAAAATGTTTTCGTAAGTGGAACAGCACCTTTAATAGCACAAAAATCACAAAAACAGTAACTAGGAATCCAAACACAGTGTTTTGTGGCTCCCTCCGTATGTTGTGAGAGTTCACCAGTTGTTAAAGTATTTAAAATGGACAGAAGCACTTAAATTCCTCGTCTCTCATGCTTAGATCACGTTTCCCAGCATGAAGCTGATCTTCTCTTTCTTACAGGTGGCTCATTATGGTAGATTTGGAATCTTTGTGACTTATTTTATAGAAGATGGAGAGATTCTGGGTTCATGGTAATGGATTTGTGTCGTGGTTCTTTGTAAACAGGGACGATAATGAAATATTCCATGGGCCAGATGGCTCATACCTGAGTTGACTCAGGTTCTTCCTCTTTGGCCAGGACTGTGGTCCTAGTGAGCAACCATAAGGACCCTCATGACGCACTTTCCTTCTGCTGTAGGCGAGTTTAGTGTGAGCAGCCTTGGAGCGTGAGCTTGGGTTCCTCTCATGAGCTACAAAAGCTAGGCTGAAGCAGACTAAATAATCTGATCAGATACCCAAGCAATTGGTAGCCGGGGCTTCAAAACAGCTGCTTTGACAGTCCCAAAAATTCGTGACTCTTGGCAGGCACAGAGCGTACACGTGGCAGCTCAATAGTTGTAGAACAGCAATCTTATAAAAAAAAAATTGGCATGGAACCAACAATAATTAAACCAAACGCCGCATTCTGTAACAAAAGGCTCCACGCACAGACTGACTTCTAGAGTTATTCCAAAGCATACGACGTTGGAATCTGGGAACACAAATCGTGGGACTTTCTCTAGAATATCCTACCGTAGGTAAAAAAAAACAAATATTCCCAAACAAAGCAATGCATTTTGTTTCCAAATGTTGCTACAGTTTTAACGTTTTTTTCTCCATATCTGTAACAGCTGTATATTCTAAAACGTCCAAATCAGAGCGGCAACCCCCAGAACGTATCAGTGCAGGAGGACTGGTCATCAAGATGCATTATCAACCACATGAGAACATAACTTCACGTAACATACAATAGCAGCCATTGTTTAACCTCACTGAGAGCGTAGTAGACGAGTGGAACAGCCTCCCAGTAGAAGCGGCAGAGGCTAATACAGTGAGGGGAGTTAAACATGCACGGGATAGACATACGGCTCCTGAATCTAAGATGAGGTCTTAACAGCAGGGGGCGACTAGATCCTCCCGATCGTGACCTTGGACTGCTGCTTTATATACAAAGTGACATCATCTTATGTCATAATACAAAATACGTTTGTATTCAGGTAAACAGTTATTTTTATTAACCACTAAATAGAGTTTTATGAGTCAGCAGCTGCGTTGTGAAATAAAACGTTGCATCCAAATAACGATCTGGGGGAATTTTTTTTTTGGGTTTGAACATCACAGTGTTTCTCTTGGACTCCTCGAATTCTTCCTGTTTTGCATCGCCGTAGAGAAAGGTGTGTCCTCATCCCTCAAAAGGATAACACAATCACGTGGACGTTCCTGATGTCATTTGCATGAAATATTATCTGCTGTACGGACCCGAGGGTTCGAGCTGCAGAAACACTCGGTGGATGAGAAAGAGAAAGCAAGGAACTAACGGAAGCATTCTGACCTCCGGAGACCATAAAAAGCCCGAGATATATCCGTGCGCATGGAAAAGAAAGGAAAACCCGACCGTTTCTGGAAAAAAGGGAAAATCACCCCAAATTCTCACCCCGAAGCGGTTTGCCTTCTATCGAACAACCGCAAAAAAACAACCAAAAACAGTAAGATTGTGAAGCGGCTGGGAGAAGAAATCAAGATGTGTGTGGAGAGCGTGTTAAAAATCCCAAGAAAATACTCTAAGAAGCGTTCCGCCAGCCCAAGTTCTGGGCGAGAGACGCCGAAAGGTAGAAAAACACTAAAAAGTTTTTCATTTGTAGCAAAAGGGTGAATGTAAGCCACCTTCAAACATATGGAACATAGGGAGAGGTTTCTTAATGCCTCCAGAATTTATAGGGTTAAACAATTCTACTTTTGTTTTTAATTAACAAAAAAAAAAAGAGAACCGAGAAAGGGTTAGCGTGTGTGTTGGTTGGATATGAGCCATTCCCATCGCCAAAGCATATATTTTTTATATATATATATATTTGTCTTGTTTTCAGTAGAAAGGTTAGATTCTAGGGAATAGAAATACTTGCCTTGACGCTTAATATTATAGCACCAACATGTTCTGCAGCGCTGCATGGTGGAGGTAAAATGGCACACTGAATATTTAATGATTTCAAGAAAGTAAAGAGAAGAAAAGGAATATTAACCCCTTAAGGACAATGGGTGGTCCCTAAACCCATTGAAAACAATGCATTTTGTCATTAAGGGGTTAACTCGGTTAGGGACCTGTCCTGCACGTGTTATTGCTCCCCGGTGACGCGAGTTGGTGGCAGGCGGTGGCCCTGGTCCGCGTGGCTCGTGTTAATGATGAAAAGGGATGTAGCCGTACCGGTCCGGGAGGACATGGCGTCTTGATAACCCTTCTTGAGCCAGCATAGAAAAATAGGTGAAATCATGATTCTCTTTGTGTAGCTTATCCTTGGGTGTTCTTCTATTAGAAACGTTAGGCAAGGGAGGGAAACCCTGTGTAGGGAGGAAGGGGTGGGAGAAAGGCTAATGGAAAAGCTTTATTACCCCAGCATACTGCAATGTAGCTCAGCATTGATGAAAAACCATGTCATGTGACTTTCTCTGCTCAAACACCACACTGAGCTGATGCTTTATGGTACTGCTAATGAAGTCCGTTCCTCCATAGACTTTCATTAAATGAACGCAGTGATTAACACAGAGGTATTCTATTGTTTAGCACAACAAGGAGACTAGGGTACGTCTGGTGGGCATTCTCCATCAATGCTCAAATATTATATAGATGAGGGTAGCCAACAGGTAGAGCTCCATCTGTTATGGTCCATTGCGTTCCATGATGTCTGAGAATTGTATGCATGCTTCATAAGACTTGAAGTTCCACAACAGCTGGAGGTCCACCTGGTTGGCCCCTCTAATATGGGTGATTTTTGAATGTAAAATTATGTGTTACTACTTCAAGCTATTGATAAACCACCAGGAACATGACTGATCATAACCAATCAATCAATGATCGTAATGATAGTTTGTAATATTGAATATTTGTTTGTCAATTCTTTTAGATGAAGCCTTCTCCGAGCTGGTGGACAAGAAGCGCTATCTTGATGCTTGTGACCTTATTTCTCAACTAGAGACAGATGATGTTGAAACTATAGATGCCATGTACCAGACCCTAGCCGGAGACATGTGGGGGACCGTCCAGACAGCCCTTACCGGTGACAACGGTCACGCCGAGGAGCTTAAGTCGGTGGCAGACTGTTTAAAATGGGCAAAGAAGCAACGATGGGCAGAAAGATCAGAATGGAGTCCTAGATCCTGGGATAAGGATTTGGAGAATCTCCTCAAAGAACACATCAGACAACAACTCCCGGCGTTTATTTGCGATGCGAAGACTAAACCAAGCATCAGAAATCACTTAGAAGACTTGGAGAGAACAACTTTACAGATCATAGAAAGAGACAGGCCACGTCTTGGAGATCTCTTTATGGACTTTGCCAAATGCTTGGCCGTCTCCGTGCTCAACCACCTCTCGTCGCTGGCAAAGGGAGATTATAGTTACGAAGAATGTGTGCTTTTGTACAGATGGGGCTGCGAAGAGCACAGAAGGTAGGCAGCGATTGGGGAAACGTACGTCGTTAAGAAGCCAAGGATATAGTTGTATGTTCTTCTAGAAATCTTATATGTTCTAAACATAGAAACACGGGATTTGGTAGCAAATAAAAACGATTTGGAGCTTTTAGGTAAAATAATGCATATCAAAAATGCGAAAATGCGTTATGGGGGCCCAGCTCAGCAGATGTTCAGTAGGGTGGAATAAATGATTCATCTGAAAGCTTTCAGTTTAGTAAATACATTTCTGAAACAAAGAAGTTATTAAACATAGAATTTCATTATGACCACCTCGCAAAGTGGGGTCCTTGAAAAGCTTATATATTGTTTATTAAAATGATGTTCAGTGGCGTAGTCTGGCCAACTAGATCCAGGCCCTAAGGCAGTAGGTCCAGGGGGCGCCCAACCGGCCCATAAACACTACGGGGGGCGTCCGCCAAGTCGACACCATCCTCCATAGTTTCATTCCGCACCATGCTTCCTTTTAAAAGGGGGGTTCCAGGATATGACATCATATCCCGACGACCAGTAGAAAGGACACCGGTGCGCGTGTGTGTGTGGGGGGCGACAGATGGCACTGTCCTGGATTAGGTCTGGGGCAGCACCAAAGGCAAACACTCCACTGGGAATAATCAATGTTTCTTATGTTTCTTAAAATTCCATTTTGGAAGGAGTCTCTTACCCACCTAGGGGTTAACAGGCTTTTTTTTTTTTAACTAAAAATTATTCTACTCCAGAACTTGTGTTTTTTATAGTGAGTATTGATTGACTATGTTGAATGAAACTAATCTAGCGTTCCGTGTTAGCGAATAAACAATAGAGGTCGTTCACATCTTTGGTCAACGTCGTCAGACTAGATTTTCATCTAGTCTAGTCTCTATTTCACACAGCAAAAAAAATAAAAAAATAAAAAAAATCAGAAATTAGAAGCTGGTTTGTGGTTTTGATGGATTTCCCACAAAACAATTCACACGATGGGGATTTCCACGAATCACGTGCCTTGTTTTATATCCTATTTATGGACCAAAGAGGAAATTTCTTTTTAGCATGCCATGAAACACGACTTTTCCAACTTACATTCCAATAATATCATTTATTAACTTCCAATTTAATTAATAATAACCGTAACATTTAATTATTTCTCTGCTGCTCACTATTTACTTGTTGGCCACTGTGGTTTGGAAAATAGGATATTTTGCAACGTTAAGAAAGTTTTCAGAATTTTAGAACTGTTACTAACACCAAAAGACTACTTATTTTTATTGAATTGGATAGTTCCCAAGTGTTCCGGTTTTGGAGGGCAGTCTCAATATTTTTTAGTTCCAAAGTCGTTCATCACTAGTGTTTGTCTATTCAGCAACAAACTATTAAGTCGATCTTGGCAGCTACTTAAGAAAATTCCTTATCTGTCCATGAGCAAAGGCTAGGGCGGTCCCTTGACATCTCTCGCCTCTGGAAAGCATATTTTCATGTTAAAGTCACATTGGAGTCCATTTTCCACGGGCACCGGTGCATTTTACTGCATGCAAATCAGTCCAGAAATTATTTCCTTATTAGGCTTCATCTTTCTCATTTGACTCCGCCCCCAAGCTGTCTCCACTGATAGCAGGAAGCATGTGTAAGTACACCTATTGCACATGCTCAGTAGCGCTCCCATTTTACGTAATCAATACAGTAGAATGCATGGCCGTCCATGGGAAACATCTATAACAAATAATAAATAATAAAACATGACGGACTAAAATGGGGCAAATATAGAAGAAAGGACATTCTTCTCTTCTCCAAAGTTTATGCAAAAGAGTATTGGTAGTACAAATAATAAAAAAAAAAAGTATATTATCAACATTTTTGTTGGTTTTAAATCACAGACAGCGCATGTATCTGTCGGGGTCTGAGGACGTTGATCACCTACTGTTTGTCGGTTGGTTTGGTGACAGTAGAAACAAAGTGACATGCACTGGAAAGGTGAGTAACAACTACGGTTTGCTACTTTACTTCTGTGTTCTGGCCACATTCTTCCAATCGGGGGCCAATGACTTCATAGATAGAACCGGAAAGCATTACAACGACACAAGAATGAGTCTGACCTGGGTTACATTGTAACGGTGAACTCTACACGCGCCAAACTGTATCACTAAAAGAACGTAACCTTTATTCCAGAAAACCATTGGTAGCGTTTTGCGTGAGATCCTTCAAAAAGAGATTGTGTGGAATACGCAGCCGGACGATGAGCCGGGATTCTACTTCCATGATGTCCTAAAGGTAAACACGTTTCGTGGAGAAGAACCTCCTCGCTCCTTCTGGATCTTTAATCTTTAACGCCTTAAGGACAACGGGCGGTCCCTAAACCCATTGAAAACAATGTATTTTGAGCATGTACGGGCTTTGTCATTAAGGGGTTAAAGGGGAAAATTTAGCTTCGGGCCACAAATAACTACGAACGCAATTAACTTAATCTGGTTCTCCGTGGATCAAAGGGTCTAGCACCTATTTTTTGCTTTTAGGAGGCATCTAAATTGACCAAGGCTGTGGAAGACCTTGGTGAGACATTAGTATCCGACGTCCAAGGAGTGTTACGGGCTGAATTCTTGCATTTTGTGACCAGGTAAAAAAAAATATATTAACTAACGATAATTCTTCTTCTCCCCAATCAATATCTTAAAGAAAATTGTAACAGGTCAGACTAGCCTGCCCGTTTCTCCTGCGGTAAAGACTCGGACCTTAATCAGTCGTTGGTCCCGTCTTAGATTCAGGAGCCGTATGTCTTATCGCCATGCGTGTTACATGTGATGTTGGATGTTTTTTTATTTTTTTATTTAGGTATAACGTTTTTTTGGAGGAAAAGATTGAAGGGAACGTCTCAGGAAATCAGATTTCCACATCCCTGCGGGTTTTAAAGAATTGCCAAATATTAAGGTAATTATCATAGTAATAAGTCGTTATTTGAGTACCGTGTTGTTTTTAGTTGTTTTTATTTTGTGTATATATTTTTTTTTTTTTTTTACCAATCCTTCTAATTTAGTAATTTAGGTTAAAAAAAACCACAGAAGTCCGTCAAGCTCAGCCCTGTTATTTTATAGCTTAGTGCCGCTTCTAGTTTTATCGTTCTTTTAGGAAGTGGCGTCCGACCACAAACACGCCGGGATGTCTTCTGCAAACTGTAGGGACTTTTCTGTCCTTACAAAATATCTCCGGTGCTTCAATGAGCTATAACGAGAGATTCGTGTTGGACGTTTAAACCTTTGATGGTATCAGGCGGCGCATGTAAAAGGAAACGCAATAGCGGGTTTGTGTTTTCGGCAGTTGTGGAAGCAGACGGGATTTCCATCAAATCTCACCGGGGTTTGTCCATCATGCAGGCCATAGCTGTTCAGTTGACCACAACTTACCTACACATGCACAGTTTAGCGAATAAACCCCTTTAGCAGTATTTTATTGGAGAAACAAGCATTGCATCAACAGAGGAGAAGATGTATACAAACTTAATGATACGAGGGATCCAGGGCAGAAGAAGACAACCAACTTGGCATCATTAGACTGTGGTGTCTTCTGCTTAAAGCTTCAAGTAGACCAAAAAGGGATGCCCTCTTTGCTCTTTAACAGAACTTTGTCGTCTGACAGCTTTGTCTCCCTTAAATTTTAGGACTATGCTAGATAATTTAGGAAAATTACCCGAGGACAAATCTCACGAAATGCCGGAAATACCAGTAATTATAAATAAATGCGAACGCCGCGGAGTCAGACTTTTATGCGCTGCCTTGAGATCAGCAATGAAGGTATTTGACTTCGAAACCGACACACAGAAACTTAACAACAATGACAGAGAAAATGATAAGTTGTATGGTTTTAGCGCGCAAGTCTTGTGCTCGTGTAACACAACCGCCCTCGACGGTGGGGGGAAATAAAAGGAGAGGACTTTTAAGATATGCTAATTTCACCACCTTTTGCCATTGGTCTCAGGTTCCCTCAGCTAAAGTAGTCCCTTATTTTTACCCTGAAAACCTTTAAAATAGGTAAACTTATTGAAAGATAAAAGGCACAGGCTGTCAGTAGTTTTAATGAATGATTTTTTTATGGTAAAAGGTGAATTAAATGTATTCATGTATTGGAAAAGGAGAAATTTCTAATTATCATCCAAGGCTCAAATTTGATATTTCACATTATCAGGGGTTATAGGGCTGTAGAACCATGTGATACCCTCATACCCAGCAAAGGATCCGAGCTCCTAGAAAAGAGGGGCATCAGGGGAGAGACGAGGGACCCAGGGGGTTTGGGTCCAAAGTAGGGAGTCTTATTCCCAAACAGGGACACTTGGGAGAGGTGGAGATGTCTGCATCTCCCTCGGAGTGCTACCACCCAGGCCAAGTTGCTTAGATCTACCTTTGGGTGGACATGGTTGGAAGAAGCCAACGTCTGGCCAAGGCTTGATGTCTACCTTGTAGACGCTCCTTGTCCTGTGTTGCCCATTTGGTAGTTGGGACAAAAAGAGGGTGGAGTTGTGGAGTTTACAACGCACATAACTGGTGGGCGTTGTAAACAATGGCACAAATATAGCAGACCACACCCACTTTCATGATTAATTACCTGCCAAAGAAAATAGTACACAAGTATAGTACATGCAATCTCCTTTTAAATGTATGGATAGGTGAACCCTATACACACATCTTTCACCCTTCTCGTTTTGGTATACATTTACTGAAAAAAACGTAACATTTTTATTTTACATTTCTCATTATAGAAACCTTTTCAAACATACTTTCAAGAAAATGACAATCAATATAAAAACATCCTTCAGGATTTTAAAAAGCAGTGGGAACGCACAGGGTTTCAGTATAACAAGGTGAGCGACGCGGTATCCGATCGGTGGCATGATGAGAATGTATAGTTTTTTTACCTAAATTGAGTTAAAAAACCTGTTCTTTTGCATAAAATCATGACAGATTTTAAACCTAATAAACAACAAGATTATATTTTGTAAATGGTATGGACCGCATTCTACATTAAGATTTTTTTCTTGCTATTAATATAGAAGAGTTCTTAAGTATACTGATACTGACCCAAAATCACACACTTTTAATTAACGTATTATAATGCATTTATTATATTTATTTCTCTTGCTTTCGCACATCACTGAGTGAACTTCTCTCCGTAGCTGCTCATTGAGGCGGTCCATCAGACGGTTGTTGGATTGTACATTCAAACCTTTATTGGCTGTTCTAAGATAATATGCGAGAATAAAGGCGAAATGTTTACAAATGGGGGCAAGTTCTTGCAGAACGCCTTCCAGAACCTGGTAAGTATTCTGCATGATTGTTGTGCCTCTCATGCCCGTACGCCATGACCATGCCCGACTGGGCAAACTGGGCAAATTGTCTACCGTCACTCAGTAATTCTAGTGTTCTGAACCCGTCAGGGTCTGTTTCATCAACACGTCCTGATAATTTGTCTTCTGTCTCACGAAGTGTAAAGGTGACCTGCTGTTGGATGATCCGATGGACTACATCTCACAGATACTCAATTCCCAGGACGCCGAGTCTTTGCAGACAACTGTCTTTTTCTTCTGTAATAACCATCCTGATTTAAGGTGAATAAATATCGATAGTCTATGCCTCATTGTAATATTCACAACTCGCGCGCTGATGTAGGAGTCACAGAGGGAAGAAGCCAAAGGTCCTCACATCAGTTCTTCTTGGTGGGGCAGCCGGTTGCTCCTCAACCCAGTATAGGGGTTCCCCATATGTGTTTCCTTCTAGCGGGACATTATTGCTGGCACTTCGGCATCGTACAGAAGTTAAATAGTAATACAGAATCACGTTTCATCCAACTTGGCATATGTTTTTGGTTATGGGTTTCGCTTGGAGGGTTGTAGCACCTACATAGAGGTTGTCTCTGGAGTTCTCGTTGAACCATGTTACCCTTTTGCCAGCATTTGGGGTAATTTCAACCCCGCATTGGCATACAGGTCCCCTTGAACCATACAGAGCAGGGCTGGATGTCAGCTGTTTCTGAATTTTTGTTGACTACAATTCCCATCTCAAAAAAGGTCCCTTTCAAGACGATGGTTTTCACCTTGTGGCCTTGATGTCTACAGGCCTAGAATTCTGTGTATCGTTGCTTAAAAACAAGTAATTCTTTTTTGTTGTCGAGATGGTCATGCTCAAGGTGGGAAATCCAAGACCATGGCCCCTTTGGGGCTGGAGCTGGAAACCAACTAAACTAAGATAAAGCAGTGACATCCCGGCCATGTCTGTGGCCTTGAATAATGTAACACCAAATAACCTCTAAAATTCTACTCTGCTTCTAAAGGGAAGAACACTTGAAAGCGATCATGAAAATCAAAGGAAATCTCAACCCTAAGGAGAAAGAACAATTCCTGTATTACCTGAAAGAAAGAAAAAACGACCTTCAGGAAGAAAGAGTCAGTTTCTTCGAGGATATTGAGGTGAAACCTTCCAAGTGCTGCTGTGTTTGCTAGCATTCCATCTGCTCTAAATCCACGGACGTTGCTGTTTAATTTCTGGGTTGAAATACTCAGATATTCACAAACTGCAGAAATGTCTTTTTTTCTCTTCCAAACGTTGCGATAATTCATTGAAGGAAATATAACGATGTACAGCTTGAAGTATTTAAAATGTATTATTGTAAGAATGGAAATAAAATATATATTTATTCATTTTGTAGTCTCCTGGTCTCCCGCTCGCTCAGTATCGCTGTTTAAAACACAGAGGCACCGGTGGGAATGCGTGCAACGGCCGAGTGGACACACGTGGGAACCTCTAAGGATGGGCTAACCGGCGCTCTCGCTCTTCTGGGGAGTGGCTTTGTGAGGGGGTGGGGTTATCCAGTCATGTAGGTAGCGCTAGCCTTGCGTGGGGTGGTAATAGCCACAAGTCATGTCCCAAGGATCAGCACAAAAGATACACCCACTGACCAGGGCATGTCTTTTTAGCATTATTAAAATCTATCAAGTTCAAGCTAAAACACGGGGACCCACAAGGCAGGGAGTCCTTGGATCTCTGGTCGGGGTTGGAGCAGAGAACTGTGCCTCTAGATTGTAAGCTCTTTGAGCAGGGCCCTCCTCACCTGTCGTTTCTGTAAGTCTACTTATTATATGATATATTACTTGTCAAGTTTGTGTTTACTCATTGTACAGCGAGGCAGAATATGATGGTGCTATATAAAACAGTAGGAATTATTTAATGCTCCAACCGGAAGAGAAATTCCCAAGGAGCGGTTGGCAAGATATCAGGCAACGCATATCTGGACATTAATCACCATTTCAAACTTGTGTTCCGAATGCTAAATGTAATTGTTATCACGCGTTGGCTGTTTGGCGTAATGCGTAATCTTCACCACTAGATGGCGCCAGTTGATCATATGCATGTGTAATATTGTTTCAAAAGCAAAAGGTTTATTTTGAGATCATTTGGGGCTTATAACATACAAAACTACAAAAAACAACCCAAAACATAGTCCAGTTATGCAAATACCGTAACATTATGCAAACCAAAGGAATCTGTGGGTTTAAATAGGGATTCCTGGGGCTCCACAGAATCCAACAAATGAGTCAATAACTGGACAACAGTGGGTTAAAGCAATACACAATGCATAGTTTTTTTCCCCCCACACATACATTTTATTTTCTTCCCATATAAGGTTTATTAGCGTCTCATCTACATTACATCGTTAAGGAAAACTGCAAGCTAAGGTGGGTGGGTGGTACCAGGTCTGGTCCTGCCCCCTCCTACCCTTAACCCCACCCCTCCCCATCTCTAGCCACACCTTCAACACAGGTGTCCAGATTATGACACCTGAAATGCTGGTTGTTATTTCGTACTGGCAATAAGATTAAACAGTTATTTCACGTTATTATAATTATTTATTGTTTTATATAGCGCCATCATATTCCGCAGCGCAGTACAATAGGTAAACATAACAAGTAGTCCATCGCATAACGACTTGACTTACAGAAATGAGAGATATGGAGGGCTCGGCTCATATGGGATCATATTCATGGCTAGTGACATTTGTGTGTGATCCGTCTCCGCGCATGCTCTGCGGGCACGGCTGTGGCTCTGGGAGTGATGTCACGGGGGGGGGTTGGAGCTGAGAATGATTAATAGTCTGGATACAGTGTGTCTCGCAGAGCAGGCACAGCCCTGGAAATCACGCTGTTTCTGGGAAATCTTTAAAACCGAAACCAATCAACCCTTCGGCGTCTTAAGGGTGAAATCAATTTATATCTCTGCCTGCGTCCTATTAATATAGGATGACGACGAGACAGGCATTCTTTAAGATGTTTTCTTTTAACCCTTTCTAGATACACCACTTTCGATTTCTGATTTTTTGGGTAATTACTTGTAAGCAGATGTAAACAAAGTCAGTAACCATGATCCAAGTTGGTGTGTTTCTGACTAGGTTGAGACCATATATATATATATATATATATATATATACACTGTACATATCTCACATACACACTGATTCACACCATATATTTTTTATACATTTTAATATCAATTATTAGAAAGCCTTGGGAACCAGGCTGATTTTGGATTTAATAATTTATTTATATTATGATAAACATAAAGTCATTACCAGACATGGGCAGTTTCAGACAATTAACCCCTCTGTTACCAGACATGAATATTTTTAAAGAATTAACCCCTTTATTATCAGACATGAGCAGTTTCAGAGAATTAACCCCCTCTATTACCAGACATAAGCAGTTAAGGGACTAAACGTCTCTATCACCACACAGTGTGCGTCTCACCTGGTGCTGGCTACAGGTTACACTGAGGCTCTGTCTTCAAGTCCAGTCTTTGGATTGGCCGTCTCTGGCAGGTTCTTATTTCCTGAAAGTCACAAATGGGTGATTTATTTAAAAAACACATGGGCTTTTTTAAATTGTTATTCTCTCTTTAATGCTTAAAAAGATGAGATTTACCGAATAAAGACACAAAAGAACTGGCTTGCTTGTCTTGTACAACAAGAAAATAAAAAATCTCCTTGATGAATATAGAGTTTACAAATAAAGAATTCTGGAGTGGTCGCCATAGAAACCGATGGAATGTACCTGTATCACTTTTATTACTTTGTCATTGTGTGGTCCAGCTTTCACCAAGTGCCAAACCATGGTGCAGCCCAAGTGGATGGTTTGGATAGAGAAGTCCTGACCATTTCCACCCGACTTATTTGTGTAGCTTATATGTAAGTCATACTAGGTGTTAACAGCTGCCAAAGTGGAGGACGGCAAACTCCTACTACAACATAGCGCTACCCTTCCTCACTTCTATTGAGTAACACTATTGATGCCCACAGGGGGCAGCATGGGCTATAGTGGGCCCTGACTGTTGTGTGGAGGAGGGGTAGGCTTTTTGGCGGGAATTTCGGGGGTGGAGTTGGGGGAAGATTATTTAAGTGGCTGCTTTCCGGGGCTCAGGAAGCATTGTTGTGGTTAGCTTACCTGGTTGCGTGTCCCACCCTCCCTCCCTTTATTTTGTGTGTTGGTTTGTGTTGTTTTGTCACAGTCTGTGGGGCGGCAGCTTGCCCGGTATCCAGGGGGTTAATGTGGTGGTAAGTGAATGGTTGGTAACATCTGGTGGGCGGTTCTTGGCTGTCAGTGCTGGGAACCTCAGGTCAGGCTGGGGGCATCTGGGTTTGTCCCTTCCTTAAGTGGTATTTGGTTATGGTACCCGGATTACTTGCCAGGCTTGGTGTGTTCATTGTGTTTATTGTGTTTATTGTATATATTTACATGTTGGTGTTTTGAGTCATGTTTTGACTCTGACTCTAATAAATAAAATTGGCTGTGGCCTTTTCTTATCCATATTCATTGGTGTGTGGTGTCGTTATCGGGGTTAATGGGAGTGAAGTCTAGCCCGGAAAATCGAAGACACAACACTAATGATTCGAGTCAGAGTATTCTCTCGGGGGGTGGGTTTATACCGCCATCAGGGGTCTCTCTCACCGCAGCAGCTTACAGAAAACGATCCAGGAGCTGGTTTCGTGGAAAGGGAGGCGATTCTGCATCAGCAAAGCTCTAGAAAGCTTTATAAAGCCAAGAGCCTCAGACTGCAGCATCTCAGCGACAACTCCCTGCTCCCAGCTGCTGGATCCCATTCCTTATTACGGTAAGGAGAGCCAAGATCGTGATGCTTTTCCCATAATATATACCCTTTGAATAAGGTATATATATATATATATATACATAATACATATATACAGTCTGCATTTTGGCATTTTGCATGTAGAAAGCATTTTGAATGCCCAACAAAGCGATTACAGGGGGTCTCCTTAGACCCCTCTATGATGGTCAGCAAGCCGCTCTCTAAGCTGACTGGCCGTAATTATATATCTCGTGCTTAAAATACCTTAGGGGAGTACAAAGGGGCAAATACAGATGGAAGGGGACCACACCAAGGACCTCTCCGCTATCTTATGCATTACATGGATGTGATGGCACGTGCTTCTAAAGCAATAAGAAATATAAAAGTGAAGTTTTTTTTTTTTTTTTACACTTTCCTTACTTTTACAGGATTCGTATTACTTATGGAGCAAAGAACTAAACACAACTTCAAAATCTGCAAAAGACCACAGAACCGGAATGGAAGATATCCCCGAACCAAAGAGCGAAGGCTCTCAGCCTACAAAAAAGAAAGTCTTATTTTATAAAAGAATGAGAAAGGGTCTCGTACAATATTTCACTGCCAAGCCAGTAGAGGGCGACTCGGCTAAAGCGGAGGGCAAATATAAAGAGGTTACTGGTAAGGCAGTGTTTATTCACAGTGTTGGGATGTTTTTTTTTTTATATAAGAAATAGAAATAAATTAGAGTACAGTTTTAATTATTATTTCTTCTTCTTATCCTCCTATTTTCTTTGTTAAGAAATGCATTATTTTGTTACATTTAGAACCGGGGGAAATATTGAGTCGATTCGTTGCTGGATAAAATCTCCTCTCCCAGGCAGTATTTGTAAATACATGACGACTTTCCTACTTTTTGCAAAACTTTATACTGGAAGCCAATGCATGCAGAGGATACACTTGGAGGGGGGCAACCTTAAATATCATCTTGCTGATCAAATCTCATGTGAAATCCAAAAAAATTTACTTGTTGTCATGGGCGTTCCCACACAGCTTGTCAGTGCCAACGTTATGCCCCAAAAACGTGTTAGTGTCATCTTTTTCCCAAACAGCTTGTCAGTGCCAACTTTGTCCCCAAACACCTTCTCTCTGCCATTTTAGCCCCCTAAGTATTCTGTTTTTTGCTACTTTTTGTCCCGAGCTTGCCTGAGCCATATCTGTCCCCAAACTGCTTGCCTGAGCCATATCTGTCCCCAAACTGCTTGCCTGAGCCATATCTGTCCCCAAACTGCTTACCTGTGCCATTTTTGACCCCAAACAGCTCACCTGTCCCTTTCTCCCTCAAGGGAGACTGATCCAGCATGCCTGAAATGGATGTGATGTTAGAGAGAGTGTTAGAGACAGTACGATCAGATGATCTCTAAACTCTGCCAAGTTGTGACCCCAGCCGACTATAATTGTCACGCCTCTGCTGGTTGCCATCTTCTACCATTTTTAGAACATAAGAGACTTCAGATGACTTTCCTCTCACCTAGACAATGTGAGAGCAGCTTGATGAGCAGAACCCAAGATCGGACTCGGCCCTCGGCCTGGTTTGTGCTGAGCCTTTGGCAGTTCACTGACCCCCTACTGAAAACTTCCAGGTCCCCGTCATTGTGAGAAGTCACTCTCCACTGCACATTTTAAAGAAAACACTGCTCCTTAATACCGAGATGACAGTTTTGCTGACATTAAGTATGTGACGTAGTAATCTTGAAGCTGTAACAGTTAAATATAATACAAATAGAACTCTAATAATACTCCCCTTGTTGTATGTGAGAGCTTCCGGGCAGAAGTCATGAAGAAAACAGTGACTCGTGACTCAAATCTGAAATTCCATGAATAGTCTTGGAGAGTTTCAGCCAAGCAGGGATTTTGTCATTTAATATTTGCCAAGAATCACCCAGATAGCATAACAATTTGTCAAATAATACGACATGGATTTTTCATACTCACAATCTGTAACAAACAGTAGGATCTGTGAAATATCCAATCTTTTTATAACATAATTTGTATTTTTATCAAATGAAAGCATTATAAAGTACGAGGTTTGTGGCTTATTCTTGGTAGTGTTTTATATACAATATTATGTGATAAACAGCAATTATTGTGTTTATATACATTATCTGACAGCGGGACACATCCAGGAGAATATTCTTCAGAAAAGATTTTGGAAAGCCAGCCAAGGCCTTACCGTCTTAGAACGCGAGGTCTACAGCCAAATCGGTGACAAGCTTCATGAAGACAGAAAGCACGAGCTGGAGTCCTTGTACGAGGAACTAGACAAAGAAGTCTTCAAAGCGGTGAAAGATTCCATCGTGGAAGAAGATGAGGACTTGCTGACTCAGGCTATACGGGCCATCATGGAACAAGAAGCAGAAGACAACATCTACAGTGAGGACCACGACAACTCGGTAAAACCCAACCCTGCTCGACCGAGAAAATGGAAGCAGAAATGGGGCGAGTACGTCAAGCTCTCGGTGATCGAGCGGATCCAGAATTTACCCGCGATCTCACCCAACGATCCCAACTCGTCATTCTCGCAGAATTTCACAAATCTGGGAAAGACCATAAAAACAGATCTGATCCACGTGGTGAAACATCTCAAGCCGCACTACCCAGAGGAGTTTGATGTGTGCGATACCTACGTGCGGCATTACCATTCTATTCTAAAGTCCCAGATTGAAATTATCACAGAATTTAAACTTGGTGGGAAAGATGCTCACTTTATGCTGTGTTGGGTACAGAATCTATATCCAAAGTGAGTCAACCATTATTTTGTTTGTACTTTAGTTTGATTTGTTTTAATTACATGTTAAAGAAGATGTCATGAACACAGCTTTTAGCATCATCATTTATTCATTAAAACCATCAAAAGCTTGCTCTATTTTGTGTTCTAGTTACTGTAATTGTTAGGAAGATAATTGGTTTCAATTCAGGGGACCATGCTACGTCTGTCCATCTGTAGATCTGAATTATTTGGCAGTTTGTGGCAAAACCAGGTCAACAAATGACTTTAAATAATCAGATGTCCGCTCCCTGATCCTCATCAGGATCGAAGGGTTACACAATGAGGAAGAATAATCATTCAGATTGCTTGTAATTCTCCCTTTCCATGATGCAATGTACATGATTGAAAGAAAATAGTGGCTGGCCAATGAGGTTTACTTTTAGTCATTGGGTCATCAGCCAATAGGAAGGCTAAACATTCGAGTGCATCGGAAAACGTGAAAAAAAAATATACACCAACAACAGATGAGTGAAAGTAAAAGTTCTATTACTAAATATTAGCGTTAAATAAAAACAGATAGTAAAGGATGTCAACTATTAAGGTATTTAACAGTAATAAATAAATAATAAAATAGATTAAATAGATAAAATAGATTAAATAGATTATATAGATTAAATTATGAAATAGTTCTTTATAAAATGAAACGTTGACACTGTTCTTTCCCATATATGAAAATTTCTTTGCAGCAAGATTTTGAAAGAGCCGGCTTTGGTTGGAAACATAGAAGAGGAAAAATTGGAAAGCCTTCTGCCGCCACACAAGATCAGGGAACTAGAGAGCATTTACATGCCCTACGAAGTGGTAAGACTTCTTTCTTCCACGGCCAAAACAAAAAAAGTGCTCTAACAAAACTGGATGTTTTCACAAAGAATGGAAAAGAATGGCAGGCACATTGGACGTTTCCATTATTATGAAGGATCAATGACCTTCTGAGGTGAGAAGGAGTGAGCAGGCCCCGGAGAACGTATAGTAAACGGTGAGGTCCCTTTCAAAAAAGTTCCCCAGGTCGACTTTTCATCTTGTAGAGGCAGCTCAGAATTAGAACTAGAATCAGGGGAGAGGAGGTCCAGGTGAAGGTCAGGACATCTCCTTGAACATTGCATTGAACAGGGATAAAATAAATAATGGATAGGCTGCAATGTAAGAAATACAATACCAAGCACTGATTATTGGGCCATACAGTATATAACTTTTTTCATGTCACACTTTCCCATTGCGCTCTATGGAAGGGTTTCTGCTCTATGAGTTCTTCCTTAATAATTATATTTCCGTCTTAAGGAATCCGTAAGGGAATGGATGCAAACCAGCCTAAATTTAGAAGTCCAACGCTGGAAGGAGGCTAAAGAACCAGTGAAGTTGGGTGATTTCTACCACTCTGAGTTACACATAGACATTATTCAGGTAAGGTTAATTTCATTAGTAATTAGGTGGAATGTGCGTCCTATTAAACCATAACCCTAATGGTATATTGCTCAACAGTCTTACAATGGTGGAATCCAGAGAGCTGTAGATGTGAGCCAAAGAATGTCTCACAACATGGCACCTCTCCTGGGCAGTGTGCTGGTGGAAGTCCTGAGAAGGTACAAATAGGATTTATAGTCTTCTTTATGCAAAAATTGTTTATGTTCAATCGCATCTCCATATAAATGTCTGCATAGGCTATTCCCCACTTGGATGGGGATGGGTTCCATTAATAATAATCACCACCATTATACCCGTGCATTGATTTTTTTGTTGTTGCATGGGAGCAAGGTATGGTAGGACTTGGATAACCAGGACTAAAGTTGACCAGGACTTGGTTATCGCTTATCATCAATACTCTTTATTTTCCATATCTGGAATTTACCAGAACTGGATCATCCATTAGGCACTCTGGGTCGCCAGTGCTTTAATGGTTAATCTACCTGCCATTCTGGAGCAGGGTGCTCAGCGAAGTCACCTAACCCTACACTACTAGCGTAGAATCTCATAGAGAGAGTGAGGTGGAGAGGACACGGGTGCTCCACAGGTAAACTGGTTGTGGGGGGTTTATAGGTGGTCCTCCAAAAGGTCTTGGATTCCTTAACCCCTTAAGGACAATGGGCGGCCCCTAAACCCATCGAAAACAATGCATTTTGAGCCCGTACATGTATGGTCTTTGTTATTAAGGGTTTAAATGTACATTGATCCTTATTGCTGCATATGGCTGTAATAATCGTTACAATATTTTGCTTTCAGTTACAAGGATTTGTTTGAAGACTTTAAAGACAAGAGTCAGACAGACCGATTCTTTAGGTGCATCGTCATTGCCAATATAAACTGCTGCAGGAGCTTCCGGTAAGAACAGGCTAATATCCGATTAAGCGAATCATAGCGTGCATTCTGGAATTATATTACATTACATTTTATTTTTAGAACGCCAGCGGATTCCGTGGTATTACATTATTCACATTCCGGGTTTTCCAGTAGCGGTTTATTAGAATACATTAAGGTTTCTGTACTGATCCATGCAATAAAGGGGGGATTTTTTGCATAACTAAAGCAATTTACTAAACTAGTTTTAATTTTCTGGTTTATATTGGTATATTAGTGTTAGGGATATGCAGTTTACCTTATGGAAGGTGAGATCGGCGGCAGCCGGTGGCAGAGCCAGCATTAATTCCCTCTAAAATCATTGAAATCTACAAAATGTTGTGAGCCTTATTAAATAGATTATTATGAATATTATTATTATTATATTTTTTATATCTTGCCTATTTTAGTCCATAGATTAATCCAGTCCTGATAAAGGAAATATTATTATTATTGTTATTATTATTAGAATTAGAAACTTGCCTGTTTGACAGCAATATTTTAAACGTGGAATCTGTAGGTGCTTTATAAATAAAGTATAATAATAATAATTATAAAAAAATGTAAACCTAAAGGGGCAAATTCAGCCCATATGGATTGGCTTAATTTTCTCTTAATCGTGAAATATATAATATTTCCAGGTTTAAATATCAGTTTTGCCATTTAGGTTTTTTGCATCTTTACAGAACACGATTGTCCCTCTTCTAAGAGAGTTTTTAGTATAACTGACTTCATTGGTGGTTCGGGAGCCGCCGCCGCCGCCGCCGCATTGGGAATATATTATGTATGTTTGATAGAATTTTCTTTTTTAGAAATTTGGGGATCTATATCGCCATAGAAACACCACCGAGCAGAAACGAAATGTCTGTTGTAAGCTACTCTGGTTTATGATCTCATTCTTGGCCAGAGGAGGTCATCCAAGATCACAACATGAAAGAAACGCATGGACCTTCTCCGTTTTTGTTTTACGGAACTTTATGGACACCAAAGGGAAGAACAAAACGAGAGGGAATAACGGTGGCTAGTTAGAAAGCTCAAATATTTAATTTTCAGATTTTTTTCTCTACTATTCTCTTAATTAGATTTTTTTCCTTCTAATCTAAAGAAGACTTTAGATGTTGGGTATGAAGGACAGATGATGCATTTTATTTGTTTTATTTTGGATTTCAGAGACTTTGTCGCACCCCATGACTCATCATTACACTCTAGATCAAAGGAAACCATCAACTCCATCCTAAATGCGTTTGAGGAGCTTGGATTTGACGCCCTTCTTCAGGACTTATTTCAAGAACAAAAGGTTTTGTACCCCCCCCCCCACAATTCACAATATTAATTATTCACAATGTAATGGTGGTTATGGTTACTTCTTGTGGACCTCGCTTGTTAAAGTCATCAGTAAATTTACAATGACCATGGATCTGACAATAATCATATAGATTGCATCATATATATATATATATATATATATATAAAATACATAACTTTTTTATTATTATATTTAGGTTCATTTCAAAAAGATTTCCCACGGAAATGGACTGGGCAGCCAGCAGATCATGTCTGACATCATCAAATTAGCGGAGAACTTTCTTTCTCGTATTAAAACTCTAACACCAGCTTGTTATAAGGTAATGCCCAATCCGTCAATACTTAATTACTCACCAAAATAAAATAAAATATATATATTTAAAGAAATGTAGCCCCCCCGCATCCATAAAATTAGTGTATATTGGGATATGTGCTTATATAGAACAAATAAATGCAAAATGCCAATCTAATAATAGATTATTACAGAAGTCATTAGCAGAAGATGTCATTAGTAGCTTTAAAGAGCCTACTTGTGTATCGAGATGCCACTGGAACCCCCCCGAGTACTGGGTGTGTGTGTGGGGGGGTGTTGGGCTTTGTTTATTGAATACCAATATGGATAAGTAGCTTATGTCAGTGCCAATCTTCTCCAGAGCTTCAGAAAGTAGGACATTAGAGGAGACCTATGCTCATAATCTGTCTCATCATTGCTTTTTGGAGTATTGTTGAGGTTCCTCAAGGATCTTGGTGTCTCCTCCATACACTGACTCTGAAGGTTTTCAGATATCTTCCTGGTTAATGGAACCAGCATCGCCACCTAAAGTATTGGTTTGTCTTAGTCTGTCAATTCTAGTCTTGTCATAGCCCTTAAATATATGTATTGCTGGCACCATATAAATAAAAGGTAATAATAATAATAATAATACAAATAATAATAATAATAACGTATTACGATGATGTAATCTCACAAAACATTTTTTCCTTGTAGGATGCAATCTATAAGATCCATTTTCACTTGGTCAAACAATATGTAACAAGACTTCTTAAGAAGAAAGTCAGCCACAAGAACATCCAGCAGCTTCAGACTCTGGGGAACCAAGTCCACGAGAATGCGGATCTCATCCGCGATTTTTTCTCTTTTCACGTAAGTTCTGTCATCTTTCATGCCTTGTACAATCGCTCATACTGTGGTCTTGCCGTTTGACATTTTTACTCCTGAAAGCGACAAATAATTCTAACCAGGGAGAAAAAGGCAACACACTCTTTTTCCATCTAGATGTCAGGCCAGTCACCCCGTGGAGGGGCTCTGAATGTATTCTTGTTCTAGGGTCTCACGTTGTTGAGTTCCACCTCTGTATCAGTCAATATGACCAGATACTGCGCTCAGCACATTCTTAGAGGCTTAACGAAAGATAATATAAAAAAACAAACAAAAAAATGATTACAATTTCATATTTTACATAGCGCCATCATATTTGACAGCGATGTACAATGGGAGTCTAACAGGTCATCGGTTTATTGATTTTTGTTTATTTTATACCAGGAATCCCAAGCAACTTGGCTGAACCCTCTTATCCCCAAACTGGCTGAAATCATCAGGCTGCAGGATGTAAACGCCATTCAGCTTGAAGTGGCCGCGCTGGCCGAAGATTACCCCGATATTGGGTAAGAAATGTCAAGTTCAATAAATGTATTTAATGAATAATTAATATGAAAATGTAATGATTATTAAACTAAAGTGTATATATTGTATGGCTTTTAAATTTGTTTAATCTGTAAAATATTTGCACTGCCTTTCTGCCGTGCCATTTAGGATCATATCCAATTGTGCCATACTGCGTAAATTGTTGGCTCTGTATACATAAAATATAAAAAAAGAAATAATAATAATAATTGTGTGCGGTAAAGCCTCATAAATAATTTTTCGGCACGTGGATCACATTATGACCATTGTCAATTGGTTAACGGATCTCAGCCGTTCCACTGGGGATATTCAGGTGATGAATATCATACTTTGCTCTATCCAGCTCTCTGAGAAATCTCCTGAAATAGGTCAATCTGACACCACCGATAAAGACCGTCCATTCTTCTAAACAAAAAGAGAATCCACAAACCTATAACTCTACAGCAAAGGTCCTAAAATCATTGAAAATGGAATAAACAACCCCAAAGTAACTTCACATCCCAGAGCAGAACTTCTATACAATGTTATATGATCTGTAGGACACACGAGAATATGTCTGGAATGTTATGTTAATACTGAGAATTCTGCTTTGCAGGAAAAAACAGATTGAAGCTGTTCTATACATTAAAGGGAATCTCAGCAGAAATGAAGTTAAATTGATCGTGGGTGTTCTCAACAGCGTTGGAAGAAGAGACAACACAACCCCGCAGTTCTTCTCATTAATGAAACCTTCTTAATGGACTTTCTGATGATCAGCGTCGAAGCACAATATAAAGCCCTGTTTTTGGGGGATTCAGAGCAGAAACATAGGGGCAGCAATGTAGGGAGATGTAATGAAAAAGATCTAAAGTCCGGGGATCTCACTGTGTCTCTGGAAAGCCATTTACATATTATGAACGTCCACCACATGGTTATAAACAGAACCTAATGCTTTTTGGAATAAGCGGATGTCCACGTCAGTAAAACCCTGCGTTCTGTTTATACAGTGGTACTTCTTCCCAAGAATGTTCTCTGGAATTCAAGAACCGAGTATTTTTTTTTTATGTTTACAGTATTCTAAAGTGAGCTCATAAAACAGCTGGGCCACATGTATCACTTGGATGAGAATGTCTTCTGTAGGTTACCTAATGGTCTCAGCGGTGCCTTATTTAGACTCTCCAGGCCCCTAGGCACATGAATTTTGTGGGCTCCATCAGTGATGTATCCAGGTCTAGGGCTAGGGTGGCTGGAGGTGCTGCCCTAGGTTGGGCGTCAGGCTCCACTCCTCTTTGCATGAGATGGGAGTAGTGAAGGAACACATGATGCCAGCCGAGGGCCTGTCAACCAACAAAAAGTGGTTGGAGCAGCTCAGAAGGCAATAACATGGCTAGAATGAGTGGGTTAGAGCTCTAAATAAGTTCCCAGTCTCACTAGGTGTATCCAGCCATGATAGTGGATAATTCCATTTTACGTGCAAATAACAAGCTATATTGGTTGCATTTTAGCGCTTCCATGGCAAATTGTGTTCAGAAATGATGCTGTATGGAGAACTTAAAAGATTTTTGTGTTGTGTGTTCTCTGATCGTTTCATACCATGTTGCGCTTGTTTTTTTTTGGTTATAATTAAAATAATTTGAATTGCGAGGGCCTGTTACAATTTACAGTTATTGGGCCATTTGGATATTTACCAGGATCCTGACTCCGAGGGGACACTGGAAGTCGTAAGCTATAAACAACCATGCCTATCAGAACCAAGCAATAGTGTTTACCTGTCAATACAGGAAGTGGTGTGTGGCTAGGCTCACTCCCCGCCCACTTTTCCCGGTTCTCCGCCCAGTTCCTGCCCACTTAAGGCCCTTTGGAGCTTGGGGCAAGGGAGCTATTGGCAGAGAAAGTAGGGGGACATTCAGAGGGAGTGCATTAAGGATTGTGAGGGAGAGTATGAGTGAGAGAGTGTGAATGAGGAGAATGACAACGAATTTGATGACCAAATTAAAAAAAGCCCTCCGAATTTTATCCGAACCGAAAGGGCAAGAAACTAAATCCGTTGTCTGAGAATGAACGGACCAAAAACAAACAAAAAATGTGTTTCTCAAATCGTTTTGGGTCTATTTGCACAAGTTAAGTTTGCAGGTATGGTAGGATTCTATTGTGACCACCTTAGAGTCAGAGATGTGTAGGACCGAGCCACGAGAATGACCAGCAGTCCCCGATCTCTACAGACCAGGACCCAGCTGCCTAATATATCAATGTTATACAGTTTTGGGTTTCGAAACACACAATTAACAGGACACCACTAGATGGTGCAAATTACACATATATATACGCAAAACTTTAACTCGGTTTAAAGCGGACCTGTTACCTACGCATATGTTACCAACATGAAACACGCTTATTAAAGATTTATACAGCTCGTGCCTTCCGTTTTTCAATCAAAATTACAGCTTTGGAGACTTATGTTTTTTTAAGTTTAGGGTAAACTGTCCACACTGGACAGTTTACCCTAAACTTAAAAAAACATAAGTCTCCAAAGCTGTTATTTTGATATGATGGTATAGGACTTCATAAGCTGTCATTTTTCATCAAAAGATGGACGTCCACCTCCCGAGCACTGCCTGGATAAGAAGCACCCACAGTAGGGCTAATTTAAGGTCAAAGGAGACCTCACGAGACATGCTACAATCATGTGCTTCTACAATATTTAATATGTTACTAAATGTTTTTTTTGGGGAACAGATCATGACTTCTAATTAACTTGGGTTTTGCTTTCAAAATTTACAGAAAAAAAGTCATAACGCTAGACAAAATGAGGAAGTTGTCCCAAGCTTTCTCATTCTAATGTGGCTTTTCTTAGTAGATGTTGACATTGTTGAGTTCTAGGAAAGTGATTTTTTTGTTGATACTTTCTTAATTTCCATTAAATACTATTTTTTTCCACACCTTATATTATGATGGTTACTATTGGATTTAGGGGAATATTAATATTATGTCAAGTTATCATGTAATTTAACTCTACTTTCTCTTAGGTCAAATGGAACCTCTGTAACATTATCTAGGGGGTTAATATATCCCCCTAGATATGTATAATATGTATAATAAGGATGTCAATGAGAAGAAAGGATTCCAATTGTGATTAGGTGGTTCTTATTAAAGTTTAAAGTTCTGATTCTAAAGTCTAGGTGGATACTTTGTGGACTGGGACATGGGTAGTTCACTAATTACCCTTCCTTAAGTTCTCATTGAAAGCATAGTGATGACCTCCTACTGCCATATCATATTTTCATTAAAAAGACAGGTGGTTATAGAATGGAATATAGAAGGAACTTTTGAGAAATCAGGAGGACCTTCCATAATGGATGAAGATACATAGTTGAGGATCACTTAAGAAAATATGAACCTGTTTTTTTAAAAGATTGCCCCCTAATGACGTCAAGAGGAGGACATCCCATCATGGATGAAGGTGCGTAATTGGGAACCTCATCAGGAAATGTAAACCAGGTTTTTGTAAACAACTTTTTTTAAATTGATCCATCACCAATACCTATCATTTTCATATTGTATTTTTACATACAAAGTGTTTGGGCCAAATTTGCTTTTAAAGAACGTGGACCAGTATCAAGTATCTGACTGGACGTTGACTTGAGTTCATACATTATGCATATAATCAATGTATAGCTGAAGCCCAAGGCCCGTCCTGGGCTGGCTTTTCAAGAGCGGAGGAGTACGATCTGGGACTGAAGCAGCTCAAACTGCCCTTTTTGTTTAGTATTTTGGTCCTTGTGCTCTTCTATATCGAGAACTTTTCGTATATGGCAGGAGTGTACTTCTCGGACTGGTGGCCTCCACCTCTAAGTCTAAAATGTATGAGGTTTTATGTGTTGGAACAGAATATCACGATTTTTTGTTGTATTGTAAATCAACCCAACATAATAACAAGAACATATGTTTTGAAATAATGAGAATGGTCCAGTTGACTGTGAAGTGGAATTTCCCCCCAAAATATCTCTCAAATTAATTTTACAGGAATCAATGCTTAGTATAAAATCTCCCAGAGGCATGTGCTGTTCATTGTTCTGCAAACATGTCTCATTCTTCTGGGGTTGTAAAGGGTTAAGTTGACGCCTGTTAACAGACCTCAAATAAAATGTTGTTGGGGTTCTGGGAAGTTACAACAATTTCATTTTCTGTTTCTTCCTTTTCCTCCCCAAGAGACAGCAGTTCTTTGTGTGACTCCCTGGTTCAAAGATTTATTGTGTTTGGCGAGGCTGCTGTTTATTTAAGACTTTGTCAATTTAATCATAGTTTTACAGTTCACCGGATTTGCAAAAAAGGTTGACACGAGCCAACGAACCTCAATCACCCAACACTGTATTTTATTTAACTGTAACGTGGGTTCAGCTTCATAGAAAACCATCATCCTCACACCATCTTCACCCTCAGTTATTTATTAAAACCTGCTGTGGCTCGGACCTTATTTTATAAGCTTTTGTTTAAAGTTGGTTTGGAGGTATTTGGCTTAAAAAAATCTAAGAATCTTCAGCCAAGAGATTTAACAGTAGAGATAATCATAATACCGTTACTACTAATAATCGTTATCAGGCAGGGCCGGACTGGGAATAAAAAGCAGCCCTGGAATTATTCGAACATAAGCCACATATATCTTTTTTGCTGGTCGAACTAATGTGCCTACACACCACACCAGGTATATCACTAAAAAACCACAGATCTCCACAGCACCCCCAACTTCACAAGCAACATGTCCCACCTTTGCCCCCAAACAACTTGTCTGTGCCACCTTTGCACCCAAACCGCTTGTCTGTGCCACCTCTGCCCCTAAAATACCCTGCTTGTACCACCTCAGACCCTGAAACAGCCTGCCTGTGCCACCCATGCCCCTTAAAAGCCTGCCTGTGCCACCCCTGCCCCCGAAATCTCTGCCTCCTAAACAGCTTGTCTGTTCCACCTCTGCCCCTGAAGCAGCCTGTCTTTGCCACCTCTGCCCCCCAAACTACCTGGTGTGCAATCTTTGCCCCTGCCTGTCCCATTTGTGCCCCTAAACACTTACATAGTCATTCACTCATTTACTCAATTACTCATTCATTCACCCATTCTCTCTCCCGCACACGTGCTAGGCTGCACATTATGTTTTAATGCTCAAACCGGGCACTGTCGGCCAGTGGCCCTGACGGCCACTCTGGGCCTGATAATTATACTCATCATGCAGATCCTGTTTGTTACAAAACATTTGGAATTTTATTTATATTATATTCCATATCATATATTTATAACTCATTCTTTCCATCTGGAATGAACATCTGTTAAACAGAAACATACAGTACAAAAAAATATTAAATACAGCATATTACAAACCCTCAACAGACATAATGAGAGGAAATCCAACATCAAGTGTTGTATTTAAACACACAATAAAAATCACACAGACCTAAAACCCAATGTTTTTTTGCCTGGAATAATGTCTTATGTGTCATTTAATTTTTATTATTATTAATATTATTATTATTAATTTCCAAGTGGGTGTAAATGGAGTTTTATTGTAAACAAAGGTCTTGTAAACTCATTGTACACCACTTCAGCATAGGTTGGTGCTACAGAAGCCATCATATAAACATGCGGCTACGCAAACTTTGTCTGCAGATGCTTAAATCCAGAAAAAAACCTTACTACATGCAGTCTTTATGTGTTCTAGAATGGCTCATAATCGCAATACTCTGTTTTCATTCGCTATGCAGTTATTTGGGGTTTATCCCAATAACCAATAATAAAGAACACTCCATGTAACATTTCTTATAACGTTCTACTATCGACCACTAGGATACATTTGAAGGACACCATCATGCTTTGAAAGCGAAATCCATTTGAAAACGTATTTGTGTACTGAACGTATTCTTTAGCAGAACGTGGCACCATTTAGTGGACCAACATCTTATAGAAGAAATGGTAGAACCACTTTCAAAGCTTTGTGGTCCCAACTTGAGATTAAATCTTTACTGAATATGTTTACCATCAAGTTAACAACCACAACTCATAGAATATGAAATATGTCTGTTGATCCGTTGTCTGGAGAATCTCAAGTGCTTGAATGTCCTTGCTGTTGAGGACGATCCATAGACACGTTTCTATATACAGTACAAACTCACACCTGAGTCGAGCATAGTTACAGTACGTGTGCGTCTTGTTCATGCGCTTAAATACGATATTTTAAACCTAAAAAAAAGTGCTTGCTTTCAAAAGGAAAAAAAAACCCGCAAGGATGTTGGAATAAGAAATCCAAAAAATACTGATAAAGCTTCAAAAAGCTTTTCTGAAATGTAAAAAAGTTAGCTACATACATCAGGACTGTGTAAACAAAATCCAGGGCACAGAGTTACATTGTTTTTAGCGGACGCTGGAGTTCAGATGATCGCAACCTATGAGCAGAAGGAGCTGGCTCTACAGATATTCATCATTATATATATGTGAAATGTCGCCCTTGTGTATCTTCTCTGAAGCACCCAGTAGCAGGGTTGAGCATGTTCTTCGACGTTGACCATCACAAAGTTCCATTAAGAGGGTTTAATTAATGAGAAGAACTGCGGGGTTGTGTTGTCTCTTCTTTCAAAGCTGTTGAGGACACCCAGGATTGATTTCCCTTCATTTCTGCTGAGATTCCCTTTGATGTAAAGAACGGCTTCAACGTGCTTTTTCCTGTGAAGGGAAATACAATTTAGTAAATACTGAGTACAGAATCAAACCTGCCCCCAAATAGTTGACCCAACACCAAGTCATGTTCCATTGAATATATGCTGAGTTTGGTTCTTCCCAAAGATGTTCACCACATGTTTGGCGCCATATTGAGGCCTATGTGAATTTTATACATGGGGGATTCCACAGGATGTTCACCCTTTAGCTTCACCCACTTCCCACTAAGTTTTGCCCACTCCATATCCATTTTCAGTTCACTCATGGTGGCCCCATTCACTGTAGCCTCTTCCCTGCCAACATACGGAGAAAGAGGAGGAGACTCAAATCTAGCCATCTTGGACATGTGGCCTCACCGTCACAGAAGTAGTGTCCGCTTGCAACCAGCGGTCATAGAGTGCCAAACAATTGTACCTATTGTCACCTATGGAAGGTCCCTAAACTTCCAGACCAGTTGGGAAGAGGTAAGAGTCCACAGTAACTAGGATAACAGGGAGAGTATGGAGGTGGGTCACGGCCCTCTGAGATTTACCTGTCTATTTAAATATTACTTAAATCAGTAAATCCTTAAATCAGTAAGAATATCTTGTAATCTTACCCAATATCGGGGTAATCTTCGGCCAGTGCGGCCACTTCCAGCTGAATGGCATTTACATCCTGCAGCCTGATGATTTCAGCCAGTTTGGGGATAAGAGGGTTCAGCCAAGTTGCTTGGGATTCCTTGTATGAAATAAACAAAAATCAGTAAAATGATGATGTGTTAGAATTATTCTTCTGCATCTCGTGATTTAGGGATTGTACTTACATGACAAGAGAAGAAATCGCTGATGAGATTCGCGTTCTCGTGGACTTGGTTCGCCAGAGTCTGAAGCTGCCGCATGTTCTTGTGGCTGACTTTCTTCTTGAGAAGCCTTGTTACGTATTCCTTGACCAAGTGAAAATGGATCTTATCGATGGCGTCCTACAAGACAAAACACTTTGTGAGGTTAAGTCATCATTAGACACGCCGGTTACATTAAACCAGGAAGATACCAGGAATTCCTTCAATTGTTCAACACAGAACAATAATATATCAGGGTTTCAGGAACTCTAGTTCTAAAGAGGCTAATACTGATAGGCTCAAAGGCTTTGTTGCCCTAGCCGCAGAAAAAGCACTGAAGACCATGATGGTTATGGCCGGCAAAGTTGGGTAGAATTAAGAAACATCTGGTTCTTACCTTATAACAACTAGGAGTTAGAGTTTTCAGAGGGAAAGTGTGCTTCTCGACGACCTTGATAATATCAGACATGACTTGGTGACTGCACAAGCCGTTTCCCTGAGAAATCTTTTTGAAGTAAACCTAAAATATAAATATTTGATTACTTTCTGTTAAAAAAAAAATACTCGCCAAGATCTTACATTACTTCCTTTTGGCTCAATTACAGGATCAGGCACCATGAATGAGTTCCTTATTGGGATCCCTAATCATGGAGTCATGGGCTATCATGTTATTCCATGAGGCCTCATAGGAAACTTTGTGGTTTTTGAACCATATAAGAATTAAAAATCTTATATTACATTTTATCTCAGGTGATTAAAACGGGAGAATACCTTTAATTCTTGAAATAAGTCTTGAAGAAGGATGTCAAAGCCAAGCTCCTCGAACTCATTGAGAATTGAATTCATAGTCTCCTTTGATCTCGGTTGCAATTCATTGTCATTGCGTGCAACAAAATCTCTAAAAGATGCAATAAAACAGAGGTTTTAATATTAGTTGCATATGTGAGACATAGAAACATAGGATTTGCCAGCAGATCGGCCCCATTTGGCCCCGTCTAGTCTGCCTGTTTTCTTAAATATTCAAGCCTTAATCAGTCATTGGTCTCGTCTTAGAGTCAGGATCCATTTGCCTATCCCATGCAATTTTAAATTCCCTCACTGTAGTAGCCTCTACCACTTCAGCTGGGAGCATGTTCCATTTATCTACCACCCACCTAACCACATCTGTTGATCACCCGCTAAACAACCTGTCTATTATCCTTACCTGAACGTTCTACAGCAGTTGATATTGGCAATGACGATAGCTCTAAAATACTCATCCGTCTTATGCTTCTCTTTAAACTCTTCGAATGAAGTCATGTAACTGAAAATGAAAAATAGTTTAATATTAAAATCTGAATGATTACAAATATATTTCCTAATAATATTAGAATCTGGTGGGCCAAACATCTAAGTAGCCTCTCCTCCAATTCAAGCATTTACACAACCATGCACCACTCAATGCTCTTTGGGTTCTTGCTCTCACATGCCCATTCTATGAAGAAACTGAGCTTTCGCCCAGATGACTCATTATGTTCCGTCGGATTATGTAAATATTAATTTGCATATGGCGCCCTTATAGCATGTTTCTAAGGAAGTTAGCTGCGGTCTAACCTGAAATCCCGGAACACAGTCATGTTCCTCTCTCAAGTTCAATTTTTGGAGGGCTCCAAGTGTGTGTCATCTAAGGTGGGACTCATACCCCAACATGCGCCTCTAAGATATCTTTAATAATGGTGTCCCCCCCCCACTAAAACGCTGGTGGGTGTAAGAGGAAAATACCATAGACATAAACTGGTGGAGGATGACCCTTAAAGTACCTTTTTAGAAATTCCACCAGCACGCTAGCCAAGCGAGATGACATGTGGTGGGACATCCGTGGAGATAGCTGGGCTGCTCTCTTGATAGCACCGTTATAGCTCTGTTGAAAAGTAAAACAGGCTTCTTTAAATGTCTTTTCGTCATATTCCATAACTGGGGAACAAACTTCTAATGACGTTCTATTTACCTGAATGACGTCAATGTGTAACTCGGAGTGATAGAAGGTACCCAGTTTTACTGGCTCGTTGCCCTCCTTCCAGCGCTGAACTTCTAAATTTAAGCTGTTGGACATCCATTCTTTTACAGATCCCTTTGGAGAAAGTCAGACAAACAAAATGTATTACTTAGAAAGTAAGTGGCTACAGACAACATAAATAATAATAGTGACTCAAACACACATCCCTTCTGCATTTGATTTAACACCTTCTTACCACTTCATAGGGCAAGTAACTTCCTTCTAATTCTCTGATCTTGTGCGCCGGTAAAAGGCTTTCCAGTTTGGCCTCCTCAATGTGTCCAAGTAGGACCGAGTCTTTCAAAACATTGCTGAGAGAGATAGGAATAGACTATTTTAGTGAATACAAAGTATACGATCACAATCCTTTTATTAAATTATGATGTCATAAAAATCTAGAACATAATGCTAGAACAAACATTGCTGGACCACTTATGTGACTGTTGTGGCAACAATTCTTATTGTAATTCAGTGGAGGGCTGGTTAGGGAGGAAAAGTCCTATGAATTGAAGATTTTGGGACACTACCTGGAGTTTTTTTTAAAAATTTGTCTTTTACTTGCAATTCCACATATATCCACTAGAGGCAGCATTTACACATAGACTGGATCCTTCCTGTGATATAGGCTTTCAATGCAGTCCCTATGCTAGATGCTATTGGCCATTTGGTTGGGCTACCCAAACTGTTGAATGTTGCCAGCCCATATGAGGAATAATGGCTAGATTTAATATTGCCTTTGAAATAAATATGGATGCCTGGATCCAGCGTGCATTCCTCTAGAGAATAAATTGACATTTTTTACGGTACATGACCACATAGGCTTTTGGGAGCCATGGTAATCACATCAAAATAACAAATATAAAATGTAAACTGTTCTGTAAAAACACGATAAAAAAACATAGAGAAAGAAGCGGTCTAATAGCCCAAACAATCAATGAAATGGCCCTATGAGCAGCGACATTCCACAGATTAAAACATTTTTTTTAAACATAATTTAAACAACTGCTGGATTTTCAAAGTAATAACCCAGCATCGATACATTTAGCAAAAAATAGCAAAGCTTTACCGATCACTCCATAAAAACTGTATAGTTATATGAAGCCAAATAGAAAGGACACAATTATCCATTATCTGCGATCCTCATGGGCGGCTCTATTAAAGAAGGGCATTTAATAGACGCTTGACCCGGTTATTAACAAAACCATAAACCAAATATTGTCAACTCACGTTGGGTAAATGTTATGCACCCAGCACAGGATAAAATAGCTATCTTTGCCATTCAGTTGGAATTCTGTGATAATTTCAATCTGGGACTTTAGAATAGAATGGTAATGCCGCACGTAGGTATCGCACACATCAAACTCCTCTGGGTAGTGCGGCTTGAGATGTTTCACCACGTGGATCAGATCTGTTTTTATGGTCTTTCCCAGATTTGTAAAATTCTGCGAGATTGACGAGTCGGGATCGTTGGGTGAGATCGTGGGTACATTCTGGATCCGCTCGATCACCGAGAGCTTGACGTACTCGCCCCATTTCTGCTTCCATTTTCTCGGTCGAGGAGGGTTGGGTTTTACCGAGTTGTCGTGGTCCTCACTGTAGATGTTGTCTTCTGCTTCTTGTTCCATGATGGCCCGTATAGCCTGAGTCAGCAAGTCCTCATCTTCTTCCACGATGGAATCTTTCACCGCTTTGAAGACTTCTTTGTCTAGTTCCTCGTACAAGGACTCCAGCTCCTGCTTTCTGTCTTCATGAAGCTTGCCACCGATTTGGCTGTAGACCTCGCGTTCTAAGACGGTAAGGCCTTGGCTGGCTTTCCAAAATCTTTTCTGAAGAATATTCTCTTGAATTTTTTCCACTGTGAACGAAAAATATATACGTCTACAATTAGGGCATTCCGCACAGTAACAGACATACCACATACTAATAAAATGCGGAACATGCTATTTATAATCAATATATCCAAAAATGGTAGAACATCTCTATGTTTCAAACCCGAGGGACATATGCAAATCTATTAAATGTTTAGAACCGTCTCTTAGACATGGGAACTTTTTCGTTGCGCTGACTCTGAGACTGGGTTAAATATTAACCCCTTAATGGTCTTTAACAAAGATTCTATTTCAGTGACATGCTACTGGTTCTGAGAATGGTTCTTGTGAAAACTATGACTTGGCAGAAAGTGAGGATATTCTGAATTATCACCTGTATTCAAGGGACGATCTCAGCTGTCACGCAGCAGGGCGAAAAGGGCAAGTTGAGACACTAAAATATAATTAAAGCCTGTTGGCAAATTTTTAGTTCAGTTAAGGTTAGCTTATTTCTCATGTTAAGGTGCGGGCACTGTGATACCTTAAAACAGACTAAATACCCCCGATCTCTAAGAAGAGAGGGATACCGGAAAAAGGGTTCTAAAGAAGGACTGCCCCCCAAAAAGAGGGATACATGGGCTGTATGCTTTAGAGAAAGCCTTGGGCTTACGTATAAAGGACCCTTTTGGTGCAAAGGGATGCTGTCACCACAACAGCCAATGAAATGTTTCTGCTTTTACCATTTTACACCAAAACGTCTCTTTATACAACCTTTTTTCTAAAATTACATTTTTTCAAACAATATATATTTTTTTAACTGTAAAAAGACAAGAAAATACTCCCCAGCCGGGAAATTAGAAATTTTACCTGTAATTTCCTCGCCTTTGGTTTCTGCGTTGGCCGAGGTGGCGTCTGATTTTTTGGGATAGAGGTACTTTGCGATACCTTTTAGCCCCTTATAAAATCCAACTTTCTTTTTTGTACTTTGCACTCCGTTGGCGTTTTGTTCGGAGACGTTTTCTTTCGAACCTCGGGGTTCTTTTTCAGATCCAAGCATTTTCCTTATTTTTTTCATGGACTGTATACCCTGTAACGGAATGAAACTTAAATGAATTACAAAAATACAGAATAATCCACATGGGGCTGCCTGGTGACATCAGCAGTGCCTAAAGTATCTTGATCTATACAACTATATATATATATATATATATATATATATATATACACACATACGTATACTATATATAATATATACAGTATATTACACTATACTATATATATATATATACATACACACACGCATATAGTATATAGATTATAATATTGCATAGTGTTATATATTATACATAAGATATACAGTATATAACGCAATATTATAATATATATTATAATATTGCATAGTGTTATATACTATATATAAGATATACAGTATATAACTCAATATTATAATATATATTATAATTTTGCATAGTGCTATATACTATATATAAGATATACAGTATATAACGCAGTATTATAATATATAATATTATATTGCATAGTGCTATATACTATATATAAGATATACAGTATATAACGCAATATTATAATATATATTATAATATTGCATAGTGTTATATACTATATATAAGATATACAGTATATAACTCAATATTATAATATATATTATAATATTGCATAGTGTTATATACTATATATAAGATATACAGTATATAACGCAGTATTATAATATATAATATTATATTGCATAGTGTTATATACTTTATATAAGATATACAGTATATAACACTATGCAATATTATAATATATATTATAATTCAGATATATCTCTATTTTCCCATAATTTCCCCAAAACAATGTACATTTAGAATTTTATAGTTATCTTTTTTACTCTACTTTGTATACGCCATAGAAAGCAGGCTTAACAGGCAAAGCTATTGTTAAATTCCATGTCGGTCTCACCCACTTGATAACTAGGTGTGCCCAAGATACACATAATTATATTAATACTACAGTAAATTGATGTATGATTTGGCGTGCCGATGGTTAAGCGCGTGGGACATTTGTATGTAAATCCACATCAATGATTGCGACATACACCTGAGAAACCAGTAAATCCCACATCTTACACCCTAAACTTGCCAAAATTTAATGCTCCTTAGTTTAGCTTTTTAACTAAATACTGAGAAAATTTGCTTTTTTTTCACCATATATATATATATATATATATATATATATATATATATATATATAAAGAATGCAGGAGGTAGGGAAAAAAATAGTATTTCAGGAAAAAAAACATTAAACAAAATCTTATTAACCAAAGCAGAGTCCAGAGTGATGGGGGTTGGAGTTCGCAGCAACTGGAAAGCTGCTGCTTCCCTATCCTGGAGCATTTGCTGAAGACATTTTGCTTTACACTATGGATGATGATTAAAGTAAACACAAAAAGTATTTTTCTAATCTAAAAAAACCACATGATATTATTATTATTAAATAGTGATTTATAGAGCGCCATCATATTCTGCAGCGATGTACAACGAGCCACCCTGTACTTGAATAACTCTCTGGGACTGATCACACAAATAATAACTATATACATCAAAGAAATGTGGATAACCCCCATCACCACAGCCTTTTGCCCTCATGTGCATGATGGGAGTTGGAGTTATAAGACACTGTACCACCAAAGATTATCCACCCATTGAATAGAATGCAGAATAAGAATCTCTAAAGTACAGGTCCTGGTTCATGATCTAGCACCCAGTATCAGAAATCATAACCAGACAGAATTGTAAATGCTAAAAAAAAATGTAGAAATTAGAATAAATATATATTTATAAAAATAATACATTGATGCAAATGCCTTATCTAGGTCTCCGCATATATTTCTATATGACCCTTTAAACTGCTGCCCTTTAAATTAACTCTTTGTTTTCACATAATTCTATTATTATACATAATTTCAACATGCTTACAAATATGAGACTGTAACTATTTTGCTTTGCTACAAATAACCCATAACTGTTACATGCATGTATTGATTTAGTGGCTGTTGGATACAATAGTTACAATAGTTAAGGAATGTCGGATAAAATAGTTACAATAGTGAAGGAATGATACTGCATTTACTCACCTAGAGGAGTGGGAATCCTGAGAATTGGAGGAATGAAGTTTGTTACTGATCACCCCACAGGCTGCACCAAGCTTTATATATGGATGTCAGAGGTGGAGTTTGTGGTATTATCAGACCTCCTGTCTGCCCCCCCCCCACACATACACACACATACACACACACACTGATTTATTTCATCATCAGTAAAACTTCCTGGGTTGGGGAAATCCAGCTTCTTAACACATGTGCTGCATAAAACCCAGAGACAGTATACACCAGGGGCAGACTGTTATGGCCATAGTTTGGGAATCCCCCTCAATTTGGAAATATAACTATATATATAACTATATATATATATATATTAAAAAAATAAAATGTTTTCAATAATAAAAAAATAAAAAATCTGGATCCAATAATAATATCTGAAAACAGGCACAATTTTCCACATCTAGCAAATGAATAATAATAATAATAATAACAATAATAATAATATGTGTATATTAATTATTATTATTATTATTATTATTATTATTATATTTAACACTTTCTTGAGACAGGGAATATTGTCCCTTCTTGCGAGTCTATAGTATATAAAATCATATTAGTATGATACAATGTATTCTATGTCATTTTATGAATACCAGCGCAAAAGGCACACTATGGGTTAAAACAGACTTGATCTTAAAACGATATTGAAATATAAAACAAGAATGTTGGCACGCCTTGCCTTTTGCAAGTCACAATATGTCAGGCTTTAAAGTAACCGTATGCAGCGTTCCTATAACGTTTATAAGACAGAGCTACAGTGACTGCTGCCACGGGATGGTGCTTACATAGGCTATGGTGGGGTAGGCAATGCCTCTACCACCTCTGATAGGAGGCTGCTCTATATATCACCACCCTTTCAGTAATTTCTCCTTTCTACTCTCACTTTTTTATCCATCTCTACTCTTTACGATGACTTTAGCTGGAAATCACGGTTTAGAGTGCCCAGCGTGGTAACGAGCTGAGCGCAAGGTCTTCTGTTATAGAAAGTACATCACTATTGGGAACGCGTGCCGTCCTCTGGAAAAATGCTGGGTTATCTCTACACTCCATTTCCTAAATAGAGTATGCGGTGGGCAGGAGAATGTGGAATGTGGTCAGCTGGTGGGTATATTTAGAATTTCTCCCAGAGTCTTCAGCTGATACTTCTAGTATTTGGATGACTTAAAAGAATTTCTCTTATCTAGAACTGGAACATCGTTAGGCAACAAGGTGAAGCCGAGGTGATAATCCGCAGCCGGTTATGGTAAAAAAAAAAAAAAAAAAAAAAGGATAACGTTGATTATTCATAAAGGGGATTCCGACTAGAGATGCCTTCACATCACGCAGGCAGAGGGGTTAGTGATGATGTTGTAATGCAAGGGATGCGCCTTGGTCACCCCACTGGCGGGCATTAATCAGAGTTTAGAAATGGTAAGTTGATCCATCTATTCTGATTCTCAAGGAAAATGGTGAAATCCTAGCCAACTGGGCCACCAACCAGGAAAAGGTGAAGTGGTTCCATTTGGGGACACCAGTGTCCGTGGTAAGGCTTGTGAAGGTCCATAGACCATCATTAAATTGTCCCAGTAAATGTCCATCGTGAGCAATGTTGGCACCTAGTCCAGCCACCAACTGGTTGTAACACAGTGAAAAGATGAAATTAAGGAAGATAAAGAAAAAAAATGGTGTAGCCTTCATAATATTGATGGGAAATAGGCAAAAGTGGTCTTCTTCCTCCACCTTCTGCGGTGGTCTTAAAAAATCCAATGAACACGCTGGAAAATGTCAGAGGCTTAGAACATAAACCCAGAAGAGTCCTGAAGCAACTTGGCCCTTGACTGCTGCAATGTTAGGTCGTTGGTCAGCTACTTGGACGGTTGAGCAGCCCCAATACCCAGGGGCAGAGGAGGAAAGTGCCCCTGTCCCACCATAGCATAGTACATAGTACTCGTAACCCATGATGAGGATAGATAAGTTTCACATCAGGTGGGACAGACAGGAACTGTAAATATTTATTCTTAATGAGAATAGGAGCTAATCCTACTTCAGTTGCCCACTTTCTGCAGTATTTCTAAACAAAACAACTCATATTTGGGTCAAAATAAACCTTGTTAACATTTAGTTGGGATAGAACTCTAGAAATCACTCTGTGATGATATATTCTAAATCCTATTAGGACTTAATGTAATTTTTTCCATGCACGTACTCAACGGGATACTTTCAGTTTCGTTATAAGACTCAAAACCCCTCAAAAACATGGTAGGGAAGGGGCTGCTTTGGCTTCTTTACTGGGTGGGAAAAATGGCAGCCAAATACATGTATGGATTGAATTTGCAGGAAGTGTACTTAAGTATGCTTCCTTCTTTTAGCAGAAACAGCAGGGGGAGGGGATAAATGAGACAGAACTCCAATATCTTAAGAATTAATACAGTAAATACTAGATTAAGCCCACTGTCAGTTCCTAAATATTGGGGAGGAACAGACACAAAAAGAGGGGTTCTAGGCTGGGGAACAATAATCATACTGGAGTCAGGAGGCCATAAAAAAACGAGGGTCGTTTCCTTTTTCATATATTTTTTTGTAATCATTAAGTTGATTGTTAAGCTACACAATTTCGTTATTATTATTGGACGCTCACATTTGCACGTTTATACGTGTTTTCTGTCTCCAGAATATTTAAAAAACTGGTGAATTTAAAAAAAAAAATAGCTTTCAGTTTGTAGTTCTTATTGTTTTCGAGGAATTTCCAGTGTGCTAGGAAAGAGAATACCCCATAAAAGGGAAGTCGTGTTTCACACATTTCTTAAGCAAGAATGGATGCAAAAAAAAAAAAATATATATATTTTTTTTAAGTCCGTAAGGGATTTCTTTTGGGTTTATTATTTCTGGACGGTCTACTTTGCTGCAAGATTCGAGATAACTGGTTGAGGACGCGAGACGTATAAGCGGATCGGAAGCCTGGATGTAAGAAACAATGGCTTCTGTTAGAGGGTGGTAGATGAATGGAACAGCTTTCCAGTAGAGGTGGTAGAAAATAGTAAATAAACATAAATATGTAGGTATAAAGCATTTGAAGAGATTGCCAGTTGAAGGCAGATCAGACCCATTCAGTCCATCTAGTCTATCCTGTGAATGTAAACATTCCCTCACTGTATTAGCCTCTACCATGTCTGTTGGGAGGCTGTCCCACGTATCTACTACTCTCGCAGTAAATTAGGTTGCTGGTATTTTTACATGTCACTGTAATTTATAGTGGCCCTTTCATTCCAGAATAAATCCTATGAACATACGGCTAACTGGATTGTCCCTACAAACAAATAAATAAATATTAGATTTTTTTTTTATCAGAATTTCACATGCGTTTCATTGAGAAGTTTTTTTTTTTCCACGGCTGATAATTTTTACACGAGGGGCGATAGCTTCACGTTACTAATTTTAGCCAAGGTTTTCAGGACACAGTCCTCAAACGTGTCGGTAACATGTAGTAAGCGCGCCGTTCTAAATATGTTTTCAGATAACAGCCGACACCTAATCCGCCCCCGTTCTACCTTCCCTACTTAACATGACACTTTTACGTGTCGTCAGGAGTCATTATATACCGCTGTTCTATCATCAAACCTGCCCGAGAACACTCTTTTCAGCATATCGCAACCGGGGTCTGATACATTGATTGGCTAAAGGGCTTCATTGCCATTGCAGCAGATTTTTGAAAAAGTTCCAATATTCTTTTTTTAAATGGTAAAATAAATTATAAAAGGAATGATTTTATTTGTTTTCTTTGCAGAAAATGTTACAGCACTTGGCTTATGTTTGATCAACCGCACAACGATCCATTAACCCCTTCCAGACAAACAATTTGCCAAAGAACGTTGCCTCGTGACGGAATGTCGTTCATTCTCGTTCTTTCATCTATAGCTCTACAACTACGTGGGAAACCAGTCTGATTATAGCTTGGATACCTCAATTAACCCTTAAACCCATTAAAAACGACGTATTGTGAGCCTGTACATGTATGGGCTTTGTCACGAAGGGGTTAAACGGACTTAAGCCTATTATTTTGAAATATATATGAATGCCAAGCACACAGCAGTGTCCCTGATAGAAACGCTTGTATTAGCTCGTGTTATTTGAGGAAGTTGTGTAGTTATAACGAAATGGTTAATATGATCCAAAATAACTGGCGAAATTAATATTTTAAATGCCAGCAAAAAAAAAAAGAGAAAACAATACAGCGTTTATCACATAAGCCCAAGGAAAACCCCTACATAACAACCGGCCCGGCATACGCTTCCTTGCCTCTGTGTATTAAAACGCAGCAAAATCAGAGCTTTTTCGCAGTATAA
This sequence comes from Sceloporus occidentalis, assembly GCA_023333645.1. Classification (NCBI taxonomy): domain Eukaryota; kingdom Metazoa; phylum Chordata; class Lepidosauria; order Squamata; family Phrynosomatidae; genus Sceloporus; species Sceloporus occidentalis. The sequence goes on from JALMGF010000109.1 coordinate 2,631,831, forward strand.
AAATATATAAAAAAAATTTTTTTAATGAGGGATTTAAACATGCATGGGATAGGCATACGGCTCCTGAATCTAAGACGAGACCAACGACTGATTAAGGTCTGAGTCTTTACAGCAGGAGAAAGGGGCGGCTAGACGGGGGGCCGAATGGGGCCGATCTCCCAGAAAACCCCTAGGCAACCGCCTCAATGTTCCTATGTTCTGAAGGCGGTGGAGGATGCAGGCGATGGCTGCTACGCCTTCATTGTCCGCCATTATCTTATATTCCTTTACCAACGGTCGTCGGTATACGGTGGCCTTTGGTGCGCAGGACTTCCTGCCATTGTCAGTTTTTGTCTCCTCTTGTTACTCAGATAGAGGAAAGACTGATAGTTGGATGCGTGGTGTGCTTGGATTTAACCCCAAGCAGCTTGTTCTGTTTGTAATGAGTCAGCCTTTGCCAGACAAAATCATGGCTTGTGGGCTAAATGTTCCACCAAGAATGACCCGACGCCTAAAGAAGGCCACCACCTTGGCTTACAATCTATGTCTCCTAGCGTCCCGCAGTCACGGCCTGTCCCGATGAGGCCAACGACTCTTTATCAAAGTCTGCGCTTGGGGCTTCATCATTCTGGAGGCATGGGATTGGGGTAATGACATGGTGAAGACTGGAATATATTGACGAATAGAAGACATGGAACGCAAGTCTTGCACCACCATATAGACAGTTCCAACGTCCACGTCTTGGTCCTCTAATGGTCTACTGGAAACCCAACTAAAGCCACCAAGGAAGTCCCTTCTCACAAGAACACCAAATATGCCCCTACCGGGTATGAATGTCTGGGCCTGGTTTTAAGACACTGGGTGGCCCCCTAAGGATACATCCAGTAGCGGGTGATGTATTGACCCGGTACAGAGGTTCTCTAGCAGGGCACTTCCCATCAAACCTTTAAACCATTGTATGAAAATCACGTTCCAAATCATATTACAAAACAAGTAATAATTAAACCAGACGACCTATCGACGTAATTAATGATTTATTGTCCGATCTCCACACAATAACTAATTATATTTCGCCGCACACCTGCCGGGGCGAAGCTGCTTCCTTCTGGTAAAGCTCTGATTGGCTCTTTGTGTCCTTGAATTATGATCAGCAATGGCGGCTTTGTGTATTTTTTTCGCGGCTCACCTGGAGTATGAATTCATATTTTACAGAAGACTTTGCGCACCGGCTACTCGAGTCAGAGGTCGCCCCCAACTTCTGTCAAGGGTGAAAAGGTTCTCTTGGGGGCAAAGAGGTCCTATTTTATAGGACAGAGGACCTTCGTCCAAATTACACTCGAAACACTTCTGAAGGTCCTCTGTCCTATAAAATAGGACCTCTTTGCCCCCAAGAGAACCTTTTCACCCTTGACAGAAGCTAAAGCTATTTTGAATGATGTCACCTGGATTCAAGCAGAGAAACAGAGAACCTGCCAGCAGGCCGGCCCCATTCGGCCCCCCATCTAGTCGCCCATTTCTCCTGCTGTCTAGCCTTAATCAGTCGTTGGTCTCGTGTTAGATTCAGGAGCCGTATGTCTATCCCATGCATGTTTAAATCCCCTCACTGTATTAATCTCTACCACTTCCGCCGGGAGGCTGTTCCATTTATCTACCACCCTCTCTGCAAAGTAAAAATACTAATAATACACAGAAACGGAGCAGGTACGTGCGCATGGGGAAGGAATGTTATATTGTTGCTGGATTTAGACTCCCGTTATTTGCATACGGCTCAAACAGGTGGTAAACAATATCGGAGTGTATTTCGGAGATTACGCTCGCCAAGCGGCTCTTGCGACATCCCGTTAGAACTGACCCTAAGTAAATTCAGAGCAGGATACATAGAGGGGTCTGGAAATTCCAATATACATGCAATCCGTTATCCCAACCCCCACCACTCTGGGCGTCTTCAAGCTTTCTTTCCCTCTTCCTTTCTTCCCTTAAATTTCCTAAAGTCATTTTACAGACGTGGCGAGGCGAGGGGGGGGGGACCCCTTTCAGTTTGGGAATTTCCTTTTCTTTGTTTCAATGAGTCACTCCGTAAATGGCCGAAAGTTATGTGTTACTGATTCTGATAGAGTGTAAGCTCTTCTGAGCAGGGACCTCATTATGTGATGGTCTACTTATGTCCTATTTGGCCATTGTACAGCGCTGCAGACTATGAGGGTGCTATACAGATCCCACCTGATCTTTGAAGGGTGAGACGATTGGGTTGGGGAGAACGGAGGGGTGTCCAGAATAAGAAATTAATAAGAACTGTTGCTAATAACCAGCACTGATTGTCACTGGGGGTCTGCCAGGCTGCCGATGCGTCTATTTTCTATTTTAGGGACAATCTGGCACAGGTGGAAGACACAGGGGTCCCACATGCCGCCCACCCGGAGATTCCCGTGTCTTCATCAGCATGGATTTGACCTTAGTGCCCAGAGAACCGAAAAAGGGGGTCTTAAGCCTGCAGTGTGACGGATCTGCTCCGATCCACTTCTCTGTTTGTTTCTATTTATCTGTTGCCCTGCTCCTTAATTACTTAAATGTACGTCTTATGTCTTTTCCACTTCTCTTTAAATATATATATAATATATATATATATATGTAATTAAATGTTACTTACATTTCTGTTATTTTCTCAGCTCCTTTCTAGGGTTGTCCTGTTCTGTGATATAGAAGACACCAGGCGGGTCTCCGCTGCTAACCCATTTCAGCGCATGTTTATATTTTTAATGTGTGTTATTTTGCAGGAGTTATAAGGTTAATAAACAGCCCTACCACGCGCTCCGGTGTTTGCATGGACGACGCTATAAAGGGTAGACTTCTGTCTGTCTGCCAAAGGGTGTAATTACAACCCCATCTCTTTAAAGTTACAGCAACCACCTCCTGTTTACTGTACTCTGTTTTAATATATTATATAGATATACATTACTGTTTGTACGTTTGGGGCCACTAAGCTGTTTTCATGGAAAACAAGTAAATGCCTGGCTGTAACAAAATTGCAAAAGGGTTTTCTAAGCCTTTTAAACTTAAACTTGGATCAGTGAACTCCGCGTGCCATTGGAACACGGGAGTGATGGGAGTGATAAAGGGCCATTGGAACACGGGAGTGATGGGAGTGATTAAGGGCCATTGGAACACAGGAGTGATGGGAGTGATAAAGGACATCTGTACGCCTGTAAAGAGATTGCATTAAAAATCAGCCATTTCCAGCTATAACATTAACCCCGTCTGCACTGGATTTCTGGTCCATTTTATGGTAATTTAATGGACAAAATTTCTTTAAAAAACAAGGACATTTCTAAGTGTATTAATATATATATATATATATACTGTTCTGTTAATTAACCCCTTTTACACAGTGGAAGATTGTGGAATTCTAGTCTTGTGTCTTTAAATTGTGTATTCAGCTGTTTTGCTGGGACTGCAATGTTTGGATCTGACATTCCAAGGGGGTTCCCTCCTCTTTAACATCTTAACCGCCAGAATTCCAGGCATTACATAGCAAAGCAATGTATTTTGTTGTAACTGTCACGAGAGGGGTTAATACATTTAAGTGTTAATGAGAGCAATCAGCAAATACATTATTTTGGTTGATATGGCGACTGCACCACTTCTATTTTATACTAAAACAGGCCTTGATACATTACTGGGGAGGACTGGTTTATTGCCCCCTCTTATCCTTGAGGAAGAATGTACTTGGCTCTGTTCTAAGCAAACATTAAACAGAGGGAAATGTTTATTAAACAAACCGACTTTCCTATTAAAACATTCTTTTGCATGAAAAGCTGAACTGAAGCTGATGCCTTGTTGGTGTCCCACATGCACTAAGTTTTTACTTAACGATAGGGGGGTAGATAAATGGTGCAGCCCCCCAGCAGAAGTGGCAGACGTGGAAGTGGAAGACTGGCAAACTGGACAGGGCCGGATGGGTCGGGTCTGCCGCCTAATGCTTTCTTTCTAAGTTAAGAGCAGTGGAAGAACCTGTCTCTCCACCTCCAACTAGTTTCCATCTGATTATTTTAACGATTTTAAGATTAAAATCTCAAAATATTGTAATAATTCCGGAGCCCTGTAGGGAGAGGCGAACATTGTGCACTTAAGTCGGTGCAATTTCGGTTTTAATTAAAAGTCGATTTTAATTTGTGCCTTAAGGAAGCCTCGTGCCTAGTGTTTTAGGGTTTAATGGGTTAAATACTGTGTCGTGTTATTAAAAACAATATTTAAGGAGGCGTTGTTTGCATTCACATCGTAGCTCCTCATTAGCATTTCCTCATCGTGCCCGGCAGCGATAACAAGTTCCCAGCCGTGGATGAAAAGCAAGCAAAATAGAGGCAATGAAGTACATTAAGAACCCCTTCAGCATAGCTTACCCGCCATATTTCACGTGTCCATGCCGGGACACGGATGTTGGGTTCTTTGGCCATCCCTGACGTGGAGTCACGTCTAGTGGAGACCATGTTGGAGCTTCAACGGAGGTCTTCGCCATGGTCCTTCCCCGGCTATTTTCTGTGCAGGAGATGCAGTTGGGGGTCTATTTAGACCACTGTGTGCATGTATGGGAAGCGTTCCCAAAGAATTTAATGAGAGCTCTTTCCTGACACTGATTGGCTGCCTCAGGGCCGCTGCAGCTTCTGCCTTAGGAAAGTGCTTTATTTTCCGTATAAAGCACCTTAATGGATATTAAAGTATTCATAAAGTACTTTAGTGGACATTCTGAGGGTTGGGAGAAACATTTGTGTTACTTATGTAATTTATTGTTACATTTTATGGCCACAGACTACGAGTAACGCTCATGATGGAGAACCACAGGGCTGACATCCAAACATTGGGGCTTTTTCCTCTCATTGGTGCTAATGACATGGAAACGGAAAGCATCGCTTTATTTATAATACGTGGGACTTGGTAAAGTATAATAGTCAGAAAAATGCAATTTGCTTTCTTTTTGTTATATGTTACTTATATTAAGTGTCAGCTTAAATACGGGAAGGGGATTTTCTTTGACGGCGAGGACAGTAAAGGTTTGAAATTCACTGGGATGGTGACTTACCACACGGTACGATAACCCTACATGCACTCATGGTAATTATTTCTTTCAAAATACTATATAAAACTAAAAATTAGGGGGATTCCAGGAAGGAATAAATAGCGTTCCCCACTTTTTTTTTGCTGTAATTATTGGTAGTGAAAGGCAAGTTAAACGATTGGCCGTTTGATCTTAATCCGTATTTTATCTCTTTCTATTTTTCTCCCAAGATTAAGTCTGAGTGGGATAATTGAAGGTGAAGTCCCATAATAAAACAAATGTTTGAGCATAAATGGTACTTTATACAGTAATGTATGTCAGCGTTAAAGAAAACAGGTTTTTATCAGTGTGTCCAACTGGATGAATAAGACTAAGCCATTCTATTTTTTTATTTACAGAGAGTATGACACAGAGTCAATGTGTTTGCTTAGTAGAGAAATTACGGGAATAATGAGTTTTTAAAGGACAGGGTGTCGGTAGTTCAGTTTTTTGGATGATGGAGGTATGATTGTAGTTTTGGGCATCTTTTCATTATCTCAGTAATTTAATTAATACAAGTAAAAGCATAAGTCATAGACTGGTGAAAGTCGTTCACAGAAAGACTTTGGATGTTCTTCTAATGAGGAGGAACTTCTATGTCCACAGAGTCATGGTTACTCAACATTAAACCCAAGCATTAGGAAAGATATTTTCATGCCTTTTTTTGGTCTGTGAAATGGAACGTTTCCCTTGTTAATTTTAGTTTCAATTTCAAAAATCTGGTTCTTTTTTCTAGAAATCCTCAGCATATAGCCAAGAACTTCCTTATTCTATTATTAAAGGAAGGATTTCTATGTGATGTTCAGTTGGCCAACTATTGATACAATGTTGACTTGTGAGGATATCTAACAGGCTTTGACTCCCTTACATGTAGAAATGGGTCAAGCAGAGGCCAAGACAAGCCCAATCATGGCTACTCAGCCCATACATACATACTATCCCATATATGATTATTATAGCTATTCAAGTCTAAACATTCTTGTTCTTCACACCTCTCATATTCTCAAAATGATGATAACATATATACCAGATTCCATACAACTTTTACAACAATTATATATTTATTAAAAATTATAGGTATTTCTAAAATTTGCTACAATATCAAGACTATAAGAAGTTCACTTAGGGTTTCATTATTTAAGTAAATAACATTGTTGACATGTAAATTCATATATATATTTTAGATATTTATTAGCACTTCATATACATCACTACTGAGAGCTGGCATTTCAGACCATGGTTCTAGAGCAAGTCAGGCAAATTAGAACCCATGTCCATTGGAACATTCCAAATGTACGAGTCCATTTGATCTGTTTTTCGAATCTCAGTAAGTACCATGTGGGTTCCAAAACTGGTCGATCATCTGCACTTCACAAACAGAACCAAAAGGATATCTTTAAAAGCATGTGGTTCGTGTAGAACATTCAATGTCTGCAAAGAGAGGTCCGTCTGATGATGATTGAGGCCCCTTCTTCTCCAATTCTCTGAAATAATTCATCAGCAAACTCCTTTTCCTTCTCCCCATGCCTTGTAAATACAGAATCGAGTACACGTGTTCCTCTCTGCAATAGAAGAATGGATCAGAGAAGGTCACTGGTCACACATGTTAATATAGATAGTCCGTGAATAGCCAATACCGAAGACACCCCATTATTTCTTTACCCAATATCTGGATACTTCTTGTATAATATTTCAAGCTGCAACTGTATGTCATCTTTCTTCCTCAAACGGATTAATTCAGAAATATAATGAATGGCGGGGAATAAATGTTCAAGATCAGACCCCTAAAAATGAAGACACAACACATGGTTAGATCATCACCCTATAAGAGACCCTAACATACCTATAGTATTAGTGAATGAGTTAGAAATGTAACATTTTGGTTTCTTAGAACACTTTAAGGTACTAGAATTCCATTGGAATCGTTTGTAAAACAATAAAACATCTTCGCAGAAAGTATTACAGGCATAGAATCTTAGAAATAGGATTTGACTGCAGATAAGACCCATTTGGCCAAGTCTAGTCCGCCCATTTTTTTCTCCAACAAATGTTCTCAATAGGATCGGAAATAAAAAAATGATATTGTGTTATCTCATCAGCATCAGGTTATGACATCACTTGTGTCTAGGGTCACATTGCGAATACACCCAGCTGTGTTAACATACATATTTGTTGAATGAGACTCGCGGAATGCTGATCATGGGAATATTCAGTCTGGTACATCGAGGGACAAGTGACAAGGTGATTGAGAGACATGCCAGCGCTCTACAGTATGGGACAAGCTCTCGGTATTCCAAGCTGGAGACATTTTAAAGAAAACAACGTAAAAATTCTTAATTTGTGTGACGGAGATGGCTTTTCTTTGGGGTACATTTTTAAATAATTCACCAGGATACACTTCTTCCTAGATGTAATTTCAGTTAAAAAGAGAGACCGTTGAGGTCCCTTAAGCTTATGTCACATTAGAAAAGGTATCAACTTTGAGTTTAAGACTCGGTTTACTCTTTAGGCTAATATATATTTTTCTCATGCCTGATGGAGATTTATAAAAGGTGTCCATATAGGAAAAACAGTTGGAAAAAAATGTATAAATTAAAATTAGGTAAAAAAACCCCAAATCTCCAAATGTACAGGCTCCTTACCAGCTCCATCGCTGTAAGTTTTAACTCCTTACACTCCTGGCTCATGCATTGGGCTGCTTTCTTGCGGTTCAGGTTTCTTAAACGCATTTTCCTCTTCATGATCTGTATGATGTATTGTTGTACCAGATGCTTGTAAACTTTGTTTGCAAGATCCTGTTGGGTAAAAGATCTTTACAGAAAAAAATATCCTACATTTCAATTACAGATTACATTATTCATTTTCCAAATACGTTGGTGTGTATGTTTACAATACTCCTAGAATTTTTTGTTGTTGTGATTTCATTATTTTGAGCCACTGCCTGAAGCTTTATGGCATGATTTACTTGCAGTTCCATTTACAGCCACTGGGTGTAGTCAAGAGTAAAACCAACTCCAGGAAGATCTTACTCATTGACTGAATCCTTTCTGTGCTCTTTTTATGTTTTTTTTCTTTTTGGACTGGGTAGAATACAATAGGAATATTACTAACAAATACATTGTAGGCTTACTTTATTACTAAATGTGTACATTTTGTATATATTTCTAAATGCTAATGTTTCGGCCATTAGGTGCTCTGTCTTGTAGCCCTTAATATTTAAAGTTACACCATGTCTTGGTTAATGTAAATGATATAACCCTTTTTACTTTATTACTACATTTTAGGCTTACTTTATTACTACAGCCACCTGGATGAGATTGACCCCAGTCCAGAATTTTGCCACCCCTTCCCTGCATTCTGCCTTACACAGAGGTTCACACAATGCTTAATATCCTGCCTACTATACTGTTTTCCTTCCTGTTATAAACTATACATTCACGGAAATGCGCTAACGTTTCCTTTCTGCTACTTTAGGGTTGATTCAATAGAAAGTGAAGACAGAAGAGTTTGATACATCTCAAGATCAATGGTCCAGTGGTCCAAATTTAAAGGTGTTTTTTTGGATTTGGAGCCACGACAACAAAGTATGTTCACACTGTTCATATGGCCGATATCTTCTAAGTTAGACACTTAGTTAATAGTTGCTGGGCAGCACGTTCCTAATACTCAATCTGTAAAACTCATAGGTGTCCATTTACAAATAGCCAATTTGGAAATGCCAACCAAGAAATGGTGGAAAAGGAGCAAGATGTGAGCCCAAAATGCTCTAAAGAAAGCCCCACGGCAGATATATCCTGCTAGATTAATAAAATGTTTTGAAATAAAGTATGAACCATTATCAACTGGAATATAAAAATAACACATGTAAACATATGAAACAAGGTACGGGGTGTTGTTGTGGAAGGGGTATACATTCCCCCTCGATTTTGCAGGGTTTTATATGACATATAGGGCAGGCTGGTGCTCCACCCCGCAGTTTACATGCACCTGGACTGACACAGGATCCAGGCCAGGAGTTTAAGCTGACTCCAATGCACTGGTCAGCTGCAACTGATTAGCTGCACTGACTGCAGTAAAGCCTGACCTGTTGGACAGAGGGAGAGGAGAGAGAGAGAGAGAGAGAGTTTGTTTGGAAGCAGCAGGGCTGGCTATGCACAAAAGAGACCATCAAAAAGGTTGGTGGGATTATGTTTTGTTTAGTTTAGACCCTGAGTAGTGAGGGAGTTATATGTTAGTAAGCGCTCAAACAAGATAGGCTTTTGTTTGTAGGGAATTTGTGTACTATGTAATTCTGTATATATCTGCATACGTGGACAACAAATAAATCGTGGCTGATTACCTAACTGAGATGTGGCGTTAATACCCTAGAGGACCGTGCTGTTTGGTACCCTGTGTGGGTGCAGGATCACACATAGCTTTACTTCTAAAAGTGAAATATTTCCAACCCACTTAGAATGCAAGATATTTTTTTGTATTCCCCCCCCCCTCCCTGCTTCTATGAATCACAATTGAAATGTCCCCCTTGGGGGACGTTAGACTTGTGACTTTTCTGATCGATATTAACTATTTGTTGGTTCATGGGTTGCATTTCTGCTTTGTATAGATCAACACTAACTGTACGAAACGCTAAGTGACATAACACTTTTTAAAATCCATTTAGGATCCACATTGTCTACATCCTGACGTGTATTCAAACTTTACTCATAGAATAATAGATATAATATTAACATGTAATATAATGGACAGCATCGGCCCATGTGTGGTCTCCTTCAAATGGGTAGAACTAGAAACATCTTTTCATCAGCATTTATATAGCATGAAGTATAGGACAAAAATCATAGTGACGCAAGGAGGAAAACCGATACATTTGGTAAAACGTTTTTGAAAATGCAAATGAAAGAGAACGCAGACAGGAAACGGTCATACCGCCACCTGCGAAGCGAGAAAGGGAAGCGCTCAGGAAGCAACGTATGTCACGGGTACAGAAACAAATCAATCAAGCGCAAAAACCCAACACCATAACCTAACCCTTTCCCGAGTGTGCTTGGGGTGAGTTGACACGAGCGTGAGCGTGTTACTGTATCGCGGTATACGATACACCCGTGGCTCACGTAGGCATATGGCCCCTGTATCTAAGTCCAGACTAAGGTTTGAGACTTTAGACCAAGAAAAATGGGCGACTAGATGGGGCGGAATCAATGCCTCTATGTCGGGGGAAGTAAAATAAGAATGTTAACCTTTTCCAAAAATCACGAGGACCATGACCAGACTGGCCACCAGGAACTAGGCAAATGTCTGGTGGGCTCCTGGCCATCGGCGCCCCATACTCTACCTAGATCAGGTTCTTCAGTGTGTTGCCAATGGCTGGATATGTCCGTCAAGAAACCTTAATGTGCAGACGCGTGTATCCAGCCGCTGGCCGCACGTATATCATCAGGCAGCCCCGGCCTTAAAGTGCTGGTCTGGCCCGGTTGAGGACTAGACACGACCCAAAGACCTGAGTTAACCACACCGGGGTTTTCCTTACTAGGTGTCTTCTTAGAGATACTCTGGGGAGACCCTACAATAGTAACACAAATAATTATGAGAAAATAATAAAAAATTTCCACCCCAGGAAAACTCTTGTGGGCATAAACGTGTTCTCATGTCTGGCTTGGCAGACGTGATCACAAGGCGAATGTCATGTGACTGCTCACGATGTCGTAACGCACATTACATTTCGCACATGGAACAATATTACTATTTCTGCCAAAATATTTCCGGTAATGCCCGATGCGATTCGCAACATGTTGCTTAGGTTTAACGAGCCACCTCTTTAACATAATGAATCAAAACAGGTTTTTTTTTTGTTTTTTTTTTATAAATGAAAGTAATTTATCGTAAATGTCGTTATACACCTGGGTCACGAGCCTTCCAGGAAACGGTTACAGCTAGACAAGCAAAAACATTCTAATGTGGGAAGCAACAACGTGCTTTTGTTTTCTCACGGGTTTATCTCCTTTAAGCTCATTGTTCTTTTAATTCTTTTGGAACAAGTTCCTTTTTGGACTTCAAAGTGATATTATATTTTTTTTTTACCACCATATATGAAGGAGCTCTTTGTTAGTTTATGGATTAGTCTGAATCCTACCTTTATGGAGGGTTATAAAGAGAATAATGTATTTATGGTCATAGACTAATAATCTATGATCAGGTTCTGATGGGGACATTATCTCACAGCGTTGGTCCCAACCCAGGAGCACCAGTTATCTGCAGCCTCTCCTGTTACCCTGATACAGGGGTGAGCTGGGGTGACAATATTTTGTGCAAATCATTCATATTTGTGGGTTTGCTGTAGATACCTTTCTTGATGTGAGCCCCAGATGTATCCCTATTTCTCCATTACTTCACAACCTTGTTTTTTGGATATGATGTCATGTGGCCCCCGCATGCCTGTGAGCATAGGCGCTTTCAGGAGAACAGCCTTCACAGTTGCATGATCATAAAGGCCACCCGTGGTTCTAGTTCCGCTTGTCATGAACTATGTATCACTTGTTTCTCCTGGTAGACCATTGGTATGTTAGATGGTCCTTCAAGACTCTGGCTTAGTCTTCTCATTATTCCTTTCATTCTAAGTACCACTTGGCGTTGTAGGACCCAAATCACACCCTGGTGCTACATGTTCCCATCTGTGTAGTACTAGGTCTAAAAACATATCCATATGTAAAGCTGTAACCTGGCAGCTCAAAGAATTGAGTTACTATGATTCTATACATATTTTTTTGAAATATGTCAGCATTACTTCAGTAATTTCCTGAAAAAAGGAAGGACAGAATAATTACAGAAGCAATGACAATATTTTGGAGTTTATGTTTGCAATTGTGTTTCTGTGTATTAAAGATAAAAGTGCAGAAGATGTGGGTGCTCTAATATATATCCCGCAGGCGCACTAAATCATATTATGCAACACAAAAAAAGCTTATAAACTTTCTTCTGCTTAATAAAAGTTCCCCTTTTTTTTAAATTTTGCAATATTGATTCTATTTGTGAAAGTACAAGCCACACCATACTTGAAGAAGTTTCTTCACAATGTACACAAGGAATTCTATTTTTATCACATGTGAGACATGTATACTGGGGCCGGGAAAGGCGGAGGAAGAGGATGGGGAGGAAGATGGATTTGTTAAAACCACGGGAAGGTTGGCACCTTTTGAATCGGGGGGGGGGGGGCAGGCTAAGCCAAATGGCCCATTACCACCCCCACCAGGTAAGGTACACACTGGCAGGCTTTTTACACACTCACACACTCATGCCACAAACATGCATGCACTTTCACATAGTGAAACACACATTTAGGGGTTCATGCTAACACATACACATGCACACTTTCACATACACACTCATGCTAACACACACTTTCACATACACACTCATGCTAACACACACACACTTACACATCCTCATACCGACACACACACTTTCACATACACACACACACACACTTACACATCCTCATACTGACACACACATACATGCTGTATAAATGTAATTTCCTAATCATCACATTAATCTCAAATTCGGATGCCCTTGTTTTAAAGCGCTAACAATGTTGTCACTTTTACAACATTTAGCAATTAAATCCATTTATTGAACCACCGTATGGCCTGCGCACTTTTTTGGTTACTCTGTGTAATTGTTTGGACATATTTAATTTAAAATATAGCATTATCTAATCAATTTCCAGTCTTGAGGTTCTCTCCCTCCTTCTCTCCCCTACCTTTACAAAAGCTACTGGAACCAACCCACAAAAGTCAGCAACTTAACAATAATGGAGAGATAACGAAGCCGGAAGAATAACCTTGAGAATAGGATGGCTGATCCCACGTTATATGCATAGGGCAAATTTCCATTACGTTTTGAACATTATTCAGAATACAACTAAGTTGGTTTATTTAGTGCTTAAATCTGTTAAAAGTGATAGATCAGCTTTACTTTTTTTAGCCCTGAATATGAATTTCCACATACTGCTCTACCACCTCGTAAATAAGACAGCTTTTTTTTTTTTTCTTTTCTTCCATATAATAATTCCAAAGTTAGAAGGAACCCTTTAAATAATGACTATGTTTACAGCCCACACAGCAAAGCTGGATATTCCCCTGAAAATATTCTGGGCAGAGACGACGAAATCCCCCCCCCCCCGAGTTAACATAATACAAATCACTGATAATCCATACAAACATTCCGGGCACTCTGAGAACTCTCTCTCTCTCTTAGATTAGTGTTCCAGTAAAAACTTATGGAGTCCAACTGGTCTCCACTTGACCTGCGACTCATTTCCTTAGCTGTCGTGAATCCTCTCCATGGTTAAGGATGGTAACATACCTTATCAAGAGGTGCGATTAAATATTTTAGGTACTGGCATCCATCATTAGTCATCTTAATTATTGCCTTGAATGCCGTATTTTTGGCCAACCATGTTTTTGTAAAAAGCTTCTTGAAGTGCGGCTGTAAAATAAACAGGGAATTACGCTGTTGAATTTTGAACTAACCCATTAAAAATTTATATTTTGTACTTTATGGGCACCGGCTGCACGTGGGATTCAAAGGCACCACTCACCAGAGTGGCTGTGGTGAAAAGACGGAAGAAATGTTCCTTCAAAGTGCTGACAGCATCACTCAAGCTGGTTTCTGCCGTCCTGCAGGGCTCGGCATCTGACTGCCTTCGGTTGTTACTGCAAAAAACCAATACAGTTTTGTAATAATTTAGCATAGACAGAGATCTCACATTAGATGATGTCATTGATTCCCTGTCTACCTTTAAATCATCGGAAACAATTACCCTAAACTAATCTCTGACCATACAGTAACGTTAATGTTGAACTGCGCCTCTGGATTTTTCTCAGCCATGTGCATTATATTGCATTTATCAATGTTAAACTGCAGTTTACCAGAATTATGCTCCCTTCATATAATGTATCTAAATCATTTGTCATTTCACTAATAAAGAAACACAAAATTTAATGGCAGATCAGAACCATTCGGCCCATCCAGTCTGCACATTATCTCTAAAACCTTAATCGGTCGTTGGTCTAGTCTTATATTCAGGAGCCATATTCCTATCCCACGCATGTTTAAATTCCCTCATTGTGTTATCCTCTACCACTTCCGCCGGGAGGCTGTTTCACGTATCTAAAGCCCTCTCAAAGAAGGTTTATGGAATTGAAATTGCTGGCACACAGAGGGAAGGAATGCTTTCCTTAGATGGGTACAAGAAACAAACTGAAAGAAATTCAGTTGAAGAGGAATTAGCCATGGGCTCTGTTAGTATGCACGGGGAGTACTTGAAAGCTTACAAAAACACACGGAACGTTATTTCTAATAAGGCATTAAACACAAAAAAGATGATGCTGCACATTCCTGCGGAGGATTAGAAGCATGTCTAGCCAGAGATGAACTGTTTTCATTTTAAATATATTACAAATAAAACACAGTCCAGTTACTAGTAGGAGATCGTCACCAGCGGCCAGCTTTGGACGAAGGTGAACATGACCTTGTTGTGCCACAATCCCACTCCAAGGCACTGGGAGATTAACTGTGCCCAGTTGCATTCATTGGATTTAGATGTGGTCACCCCCAGCACGTTGGTGCCAAAGGATTTTATCAGACTGATGTTTTTTGATGACGTCCCCTTCGTAAAAAAAAACCAAGCATTTAGGAAAAGAGAATAAAATCTCGGAGCCATAGACATTAAATAATTAGGAGTTAAAAAAAATGCTCACACGATCATTTGTCTTGATTTATCACTCCAACTTAACTTAAATGTTAATTGTGGGGAAATAGTAAAAGTTGGCCTGTGTGCGTTGAGGGTCTCCACCGGTTTGATGACACCTCAATCTCCACCAGTTTCATGAAATATTAGGAATCTATGCTAGGAAATCTCATATTATTTCTATTTATAAGAGTGACACCAAAGGAGACCCCTCGCTTCTATACCCTTGTCTACAAAAGTTTATTAGGCCGAGTGGCAGCTGGTGAACCCGTCTACGACCTGAGACTGGATCTTCTGACCTCATTGGGCCCTAATTCCATGTGGCTGTGATTGTTTTCCTTTAAAATGTTTCCTAGAATGTCCCCTGATGTTTCTATCACTTTTCACTAGTTAGATATTGTCACTAGACAATAACGTATCTTTAACATACCCATTATATATATATATATATATATATATATATATATATATATATATATATATACATTGTATCTACAAACGTGCTAATGTTACAGTTGTCTCCAAATGACCGCTTACCGTGTATAAAACAAAGGAAGCAGGTGTAGCATTTGAGTCTCTGCAAGCAGCTTACATGTTTTTTTTTATTTTTATGGAGATGTAACTTTTGGGGGGTGGTAATGACGATTCAATAACGCCAAGAACAACAAGCTTTGCAAGAAAAGTATCCAGGAAGAGCAGCTTAATGATTCCGAAACAGAGGGTAGTTTGACCGGTAAGGGTAACGTAACCAGCGTGGAGAGATATTTCCTCCTCTGGCATTTATTAACTTTTTAAAATGTGAAATACTCCCTGTTTCTGGCAGCGGCTCCTATGAATGCGGCACTGGGTGGCTTCAGTCCAAGATACATTAATCAAGTAGTTAACAATAACAATGGCTTCCTCCTATGGAAAATTTTCGCTCTTTCATTATTTTACAAGTTTATTCTTGTGATCCCTGTGTTTTTAGAGAACCTGGCACTGCGTACCGGCCATTCATAGAATCAACATCTTCTCCCGTTAGCGTCCATCTCAAAACTCATAAGTCACCCAGCAGGTGCCGAAGAATCCACAACTATTTGAAGAAATAGCTAACCGTAAAGTCAAACATTTCTGGCTTTGGTTAATCCCAGGGGAAATCCCAAGTGCAATTTGTGGGAATGCAGTATTGAAAAAATGTTATTCATCCATGAATTGGTAAATCTGAGAAGTCGTACTGGGCCAAGAGAACGTCTGTTGTTGACAATTGATGGTAACGCAAGTATGAGACAGAATCCAAATACAATCCAAGGTCAAGGGATGAAAACTGCTAAAGAGGCCAAGAACTGCCCAAGAACCCAAAGTCAATCCAAGTGTCAGAAGAATAGTTCCTGGCACCATCCCAGCTAGTAAGACCCAAAGCTCGTTGTTCAGTAAATCAACCCTTTCAAAATGTTACATGAACCTCTGTGCCTAAGAAGTTGTGCCTCTGTAATTGGGCTCTACTTAAGAGTTGCACCTGTAGGTTCTGTAAAAAGATTTTAATGTCCAACATCTTTGGGGTTTTTTCAGCAGTTCCTAACAGAAGAACGGGTACTTCCTGATACAATTGGTCCATCAGGTCTGCCGGGATACATTGTAACACAAAGAATGTTTCTGGCACAGGAGTGATTTAGCCTGGCAGTTTCTTCTAAGTATCTCTCACGGGTACTGCCACAAACCAACAGAACGTAGATTTGATTATTTGATGATTACAATAGAGGAGGTTGCTGATTATTGTATAACATTAAGATCGGGTCAAGATGACCTGTTTGAAGGTGAAGTACATCTATAACAGCCCCGCTAAGAGCACTTCTTGGTCATGTTCGTCATTAAGGTTGAAAAGGTGCTTTTTTGTTGGCTAGTGCAGATCTCTTTTTCTTTTCCGGTTAGCTGTAGGTGCGCATAGATCCTTTAAATAAGGAAACGATACATTTATTTCAATGTCTACATAGCACAAACAATAGGCTTTAGCAAAATATGCACAGGAAGGGTGGCCACATGTCCTGGATTTCTCACCACAGTCCCTAAATCAAGAGTCTGCCCTGTGCCGGGGCAGTCCATTTCCACAGAACTCTGTCAGGTTCTGGAATGGAATAAATACAGGGTGATGAGAACACTGTGCTGTTTGTTCTCATGATAACCAAAGATACCCGATTTGCTCCAAGACAGAGGCGAAGATCTTTAGGCATCAGACTTGTTGGCCTTTCCTGAAGCATGAGCCGCTCTTATATCGGTTGAGCTGCCTATTAGCTGTGACGTCTCCTATGTGGGTGTTAAATCAAATCCAACTTATTCAACAAAGTTCAACGGGTGAGCTTGAAGCCTCTGATTTTACAATGTATATTGCTCCACCGTTTGACCTTAGATCTGCTAGGTTGACCACATCGACCATGTTTCCCAGGACACATACATTTCACAAGTCTGTGAACTATGTGGGGTGGATGAACTCACACAATGGAATCAATTACAAGCCACATACCGCAGGGTATGCACCTTACATGTACTTGAATCTATCTAGCCTTGTAATATTATTATTTGTAAACACTGCAGTAAACAGATTCTTCTTTCATAAAGTAAAAACACAACAACGATACAAAGATATGTAAAAAATCTGCTATAGGAAGCCGCGTGAGTCATCGGCGTCGTATTGTTTTGGGTGACATCTAGTGGTCATTTTATGCTAAGCAATCCAAACAAGAAGAGGTTGTCCACCCTTTGAAAATCCAATAAAACTGTTATATTTTCCTGTGCTTCCTGGTGTGGACGTAAAAATTGAGCAACGATAAAAAGGCAGGTGTCCAGGAAACGGATAAGCGTGTTGTGTGTGCCAGGAGATAACAAAGAACGAAGTGATTGAGAGCCGAGTGTGTATATATTTATATCCGGGGGCACCTGCCGGAAGTTGTTTTTTTTTTTTTTTTTTTTTAGCTTTAATCAATATGGTTTTGTTTTTTTTTTCAGGTGGCTTAACAGCTAAGAAAATGTGAAATAAACTCATCATGAAAAATACAAAACATTGAAAGGTCTAAAGCAGGGGTGCTGTATGACATGACATCATTTTGTAACGTTAATGGAATGTGAGGCAAGGTCACCCTATAGGCATCTGAGCCATTAAGTCATAGCGTTAAAGACACTTAACAGGTGACCCCTCAGAAATTTTCACAAAGATGGTCATAATTAGACTTGTGCATTCTTCTTCGGGCGAACATGAAAACTAACACGAAGAGTGCGTTTTCGTGTTCGTTCCGAAGACACCCCGAAGAGAAGACGGCGGCGGTAAAACGTAGGCGAAGACTAAGACACACACCACGAAGATCTTCGTGATCGTCTTCGTCTTCGTCTACCATTCCCCCCCCCCCTTCTAACTTACCTTGTCTTCGCGGCAGTTCACGGAAGTGGAAATCCACAGGTTCGCCGTCACCGGTTACAGGGCTGTGCGAATGAGCCTATTGGTCGCCTACAGGGACCTCCTCTGGCATCAACCAATTGGAGGTGACCAATAGGCTCACTCGCACGGTCTTTGTAAGTTAACCCCTGACAGCGAACCTATGGATTTCCAGTGGCATCTGCAGGGTAAGTTGCAGCATTGGGGTTTTAAAACCCCAATGCTGCAACTTAACCGGCACATCCCACTGGTCTCCATCCCTGTTCAATTAGTTAAATGTCTGTACGAGCGACTTTATTGGTCGCTCGTATGGACATTTAACTGATAGAACAGGGAGGCCAGTGGGATCTGCCGGACAAGTTGCGGCACCAGGAGTTTAGCAGTCTGTATGAGCGACCCTATTGGTCGCCAGCAGGGGGCTCGTCTGCCATCAACCAATGGCAGACGAGCCCCCTGCTGACGACCAATAGAGTTGCTCCAACGGACATTTAAACTCGTGGCGCCAGAGCGGCTTTAACCCCGTATTCACCCCTTAACCGGGGAAAACGAACACGAAGAATGTCCACGAATATTCGCCCGAAGAGAAGACAGGAACAGGCGAATATTCCCGGAATACGAAGTTTTTTTTTTTTTTTTTTTTTTTTTTTTTTTTCCCCGAAGACAAACACGAAGAGCCCCCTGGTGCCCAAGTCTAGTCATAATGGCACGTAACCGATAGCTCTAAGCCAATCCTAAAAACAATGTACCAATGGCTGGCTGAGCGTTGTCAGAGTTAAAAGGTCCACAGACACTGCCAGTTAATGATACAGACACATTTTTAGTTCTATGGTCTTGTAGCCAGACTTTTATTTATAGAGACAGAGAGAACGACTGCCCCCTCTCTTCTATCTCTTAATAAGAATATTGTACCGATGGCATTTGGCATGACAGATTATTTAAATAATAAAAAAAGATAATACAAAATATAATTTTCACCATTCCAAAAATAACTGTAAAAGTAATTGCTTACCTTAATTTGATGAGGCTATTTACGTAGATAACAAAATATTGAACAAAAAAGCCGGTGAACGTTTCCTGGAAGCTGGCAGTAAATTCTGATTGAAATCTAAGAAGGAGAAAAAAAAAGGATATTATTTGGTTACTTTCAGCAGTTTTTATATATAACTCTTTCTTTGGAAATAATTAATATTATACAGAACAGCGTTACCAAATTTTTACACCAATTTTTATGAGAAATACAATATTTTCCCCCCTTTATTTAATAAAGCAGCATTTTCAATTTTGATTTAGATACTTAATGAATACATTTACTAGCTTGTGATTATTTCTCAGTTGTATTTAGATTGAATGAAAAATACCTGTATAATTTGTCTACATTTATTATTATTATCATGATTATTATCATCATTAGTAATATTATTATTCGTTATTTTAACTTTCCCCAATTGAATAAAGAATTTAGAAGAATGAATTAGTATAGAATAATAGAAACCTTGTAGCAAACGTTGCTAGCTCCTCCATACATGTGTGGAATGTTGGCATTTCTAAATCTTTTGAAAGATTTGTTGACTCTCTAACATGTTTCCCAGTCATCTAAAAGAGAAAAAAACCCATAATTTATTATATTAGCAACCTGTGCATGGATTATTAAAATATATTTTATTGGCAAAAAAAAATTAATCCATTCTTGACTGTAGGAAAAGAATGAAAATGAGGTCATAGAGCTAGGATTAGTGTTTTGATATCGGCCATTTTTTTTTTTTTTTCCCCAGGACATGGCTAATTTTTACATGTTTCTGATTACACCCAATAAGAAGCTTCCCTGGATTATGGTTGATGTATAAACAGGGGGAAAAAAAAGATAAATAAACTTACAATTTATTTTTATCATTAAATGGGTTATTTATTTCAATAAATGTATCTCTGGACTTCGGGGTTATATGTTAGATGTTATATGGGTCGTTTAAAAATATTAATTCTGTTTTTAAAATGGTTTTATTACCATAGCAACCACTTGAACTTTACTGCTGATTGGAGAGTTGTCTTCGTTGCTATAGTAATAAGATATATATTTTTTTTTTTTTACAGTTTTCACCAGAATTACTCTTAAGAGATAACTTTCAATTAGCCATTGTAAATGTAACAATTATTGGGTAAAATACTGCAGAAGTCACCAACGTAATGTTCCTATTGTAGAATTAGTAAATAGGGCCAGAATTTAAATCCTGTAACAATTCTATCTCTTTACTAAATAAAACTTCATGGCAGGTTTTAATTCAATCAGGTTTTAAAAATATCTGTTTGCTGAAGATAGAGACTTGAATAGAATTTCAGCAGTTTTTATATAAAAAAAGAACTGCCCAAGAAGAGTTAATTGTATGCACAGTGGTATTTTTAAACTCCTATTGTTTCTATTGCAAATTAACAGCACTTTACATACTAGTATATCTGCTGTTGTGATTCCTGTGCAAAAGTCATTGAAATGCAAATGGTTCTAAAATTGCAGTTTTTAAAACCCCCCTGGAATTCTCCGCCAACAATAAGTCGTAGAGTATATAAGCACCTGAGGTCTATGACTCACACGTTACAATAAGACAATAACTACATTTTGTACTTTTAAGAGTTTCTAGTAAGACTGAAGCTAATTAAAGCATATTTAAAACAAAATAAAAAATGTATGTGTGAATTTACCATAGTGATACAAAACTCAAACATTGTCTAGATTCCAGGTTCTACAGCTGTACGCAGAAGGTAAATGCAGATTTATGATCAGAAGATTAATGTATTCAGCCCTGTCCATCATACAAGAAAGACCATAGAAAATAGTATTGAAGAAGCAGCACGAAAAGGATCCCACTGGGTATAACTGCTGCATAAAAAAAATTCAGTACTTACGACACCGCCCAGTGGCTAAATGCAGAATTGCAAGTACACACAACAAAGACGCTGATATAGGTTAACTGACCTAGTATATAATGTGCAAGTTTAGATCGGTTTCCATCAAGAATTATTATTGATCAATCATCAATAATATACTGAACTTTAACAGGTACAGAGGCTACATCTAGGGTGATCACTTTGTCTATGTTTTCCAGGACACATACACTCACTGGCCGCTTTATTAGGTACCTTGCTAGTTGCCTTCAGAACTGCCTTCTTTATGGCATACTTTCCACAAGGTGCTGGAAACATTCCTCAGAGATTTTGGTCCAGTGGCCAGTGAGTGTTTAATTTTTGTAAAGTGCTGCCCCCTGCAGTATGTGGGCTGTATAACAGAGTAACCTTGCATGTGCAGGTTAGCAACATGGAAAAATTTCATGTGTCCTGGAGAACATGAGTGATGGTGTCACCCTAGCTATAGGCTCTGTACCTTCTTAATAGAGAAAAAAATAACTATTTATTATTGTTGAAAAGCAGGCCTGAATAAGTAAATACGTATGATATTGTCCTTTGCATAATATCCCAGCACTGCTTTGAGGGACACCGCTCTACTTGCCTCCTCGATGTCTATGTAGATGGGGCAGAGGCAGCTGTTTTGTAATATCTCTTCCTCTGGTTCCTCTTTTGTTTCCCAGTTTTGCTTCTCATTTTCGAGTATTTTGGTCAAATAATTATTTATTGTTTCCTGTGTTACAAAAAAATAACATCTATTAGCAAAGTTAAAGGGAATCTACATGTATTGCTGTTTGAGACACTGGTTTTTGATAAAGGAAATGCTAAGCGTCACGCCGCTGGCACCTGCTACTGGCAGGTCCCTAGGCGGTGTGCAATTACCCGACGGCTGCCAGATTTGCCATCCCATGCTAGGCGCCAGATTTGAGTTACAATACACCAAGGAAAACACAGTCTAGTATAAGATTCCCAATTCCCAAATGCGTTATCTTAATTTTATCATGTTATAGAATTCTTTTTGTTTTCTAATCGTATCTTTTTTTTCCTACAACCAAATTGTTTTAAAATTGGGTGTGGAGGGTTGAACACAAAGCGCAAGACATAACAAGTTCTAGTTATTCCTGTCCAGCAACAAATGGCAGCCAACGAATAATAGGTCAGAACATGTTGGTTAGCAGGTCATACACCCCATTTATGGATCCAGCCCAGATAAAGAATTACCAATACTGCAATGCTGCACGGTTTAAACATTGATGAAGTAAGATCTGTAAGAACTAAAATTATTTTGATGTTGAAAGAACTTCTTCACAGTGTGAACTCTGTACCTTGTAACTGTCAAGGGGTTACACCGAATCTCGGGGTTTTAACCCCAATCTCAGGGTCTCAGAGTCAAATAGTCTGGAGCTAATGCCTTCCCAGTCTGCGATTTAATCTGAGCATCCCATCTGGTGCTTTTCTCGCTGATATATAACAGCTGAAATCCCTGCTTGAACACAGGTGAGCATTCGAAATACCTCCTGACAAGACGTGGATATCATTTAAATAAGGTTGGTTATTAGAACCATCTGTCTGCCATCATTAGTAGGTTTAGGGGAGGGATGTCAAACCTCATTCGTAAAGAGCATGCGCAGCCAGTTGAAAGCTAGCCTGGGTGGGGAATATGCATGAGTGTGGCTATAAAAGCCTCTCCCGTACCACCCATAGAATATTAGTACCCCAGGTGGAAGCCTCATCTGCCTTACAGCGAATGTGGCCCTAGGTGTATCCTCAGATAATACGAGGGAGAAACTCTTACCCGCAGGGCTGTTATATAATCTTCCTTTAATTTTCTCAGACTCTCGTCATCTAATAAAGAAAGGCTGGCTGATTTAAGATCGGGTTGGAGATCAGGATGAGCCATAAAAGTATCACTGAAAAAAAGTAAAAGCAAACATCAGATATTATCTTTATTCCGCAGTCATTTCTAGAGAGCGGGAAGATTTCAAGCTGTTTGAAAGGATGTTATAGATGATCTGATAAGAAAGATTGTTCCGTAGCTATATTTAGCTACGGAACATTTTTGTTTTAAAAAACCCTAAATTCTGTGTGCTGTTTTTTCATGCTTTTCTTCGTTTTTTAAATGAAGATTAGCATATCCATGTGTAAGCATGAGAGTGTATGTGTATTGGAGCATTAATATATATGTGTGTGAGCATGAATGTATATGTATGTATAGCATGAATATGTATGTGTAAGTGTGAGCATGAATATGTATTTGTAAGAGGGCCTATGTTTTGTATAAGTGTACATTAGTGAGTATGTGTAGGTGTGTATGAGCGTTAGGCTGAGTGTGTAAGTTTGTGTAAATGTTAGGTGTGTGTAAATATGTGTGCCAGTCCGCATATGAGTTACCGGGAAGGGCAATGGGCTGATGTGGCCAATTAGCTATACTTTTTTACATATTCTTTGGTTTAGTTGCTGTTAATCTATATATATATTATACCGGTATAACAAAAATATTCAATGCATGAGTATATATGTATGAGATATACTGAGAAATACATTTCATTTTCACATGTACTCAGAGGACAACTTCTCATTTATGGAAAGCTTTTTATATAATCTTGTAACGTTATCGTTTCATATGTTGCCATGGAAATTGGTCAAGGTTGTACTTTGCCTGTAGTACATACGTTATGAAAGACGGACACTTACCCAATAATCAAAGCACATTCCCAAGGTAAATTCATATACATTAATGTCCAGCTGCTAAATGCACTTAACTCTCCGTGGCAGATTTGAAATGCTGAAAAGCCATATGCTTAGATTATAGGCTAAGAAAGAAATTATACTTAATGCGTTTTGCAGTTTACACTTTTCCAAAAGTAACCGAACGTATAGTAGTGTGTTAAAAGTACATCCTCTTTGAATTCTATAATTTTACATATCAGGCCATAATAACAATCATCTGTTTTAAAAATAGGTAAATACAACCTCAGATAAATAACACATAGCATTTTACACCGTGTCATGATTTATTCAACAAAAATAAAGCCAAAATGGAGAAGCCATGTGTGAAAAACTTAGTACACCCTCACTGCTTCAATGGAAATTAAGATGCTAAGACAGGTGCTGCTAATCAAATTCCTTTGATTAATTGATTATTGGCAAGTGTGACCACTTCTAGAAAAGGCAAAGTTTTAGCAGTTTGCTGGTTTGGAGCATTGATCACTCCATGATCTCACCGACCAATACCTCTATATTCATTTTCCTTATTAAAAATAATCTAACTTATTATCCTTTAACCAAGTCAGTTACCCTTTTAAAAATTCCATTAGGGCTCCAGATGTTGTTCTTGAGGTGTTGGACTCAAATCAGGTGGTAAGACAGATTGTTCGTATTTCAAGACATGACATTGTTGGCCTACCTGGTGTACGTGTTTAGAATCCAGTTAAGCAAAGAGTACAACTGACTGAATTTCAAGGAACGAGGCAAGACGTTGCATTTAAGGTGACAAGACAAAGCATCGTGAAAGCTTCCGGCATAAATTCCAAACACATCATAGTCCTCAGGATAGAGGGGCTTCAGGGAATTCTTTACTTTCACTAAGTCCTGGACGATATTTGTTTTAAGGAATTCTAAATGTTCCACAAGCCACAACCCGTTTACTGTTGGGGTCATCGGCGCAAGGTCGATTCTTTCCGTCACGCTTTCTCGTATAACCTCCTTCCATAATGTTTTCCATTTTTGTGGGCTCCTGGGGGGCGGAGTCTCCAATTTAGCATCAGCTATTGGCAGATTTTTATTGGCTGCAGCATCTTCGTCAATAATGTTGACCACAGATTTTACCAATCGCTCATCCACGTGACTGTGTACGAGTGAGTCTTTGACAGTGGCTTTTATCTGTTTGAAAAGGGAACCATACAGCATGTCAATGTCTTTGGCTCTTCTTGTGTATTCTGCTGAGTTGCTCTTGTAAATTCCATTCTTATATTCTTCAGTCAGATATTCCTCCATTACTTTAATGCTTGTAAAGGCTGTTTGGAGATCTTTCTCATTGATAAGTTCATTAATTTCCATCACTGCAAGATAAAACCATGTTAGTAGTTTATAATAGACAGCTGAAAGACATTCAAATATTAATATATTTCAATATCTATATATAAATAATAATAATAATAAAAAATTATAATAAATAATAATAACAATAATAAAAATAATAATAAATAAAATAAATAATAATATAAATAACTCCCTGGCTCTGCCTCTAACAACAACTCCCAACGAAGTGGCCCGAGTTTGGGCACCAGAAAACGAGGAGGAACTCAAAACAAAAACGAATGTGACCCTCCGACAGAGTACATGGAGCATTTGTATCATGTGCCAACAATATCGTTTTATCCCATAACATGGGGTTTCCTCTCCTCTGTGTAGAGAATCAGGCCAGTACCCCTACTCCATGACATCATACATTTAATTAAACGATAGTGCAAGGTATTCATCTCTCTTACCAGACAGCAGCAACCGGCCTCCACTTGTTTCTTCCTTCGATACTTCGTTTCCAGATTCGTTGTCACATTTGTTAGAGGAGTTGTTAATGTCAGATCTATTTTTTGCTATAAAACTACTCCGAAATTTTTGAAGAATGTCTTTCTTTTCAGCTGGACCTTGTTCTTCACATTCATCTCTGTTCTTTGATTTTCTTGTACTTTTCCTGAAGCTGGGGAAGCTTTGCCGAAAGCTTGCATGCCTCTCCTCTTTACGTTTAGAAGTTCTCTGCCAGTTCCTCAGGAAGCCGTTGCCTTCATCAGGTGTATCCACCATGCTGGTGTTTCTGGATCTGTTACCGGCACCGGGCAACATGGATTTTACCACCTTGGTTTCCATTCTTTATCCCTGCCACCATATAATTATCATCTACCTGGAAAACAAGAAAATATTTCACCATTGTTTGGTAATGGTATTACCCATCTATCCAGTAATGGCCAACTTTGGCTTTCAGATCATCCTTGGAACCACCCTCCACATCAAAAATCCTACCAAGAATGCCCAATGTTGTAGAAGAACCAACACAATGGTTGATATCGTCACACCTGTACATACCTTAGTGGAATGTAGCCGTTCTGATATATAATTATGAATATTTGTGTTATTTATTCATCCCTGTCGTTCTATGGACTTACATGGAGAAACCGACTGGTGGGTTTAAAGCCTTGTGCCTACATGATGAGTGACATACGTGGAACTCATAAGCATGGAGTTAATTAATTTACTTGTTTATAGGATACAGGATATTAACCCATTAATCATAATAGCTGCTATATGATCTCAATTATGACTAATTAACCCATTCCCATTCTTCTTAGGAATTTTATAAGCCAATAGAAGTCACCTGTCGTATACACAGCCGGTGGATTGACAGTAGGGCAGCAGAGGACCAAAAGGGATAAGGAGAAGAGAGAGCGCTGCTCAAATACTAAAATACTGGCTGAAGGGGCAAGCTGGGTGGCAGGCACCCAGAATTTTAGGAGATGCCCCTTCCCACTTTAATGCTCTGCCACTAAACTTAAATATATAATATAAGTAATCTGGTATCATGACGACAAGCATTAAATACTCTAAAAACTTTGCAAAGTCAAATTAATTTAATTCAGCTGAGAGTGATTGGGTTCAACCTGGGGGTTACGGGGTTCATCACTGGTTGACGGATACCGTTTGTATTTATTATCCTAACTGCGCATATCCCTTTAAACTATTAACCTCCGTATAACCCACAGAAAATGTAACACTGCTTCCCGGAACAAACATCTCCATCAAAGTACACAAACTCTTCAAATGCCATAAAACACACCAAAAACCACAGTGATGATTCATTTCAACATAAACAGAAATATATTAACAGGTGTCGACGAAAGATACGTTTAACAGAGTTACTTTTTTCTCATCATACGGAATCCTTACCATTCCCGGGAACAGTCGCCAGTCGTTCTATGAGGCTTCATTGGGGATCATCAAATTGAGATAATCGACAAAAAGCCATAATGGTTGTAAATGGGAATCCTTTTTCCTGTGGCTACGTTGTTATTTAATGAAAGACGGGAAAGAGGAGAGTTCCTTCCATACTTAAGGGCTGTGTTATACTTTTCCTTTCACTTATAAAACAGCTTGCGCGATTAATGCCCTCTGCTGAAAGTTCTTTTCACCATCAATCATTAACGTCAATGGTTTGCTGCATTGCCAGCATTAGTATCTGGATACTGGAAAAAAACAAGTTATCAGTCAAAACCAAAATAAATTGTGCCAAGATTTCACATTCTTGTAAAAGAAAAGCAACACAAGTTAGCAGTGAAGTTCTAGAATACTGAAATTCTTAAACTGAAACCAAAAGAATGAGCAGTAATGTAATTAAATATACAGTAATATATATATATATATATATATATATATATATATATATATATATAATGTGATATAATGTATAGATTTTTTTAAAATTGAAACCAGATTTTGTCGTAATCATCACAGGGAAGATAGTGAAGCTTTTTTTCTTCTTCTTCTTGTGTGAGTTTTAAAGCAAGTTGGCTTTAGTGAATTTGCAATTTAGACTTTTGTCAAATTCATTTGAGATTGATGCTGCTTTTTTTTTTTTGGCAACTCTTAAGCACTCATAGTTTAGTGAATTGACCTCTTTGAGTCTTCAAGAAAGTCTGTCCAATTCACCCCCAAGTGTTTATACATTTATTTATTTTTTTAAAATACACTGACTTTGCTGGCATGTGGATATATCGATGACGTACCATTGGGGTAGGGGCTTCTTGGCTTCTGCAGCGTTCAAGTCCCCATGTTGGTATGGAAGGTGAACATGTATGGACGAGGATAAACGTATGTATCTATAGTATAATATAGTAACAAAAGTAATAAGCTCTGATGATGCCTATTCTTCAAAAAACATTTAAAAAAAATAAAATGATAATAATAATAATAATATATATATATATATTTACAATGGTGCACTAGGGCCGTAGCTAGAAGGGCTTTTGCCTTTGCCAAGGGTAACCAAAGAAACCATCTGTTGAATATAGAACATAGAAGTACCGGAACATGTCAGATCCGGGCAGAGGAGGCTGGTTTTAAGGAAGGCTATTAACGCTATAGATCATTCACTGAATACTTGGGATTCCTTTCTCTTTCCACCGGTTAACATTCTTGTGTGTTGTTGCCAGGAATCACATGACTGAGGAATCGTCGATTTCGTGGGCCCCCCCGGATATCCAATACCTTAACCCACCAAATAAAACACACGGCATCAAACTGTTTTGGATACAAAATTGGCCACGGATTTTAATATGTATGGGAAACAAACACAATCAATTATTAACACAATAAAGTCATTGTCAGAATTAACACCACAAGTAATACGGTGCATACATTCCACCATCGTTTTCCAATCACCCCCCTATCCATACATATAACAATACCATTGACCCCAAAACCAATCAGGAAAGAACCTACTGAGACGCACCTTTCCTACAGGTTCTGAGCCACCGACCAGCTCAAAACCACCAACACCAACCAAACCAGAAACACACTATTTCCTATTAACCAACCATTATTCCACCCCTGCCTTACACTGACACCATGGAGAAGACCCTCAAACATCCTACTAATAACAGGGAGGGATGGGGTGGGATTTAGGTAATAAAAACTAATTAAAAGTCCTACTCATACAGGACCTCCCAAAGTCCCCTAACCAATGTCCCTTAACCCCAATATCCAGGACCTCCCAAGGTCCCCTAACCAATGTCCCTTAACCCCAATATCCTAAGCCCACCTCGTCACCCAGTCAAGGCCTCTTCCACTTAACTACGCTGGTTCCATGGCTACATTATGCTGTTTACTTGCTGTTTTTCCTTTGCTTATAAAGTTTTAGAATAATTTTAGTCTAAAAATATCCCAAAATATGTAACTTTTTAGATTAACCCCTTAATGACAAAGCCCGTACATGCATCAAAATGCATTGTTTTCAATGGGTTTAGGGGCCGCCCATTGTCCTTAAGGGGTTATACCTGAAATGTACCGCATATATATTGGGAGATGCTCTTTGGGATAACACTGCTAAAAATGGTTGATACATAATAACTGCCAACTGTCTCGTATCTGATCAAGACTAAAAGTGATTGCAAATGATACTTTCTGGTCTTACCAAAGCATTGTATTTAATAAGGTGCAACAACCGAAAATTCCAAATTCCTTTGTATCCTTAATTAAAATGCATCTATCTCATCAGATGAAACCCTCTGTTTTTCGTCCATTCAACATTTTTTAGCCTGCAAAAAAAAAAGAAATTGTTACATTTATTTACAGAGGAGATTGTGGGACTGTTACAATTGTTACAGTTGTGGGACTGTGAAAATGAACGTTAACACTAAAATTGCCAATTTACAACTCGACAATAAAATGAATAAGCATTAAGATATACTGGTACAGAAGGAGCAGGCCCTGTTCGTATGAGCTGACACTCTATTTATATAAATATAGGTGTGTATATTGTCAGCACATTCACTAAAAAAGGTTTTTTGTTTTGAGATATACTGAACCTTCAGCTTAATTTATTCGTCAGGGTATTTTTAGACTCGCTCGGCCGGGTTTAGTCACAGCTTCTGTTTAAGCTCCCGAACCTTGTTATTTACATTGTGGTTTTTTTGAATTGCAAATTTTGTATTTCATCAAAAAAAATAAAAAATTAAACACAGCGTTTACTTTTTACAGAGTTTGTAGAAAGAAGTGTCCATTTATATAAAAAAAATATTATTTTAAAACCTGTTTTCCTCTGCAGCTATATGCAAATTCATTGTTTATCAGCACAACCGCTCATTTGCATACAGGGTCAGACTGATCACATGAAGTTAAAATACATTTTTCTTCCACTTTGAAACCTGGTCAGAGTAACTATGCAGCGGGGGGGGGGGGGGTTAATTTTATATTTTGAAAGCTACGGCCACATCATTAATGTATCCCCTATCATTCCGAGGGTCTGGGGTCCCATGTGGTCAAATGGGGCATCAGAGAAAACCATGGACTCTCCAGTAGCATAGATCACTCATTCACCTGCCCCTACTTTAGTCCCCTTGTGAAAACACTAATGTCGGTGGGATATAACCCATATAATCCATATAACCCATATAATAAAACCTGGGAACAGACCAGGTTCGCCCCTTAGGCTCCGGACATCACAGTTTAGTACCAGACCCCTTATTCCCTGACCCCTTATTCACTGACCCAAGATCCTGTGGAAAGCTAACCCTCCATTCAGACCTCCATTCTCCATTAGCAAGACACAACCAATATATTTTAAGCTATTTTTTTTTTTGCTTATGAGCATCATATTTGGTTAAAATTCCTAAAAAAAAATGATAAATAAATAAAAATAAAAAAATTAAATAAAATAACATTTTGGTGAAATACCCATTGCTCAAATAATTACCAGATTAATGAAACTGTATATTTTTGAAAAAGAACAATTGTTATGTTCCGCACTGCTTTTATCCGATCGTACCTTGTGCACCTAGAAGAGCGAAGGGAAAATATGATAGGTTTAAATATGTTAATGGATTAAGTAAAATCCAAGAGGAAAGCATTAGTAAAACAGGAGCGGCAGAAATATAGGGCATTTATTTAAAGTCAGAGGGTAGAAGACCAGGAATAATATGTAAAATATTTTTGTACAGAATGGGTAGTAGATAATTGGAATGGGCTTTCGGTGCAAGTAGTACGGACAAACACCATTAATTAAAGAAAGTTTGGGAATTCAAATGGGTTTTTTTTCTGGCACTGCTATTACCGAACGCTTTCTCTGCTTTTATAATGAGTCTTCCAAATGCTATTAGCCCTGCTGCGGAGTTGCATCTCCTTTGGCTGCACTACCCCAGCTCAGACACCTGGTGGCAGCATTTCCTTGCTCTGAAACAATGGGAAACTTTGCAAGAAATTTTGCCGATTCCCTGCTCCAGCCACCTGCCTGCACTAATTACTAGATTTTCCTTCATTTACATATAGTCATTGTAGATCTACAAGGAAGAACAGTGTGTCCTCATGAGGAAGCGTGTCATTCAAATTGATTATTTGCACATATTCTGTTAGCCTGAAGTGACTTTGTGAAATCAGTCGAATTTGTAGCTTAGGAACAATTTTTTCTATAGGATCATAGAGAAATACTGTGACCCAGAAACATGTTTTGCACACACAGAACAGATACATTCAGTGTAGGTTCAGTAGGTCCATTCCCAATGGGTGCTAGAACTTGGTATATCCTTGGCGCCCCTTGTGGCAACACATGCAACTGCGAGTACCAAGAAAGTCCATATTGTTTAAGTTGAGGAACAAACCCACGTACTAGCAGCCTTTCTTCTATCCCAGGCCAGCTTGCCCTACTATTAAGGCCTAGCTTATATGTTAAGCGATATCTAATTCTGCACACCAGACGTTACATCGGAGCTCAGGCCATGTGGACTCAATACGCACCTAAAACGTACCACACAATATTTTGGCTCAGAAATCCACTTTTGAATGATAAAACCCCGCAAACAATAAGACTGGAAAGGTCTTGGACTCCTTGTATAATACGAATTTGGATCCAGAAAGGCATTGTGTAATGGAACCGCGGCATACCGTAGTCAGGAAATCTACACGCAGGCGTCTTAACTGTTTATTTTATTTTCTTCTTTAACTATGTTATCAGTTTCTGATGCTGGGAAAATGTGGAGGAGATACCGTAAGCAACCAGTTCCAGCTTTAGAGGATTCCAGTGCAGATACGGAGGAAACGAGCCAAAAGAATGAGCGCACCGGGGTCAGGCTGCGATCAGGGGCCACAACCTAGCAGGGGGCACACAAAATATATAAAAAAACCCTGAATTTATATTAAGTTGCGACTGGCACTGTTCTCATTCCATTGGGTTATTAAAGGACCCGAGCTCATGTTTTCGTTTTGGCAAATCGATGGTGATAGAACTATTGACTTCATCCACTAGCGATGGCCGCCTTTTTTTTTTTTTTTTTTTTTTTTTTTTTTTTTTAACTCCTTTACTAATATCAGCCAGGATATACCTCTCCCCTCCTTTCCATTCTTTATTGTAAACACTTTCCACCGCTCGGAGAAATCAATCTGGTATTTATATATCACGAGAAACCTGCCAAGCTATTTTTATAGCAAAAGGAGCAGAATGTGAGACGTGAAAACACGGGGAGGAAACGCGTCTGCGACGTCTCGAGAATTAGGAGCGAATATTTAGCGAACGTATACATTTTTATATATATATATTTTTTTTTTTCCTTTTTCGGGCTCTATTTTTAAGTACTCGTCATGGTTTGAACAGAATTAGCAAGCAATTTTTTCCGATTGTCTTCTACGATAAAGCGCTAA
Source organism: Sceloporus occidentalis (assembly GCA_023333645.1). NCBI lineage: Eukaryota > Metazoa > Chordata > Lepidosauria > Squamata > Phrynosomatidae > Sceloporus > Sceloporus occidentalis. Next base: position 2,664,342 of record JALMGF010000109.1, read on the forward strand.
GCTGTAGACGGCAAGAAGCCATGACCAGCATTTCATACTTGTTATTTACAAAGCTGCGGTTGTTACATTGACACTGGAAGAACGCAATTTTACGTCTGTAAGTCAAACCTATTAAAGGGGTGACATCATAGATGTTCTACGGATTAAGCATTTTGTCATCTTATGACCTTCATTTTCCATGATAGTCCACTGGGACCGGTGGGAACGCGATTAAGGTTTTAATCGCTAAGGAGTGAGTTTTGGGGATTTGGAATCGGCAACAAATTCTGTCCTAGACCATCTAGGGGGGTGAAAGTCCCCCCCCCCATTACAAAACCAAGGAGCCAATATGGAGGCCTGTGCCTTACATCCTTTAAGCCACAGAGCACCAGGATATGACATCATATCCCAACACTCCATAATGAGGATGGCGGACCTGGGTCAAGCCTACGGTAACTGAACAATTAAAAATAAACAAAAAATATATATTAAAAATATATATTTTTGCTAAAGGAAAAGTATATTTATATATTATATGTATTATTTTTGAAAGGAGCTTTAGCATTAAAAGATAAACACTTTTGTAAAAATTCTTCACCGTTTGGATAATATTTAAATTTAGGTCAACAACTTCCCCGTGCTCCAAAGGACACCAGTATCTGACAAACGGTTACGGTAAATATTTCTCAAATCTCCCATTTCCTTGCAGACCTGGAAGGGTTTTCTGAACACGGACTTGGAAATGCAAAGTGACATTTTGTTTCAATTTTTGAAATTCTTCAAAAGATTACAGATTCATTTTTAGATTCTATAAAAAAATAAATGCGAGCTCGCCGGCAATTTTACAACTGAATCGCAACACACCAAGGTTTATCATTACCGTCCAAAAAATATATATTTTTTTTTCTTACAAAATGTAAAATATATAGAATTTCCTGCTGCCTCGTATGGTAACATATGTGTGTAAAATATTACAGATAAAAAACGACTACATGGGCCACACGTTCTGCTTGGTGATGTTATATTTGAGATACATTTTAATGTCACTGTATAGAAGAAAGTTAAAGTTTTGCAAAAATAAAAAAAAAATAATTCTATTTTAGTATAGTTTTTTAAAATCTAATATCACTAAATATTATTATCTTTTTTGTATTTGTATGATTTTTTTTTTTAAGAGAAGGCTCTACTTCTCCTGAAAAAAAATAATAATGCATCATTGGAGCGGACTCATCAAGTATGAAAAAGTGGAATCGTGCATATGGTTAAAAAAAAAAAAAAATGATTAAAAAAAATATTTGGGTCTTTTGGTTATGAAAACCCCCAGGACTGAAGGGGTTAAATAGGTAGCTGGATGCATCCTTAGAAAAGTCAGGTACAAAAACTAAAAGCCTTTCATGTTTAATCTAATTACCCAGAAAACTATTTAACAAAAGGACCTGTCACTTTCCCTAATACCACATTTTACAGTTTAGTGCACAGAATATACTTGTCGTTCACAGATATATAACGTAATTAATGAGTTCTACGTGGTTATTTCTCTCCATTAAGTTATCTCTGCCCTGTTGCCAAGTTGCTGCTTGCTGCTGATTGGTTCAGGAAGCCTTTAGAACGGTGGGGAGAACAGGAAATGGAGTAACACCCCAACAGGAAGTAAGATAGCCTTAATAAACAAATCTAACCATTCTGAAAGCTTAACCTATGTTCTGTTTTCTGTATCAAACCTATTTGTACAAAAACAGTACATTTTGTTGAGTTTTTTTTATTCAGTTGCTATGTTTTTTCTCCATGGTGATGCAGGATATTACACGAAGCATGTTCTTTACATTTATTTGTATTGTACTAAAGCAGCTTTCAACCCACACAGTGTCAGGAAAACTTTCCAGTGAATGACTATCAACGGCACAGCGCGGATCACTCGATAGAAAGACGATCATAACACTAGTGCTGCTAAATCACTCCTCCACTTTCTTGCCGACATAATGGCAGTTCAAGGTAGCAGACTTTGTATTTTTTCATTAAAGGGGATATAAAGAGAATATATTAAAAAATAATAAAAAAAAATTTAAATAATAAAAATATATATATATTGTGATATTGGGCAAGCAATAATCATATGTAATATTCAATTCAAGGTATTAGATTTTACGTCTCATTTATAAAGACAAAGGGAGAATCTCTCTGTTGAAAACAAAGAAAAATGACCTTGTTGCTATGGTGATTAGCACTTTTGGAGTCTTTAGTTGACGTTTTATAATTTTATTGGGCAGACATGAAGAAGAGATAGTGATAGAATCTAAACATTTTTAGAACCTAAGCATACACCCCAAAGAATAAAATAAAAAAAACAAATAAAATTACCTAACAGACATAAACAGACTTTATGACAAATAAAAAGCTTTACATGTGTTTGTACTCTAATGATGGATGCCCACATGTTTAACTTTTTTGTTCACTTGTGTGTCAACAAACCTTTTCTGTCTACTTTTGGGACCACAAACCTTTTCTGTCTACTTTTGGGACCACAAACCTTTTCTGTCTACTTGTAGGACCACAAACCTTTTCTGTCTACTTGTAGGACCAGGCTTAAGTGCGTCCTGCCAATCGAAAACATTAATTTAGGAGTTAGATCCATTTTTCCCAGTGCTTACTAGCGTCAGTATTACAGATCTGCTGTAGAACATCAAGCTCATTTCCCAAACTGGAAGCCACACATAACATAACAGGGGATTCCAGAAACTCGACATTTCCCGTAGAGATGGAAATAATTCATGACGAGCTTTCCTGATAGATAGAAGACAGCACAAATAACCCCCGTCTGTAAACCATGCTTAGAGGAGATCTTAGAAGCTCTTTGCGACAAGGTGACCTCTTTTTTAGTCTCTGTTGTCTGATGTAGAAAACACAGCTATTACAACCGCATCGGATGAAATTCATCAAATTTGGATTATTCTCGTTGGGGGAATCAGCTGAACTCCTTATCAATCTCCAGAAAATCAAACCCAACATGCACAGTAGGGTAGGCATCCAGTGCCGTCGTTCATGAATCAACTGTACGCAATCTAAATGTTGGCTAATCAATAGATTTAATGGACAGTAAAAGCCTAACCCATGTAGATAAGCAGATGTTCTCGTTGTAAATGACTTTTCTGACCTGTACACTAAATTATATTTGCTGTTTGTTCTTAATTCATTGGCGTATTCGTTCAAAGTGCAATTGTAGGGCAAAGTTCTAAATGTGGTGCAGTCACCATGGAAACAAATTGAATGTTTCCGCTGTTTATTCCACATTTAGAAGTTTGCTCTCTATTTTTTTTTTCCAGACTAGCCCGGGGACCAAATATTTCTAGATGGCTTTTATTTGGACCATTCTTGCCAATGTGCCAATGAGAAAAAAAATATATAATTTCTTCTTATTTTATAATTCTTATTTTCTGCTTCTAGCATTTGGCTAAATAACCAAATAAAGCATTGAATTTTTCAAAAATGGTATTTCTCTATATGTATTATTGAACAATAGGATATTTTTGTACCACTTTGTCTGGTCAATAAGCCCGTTGGCTGTATTGTATTATATAATTGAACGAACAGCACTGCGGATTCCCAGTGGGGTCGCCATGGGCTGATGGACGCTAGTTCCTTTTAGGAACAAATTTTACGAGCGACTTTCTACACTCATTTAGCCAAACATTAGAATACATAAGACATCGGTGATATCATAACACCTTATAGCATCATACGGCACGTTGGGAAACCACACAACGATTAAGTTGATCTAGTACCATTTGTATGGTTCAAAAATAGGACTAGGTATACAACTTTGTAAAATTGCAATAAAAGGAAGCCATGACCACACCAGGTCAAATGCTTTACTTTGACTACTTTTATACCTATTCTCAGCATTTATATATATATATATAAATAAATAAATATATATATATATATATATATATATATATATATATATATAATTTGCTTTGAACATCTTAACCCTATAAAGCCCTACAACCAATTTCATCTTAAATATTGATATTATTTGTGCTTTTCTAAGTTGGGCAAGCAAGGGTTACGCCTGGAATAAGACCTTTTAAAAAAAACAAAACGATTACATCGTAACCATTTTAGAATATGTGGGGCACAGACCAAGCTCAAAACATCCTCACAGACATAATATGTATTATGCACAAATCAGTTTAAGACTTTCCGCTCGGTAATGATGATAATTCAGACAGTCGGCAGATTAAAAATAGTACTTTTTAGCACATCTGGCGCTCTTCTGCATGATTCATAAAGGAACATTACTTGTGAAAAGCTTTATAATATATATATATACGTATCCTCTTTCAGTTCTATTTCGTGGATACAAATTGGCATTGTCGCCGTTCTGTTGCAATCAGAATACAATTCCAGAGGTTGTGGAATTATAATTCATTCTCTGAAGCAGGGTAGCGATCCTTTTAGTCCATTCACTGCCAGTAAAATGGTTTCAACGACAATCAGCGACTTAATTATAGGGGAGAGATAACTTAACGGAGAGGAATAACCATGCAAGTTAAGATGGCGGCTCCCATGGTGGATGTCCATGGTTGGTATAAAAAAAGTGACAAATCCTATTTATGTCTCAAAACAAATCTCCGCCATCTAAGAAGACTACGACAAGGTTTTTCAGTGAGAAATGCTGCTAGTTAATAAATGAGCATTTAAATTCTGTTCGTAGATCGTCTTAACAAATGTTGAGAGCCCGCGTCTTCAAGAGCACTCTTCTCGCACGATAATTGCGTGGAATTATAAAGGTCCCCTCCACATCCTTGACATCGGTGTGTCTGTGATCAGGAGAGAGAGATGTTCCAGCCTCGTAAGGGCACTCTAGTTATCAATGGATCTGCTGATGATGAGACTGTACTCCTGACCCGAGTCAATGTGACCTCTTCCAGTCTCGTCAGTTCTACCAACACCTGGCTTTATTGCTTCTCCTCTGAAATTCACTCACTAAATGTTATATATATGACTTGTAATCCAAACCCTTTAATTATACATTGAAACATGGCCTTCAGAGACGTGGTATATTCTTATTTTTGAAGACCTTTCAGGTTTCTTTCAATGTATGATGTTCCATTTGCCAATCTTCAACGCCACTCAATACTCTTTGAATATGTATTCAGAAAGGGCTAAGTTGGCTTCAGAAGAGCATTGATATTAACATTTTTAATTTAGGGTAGCCACTTTAAAGTTTGTAGGGTCAAACTAGCCCTTCTTGTAGGCAAAGTTACTGTTGATGAGTTGAGCCCGTGAGCTCAATCGCCATTGACATGTTAGCTCATGGAAATGTTCAGTATTCCCTATTCCCCCACTCCACACTCTCGGCTTTTGATGGGTTAATGTGGCGCACGAGAGAGAGTGGGTAATTGGATAACCCACCACCAAGCTAAGTGGTCATCTTGACGAGTAAGATGGTCCTCCTGGTCCTCACCTGGATCTTTGCCCCTCAAACTTCTGTTTGGTGAAACTCTACTGGGAAAAAAAGGTGAGTTCAATAGAATTCATTTTACTCCACGTGTGGCACTTAAACAAATAGTTTTTTGCATATTTTTATATGTCCGGCATTCACTTGAGCACTAGGACCTTTTCAAATGACAGATACATGAGTTCTATTTCGGAATATGCAGAATAAAAGAGGGTTTCAGGCAGAATCGTTCATACATCTATTTCAAAACCCTTTTGCACTTATTGTGGAAATTCAGCTGAATGATGATAACATATCGAGTAAAATCACAGGAACATTAGAGCAAAGGGCATAATCAAGGTAATGCAGAGGAGTTGGAGACGTGCGAGGGGAATAAAAGGAGTTTTCAAAGGAGATTCGTGAACAGACCATTAGTCATACATAAAAAAAAAAAAAAGAGAGAAAACAAAAGCATGACTGGGATACAGAACATGAATTAAAAAGAATATCTGAAAAACAGTATGTTACTACTGATATCGCAGCGTTCCCACTAAAAAGATCAGGTTATGAATCAAAGAGTTTTTCCCCAAAGTGTTCATCGCAAGCCTAGTAGACAGCTTAAGTTATAGGACTGTCTTCCGAAATCTGTGCAGGGTCAAAAAAAAGTTAAATACCCAAAACAGCCAGGGATCCAGACCTTTCAATAATTGTTTCTGCATTCTGCATAGATTTTTCCAAATTGAATAATCATTATTTTAATTTTTTTACAAAAAAAATAAAATAATGACTTGCTAAATTACTAAAACTTTACTAAAATGCTACCCTTTAGGAAATCTCTTTATAGGCTGAATCCTAAGCCAGAGGAATATTCTGTTTTTGCCTAAAAACATTTTTTTGTTCCTTAATGCAGAATATTTGCAAAACCCTTCCATGGGGAACAAATGATTTTGTGAGACCAGACGGTTTAATCTTGATACCCACAGGCATGCGCCGCATACTCCTCTGAGATCTAAAAGGGTTAATTTGAAAATCCAAAGGAATATTTATGGGTTTTTTTTGTCATTTTTTGAGGCTAAAAGCAATTTCTTTAAGTAATGAGCGCCTGTTCTCCAGCTGTGAAAATAGAGTCTCTTTCTCTACATGAAACCGAATCAACCATTGGTTCCACCCAATGTCCCCCCCACACACACACGTGATCGAAAGGGGTGATTGCATGTGGCATGGGTTGTAAAAACATGCTTAATTAAAAAAAAAAAAAACATAGGAAGATAATTCCAGCATTTTTTTTTTTTCTGTACTTGCAAATTATGGAATCCCTGTCAAGTGTCTCCTGCCGAGTAATTGGTTTAATTAGGTTTTTGCATATTAAGGAAATAAGATGATGTGCTCGGGGAGACTCTAACATTTCCGTCTAATCACACACATTTGTCATGTACATACATGTCATCTATTTAGTCGTCCCCCCCCCCCCCCATTGTCTTGTGTGGGTGATATTTATGGAAGGACACTAAGTATGAAAAATAGCTTTTTTGGTCATTTTTTGTCTGTGGAACGATATGTAGAAGAATTGAAAAATTATGGTCTTAGGTCTTTCTTCAACCTACATTACTATGTTACTATGTAACAAGTGACTACCAAGTTTGCATTTATTTTTTTGCGGAGAACGCTCTGGTCCGCCCCGTATGAAACCTTCTCTCCTGGTGTGTGTGTGGGGGGGTCATCATCTCTAAGTCTTAATCATTTCTGGATGCATTCTACTGTTGCTACTGCGTCTCTGGGTTTGAAGCTGTAAGAGAGTTGAAGCAACAACATTGGTACGGCTGGGAAGTATCTGGGTCTCTCGTGGTCCTTCTGGATTTTTTCGCACGACATGACACGAGGACACACATTTAAGCTGTGTGGTCAATGTAGCTGGTTACGTGAAGCTTACCCTCACATAACAAAACTCTAAAACGTTAAAACATCTAGGTGCTTACTAGAATCCAGGCATGTTGGGGTATCCAAACAAGCAAAATACTTCATTCTCTCTATTAAGTCTATTATTTACAATACACAACAAGAACCCTCTCTGAGTTCCATACTGTTGCTTGAACACATCTGGCTCAGTCAGCATTTTAGTCTGTCTGACAGATACAAGCTGATGGTTTTGATGTGAACGGATGATAACTTCAGGGTGGAGTACTAACAACGGGATGATGGCATGCTGTGTCACTAACGGCGGTTCAGGCTGTGGATCCGCGCTGCAGTACAAGGAAAGGCGCCCCCAAGCGGTGATGACGAGCAATGCAGGAACAAACAGATGGTACTAGGAGCAGGCAATCGGATAGTTGGGGTCACGAGCAGAGGTCAGGGCAGGCAGCAAACAATGGGTAGTCGGGTACAAGCTGAGTTCAGGTAAAGGCAGGCGGCAAACAACGGGTGGTCAGGTTCAAGCAGAGTTCAGGCAACGAAAGGGAAAATAAGGTTCAGGAACGCTAGTGAAGGCAATAAAGACACTATCACAGGCAAGGGATACTTGCAGACTGAGGGTTTAAATATCCCTCTTGCTCCAGGATCCTCCTACCCCCTAAATTAGGGGGAGGAGGAAAAAAAGATAAATACCCCTTTAAGACGCGGCATGAATATTCATGAGATAGCTGTTCGCGCATGCGCGTCCCGTCTAGATCCTTTGATCCACACGGGGGCACGCGTCTAGCGGCCGGACAGACCTCACCGTGTCTCCCGCGAACGGAACGAGCAGGGGGCTGAACGCGCGGGCTGCGTCTCGGCTCCCCTGCTCGAGGCAGCACGGGAACCGCCGGCAAGGTAACATGCTGCTCAGGACGGTCACCACTTATATAAACATCATGGGAGGTGATACCAAGCGGCAACACTCAATTACTAAAGATGTGAAACACTTTATCGTCAAGCTAAAAATATTCTTTATTCAACCAGTGATAAAAAAGGGCCAAAACACTCCTTAAATAAAACTTGATAAAGACTAATTCATATTTGTTGCAAGCAAAGCTGGACAGACGATCACGAGGTGGCCCTGGCGCTCTACAGCCAGCTTTTCATGCCACTGACCACACACACTCCAGCACCCAATTTCCCGCTGGACCAGATCAGTTGAGTCAGAAGGCCAGTCCATGCCTGGTTGCACTTTTCGCAATCCCAGCAGACAATTTATGACAAACCTGCCCTGCATTAATGTGATAAAAACAGTACATTTTGAGGGTTTGCACTCTTCAAAGAGATTTAAAGCACTTGGAATGCTGCATGAATTTTAAAACAGTCCTGACTCCACGTGTTTACCAGCGCAGCTGTACAATGACACATACACCCTATAGACACAGCTATTGTGTACTTTTTTTTTCGAAACCACCTTTCCTATTATTTCAGCCCCCGCTATGCACCCTTATTTTGTAAATCACAATGACTTCATTTCAACGGTGTTATTTCTGATTGTTTTCTCGTTGCACTAAAATGGAAAGAGTGATGTGTACGAATACCCCGTCGGAGGATATCTGCCCATCTGCCGCTTTGGACTGTACATTTCTATATTTATTTATAGTTACTGATTAGTGGTATTTTCGAAATTGAATTTCATTTCCTCTGCCAGAAAAAAAAAATCTAGTAAATATAAATCAGATTTTTTTTTGTTCTGCTTAAATCCTCCAGGCTGTAGTATAAATTGAACCACTAAAATTTTAAGATTGGTCCCCTAGTTGAGACCAGACCTCCTCTGCCAATTTTGTCCTCCCCTGATCCCCTCTTTTCTAGGAGCTCAGAATATTTGGTGGGTCCGAGGGTATCGCAGGGTTCTACAGCCCTAAAAACCCCAGTAATATGTAATTAAACAGCAGAAAAGAAAATAGTTACTAATTTATAAGCAATTTATCGATCGGTCAGCAAGTCACATTAACGACTAATTACCGTATTGGCTCGAATATAGGCCGCACTTTTCCCCCCCACTTTAAGTCTTTAAAGTGGGGGTGCGGCCTATATTCGGGGTCTAGCGCCCGACGCCCGGGACATGCAGTCCCGGGCGCCGGGCAGGCAGCGGGGTTAGGATACAGATCCCCCGCAGCGGTGCAGGGGACCTGCATCCTACTCCCCGATACGCTTAGACAGCCTCCCCTGCCAGCACTTTCCATGGGGGGGTGCCGGCCAGTGGCGTCTCCAGGTTTCATATTTAGGGGGGGCACATGGGGGGCCAGGGACCAAAGTAGGGGGGCCAATTATAAAACGGTACATATACACTATATATATATATATATATATATATATATATATATATATATATATATATATATATATATATATATATACACACACACACACACGTTAGACGTGCATTTTTAACTACATAATATGCACTTATCTCTTTGAAGTAAAGACTGTGATTAAAATATGATTTCAAAATAACAGCTAAAGTGACAGTTATTTTTCATTCTTTAATATTAGCCCCTGCTGACAATATATATAAATATTAGACCCTGCTGCAGATATATAGCAATATTACACCCTGCTTCCGATATATATTAATATTAACCCCTGCTGCGGATATATATTAATATTAGCCCCTGCTGCGGATACATACAAATTATACCCTGCTGCCAACATATATTAATATTAGCCCCTACTGCCGATATATAGTATTAGTCCCTGCAGCCAATATATATAAATATTAGCCCCTGCAGCCAATATTTATTGATAATAGGCCCTGCAGCCAATATATATTAATATTAGCCCCTGCTGCCGATATATATAAACATTAGTCCCAGCTTCCGATATATATTAATATTAGCCCCTGCAGCCAATATATATTAATATTAGCCCCTGCTGCCGATATATATAAACATTAGTCCCAGCTTCCGATATATATTAATATTAGCCCCTGCAGCCAATATATATTAATATTAGACCCTGCTGCCGATATATATAAACATTAGTCCCAGCTTCCGATATATATTAATATTAGCCCCTGCAGACAATATATATTAATATTAGCCCCTGCTGCTGATATATATAAACATTAGTCCCAGCTTCTGATATATATTAATATTAGTCCCAGCTTCCGATATATATTAATATTAGACCCTGCTGCCAATATATTTGCCACACTGACTGCAGATCAGGGGAAGACAGTGAGAGTCAGTGCAGTGTTCCCTCCTTCTGACTGCACCGTGACATTGAGAGGTCCTCTCCCCTGTAATCATCCCCAGAGTCCCTTTGTCCCCTCATTCACTAAACCATAGCGTTCTTTTACTTACACCCTGTAGTTCAGGTATAGATCAAATAAACAACACATGGAAACAGCACATGCAACTGAATGCGATTAAAAAAAAACTTGTATTTGCAGGTATACATAAATAATGTATGGAAACATAGCATTGCAGGTATAAACCAACAGAACACACAAACCCAGCATTGCAGGTATATATCAACTGGAAATCACATGTACACTCAGCACTGAAGGTTTAGATCAAATAATCAACACATGGAAACAGCACTCCAGGTATTGATCAACTGAATAAGACATACAAATCCTATATTTGCAGGTAAACATTAATAATGTATGGAAATATAGGCGATACAGATGAACAGAATGACACAAAACCCAGCTTTGCAGATATAAATCAATTGGAAATTACATATAAACTCTGCATTAAAGGTATAGATAAAACCCCCTAAATTACAGGCATAGATCACTGGTCACACACCCCAAAGCCAGCCCTGGTGTCCACACTGCCCACATAGAACCTGACCAGCACCTAAGTTACACATTATGTCAACTTTGTCCCCAAACAGCTGAACGTACGCTGTTTTTGTCCCATAAAGACCTCTCTCTCCCAATCTATCCTATCTACCCCCTCTCCCTCCCTATCTACCACAACTGCCTCTCTATCTACCACATCTGCCTCCCAATCTATCCTATGTACCCCCCTCTCCCTCCCAATCTATCCTATGTACCCCCCTCTCCCTCCCAATCTGTCCTATGTACCCCCCTCTCCCTCCCAATCTATCCTATCTATCCCCTCTCCCTCCCAATGTATCCCATCCACCCCCATCTCCCTCCCAATCTACACCCTCTCCCTCCCAATCTATCCCATCTACCCCCCTCTCCCTCCCAATCTATCCTTATCTACCCCTTCTCACTTCCTACCTCTTCTGACTCTCTAACCCCCTCCTAACTTTCTAACCCCCCCTTTGAAGTTCACTTACCTTGGGCTTGTCCAGCGGTGAGATCGCGAGGTCTCTGTATCCCTGGTTCTGCCGGCTTCACTGCTGGGCGCCGGATATGACGACATATACCGGCGCTCGGCTTGAAATGCCGGCACTGCGAACCAGGAAGAGGCCTCGCGGTCGCGGAGAAGAGTGAGAGGCGCCGAACGGTTGCTGAGAACTTATTCCTCAGCAACCGCTCGGCGCCTCTCACTCTCTCCTCCGGGTCTATTAAAAAAAAAAAAGCCGGCGTTTCAATTGGGGGGGCACACCGGGGGGCACAGCATGATGTAGGGGGGGCCATGGCCCCCTCTGGCCCCCCCTGCCGACGCCACTGGTGCCGGCACGGGAGGTTGTCTAAGCGCATCGTGCGGACGGTCACCGGCTGCGGAGGTTGTTTACCCGCATCGCCACAGCCGGTGACCGTCCGCACGATGCATTTTACCTCTGCCCCCAAGACTTACCAGAGGAGACTCCCGGGTGTCTTGCGGGGCCGGCCAGGGACATCTACGCAATACGCATACGTGTATTGCGTAATTGTCCCCCGCCGGCCCCGCAAGACACCCGGGAGTCTGCTCTGGTAAGTCGGGGGGGGGGGCAGAGTGGCAGCATATCTCGGGGGGGAGGACAGTGGCAGCATATCTCGGGGGGGGGGACAGTGGCAGCATATCTTGGGGGGGGGGAGAGACAGAGTGGCAGCATGTTTTTTTGGTGCTTTTTTAAAGAAAAAAAACTTTCTTTAAAAAAGCACCAAACTTTTAGGGTGCGGCCTATATACGGGGGCGGCCTATATCCGAGCCAATACGGTAATATCCTATTCCCCTGGGATGTCCCTCTTTGGCCATATTTTATTATTTTTGTTTATTAAAATTATTATAAGTTATATGAATGTTCTAAATGATTGTTTGGGTACAAAGGAAAGTTTCGACCAGTTCATTTGCTTATTAAGGAGTATAATGAGGAAAGGGCCACAATAATCTATTGACTCCTTGTTATCCTATACACACAGAGCCGTTGGACGCAAACTTGGGGCCATGAAGTCAATCATTCCATCACAAACGTCCCATACACACTCTTTGCAGATGGCAGATTAGCATTTAACACTTGGTGTGATTCGTTGAGTACCTGTGATACGTGAAGATCTGTTTGACCGAAATGCCTGTTTCACAAGCCCAAACATGAGTCCTGGTCTAAACCCCTCGAATCTTCTGATCATGACTGGATGGTCAATTAGGGCATAAGCAGGGAAGGGGTGGCACCTTCTAGCCAGGGGGGGCAGGTAAAGCCAAGAGGCCCTTTGTGCTGGCTCCCCCCAATACGACGTACTCCGCAAATACTGGCATACATATTGACACTCACGCTAACATGCTCACGTACATACACACATACTTACACTAACACACACTAACAGTATAGAAGTAATGCAGAGGTGTGCAGTTGTGATGGATGTCAGCTATTCATGATAGTTTGTATACCATTGCACAACGAACCAATCACAGAGGAGAATATCAATTTCAATGTTCCTAATCGTACTGAACTCCTACACAATCACTTCACCTTTCGGCGTCGAGTACTTCAATGCGGCAGAAACGCTCTACACTGTACGATGTGTAAAGAAACACAAGTGCTTTTCTAGCAAATGCGTTCTCTTTGTTTTCTCCGACCTCCTCCGGAGACTGGAAAGAACATACATCGCGCAGAGCTGGAGACTTTTATTTTGAACAACTGGCCTCTAAAAAGCAGTTTATTACACAATGTGAACCAAAAAAAAATAAATCTTTTATGTCTTAACAGAAAAGCTCGGCGATCCCACGGCTTTCAAGAAATGGTTCCACGAGCTCAGTATGTTTCACGATTTGGGGTCGTTTTTTATTTATTTATTTTTTTTAAATAATGACAGTAAAAAATCCATTACACATACTTTAAAATAATAATAATAATAATTCAATAACTGGGCTACAAGCAGTCATATAGGAGATGCTTTTGATTCACGGCGCCCACGTCTTATCTTGGAAGTGTCTCCTTTTTCGGGCAAAAATACTGGCATGATTGTCTCAATTTGAATGATGTCCCACTTTTCGGTTATGTCTTGTATGCCCCTTAGGTCTGGCTATTAAAAATAAGGCTCAAAAGCCCCTTTTTCTTGTATCCTCAGACCCTGAAGAGTTACCCAACCCATCGCCATCATGGAACCCATCAACCCTAAGGCTTCATTGTTACAAAGAACATGATTTCCCGTGAATCGTTAGCATTTTAGCACAATACTTTTTATTGTAGGGTAGAAGACGCTCTGGCTTCCTGGAAAGGATGACGTAGGTTAGGCAGAAGAGTCACGAAAACCTTGGACAGACAGACACAAGCTGTCCGAAGCGGAATTTAATGCTAATTCAACCTAATAAAAAATAAAATAAAAAAATAAACCGGATCGATGTAAAAATAAATGTAAACAGAATTTGAAAGGTTGTTTACTGATGTAAATAAGAAATTGCTTGTGTCATATTTTCGAGGAGGAAAGGGCTAAATCTAAGTGCGGCGTTTTCCCGAGACAGTCAGCATCTGGCCTTATCATTTATTTAAGTTCCTCTTTAGAAATATCGGTGGCGCGGGTCGTTTCCGTGCAGAATGAATGCTTTTGTCGGAAAAAATGGAACATCTCCTCGTTAAAAATGCACAACTTGGTCCAATGCCACACGCCGATCACCCAGTCACCGGAAAATAGTTTTATGCCAACCCCCCCCAGCACCCACTTGTCATGCGGATAACTTGCTTTGATGCAATAATCTCCTTCCCAAAAAGCGCATATACTTAAGTTTGTCAAAATACGCAACGTCATGGCAACGGGTTTTTAGGAACAGTTGCCTTGGTTCAGAGTAAAGCTCAAGATGCCCCAAAAACTGGAGAAATGTGATGTCCCAGGCAGGCTCCCGAGCTTTGTAAATCCATTACTTAAAGCTGGATAAACACAATGATTTGGCTTAAGGAGAAGCTGCAGCGAAAAGACTCCTCTGTGGTCTGATGTTTCACGCCTGGGATTGGCTGCTTGAAACAGCCAATCAGTGGCAAGGAAGTGGTACTATTGGAATCAGCTGGAATACTTTACTCGCATGTGTGCAAGGAGGGTCTCAATAGACCCCCCCGCAAACAGCGCTGGTGCTGAATGGTATGTCACGTGGCATGAGATGTGTTTGGTGGAGCTGGGGGACGGGGGGGGGCATCATGAAACCAAGCTAACATACGCATTAAAGTAAATGTCACGGCCGGAGTGTCCCTTTAACTACGATTCAGCTTGGCACCAAAACTCTTCGGTGCCAGAGAGAGGTTTTTTTGTACCTAAAACAATATATATTTTTTTAAATTTAATTAACTCTAAATCCACGTTAATATAAAACACCTGCGGTTAATGATTCCAGGCAATTCTAAACCGTCGAACTTGACTGTCAATCAGTCCGACTCTCTTCTCAAAGAGATGATCGACGTCTCTGTATCCCAAGAGGTTCTGAAGAAGCCGCCGCGGTGGGTCCGACAACCTGAACGCAGCGGCCCAGCTGCTACCCGCGACACAGAGGGATTTATATTTCGAGTGGTCCTCGGAGACGAGGAGTAGGATCTTTGTGTCCCACTCTATAAAATATTGGTTCTGTTAAGAGATTAGTCGATTATATACGTTTGTTTTAATTAGCAGTCACAAAAAAAATCACTGGATGGGATTATTATGAATTATATCGTTGATGATTTGCTACCTAATTGATTATCGAGAAGTAACATTTTCAACACAGTGGAACGTCAATCACGCTAATGCCTGCTCCTTTGATTTTGTGAGTCAGGAGGGGGCTTCTCTGATTTGCGTTGCCAGCTCGGGGGGGGGGGGGGGGGGGTTAGCGACAGGATGATATGCTTTTCAGATTCAATCTTGATTTCTGTTTCTTCCAGACTTCTGTCAGAGACATATGCTAATGTATTTAAATGTCTTGTCGGAAAGCGCATTGGGATGTAAGTCGGAGCTTCTCTGAGCTTTGTCACTTGAAGAAATAATTTACGATGACAGAATCTGACTTATTTATTGGGGGGGTGGGGTGAAAATGCATTTAAGACCATTTTACAGGAGTGTCTGATTTCATATGCATAAGCCAAGGGAACTCCCACCAAATTTATTTTTATTGCTAGTATCAGAAAAAAAAAAGTTTTCAAGAATTTTCTTCTGTTTCCTTAAACCAGTTGTAGTTTTTGTCATATTGTACGTTTTATATATATTTTCAGGCAGCTGAATATTAGCCATTTTTTTTGGGGGGGGGGGTTTAATCTGAGCCCAGTCTCCTATCATACTGCCTGTTCTAAACAATAAAATGGCTCAGTCTTAGTCACCCAGTAGGACACTCTGACTTATGAAAGTCCATGAAGGAACATACTTCCTGAGCATTGCATTAAAGCATCAGCTCAGTGTATACAGCGCTGGGGGGTTATATTACTGTATACAGCGCTGGGGGGTTATATTACTGTATACAGCGCTGGGGGTTATATTACTGTACACAGCGCTGGGGGGTTATATTACTGTATACACCGCTGGGGGTTATTACTGTATACAGTGCTGGGGGTTATATTACTGTATACAGCGCTGGGGGGTTATATTACTGTATACAGCGCTGGGGGGGTTATATTACTGTATACAGCGCTGGGGGGTTATATTACTGTATACAGCGCTAGGGGTTATTTCTGTATGCAGTGCCAGGGGTTATATTACTGTATACAGCGCTGGGGGTTATTTCTGTATGTAGTGCTGGGGGTAAAGCAACATGAATTTTCTGCACATTTGCATGCATTGCCATTTTCGTGTGTCTTTGTAGACTATATGCTGGGTTTACTACCCCGATATAACTTCTCGACTTAAGCATGAATACTATAGGTGCAAATGCCCCTTATTTACCCCAAACACAAAACAATAAAAAAACGTCCTTTATGGGACATAGGCAGGAATGGATGGCATGGGTAAAACCGGGCATCATTTTACCACCGTTGAAGTTGGCACCATGTATCTGAATTTGGCCGTCCAGTATGACTCCCATATCTTGGTATCCGATGTGACTTCTGGTCTTCTTTCTTGAATAAATAGAATAAGTGGCTAAAAGTTGACTTTTTCCCCAATCCAAGTATCCCTTCTATAGTTTATCGCATATTCTATATATTGCAAGGCAAAAAAAAACCTGGTTTAGATAAAAAGCCAAATATCTCAATTAACAGATGAAATTGCTATTTTCGATCTCTGCTATCTACAATCTCTGTTTCCATAACAACCTATTTTTGTTTATAAGATCAGGACGTTGAGATGACATGATAAATCCATGTATCTGTCTTTCGTGTCAGATAAAGAAGCGAAATTTGAAAATGCTGGGTCTGGGATGAATGAAATGTTCTGTCCATACGTTGGCTGTCACACCTAACCTCAACCGAACACCAATCAGTAAGCTATTTAAAGCATCTATAGGTGACACAAGGTTATTTTTAACACATTTATACTAATATTACACATACAAAAAAATGTATGTAAGACAAGCATTAAATCACGTATTATTTGCAATTATTGGGGCCCAATCTGGGATAAATTTAAATTTAAAGTAAGCGACTACTACCGTATTCTTTTAATCCAGGGTCAGGAATGGAACCAGTGTAGGCCACCACATTGGACCACATGATGAAGACAAACCAGATCAGGACAAGCCGGGTCAGGATACCAGAGAGCAGACAAGGTCGAGGCAAGCAGGGTCAAAAACCTAGAGAACTGGATAGAACATGACTGCTCTCTAGCGGCCAAAGGGGGAGCAGAGGATGAAGCCTCATGGTTTCTGGATCTCAGTAAGTCCTGACCACAACATGTCGGGTGTCCAAACCAGAACACCTGCGTTGGAGTGTGGAAAGGCAGTAGGGACAGAGTTAGCCCCATGGGTGGACAAGGCCAGGGCATGGTGACCAAGCCACCGCTGTGGAAGAGCCTCCTCATGGCCCCTCAGCTTCAGAGTATGACGAGGTGACCACATAGGAGCTGAAGAGGAGGTCTGTTCTGTAAATGCACATTAATTTTACATTTCCTTGGGCGGATCAGGAGAGATCAGAGGATATGCCCAACTGGCCCATGATGCCCACTGCCTGCAAAAGCAAGCCACTGCCCAAAAACTGTTGGGAGGTATACAGTTAGCTCACATGTTTAGTACCGATTACTTCCAAAAAAGTGTATGACCAACTTGACCTAGAACCGAGAGAACCTTCTATAAAGTGCTTCTCTACAAGTTTTAGGTTACCCTACACCTTACAGAAGAAATGTTTTCATCAACATATCAGTCTGGTCTTGTCCACAAGGATAGTCCACAACCAAAATGCATCGCAAATTATTCCTACATAAGGGAAGCCTAAATATACATATTTGTCCTTCATGGGTGCCATGCTTTCATTATGTCTCTAGAGGCAGGTGAGCAAGCAGGGGCACAAATGGACTCACTGTCAAACCTGGGGAACCTCAAGAGATCCCCAAAAGTAGAAGTTGCATACAAAGTCGTATAAGACCAATTTAACTGAATCGGCTGCCCAATGGTCCATTCCCTCTCAGGAACGTCTCAAGCTTTAGCTTACATGAAGAAACATCTGGGGTTTGACGGTTTCTCGTACATGGGAAACATCGACTCGTATATTTCTGTTCCTAACTGTTCTTGTGAGAAGAATCAGACTGATTTTTGCCTCTATAATGGCACATGTGAGCTAAAACGTGAGATGCTCCTAAGCGGGGACGGACCGTAAGACAAGCTGTTTGTTCTCAGTTGAGCTAGAACCTTTCTTTAAGTATTTTCTCCCTTTGGACATCTCTTGGGATTTCCTCCAAGTGCAATTTACTTGTGCGCAGGTATAAACCACGGAAATGAGAATCTTCTGCAAACCTGCAGCACCCTTGAGTGATTTGGAAAGCTGCTTGAAACTATTATTTTTTTTTAGCTTGTTCCTTATACAGAAAAAAATACATCCATATTCTTTGTCGATGTTCTCTCAAGGGCTTTCATTGTGTTTCCACGGGTTATAAGGATTATCTGCGAAATTCTTAGGATTCTGTCTTACACAGAAAGCAGGAACCCGCATGACCTTGTTCCCTTTGTAAATCAGTTTAATATCTCCGTTGTAAAGGCTTGTAATGCTTATCCTTAAATCATGCTTAACTTTTTCAAAAACAGTGATGCGTTTAAAGCTTTTTCTGAAAATATTCTAAGAATTCTCTTTCTTTGTCTCCAAATGGACACATTTCTCACAATTCTAATTACCTAAAAATTATGAGCACAAAAATGTTGCTGGAAAATCCAAACCACACATTAATCTATACTCTTAATACATACTTTTAGCATTATTTGTCTTTATATGTGATTTTTTAATTGGTAAAATGTTTTTTGTTAAATTGGGTTAATTTAATGTTTCCAAAACTACAGTTGATTTTTCTTTGGAAATGATTAGTGTGAGTCTTTTTATCTACAATGATAGAAAAACTATTATTTAGTGCTGCCTTTCTGTTTCTTATTCCGATCTACTAGACAAACACCTGACCCCTTATCATACTGCCTGTGGGAAACAATGGAAGGGCTTAGTCTTAATCACCCAGGCAGACACTCTGGCTAATGTCTATGGAGGAACGGACTTCATTAGCATTGCCATAAAGCATCAGCTCAGTGTGGTGAGTGAGCTGGGAAAGTCACCCAAAATATCACATGACTGACAGCAATGGCCGCCTCCAGGCAGCCTCCAGGTCTGCAGAGTTTTTTTTGGAACAAAAGCAGGTAAAACCAAGTTTTATAAATGCCCACCTACCTTACTGTATACAGCTCTGGGGGGTTATATTACTGTATACAGCTCTGGGGGGTTATATTACTGTATACAGCGCTGGAGGGTTATATTACTGTATACAGCGCTGGAGGGTTATATTACTGTATACAGCGCTGGAGGGTTATATTACTGTATACAGTGCTGGGGGGTTACTACTGTATACAGCGCTGGGGGTGTTATATTACTGTATACAGCGTGGGGGTTATATTACTGTATACAGCGCTGGGGGGTTATATTACTGTATACAGCACTGGGGGTTATATTACTGTATACAGCGCTGGGGGTTATATTACTGTATATAGCACTGGGGGTGTTATATTACTGTATACAACGCTGGGGGGGGGTTATAGTACTGTATACAGCACTTGGGGGTTATATTACTCTATACAGCACTGGGGTTATATTACTGTATACAGTGCTGGGGGGTTATATTACTGTATACAGCGCTGGGGGTGTTATATTACTGTATACAGCGCTGGGGGTTATATTACTGTATACAGCGCTGGAGGGTTATATTACTGTATACAGCACTGGGGGTTATATTACTGTATACAGCGCTGTGGGGTTATATTACTGTATACAGCACTTGGGGGTTATATTACTGTATACAGTGCTGGGGTAATGCTCAAGGAATTAAATATTTTTTTCCATGCGATTTCCCCTTTAATAAAGACCAACTATTTTACCGCTTTAAATTATAAATTACCAACAATTTAAGCACAAAATATGTTCAGTGATTATTCGAGCCTTTCAGAGTACTGAAAAATAAGAGCTTAATTAACATCTCGGCTTTTAGTAATAGTTGCAAAAAATATCACACTGGGTGGCAAAATACTGGCATGACATACAATAAAATATATTCTATAAGAAAGTCACACATTACGCCCCGTCCAATGTGATGACGTTTTCCAGATGTTTAATTTGTGTGTAAAATATCGCGATTGTGTACTTATATTCAGACATCATCATAATAACTTTTTAATAACGCTTTTAATCATAAGCAGCATTTTTTTTTATCAGGCCAAGAAAGACAAAATGAGTCGAAAAAACCCCATTTTTGGTACATTAGAGGTCTCGCCCTCCTGTGTTGTCCCGGCAAAAGGTATCGGCTTCGACTATCGACTATATCTTCTCTTGGACCGATGTGTCGTCCATAAGAAAGTAGGGATGACCTTATGTCTATGATATCATCACCGTGTCATACTCAAGATTATTATTAAGCCCTTAGGGACAATGGGCGGTCCCTAAACCCATTGAAAACAATGCATTTTGAGTACATGTACGGGCTTTGTCATTAAAGGGTTAAAGAGCTAGGATCATAACGTCAAGCGTGAATTCCATTGCGGGGCAAATGGACAGCCCACGCCAAAGGTCTTCTTCGGCGTCTATCACCAGGAGTAAGCGTTCGTGAGATTTAAAAAAAAAAAACAACCCAGTAATTCTAAATACATCCTTTCAGTGTATATATATATATATTTATTTATTTTCTAGTTGAAAAACATTACTTCACCTTAAAATGTTTGAATAATAAATGTAGCTACACAGAAGATTATTATCCGCCTTCGACGAATGCCTACACACACAAAAAAATTATTCTTTTCCGCCCTTTTCCGCGGCGATACAAATATTTTCTTCTATTCCCAAGTAACTGCTGTATAAGATAAAGTACTTCACAACAAGGGTGACTACATCTCAAGCAGGCGAAGCCTTCTTCTTACTCAGAAGACTAATTTAAGCTGCTTCATCTCCTCCCACACACCCTGGAAATGCCTCGATTTTTCGAATATTCATGAGTCGACCCGGTGCAGCTGGTATTAAATCTGTCATCGATGTAACCATAATTGCCCTTGCACGAAATATAAAAAAAATATAATAAACCAAATTTAGCACTGAGGAGCACACGGCTAATGGTCGGTTAGACGAAAATTCCATTGTATGAGCGACTTATGTACGCGGTTACAGTAAACGTTCGTTTATTCGCAACATAAATTAGGATTTAGATAGCTCTACGTAGTCGTGAAAACATTCTAGGTCGTACCAAAAAATGCTATAGGCTTATAGAACACTAGATAATACATCACAGTGCTAATTTTATTAACTAGTTAAAACAAAGTATGCAAGTATGGAGGACTAAAGGCAGCCATGTCTTCTGGCCTAGGGTGGCAAGTCCAATGGGGCGCCCCCTGGTTTGCCGTTGCTCAATGAGCCGGTTACAAAGACGATCAATGATCTCCCCAACTGGCCCATTTACAAAACGAAGGCTGGGCCCAAATTCCCTAAATTTAGAGTGCCGGGGGAATGACATCATATTCCGGCACCCAACGACGAAGACGGCAGCCATGACGGGGGGGGGGGGGGCTGTGGATGCTGCCCTGGGTCAGGCCTAGAGGAGCACCCAAGGTAAATACGTCCCTGACTATAGGGGAACTCTGTTAAGGTAGAAAACCATGGAATTATTTCTCAAAGGCTTTTTAAGCATTTTTTTTTTATAAGGTCCACAATTAAATGTGGTCACCTATAGACGTTTTCACGGATTATAGATACATGTGGGGTTTTTTTTTTTCCTTCTACATGAAAGAATTTTGAATTTGAGAAAATGTAACATATTAAAAATGACGTGTGCTTATTTTGTTGATGAATAAGGAAGCAATTTCACTGCAGGTGAGTCTTCTAATTCGTTATACAACGGAAAGGAAAACGGAAAGGAAAACGATCACGCGGAATTTCAAATATGTTATCAGGAAATATGTGGCTTGTAGGTTTAATTTTATCGACATAAAATATAGTAACTCTAGACAGACACAAAGAAGAAGATGCCCTTACTCAAAAGAGCTTACAGTCTGGAAGGTTTTTTTGTTTTTTTTTTAATCCAGAATTGAATACCGATATTCAATTCCTCTTAAACCCGACGGTTGCAGTTGAAGATCTGGTCGCGCTATTGATGATTGTCTACATAAATGTAGAGCTTCCGTAGGACCAGCCAACCTTTGGCAATGTAGAAAAAGAGCTGGGCAGAAGGTGCAGGGAATAGGAGCTCGATAAAAAGGAGCTGGGGAGGTGGTGAATAAGAGGAAGAGGAGCTGATTCGGAAGTAACGTATATTTGTTAGGAGCAGGTGACCAGCCAGGAAGTCCTTATTTCTGATGTTTCCCTGGTCATTTTAAAGAAACATATAATTAATTAATTTTATTTTAGAGAGAATTTCGTTCAAGCAGCATTTTACCTCGTTGATTCAAGGTTACAAAATTTGAGGTCCGCAGGGTGCAAGGACAGAGCTTTTTATCCTGCTAGGCCGATCAGTCAATGTTCCTTCTACTTTCCTGGGCCTTGGGCACCAGTGACCGAATGATCAAGGATTAGACAGATTGAGATTAAGGAATTTTTGGAATTCTTAAATTAGATAACAATCCAAAAAACGTTATAACTTAAAGTTAAAGTCAAGCCTCGTCGTTCCCACCCAACGTTTAAGCTACGTAGCAGGATATTAGGTCCTGGGCAAAAAGCTACAAAGGTTGGCAACTCCAGCGGCAACATGATAGCGGCAGACCGGATCTGACAGCATGCAAGAGGTGACCCGATTTCTACTTTGTAAAAGATAGGAAGACAGAACACGTCTGGTCTCCAGGACACTTAGAAGAAAAAGAGAACCCCCGACACCAACTAATTTATGCAGTAGATGATTTTTAACGAACATGAATAAGGGATACATTTGTTAGTTCCTTATTCTGGAATGTATTTTACAATAAAATCCATAGTTTCTAAGTGAAAAGCTATATATACAAAATGGAGTACAGATTATCTAAAAAAAAAAGAAATCTAATTACATATAAGGAAAGGGTTAAAGATTTAAGATCCGATTCTTCAAACTGGAGATTAATCAAATATAAAAAAAAACAAACAAAACCAAAACAAACTAAACAGCACTATAATTCAGTTTATAGGCTCTTGTCTAATAATTGAGATGGAATCACCAGCTTTAACCCTTAAGGTGCCAAGGGACTGAATGATGCATTACATATTGATGTCTTGTTTACAACTGGTACATCATAGGTTAACCCTTGATTCTTACTGGGGAGGGAACTTGCAATACATTCTGCCAAAATACCCATGCCAGATTCTTGGAAATCAGAAAGGAACGGTTCAGTGTAGTCCCAACTGTTCTTTGCATGCGCTAACTATTCCGCTGATAATTAATGACGCCTGCCTGTTTTCTTTCACCCTGGAACTTGTTTTTTTTTTTTTTTTTTTTTTATCCAGATGAAGACTTAAAAAAAAAAATAACAAAAACAAAGAAATGTGAGAGAATCCCAGGAGAAATCCATAAGGCTTTCAATTATTACTTCCACGTTCTTCTTCTTGAGATGAATAAGAAGCACCTAAAAAATAAAAATAAAAAAAAATATATTAATAAAATGCTATCTCATACATTAACCCCTAAATAGCCAGCGGGAGCTCATCTGCGTGGAAGACCAAGGATTGATGTAACAATATCATGTTAGAACTCTCTTTTCCCCTGTATAATAAACCATAGTATTCTGTGCAGATACGGGTACGTAAAAAAGTAAAATTAAGGGAAATATAATTGTTGAATTTCAAACATAAGTCCCATAAAATAAATTTCGTTGGCAGATAATATATTGAGATTTGATCCCTTCTGTTGTGCAGTGGGCACATCATATTAATTGGTTTTCTCAGCTTTAGGGAAAGAAGGATTTGAATGAAATATTGACTGATGGATCATGGGAAATAAATGATACTTTGCATAGACTGCCCCCACTACTCCTTTAGAGCTGGAAATTTTAAATTTGAATAATTGAAAACAAGAACATTAATTAGAAATAATTTTCTTATTTACAAAAAAATCCAGTTTTAGTATTTAATTGTGAAAAATAAAAAATAAATAAATAATATATATTTTTATATATATATATATATATATATATATACACACACACAAAGTTTGGGCTTAAACAGGCAGAATTTGTGAGACATCGATTACTGTAAATCAGCAGGTACCTCGATATTAAAGACAAATCTCACAAACAGACTCATTAAAACTCTCAGCTTTTCCTAATAGAACTATAATAACACGAGTCCCCTGGAGGTAAGAATCGATTGGGAACGTAGCACTTAATAAATGTTGGATAAAAGATGTACTATATAAAACAAGATTCATTGAAGGGAAAAATAAACAGGACAAATAATATAATTAGAGATGTAGGCACCATGCTGACGTTTCATTAACCTCTTAAGGACTATGGGCGGTCCCTAATCCCATTGAAAACAATGCATTTTGAGCCCGTACATGTACG
Organism: Sceloporus occidentalis; assembly: GCA_023333645.1. Classification (NCBI taxonomy): domain Eukaryota; kingdom Metazoa; phylum Chordata; class Lepidosauria; order Squamata; family Phrynosomatidae; genus Sceloporus; species Sceloporus occidentalis. The sequence continues at coordinate 2,689,128 of JALMGF010000109.1, forward strand.
GGCTTTGTCATTAAGGGGTTAAAGTCTGGTTCCTATGGATAGGCATGACTATAGGGGGTGTACATTGAACCCTCAGGGATCCCACGATGTGATAATTCTGCCGGTATCCCAACTTCAATGTTGAGTTCTGCATTAACAGCCCCTCAGCTAGGGGGCAGTCATGGTCACCCTTGTTGGTGTCATTGTAATTGTATCAATTATCCACGTTTGCGTTACTTGGTTACTTTTCCTGTAACATCTCAAGCTTCTTCAAGCCACACATCTTGCCACAAGCTTCTTACAAAAAAATGCGGCAAATAGGATATTTTGTATCTGATTTCACCCCAAAGCTCTAGACCTGGGTCATTTTCTTTGTCACCGAGATAAATATCAATTAAACAACCGTTAAAAGGTTTGTAATCTGTAATAACTCAACTGATTCCAAGGTTAGCTATTTCCGAAATGTACAAATGCTGAAAATACTTTTTTTTCTTGGTCTATTGAAAATAGGTCAACAGTGCGAATAAAAAAAACACATTTTAGGAAAAAAGATTTCATGTTTCTAACTTTAGAAAACCAACCTCGGCTAGGGACATGCTGTATGCCGAGATATATTTCATATCACTTGGCTAAAAATATATTATGTCACCTTTCCACCGAAACATATTTAAATAGTACTTATCAAGAGGTAACATTATCACCGGTGCCGCGAAGTATCATATAGAACACATTTTCTGTGTCATCAATTCTCTCTAGGCAGAAATAAATGCTCATTTATCTAAAATCAAGGGTTTTTTTTAGTACCTAAAACACTTAGAAGAATATTTGGTGCTTTAAAATTGCTATTCAACCATAATTAAGGGGGTCAGGTGACAGGGTAATATATGACTAAGCCTACTACGTGTAACCGAGTAATAAGTAGTAGGAGAAATATGTTTCAAAGCAAAAATACAATCCTCACTTTGGATAAAAGTCTAAATAAATACTGTTGAGCAAAAGAATTCCCCTACAATATTATTCCTTTTGATGCTAGTATTTGCTAATATTAGGGATGTTTTGGGGGCTCCTTTGGTTCCTTCATAGTTTTAATGCTGTGTACACCTGTTATAAATTTAATTTTATTAGATGTTAATAAGAAATTAAATACTGAGAACCATCAATTATTGTCTTGTTTCAGTGCTAATTTTATTAGGATCAACCTCATTTAAATCAAACCGTTGAGGTATTTCTTGACCTGCTAGGCTTTAGAGATATGAAGCTTGGTGAAGAACTTGAGTTGGTCCCTCCTAAGCTTCAGAAAACTCTAAAACAAGTTGATCTAAGACAAAGGCAGACAGCACTAAATAGCATATCTTTGCCCAATTGTATAATTTCAAGAGAGCAAATACTTGAATGCTGGCAAAATTCTATTTTATTAGACTTTCAAGATACAAATACAGCATGGCCTTGCTTTAGCTTGTGATGGGTGAACTCAAGTTAAGCCTGGTGATTTTTTTGGATCTTTTACTGGTTTATAGAAGAGCCCATTCCTTCATCTAGAGAGTCTGCAGAAAAGAACATACATCCATACCTTCTGCATCAGAACACTGGCCTTTACAGGACTTTGCATCTCTCTGATCCCGGACGATGCTTTTGTCATCTGATGGTTTCAGGTCCTCCGGTGGCCAACGCAGTTCTCCGCTCTCAACGTCTCCAGATTCCGTCGGTTCTACAACTATCGAAGGCAATCTCTTTGTCAGCTTGGGGTGTTTCTCATGTGAATCTGGAAAAATCTAAGGCAATGTCGAATTTGTGTAAATTATTCTGTATTCTACATTCCACTACAGACGTTTTTGCCAAAAAAGATGATAAAATGGACACCAAAAGTGGTTCTTTTTAATTGGTGAAATCCATTGTGTGGACACTAGCATGTTTACCTTCAGATATATTTTAATTCTCATGTGTTACAATTCATTTAGTATACATATATCGCAAACATGTGGGCAAGGAGATTCCTTAACCCAAGATATAAAGATTAATGAAGTCTTATACCTGAACAGCGTGTCCTTCTGCTCCGGACGGTGGGGCCAATGTAAATTCTTCCATTGCCGGCTCACACTTGTTCATCACTTCTGTCATACTGGAAAAAGATCGACCAAGTTAATCGGATTAATCAGAGTTATCACCACTGGAATAATGGCGGATCTCACAATCAGAAAAGTTTGATTATTATTAAACGGTATTATTAAATCGAATCGTCTAGTTAGAGCCGATAACGTAAATGGTCTGTAACACGTATTAATGCTTTATAAGCAAATGTGTCTGTCTGGCTGCCTGAACTTTAATTTAACCCCTTAGTGACAAAGCCCGCACATGCTTTCAATGGGTTTTGGGACTGCCCATTGTCCTTGAGGGGTTAAAGACTTTGAAATACATTAAAAGGAAAAATGTATGTGTTTTGTATTTCCAGGCAGTCATCCATGAAACGGTAGTTTTTTAAAATGTGTTTGAGAAATCAGTTCTTGTCACATAATAACATTTTAGTATATACTCTAAGCTGAGTTTATAACCGCTGCTGGGCTATAATCCGACGAAATGTATCATTAGAGCAGTTATGTGGCTACTCTACCCCCAATCAAAGCTCCTTTCGTGGGTGTCTAATGCAAGACTACGTGACGTCCTCTAACTGTATGTATAACAGGTTGTTTAAGTCTTTTCCCCGGTCTGGAGAAATTTTTAAGGACACACCGATGCTGCCATAAACTATATGCTTATGACTAAACAAAAGGGATGAGTAATCATAGAATACGTCTTCAAAAATGAGAAGAAATCTCCAGAAACGAGCAGAAAGCTAGACTTTCCTCCTGGGAAGAACCTGAGGTTATCGCATCACAATATCATCGGAAACATCGCCGATCTTCTCGCTCACCAGGGCTTTTGCAGGAGTAATCGCAGAAGCCTACGTTTTTGTGGCACCCTCAGTGCCTTGGGGCATCTAAATCATTAAGTACCCCAGGTTAGAAGTTTACCGTAACCCCACCACTAGAACTTGGAAATTGCATGGCGTCCACCAATCTTGAAGAATCCATGGGAATTTTTGTTTTAAACACGTTTTGTGAGTCTCTCTAAAGGTCTGAGCCCACACTCATTTCCAATGAAGGCACAAGGACTGTCTTGAGAGAGACATGGATAAAACCATTTTTAGGAGGTTTTAATGTGTAATGAAAGGCGAAAGCCTTCCAAAGTGAGACAAAGTGAGTATTTCTTCCCCATTTCATCGGCCTCTGTTGCCCGTATAAAGAAAGCCCTTGTATATGATGAAAAGTGTCTACAGTCTATGGAAAAATTAGTCAATGTCAATCCATTGGTAGATAATAATATGATATAAGGAACAGAACACGCTCGCTCTTTATTTTTGAGGATTTATATCGTATTTTCTTCAGATGAGCTAATTAGTCAACATCATTTTTCTTATTGGGTTTGTGCTTATACACATTATGGGCAGTTATCATTAATTAAACAATTAATACAACTTTAGTAACATCAAGGACTAGAGCAGCCGGGATGGACTGCTCTATAATCAGATGTTGTATCATCAACATTAAAAATAGATGGCAACCATAAAGTTTTTTTTTTTAAATTAGATATTTTTTCTATAGAACTGCTCATGGAGGTTGCTATAGTTACATAGGCTTCCTTAAGCTAGAGGAAGTTGTTGTTTTTTGTTTTTTTTATCATGTTTGCCTTATCTATTTATAAATTCTCATAGCTGCAAAATTATAAGTAAGTAAAAAAATTCTTTTTTTTACAGAATTTAATGAATTTTGTTGTTTGGACCGTAAGAATGAAGACTTATGAAACGTGTGCTTCTCAGATGTGGGTTGAGTCAGAAAGATCATCATCAGTTCAAATAAGACTCAAGTCTCTTGTGCTATTCATCAAGAAATCACACATTATAGTAACTCATTAATAACATTAATAAACAGGACGGAGTTTGGCCAGAACTTTAATTCTAAAATATCTTAAAATGTGTAAAGGTACGGTTTGCTCATAGACATAGACGCTAGAACATTGGGCAAAGAAGCTTCAAAGATCAACCACGTTGTCCTTTCCCTAAATGGCGGATACAGAAACCTTTAAGAAGTTCTTGATCCTGTGGCTTACATTCCATTCGTGCCCCCAAAGATGCTTTTATTTTGGGCTAAGCTTAAATAAAGTGAAGCTTTATCTTCTGACAAAGGACTTCAAACCCTTCACACAGTAGACTGGACCCTTTGCCCAACTCTTGTCATCCATTTAGCAGAGGTCAAGACAACTCAACCATCAATGGCATGTAGATTCCAACAGAAGCCTCGTCTTCCCAACTGCACAAGATCCTCGGATCTCTGTGAATACAGGGCCAGACTGGCAATGACAAAGTGCCGCTGGAGCTTTAAGACCGACGGCTGCCCTATTACCTAAGCATAGCCGACGGTTGGATATGTGCTGTCGAACCATAAGGAACCGTATATCTTATGACAAGGCTTATATAAACTTAATGAGAAGTGTAACTGTATTACAGACATGTTTAAATGTTATATATGGTAAAATAAACGGTAGCTATGGTAATAATCTGGGAATTCTTCAGGTGTAATTGCGGCTGTAACTTTTATTACATTATTAGAAGGAAATTGCACAGTGCCAAGAATAACAGTAACTACAGTTTTAGGAATTTTAAGTGTGAATTAAATGAAAATGCATGTATAATAAAAAATGACAGTGTTTTAATAGTTTAGTTTTTAAGCCATATGGTTCTTCAGATATTTTGTTTAAAGCTCTTTTTTTTGGTTAGATAGTCTGCAAAATTACCGAAAAATTTAATAGTTTGATTAATAAGAACAAAGTCAGTTCAAAGGATTGAATGAACATAGTGTGTCCTCATTTGCTAATAATGTATTTAGACATCCTGAACTAGGTACCGTATTTGCTCGTTAGTTGACCCCACATACTTTTGATCTTAGAAAGGGCCTGAATATTAGACGACCCGATTGGGAAAAAATATCAAAACCACTGTTTTTGCTTTCATTGCACTCACACTCTTATTCACGCTCTCATTCACTCACATTATCTCACATTCTTATTCACACTTGGATTCACAAAGAAAAAGAGGTGCAGAAACTCTTCTATTTCTCCACAAATCCTTCCACAAAAGGATGGAGCTACGGCGCGCCTCTCCCCTGTTCCTCCAATAGGGGGAGAGGGTGTGCCCAGAGGCTCCACTCTTTAGCTGATACCCGGAAGAAGTGGATGAAGAAAGAAAAAAGAAGACAGACGCACAAGAAGAAAGAAGAAGCAGAGCTACAGAAAACGATACGGCGACACAGAAGACGGTGGAGAAGGTAGAGAGACACTAAGCTATAGTGTGAGAGAGCATCAGAGAGTGAGAGACTAGCTACTAGGCTTAGGCGGCTGTGCTACAGATCTAAAATCGGAATAAAAGACGACCTTGATTGTAAGACAAGGTTGCTTTTTAGATGATTTTTTCCTGAAAAAACTGGTCTTATAATGTAGCAAATCCGGTAATCATAGCTGGGAATTTGAATCTCAGGGTTTCTGCCCCAACCTCAGGGTGAAGGGACACATTCTCAGGTCACATAGCATGTTAGAGAGGGAGAAGAGGGCCCTGATCTTGGGAGCTGACAGTCTATTAGGAGACAGAAGGGCAATGAAAGGTGAGGGATTTCAAAAGATGGCCTCTTCGTATTTATTACAACGTGGCACTAGCTTTTGCTAAATTCTGTTTGCTCTAAATCTTTAATGGATCTGGTTAATAGGCTAGTAACGCATTAACATTAATGTTTGATGATAGATTCACTTCAATCTTTTATTGTATTGCTTTGTGATCTGTTACAAGCACCTCTTTCGGCCAAAGGGTTAAAGAGCCTCGGTAAATTTGGCCAGTAGCGGCAGATCACATGGTTAAAGCAGAAATAATCAAATGCGAATTACAGGATTATCAGACGATCTGCAACCTGCCAAAACTAAGGTCTGCTTCGTGCTATTTTTAACCCCATTTGACCACATATTTGGATTGCATATCAGCAGATCTGGTCCCTGGCGGAGTATTCAAACATCATTTGCAAATCTTTCAAGGAAAAACAACTGATCGTCTGTTTGTTGAACGTACTAAATGGATATCCGGAGAGGAAAACGCCTTAATAAACAGAATTTTGTTTGTCAATGAATAGCGCTGATTAAAGTACTTTGTATGTACTTTAATATGCATTATTTAACCTAGAAATCAATATATATATATATATAAAAATCACTTACCTTTAGAAGAAGATGCAGCTTCAGAGCTGCAGCCACAACACCATGTCAATGGGCTGGCTGTTGCACACTAATTCGTTGCTTGAAGCAGCCAATCATTGGCAGGAAAGCACTGTCACTGAAAGCTACAGGAGCCCTTTATGAGCATCATTGGGGTCTTGTTAGACCCCCCAATGGAGGTTTGCTGAGTCAGCGCTGTAGCTGACTGGAGGAACAGAGATGATATGAAAATTATAGTGGATATAATGGCTGGTGTGTCCCTAAGCCCTATAGGCTGCTAGCACCCCTCTCTCACTCTGATTGGCTGACGCAATGAATGGTTTAATGACTTGGAGTAATATATATACACCATATCCTCAGGTGTTTGTTTATTTGTAATTTTGTTTCCTTAGGTGTACTGTAAAAAGTTAGTTTTGGTTTTTTTTAAACAAGGGCATTAGTTTACAAAAAATAAATAAATTAAAAAATAAATTAAAACATACAGTTGAAAACTTAAATGGGGAGAAGACTTGTATTTTATAACCCATTTTTCATTATGGTGACTTGTTGGGCTGTAGAACCATGTGATACCCAGCAAGCATTCTGAGCTCCTAGAAAAGAGGGGCATCTGGGGAGGAAAAAAAGAGACAGAGGGATTTGGTTCCTATAGAGGGACTGGTCCTATTAAACAGAGGCGCTTGGAAGGTGGGAATATGCTTGTGAAACCAGAAGAGAATCCCCCTTTTAAAATCTCTATGTCTCATCAGTGTCTTTAATCTACTGTAACCAGAAAACATAGGAAAAAACATACAAAAAATGTAAAACGGACAATTTGCACAAAAAATATCTTACTAGCTGAATGGAAATGTTTGGTTTTATGACAGCTCGGATAATGCGTTACTAGTTAATAGCGTGAAGAAGAAGGCTTGACCCGTGTCATACGCTGGCTGTTTATACCAAGAAGATAGATTTTTCTGTCCGACTTGCCAAAAAATCAATAATAAGTTAACGACACTCCCTAATAATTGACCTCATGCATTGTTCTGTGTTTAACATTGTGTTCCATTATTTTGAGCAACGATACTCTTACATACACTACCGTTCAAAAGTTTGGGGTCACTTAGATGGTTTTAAACTTCAACTTGGATCAGCCAACACAATGGCTGTTTTCCTTTAAAGAGAATGGGAGTTGTAGTTGAACAGCAGATGGAGGGCTACCTGTTGGCCGCCAATGGATTAGAACAGGCAACATCTTTAATGTACGAGTTAAAATGTCTGAATACTCTCTCTTTTTATACCTGCAGGTTAAATTATTCTCCGAAACTGTATTTTTTGCTCATCAATAAGAATGCGTTTATTCAAGGAAATGATGTGGGTTGTGTTTCTGATCTCTTGTCACAATAATTAGGGTTTCATAGCAAATGCATCCATCAGTCAAAATTGGTTTGTGCAGAAAAATGTTTGTCTTTCCGGTCGTAAGTAAAATCTTAAAAGACGTAATGCTACAGACTGACCCATGTGTAGGGAGGTGTGATGAGAGGAAGGGTGAAGGGTGGCTCCAGGGGCCGACAGGGCCGGGAGAGACCCACCTTATGAGCCACCTTGTGGCGATCGGGTGCAGCTCCCTGGGCCAGTCAAGGAACATCAGAGATCAACCGGCCCATGAAACCAACTGCCCCACTTTTGTGGGCAGTTTACCAGGACTGTCGCACAGAAGGCAGGATTGTTGGTAGGTATCGGCCTCTGCTTTCTGTTTCTTAAGGGATATAGACATACGCCCCCACCATCTATATTTGATGTTAGTAGAGATGGAGGACCTGTGGGACCTACTTCCCGTGCTGCTCTCTTCTAGGTCATCAAAATGTGTTGTGATTTGTGTTTTTAAAAAGTGTTCCTGTTTGGCAGATATGGTTCTAATTAAAACATTGGGGGTTGGGGGGGGCGAAATAAATGGGGATCTGTGAATAGTTTTCCATCATTCAAGTGGAAACAAGATTGCTTACTTAACCATTCCGTGTGTATGATCCATGATAAATAGTAATTTACTACTACTACTGCTACTATTACTACCGCTACTATTACTACTACTACTACTATTACTATTACTGCTAATAGTAATAATAATTGCATCAGCGGAATGTGATTGTGCTTTCTTAAGGATAATTATAATAAACGATATGCTATAAGGACAGGAATGTAGAAACAGAATGCATATTTTATACAGCATTACTGAAAAGGGTTAACATTAGCAAGAAACCAGCCATTACATATATATATATATATATTATATACACACACACATGCGTTATCTGAGCAGACAGGGAGCGAGTGACTCATCCTCAGATCAGTGTCCAGTTCCCTGCTGGGGATCCCTGACTGCTACAAAGAAGCCAACAGCACATCAATGAGTATGGAAGGTTTTTTTGCTTCTTCTCTCAATGATCTATACTAAGGGAGAGAGAGCGAGAGAGATGAGAGAGAGAGAGAGAGAGATGAGAGAGAGAGAGAGAGAGATGAGAGAGAGAGAGAGAGAGAGAGAGAGAGATGAGAGAGAGAGAGAGAGAGATGAGAGAGAGAGATGAGAGAGAGAGAGATGAGAGAGAGAGAGAGAGATGAGAGAGAGATGTCCTGTAAGATGAGGGGGCAGTAATTACATTCTCAATTGAAATGACAAAAAAATAACAGGCAGATAGAGGTGGATTTGTGTAGCATGGGGCTGTTTGAACATTTTGTTGGACTTTCAAAGGCAAAAAAAATGAGAATTTAAAAACCATGATAAGACCGCAACCTGTTCCGTGCAGAGGTGGCGTTGGCACAGGAGAGTGCCACGCAAAAAAAAGGCTAATTGGTAGATTAAAAAAAGAAATACAACAAGTTCTACAGGATACCCACCCTCTGTGGAAACAGGTGGACACAGAGACAGGGTTCCCCATTATCAACTACAATCAAGGATGAACTCTTTTCAGGGCCATGCCTCAGTTGGACCAATAGGTGGTTAAATCTTTTTTGGTTCTCCTCAAAAAAGTGTTGGTACCAGCGAAGTCTTCAAAGGAAGGTGGTAGTCAGACGTCCAGACCATCTACCCCACCAAAAACCTGAACAAATCAGAAGTTGCCTTTAAATGCATCAATACGCTATTTTGGTGATCCAGGGCAGGGCAACCACAATGAACCATCAGACCTCAGGACATTGACTCCAGATCAAAGTTTGTCTCCAATATTAATCCCCAGCGTGCATTTGAAGAACGTTACATATGTTCTCCTAAGAATGAATAATGTCTACAGATATTTCTGTGAAGGCCACCTGAATTCTGCCTAAAGCTCAAATGTAATTCCCGATCTAGGAAGTACCAAAGAAAATATTAATCTGAAAAGGCAGATATGAAAAGTTAAACATCAACATCATTTTAGTAGCCATGACTATCCTGTAGAAGTGTCTGGAGATCGGTGGTGTTCCTCGGTAAAGGAGTTAAGGGGTATGTTATATAAACATTTTGAGACTGTATCAGGGTATGGATCAGTTAAGACGAGTCGGCTGAAATAATCATACAGTCCCGAGCATCCTTGAATTTTAATGTCCAGAGAGATGATGTCGTTAATCTCAGCACAAACGTTAATTACGAGGAGATCAATCCAGAAAGCCAGAGCAGATTTAATTATTCATTGGTTAGATCCAGGGATGATGAAATTTAAAGACCCAGAAAAAAAACTAAAACAAGACCAAGAAAAGCAAACCACGCTATGAATGGTAATGTTTATTCATGTCTATTTATTTTTTAAAAAAAATCTAAAAATTGGGTTCTTTATTAGCTTTTACCTATTTAAATGCGTTTCATGCTCTTCTGACGTTGGAAGGCTTAGTCCCTGAACCATTCCCAAGAGGGCTCAATGTTTCAGTCGCACGGTTCCTTGGATGAAACGAAACAAAGTTACGACTGTTTGGAAAGGCTTCCACGTGTGTCTATGAACTTGGCTTGCGTCCCAACTTGAGGCTGTGGTTTCATAATCAACTGCTTCCAAAAATAAAACTCTCTAGTATAAAATATTCAATCCCTACCCACGATAAAAAAAATAAAAAAAAGACTACAAAACTCCACTGTAATAGGTGAACCGAAGAACATTCTTGAGGCAATTCATTTGGCAAACAGCACGTCTACGAAGGAGCTACTCACACCCAAAGAATAAACAGAAATTCTATTTATGGGGTGTAACCAGCTTCCCGGTGCCGTGGATTAAATTAAATTATATTTGCTAACCTTATGGAAATAATACTGCGCAGCATTACCTGTCCGGATAGCACGGAAGGTGGTAACATGTTGGCTTCCTACAGCCATGTGTCATTGGAGCAAGAAGGATGGCAGTAGCCTTTAAGATACCCAAATGTTAGTTTTATTAAAAAGTTAGGTACAATTTATGATATTTGCCTCTTAAGCCTTGGATTTTAGAGAGAGCGTGCGACAAAATTGGCAGAAAAATATAGATGATGAGAAAAACCTGACACGGCTGAGATGAAAGCTCCTTGTTTTAATCCAATTAGATAGCATTGTAGAAAACACCCGGAATAGTTTATCCTAATGCCAGACTCCCTACCCATACCTGGGAGCATGGAGTCCGTCCTCTCCTGCTCCTAGTAGGCAGGGTTACATGGGCAGGGCATAGGTGAAGAGTGGGTGTGGCCAAACACTACTAACCTACCCAACAACTAAAAACTTTAAGAACAATTTCTTCCTATAGAACTCTACAATAAAGCTGTAAAATGATACATATCACATGTTACCATACATACGTATCATACTCTGCGATATTATACACACACTACAACTTATCATACATACATACCATACGCTGTAAAATGATACATATCACACGTTACCATACATACATACCATACTCTGTGATATTATACACACACCACAACTTATCATACATACATACCATACGCTGTAAAATGATACATATCACACGTTACCATACATACATACCATACTCTGTGATATTATACACACACCACAACTTATCATACATACATACCATACGCTGTAAAATGATACATATCACACGTTACCATACATACGTATCATACTCTGCGATATTATACACACACCACAACTTATCATACATACATACCATACGCTGTAAAATGATACATATCACACGTTACCATACATACATACATACCATACTCTGCGATATTATACACACACCACAACTTATCATACATACATACCATACGCTGTAAAATGATACATATCACACGTTACCATACATACATACATACCATACTCTGCGATATTATACACACACCACAACTTATCATACATACATACCATACGCTGTAAAATTATACACACCACACGTTATCATACATACATACCATACTCTGCGATATTATACACACACCACAACTTATCATACATACATACCATACGCTGTAAAATGATACATATCACACGTTACCATACATACATACCATACTCTGCGATATTATACACACACCACAACTTATCATACATACATACCATACGCTGTAAAATGATACATATCACACGTTACCATACATACATACATACCATACTCTGCGATATTATACACACACCACAACTTATCATACATACATACCATACGCTGTAAAATTATACACACCACACGTTATCATACATACATACCATACTCTGCGATATTATACACACACCACAACTTATCATACATACATACCATACGCTGTAAAATGATACATATCACACGTTACCATACATACATACATACCATACTCTGCAATATTATACACACACCACAACTTATCATACATACCATACGCTGTAAAATTATACATACCACACATTACCACACATACAAACAATACGCTGTAAAATTATACATACCACACGTTACCAGACATACAAACCATACGCTGTAAAATTATACACACCACACGTTACTATACATACACACCATATTCTGTAAAATTATACATACATGTTATTATCATGCATACATACCATAGTCTGCAATATTATACACACTACACGTTACCATACTTACATACCTTATGTTACATACACACCATACTCCAAATTTACATTCAAAGAGTCGGGTGGGAAAGTCAGACCGATGAACACCGAGGATAAACAAATCCTTTGCTTATTTCTCAGACGTTTTAAAGCTTTTCCCATGTATTTGTGTTACCGGGTTCCGTTATTATCGTGTACTTATTAAGAAGCGGAGAACATTTAAGATTTACCATGCAAGGCCTTCTAATTCCGACAGAACAATCTGCTATATTCAGTGCAATTAGTCACATAATAAGTCACATCGCGCACCAGGCTTTTACTTCTCAATGTGGGCAAAAATAGCAAAGTGTGTTCTAGAGACGTCCGCGCAGGCTCTGTATGTCACACGAGTTGCTATTCAGCCGCGAATGCAAGAAAGAACATTGTTCAGCTGCGTTAGCATCATGCATTTGGGAATTTTTTGCCTGAGACTCCGTTATTTAAATCTAAATCTGATTTTAATGATAACGGAAGGAATTGGTCACTTTCTTCAGGGCAGGACTGGCGATGATAGGGGTGGCCTGGCACTTTAAGGCCAGCGGCCACCCGAGGATGTCAGTCGAGCGGCTGCATGCTACGATTTTATCCTCACGTACAGAGCCGCCTCTGTCCGCTTCAGAGGCAGATTTGGGGGAGTATGTGGCTCTGTTGGCCAGCGGCCCACCGGGCATTTGCCCGCTGTGCCAGAGGGCCAGTCCAGGCCTGGCTTCCTTGGTTTAACCCCTTAATGACAAAGCCCGTACATGTACAGGCTCAAAATGCATTGTTTTCAATGGGTTTGGGGACCGCCCGTTGTCCTTTAGGGGGTTAAATGAGTCCATTGATTTATTTAAAGCCCCTCGCTTCTCAGGATTCTTCAACACAGATTTCATTTCCATCCTTCTGTCAGGAACCCACATCATGCGCTCTACCTGCATTATTTAGGCCGCTACCTCCAAAAAAAGCTATTATCGCACGAAGGGTGAAGCAGCAACTTCAAATGTGGTCCGACAAAAAGATGGCACTTTGCCGACCACCGGACACTTTGCTGACCACCGGAGTTGCCAGTACCGTGGCGTACGGTCACAAAAAAGCCCCGTGTATCGTTAATATGTAATGTGTAGTATGTAGTATGTATGCGTAGAGGATGAGGATTGAGGACGGTTTGGAATGTTCCAGTTATATATATAAAAAGTGACTTTTAGCGCAAAGTTGGAAAAAAAGTGGTCTTATCGCCATAGCAACCGATGAAATGGCCCAATCAGTGGGAACATTCCACTGGTTGATATGGTGATAAGATTCTTATCTAATAACCCATTGAGTGCCATAGGGCTCTTCAGCACCTTGGGACTTTATCATAAGCACGTAATGTAAAGAAATACACGATGATGACCTACTTTCGAGGCACGCACTCCCCCCCCCCCATAATTTGCATTTTGCTTCCGGTGATGCCCATTTTTGCCGCTATGGCTATTTTATTTTTTTTTACTTGATTTATATAGCGCCATCATATGCTGCAGCGCTGTACAAGGAGGTAATAACACACACACAGCACAGCCAGAGGCTCTTTCTGTAGGCAGTCTGTGACCTGGGAATTCCTAATGGCCGCTCAAGATGTGAATAGTAAACCTTGTATCCTAATGTATTATTATCATTATTATTATTATTATTTATTGTTTATATGGCGCCATCATATTCTGCCTTGAACTGGTTTAAGCGCTGCGTAAATTGTTGGTGTTATATTAATAATAATAATAATAATAATAATAATATATTTCCTTTTAAAATGTACCTCTGACATTATTTTTTACATTTTTTCCCTTAAATATTCTCACTTTAGATCAAAGCAGATGTAGGGGGAGGGTAATGAATTCACATAGCACAGCATTAAATGAAATAGACCGCTATACACACAGACCCACGCTGCCAATCCACTTGCTTAACAATCATTGCTTGCGGAGTATTGGCATTAACAATGCAGGATTGCTTACGTGATAATGTACCTTTAAATACTATACTATAGTGAAGAAAGCATTGCTCCATCAGCTTGTCGAAGTAAAAAAGATATTTTTGAAACAAAACTGTAAATATCTGGACATGTTTACAGTTGAGGATTATTGCAAAAAAATTAAAATAAAAAATAAATAAAACATTAAAAAAAATAAAATCGAAAAAGCTTAAGGAAATAGTATCACAAATACTGGATAACATTGAGTTAATTATAAAATCATAAAATATATGCAATGTTTCTGCAAATCTTCTTTTTCTTAACCCCCTGTAAGCCACACACTGTAGCTTCAGTACTGCAGCTGTCCTTACGCACAAGGGGGGGGTATTTTCTTTATGCAAAGTGCTCCCCCTATCTCCATATTGGGGTCCTGCATCTGCTCCATCAATGGGTCTCCCCTCAAATGCACTCAGCTCAGGGTTAACACTTTATTGGCTGCAGAGCATTAAATAAATGCAACTCTCCTATCCACAAACCAATTATCATGAAAAAATGCCCCCCCCCCCCCCATAATAAGAAACACAAGCATTTACACAAACAGGGAGGTAATAAACAGTACTCACCTATTAAATTAACCCCTTCTATTCCTTGGGGGGAGGGGGGAGAGTTGCAGAACAGCCCAGGAGAAGAGAAATATATTGCAATGCATGCACCAAATATTTCTTTAAGAAAAAAAAAAAAATATATATATATACAAACCAGAATTAAGTAAAAAATCCAGCTGAAAATAAAGAAAAAGAAAGCCTGCAAGTTCCCCTACAGAATCTTCTGGGCAAAACGTCTTTTTTTTATTTTTAATTCCAATTTCCTTCCTTCCTCTTCAAACTCAAGTCATGTGAAAAGCAGCCCTTAGACATCTGATAAAAGCTGAGGCAGAAAGCATGCAAATCCCCCAGCTCATGGTCTGGCTCATGCACAGCCTTATTTGCATGGGGTTGCTTTAAATAAGCTGCAGGATGGGTGCCTGCTGTGGCAGGGGCACTACTTGGCTCACCTGGAATGGGTTGATGGTGGTCTCTGGATCCTAGAGCCAGTGGTGGTCTCTTTTTCTTGGATGCCAGCTGTCCTTGGTCCCTGGTGGTCTCTGGGTCCTTGTAGTATCTAGATTCTTAGAGCTGTGATCTTAAGATTCTAAAGCTGCTTATTGCCCCTGTGGTTTCTGGGGGTCCCTGGATCCTGGTGGTCCCCTGGATTCTGTGGATCAGGAGCTGGGATTTCTCTTTGCCTTTTCCCCTTGTCAGTGGCTGTGCTGCTGGTGGGCAAGGTTGGGAAAGTGTGCATGTGTGTGGGGAGGAAGAGAGTGTGTGCATGTGTGTGGGGAGGAAGAGTGTGTGTGCATGTGTGTGTGGGGCGGTAGAGAGAGAGTGTGTGTGTGTGGGGAGGTAGAGAGTGTGTGTGTGTGTGTTAAAGCAGCAGTGTTTCCAGAAGCTGGATATAGTGCCTGTATCTGAAGTGCACAGCGCTATGTACTCTCTGATGTGGGAGAGGGAGCTTGTGTGACTTCATTCCAGAGCAGGCACACTCCTCACTGTCAGGGGATCCTGCTACCAGCAGAGGAGGTGCCAGGAGAAAATTATTTTAAGTCATAGGGGCAGGCTGGCAGCTTTCCTAGAGGGGGGCAAATTAATCTTGATAATAACCCAGATGACCTCAACCCCTAAGCAGCTCAGACACCGCTATTGTGTTTAAAGACAGATGTGGAAATACAAATTCCTTAATCTACAGCTATTAAGGTTTGACATGTCCCTACTAGAGCAATGCCGATTAAATCGTTGGATTACTGACACAGAAAATTAGTGGCAGGCATAGCATTCAGTTTATATTTTGATGCAAAAATTGCCCATTTAGGACCTCAGATACACCACCTTTGATTAAATGATGCATCCATCCTTACCAAGTGCCCTTAGGCAATTCCCTCACCCACTTCTCACATAAGTTCCTTCCCTATGTAATGAGCAAATAGCACCTCACAGTGGCTCAAACTAGTATTACATCAACAGGGATTGTTTGGGGGCAATTACTTGCACCATGCAGTGAAGTACCAAGAGTTCTTTAATTCATCTGCAAGGTTGATGCATTCCTATACATATCCCGCGCTGTCATATCGCCTGCAGGGACTGTCACGACGCCTTCCATGGATGGGATTGTTAGCAACGTTCAGGAAATAAAGCATATAATATACAGGGTATTCTATTAACTTGTATACTTGAATGGAATAATTCATCATGTATTACATTAAGTTAACACTCAAGGATACATAGATACTCATTAGATATGGGATTCTTTACATGGGCAGAGAGTTCATTAAATTAACTACTATATATATATATATGGGTATATATATAATATATATATGGGTATATATATAATATATATATGGGTATATATATAATATATATATGGGTATATATATAATATATATACCCATACAAAGTATGAAAAGTAACATTTACTAATTTGTACTTGGTGGGTCATCTGGAATATCTATGGCATGTATTGATTTTGTTCTCTTTCATAACAATTTCATGCGTTCCGCTTCACTGATTGTTAAAGAATAGATTTCTGTTAAGGGTATTATTTTTTTTGTGTTACCGCATACATAAATTCTCATCATCATAGGTGGGTGAGCCAACTACGGGGGTTATTACTGTATACACAGGTTTTTGCCCGATAACACATCTGCAATATCCTCTGCTGACCTCCTCGAAATGAAATAGAGATTTTCAGGGATGATACGTATTAAATATGGATGGTGTCTCCAGAAATTTGGCAGCTGTTAAAGTAGCACACCAATTCTTTGTGTTTTAAAAAATTAGATTCATAATGTATGTATGTATATGTTATTACTCTTTATATATTACGCACATTTTGCTGTATAATCTGAATATAAGGGTAGTTAATAAATACTTAATACAAAGATATACATACAGACACAACAGGAATTGAGGAATCGACAGTTTGCAATTTAGCCTTATGGCAAAGTTCCGGGCTAAAATGTATATACATATATATATGTGTCATTTTGGAACTCCCTGTTTAGTGAATAATCAAACCTATATAGGGCCTATGGGCTGCGTTTAACATAATCCTCAAACAACCTAATTAAGGTTAAGCCAGGCACATAATGACCCTGGATTCCAACATGGGGCATGTTAACTGGCTCTACTGACAATCATAATTGTCCATGAACGGAGCCGCCATCTACGGCAGCTGACGAGGCAGAGGTCGCCTGCCGTGGAATAGACGGTGCATGTTAATACACGTCTGTTCACTCCTACACATCCTTTGTGGTTCCCAAGCAACAACACTGTAAACTCTCGAATCAATGATACAAAAAGGCATTGGAGCAGCAGGTAATATTTGTGAAGGCTGAGGTCTGACAAAATGTAGGTGTAACAGACTGCTTTGGAAATGTCTAACAGGACCCTTATAGAAAATGTTGAAAGGAATGACGCTCAGAGACAAGACCCTACAGATTTGTCACATATTCAACAGGTAGGATGTTCAGCGGACGCCATCATACAGCCTGTGCCTTCCAAGGCTTGTTACTAAGTATTATGACCGAGAGGAGATCCACAGATGTTGTTCGACATCTTAGGTGTAAACAGATATGATATGGACAAAACCATTATCAAAGATATTAGGATTAAAGTCCTGGGGTTCCAAAGCTTCCATCACGGTCTCTAGAGAAGATCCAAGCTTCCTGTTGGCCTTCTGGATGGAGAAACATGTATTGTATTGGTGGACTTGGCCAAGATAGCTGAAGACCCTACCCTTCTCACTGGCCTTCTAGATGGACAGGGATAGGGAAGAAGACTGTGGGCTTAGTCCATAATGTGACACAGATTCCCCATTGAGTATAGGACATATCTTTAGTTTTTAGGATATATTTGGAGAGTACACCGTGGGCTTCAAGGAAAGAGAAGACTCCTCTTCTTGTTGCGTAGCACAGGTCAGAAGGCCGGAGAGCATATGCAGAGGAAAAAAAAAATAAAAAAATTCTTCCCCCTAGCCTTTTAGTACAGATGCCCCTGGTTTTTATTTTCTTTTAACAAAATCTACATATTATTAGCTCATAAAAAAAAAATTTCCATTTGATTTTTTAAGCACTATTTATTGTCTGTGTAATTATATGTAATGCAAGACATGTCTGGACTGTCTTTTTTTTCCATTCTAGCTTTTAAAATTATTCAGTCTTTTTTTTTTTTTTTTTTAATTTCAACACCTACTGATGAAGATAGATTTTCTGAAAAACATTCAAGTGTTGGCCTGAAGATGGAAAAATTACACATGTGCTTAATCTACATCGGTTTGCGAATATGTAACACTAGCTCAGGGTTTTTAATCCAACAACAGATTAGTTTTGTTATTTTAGACGTTACAGTAGATGAGGTATTTGCTTTGCTAGATAAATTGTCTTTTTTTGGTGTAATTAAGGGTATAAAATCCGTAGTTTCTGGATTATGTAACAGGATATTTTGCTAGACATATCGGTCCATTCCGAAAGAACACAGCCTACACAAAACTGCTATCTTTGAGACCAACATTGCTACACAGCTACAAGCCTCCTGTTATGCTCTGACATCTGAACGTAAAACTGAGAACTGAAAAAAAAATATGGAGTTTAAGAAGAAGAAGAAAAAAAAAACTTTCTTTAAGACCAAAATTTGGAACTTTGTAGGGTAGAAGGAAAATTTTGCTTCCAGTTATCAGATTAAATCTTTATTATTGTCTGCCTTGGAGTCCTCCATTGGAAGGTATCTTCTGATATGAAGGTTTTATTCTATTCTGGCATGGAGTCCTCCATTGGAAGGCATCTTCAGATATGAAGGTTTTATTCTATTCTGGCTTGGAGTCCTCCATTGGAAGGCATCTTCTGATATGAAGGTTTTATTATATTCTGGCATGGAGTCCTCCATTGGAAGGTATCTTCTGATATGAAGGTTTTATTCTATTCTGGCTTGGAGTCCTCAATTGGAAGGTATCTTCTGATATGAAGGTTTTATTCTATTCTGGCTTGGAGTCCTCCATTGGAAGGTATCTTCTGATATGAAGGTTTTATTCTATTCTGGCTTGGAGTCCTCCATTGGAAGGTATCTTCTGATATGAAGGTTTTATTATCTTCTGCCTTGGAGTCCTCCATTGGAAGGCATCTTCTGATATGAAGGTTTTATTATATTCTGGCTTGGTCCTCCATTGGAAGGTATCTTCTGATATGAAGGTTTTATTATATTCTGGCTTGGAGTCCTCAATTGGAAGGTATCTTCTGATATGAAGGTTTTATTCTATTCTGGCATGGAGTCCTTCATTGGAAGGTATCTTCTGATATGAAGGTTTTATTCTATTCTGGCTTGGAGTCCTCCATTGGAAGGCATCTTCAGATATGAAGGTTTTATTCTATTCTGGCATGGAGTCCTTCATTGGAAGGTATCTTCTGATATGAAGGTTCCGCACCCTTCAGCCAAATCTCTTTTGGCCTTATAGCAGCGTTTATGTAGTCCTTGGGGTGAATGCGCAAGCTGCGAATGCTTGGAAAATGTACCACTCGACAAGCAACTTATTGTTTTGAGTCCTCATTAGTATGAATAAGGACTCAACTCAGCAGTAGCCCACCTAGCAGATTACTAGAAGTTCCATTACCGAGCATTGCAGAACCTGCAAATGCCTGCCTCGTTCAGGCCACTTAGGTGGTGGAGCAAATAATTTATTGTGTGTGTCCACTTGTTGGATACACACTCCTAGTTGGTACACTCCTATAACCAGTAAAGTCTGCTCATGAGTTATTTCTTATTGACCTTACAGCATCAGATCTGATTTCTATACCCAGTCAAGGGTGGACTTGCCGGGGCCAGAGGGGTTTATTCACTAATGAGACAGTTGAAAGAAGAGTTGCAGTTTCAGCTACCTCACTTCACTATACATTAAGAAGGGCCACCTCCAATGAGCTTCTGCTGCAGAAGAGCTTGGCCGGCCACCAGGAACTGATTACATATTCAAAAGGAATCATGTAGGTCACATGTTCGGCATGTGATCAAATCTTGTGTCCTGTCATTTGAAATCACATGAACACATTAACAAACCCTTTTCACCCTTTATTAGATAAAACTGTACAATAATAAAGGCCTTTAATAGCAGCTCCGCCATGACCCAAAAAATCAATTCTTCAGCCACTCCATAGGATCTACCCAACGTAAAAGCAATCTGGCATACATTGCACATGCTATATTAGATAAACCATCGCTCTGTTACTATGTACATAACTGAGGGTAACTAAGTACTTAGAGCTATTGACTGATTGAGGGAAATGGATGCCGTATGTAAAATAACGTAAGTACTTCCAACGCAATGAGCAAATATTACAAAATGTTTAACGTACATATAGGCAACGATATATCACGCAACCAATGTAAAAAAAGAGCGAGTATAAAAAAGCAGACATTTGAACCTGGTGCCATGTCCATTTGTAAGTCATACACACACTCATTGCGTAGGGATTTTATGGACAGGCACCCCATGGCATAAAAAAGTAATAGGCAGGGTCGGACTGGGGATGGCTAAGTGGACCTGGCACTTTAAGGCCAATCAACAGCGTCCCATAGCCCCGTTGACCACAATAGGGTGTAAGTCATCGAATCAATGTTTTAGTGACGGTCCCCTTATTTGAGGAACATGAGCTGTCATTGCAGTGAGTTTAGCTGCCGAGTTATCCTGTTCGAGTTTAAGAAGTACCCCAGAGGGGGCCAGGTTTATTGACCCCTACAAAAATAATGAATAGGAAACGACTATTAGACGCCATCAATCATCTGTCGGACAGATGACAGCCGTGACAAGATATGGAAGGAAAAACTCGGAGAGCCGAGAAAATCTATCCGTTAAAATCGATGGGGATTTCATATCATTTGGCAAATGGCATCCAGTCCCAAAGGGGCCGCACCACTCAAAGCCCATCTTACAGCTGTGCCCTCCTGAGCCTTGATCCGCCATTAGTTGTTGCCTTACGCTGATTAACCCTATTTGTTTGTGCAAATTTACCTGATATTAACACTTTCATGTGAGATGTCACAGCCATGGCACCTAAAGGGCTACAAGTAAAGGGGAAGCAACCGTGGGGAGCGGGGACGTTGCTCACTTTATCCTTCCCCAGTTGTGATGATGGAGCAAAGGGGGTAATAAAGTAAGTTGCCCCTTTTTTTTTTTTACCCCGAGCCATAAGTGAATGGAGCAACCAAGAAATTCCAAATTGTATACTGGTGCGCCTATGCTTCTTCCTCCTATGAGTTTCTCGTCTTATTGTTACAGGACCGGTGCTGCCAGCTCTGACTTTGGACTGCGTCTGACATTGCATGCGCTCTACTCCATGACAGGTCGAGTTCAGCTTGCATCTAAGACCTTGAATACCATGTATTTTTTTTAATGTGTCTCTCTTTAATGGCTGCTTTATTGGGTCACGTTAAACTTTTGCCTATGACGCTCCACCCGAGAGTGATCACATCTCAGATACACTCAAGCAAACTAGCAAATCAACATCATTGTCCTCAACGAAGGACTGAGTAATAAATCACAAGTGTTGATTTTCTTAATTCAACGGACTCGGGTCAGACTGACCTGAATTATAAAATAGGTCTTGGGAGTTGAGATTTGTTAACAACTGGACAGCCAGCACAAGTTGCCTAAAATAATACATGGACTTAGATCTTTGATAATTTTTCTCTCTTTGGGAGATAAGAGGTTAAATTTAGCTTTTCATCTTTTTTTTCTTTTTCTGTTCAGCATCAAGCTCTGTTTGAAATGTCTCGTATAATCCAACCACGGTGATTCAAGGTAAAAAGCTGGAGTAGGGCATGGCTTCGCACGCGTTCCCTCCTAATAAAAGGCGATCGCGAGGGCCTATGTTTTCACGGAATGTCGGCAAATCTAATTCCGTATAATACCCGGGTCCTGCTCGATCGTCCAATATCATGCACATCTATTCTAAAAATACCCTGCACGCACCTGCCTGTTCCATGGAGATGAAGAGTCTAAATATATGACGGGCTAAGCCAGCTGGCATTACTAATTATATGCTACATTTTCTCTCCGTTCCTAATATAACAAAGCACGAATTAAAAAGGATACTAAATCACGTTTGTGGAAATCTAAAAGGTACACCCCACGACAATGCATATTACAGCTGAATGAATGCTTATGTCAGCTTTTTTCGAATACAGAATCCTCTCTAGACCCCCTCCCAAGTTATTTGCCCTATAGGAGGGGGCAGTAAACTGCAGCTCTGAAGCTGCATCATTTTCACGAGGTTATTTTTTTCCTTTGTCATATTCCACACCAGGGTTGGCTCGCCAATATTTTTTTCTTTTTTCTCATTATCTTTATCTATCTCTGTCTTTCCTCTATCTGATATCTATTGAAAATAATTTGGCCTCTATAGTTTTTTTTGTCTGCCTTTTGCATTCTACATAAGTTTGTCCCATCCCAATTAAAGGGTTCGGGTTCACAAACCACTAAGCCGAACTAGGTAATGAATGCCATTTCTCGTTTGTGCTCCTGTTGATATCCACAGCTTTCCACACCTGCATACAGGGGCCTGAACGGACAGCAGCCCGCAGCCTTCATCCTTAGAGGGGGCATTTAGTGCAAATTTATCGAAGCAAGTACAGAAGCGCTTTAACCGGTCTGTTTGGATTACTGACACTAATTAAGTGCATTCTAAAGCTTCAGTTCCACTATGTCTATTAATGAGTTCCCTTAGGACATTTTGGGATGTATGGGGCAGCTCAGGACCTCCTCACATTTGGTTTGGCTGAATGACATGCATCAAGATTTCGGTGGTTGAGAGAAGCATGTTTTCCAGTTTAGAGAGCGTTGCAATGTTCCCTTTCTCTCAACAATTACACAGATTGGCTCCCTCTGTAATCACAGCTTTGTTTCGCACTGTTGACAATCCGATTCTTCCTTTCCTCTGTGAACGTCACTCAGCCCTGACACGGCTCTTTGAAGGGAAATGATAATACCTCCCCATGCTGCCTAAAGAACGATATTTTAAGCAGGGTATTATTTTTTTTCGGAGGTTAGAGTGTCAACAAATCCACACGGAACAACGGCAGCGTTCCGTGCCAGTCGCCAAAAAAAAATAATCTGTTTTTTACGCAAAGTCCATCTGGATAGATTTATAGCCATTTGTGAGCCGTTTGGTTTACACCGGATCTTTCGCTTTTTTTTTTTTTTTTTTGAAGATGACAAAGAACAAAACATTTGTTATTGTTAGTTTTGGTCAATATAATAACACCCTGCCATTGTGATTCATTTTTTTTTAGGAAATCATAATCCGTCTGTTGATACTTTGTGGGATCTTTGGAACGTTTAAGCAATTCTATGGATTCCACACCAGGAGACCAAAGGTAGCGCTTCAACTGTTTTGCGAAAAAATGATTCCCACGGGTATCTTGCTTGCAAAGCAAGAGGATCGCTTGTTTTCATCTGTAATTTTGCTGCATCTTTGTGCCTCAAAAGCTTGGGACTGTGGACTTTGATTATGTCTTCTTCACTTTGCCCAGAAAAAGTTAATAAAAAAGTTCCGTCACAACTCACATACTACAGCAGTCTGGAAATGACTCAAAAACCCCAAAGCTACTTATTAGCAACCCCTGTTTTGGGTTAAATACAAACACGTGCAGATAAGAAGAAGCAACACTTTTTTTGGTGCTTAGGTGTCCTCTGGTAGAAGCTCCATGTTGCCTTCACTTGCTTGGTGTACATAATAGACCAGGGGTGGGCAATTAATTTTCCCATGGGGCCACATGAGAAATTGGAATGGTTTTAGAGGGCCAGACCTCTACAAACTACAAACTCCGAAGCCTTGTCCATTTTGTTAACTTATGTGCTGTTTAATAAAGTTATTCAAGCCTACGTCATTGGTAGAGGTGCTTGAATAAGTAAGGCCTGAATAACTATTAGCACAGCACAGAAGTGAACAAAATGAACAAGGCTTCGGAGTGCATACCGTATTTTTCGCTCTATAAGACGCACCTGCTGATAAGACGCACCTAGATTTTAGAGGAGAAAAAAAAGGAAAAAATATTTTGAGCTAAAAAATGGGCTAAAATATTTATTACAATAACTGAATAAGCTATGAACACAGTAAGACACACACAGACACAGTAAGACACACACAGACACAGTGAGACACACACAGACACAGTGAGACACACACAGACACAGTAAGACACACACAGACACAGTAAGACACACACAGACACAGTGAGACACACACAGACACAGTAAGACACACACAGACACAGTAAGACACACACAGACACAGTGAGACACACACAGACACAGTAAGATACACACAGACACAGTGAGACACACACAGACACAGTAAGACACACACAGACACAGTAAGACACACACAGACACAGTAAGACACACACAGACACAGTGAGACACACACAGACACAGTAAGACACACACAGACACAGTAAGACACACACAGACACAGTGAGACACACACAGACACAGTGAGACACACACAGACACAGTAAGACACACACAGACACAGTGAGACACACACAGACACAGTAAGACACACACAGACACAGTAAGACACACACAGACACAGTGAGACACACACAGACACAGTAAGACACAGTAAGACAGACACAGTAAGATACACACACACACAGTAAGACACACACACACAGTAAGACCTCCCTCCCTAACCCCCCTTCTCAGTATCTCCCCTCTAACTCCCTAACCCCCCCTTCTCAGTATCTCCCCTCTAACTCCCTAACCCCCCCTTCTCAGGATCTCCCCCCCCGCCCCGGTCACTTACCTTAAACTCCTGTGTTGGAAGCGTGAGGCGTTTGTCTCGGGTGCCGGCGCTTCACTGCTGATCGCCGGCGTCTGACGTCATATGCCGGCGCCCAGCGTAAAGCGCCGGCACCCGAGACAAACGCTTCCAACACAGGAGTTTAAGGTAAGTGACCGGGGCGGGGGGGGACACCGGACTCATTGGTGAGTCACCAGGACACTCTTTGCGGGCCGGTCCGAGCTATTCAGCGGGCCGGATGTGGCCCGTGGGCCGTGCTTTGCCCAGGTCTGTAATAGACCAAAGATACCGCAAAGCCTTTTTTTGTTCTATGAATCCTTTTAAAGTTCCTTTGTATTTGATTATTTTTTATTGTAATACATTGTATTAGTTTGTGTTTTCTTATTTCCGAATAACTTTCAATAAGTCATAACACAAACTGCCAGTTTCTGCTCACTTTCACAAGCCTTCTTTTCATATGTGAGGGACAAATGATTATTTTTCTGTGATAAGTTCGTCAGGAATACGTTTCCTCTTTTCCCCCAGTTCTACCCAACATTTCTGGTTTTCAAGGTCGCCTAAGGACGAGGGGCTCTTAGATTTTCATGGGCGGATCTGTGCATGTATGAGAGAGACCTCAAAACGGGCAGTTTTAGGGGCTAGTTACGGATCAATCTTTACAAAAGATGAAATAATAATAATATTTGTAAAAAAATACTTAGCCTCACATCTTACCTGGCACCAGCTGGTACATATAGTTATCCTGTATTGTATATAAAACATATTGACTGATCCAACAGGGATACACAATGAATGTCTCTGATAACACCTTTTCCCATTTCAGAACCACTCTCTATAGAGAATCCCCATTGATTTACGATTGATCCGGAGGAAAATAACATGCGAATACCAAGAATTGAGTATATTTACACAGAAGAATTCTCATCGTTATTCATCAAGGTGACTGTTCGCAGCTGGCTGAGCGCATTATCAATTCAACTGTCCATTTTGCAATCATTCATAAATCCATGTTTAACAGTAGAGAAAATCCCAATGGAGCATCTGGGGGTATAAATCTGCTTCATGGAAAGTTCTGCTTTCCATATGGATGAAGGAAATTAAAGTGGTCGTTACTGTTGCCATAACCAAGTAAATGCTAACAGAGATTAGGCCGCTGGGTAGTAGACCCCTGATTTCCAGGTATCAGGGGGTACGACAGGGTTCTGCTGTCCATTAGAGTGTATGTAGAAAGGAGTTGGTCAATGGGGAGCCCAGGGTTGTTCCAACACCAGTGATGGAGGCTTCGTGCTGTTGCTTGATTGAACAAACACACGGGTTACTCCTTATTCTCATACTTAATGAAGAGGTCTACTCTATTATCCGACAACTGCAGGTTAAAACATTTCCTCTCGCCAGCTTAACTATGCATTATGAAGGGTCTTCTCTGATGAGCTTCTGCGATGAGACCGTTGAATGTGGATTTGGGGATTATCTCAAGAATTTGACTATATATTATGAAGGGTCAACTTTGTCTTCTTACAGAAGATACTTGGCAGGTTTAAGCCTTGTGAATTTTGCTATTTATGTATGATAAGTGTAAAAAAACCGTACACTATAAAGGGAAGAGGGCAATCTGTATCTATTTTATTCGGTTGCCTTTTGGTTCTTGGCTGCACAGCAAAAATCCCTGGCCTGTGAACAAAAATCCATATTGTTTCTGTTTCCTAAGAGTTAACACTCCAACGGCTGATATAGTAAATCAAAAAGACAGGCTAATAAAAAGAAATAATGCTTGGAGCTGAACCTACACATTTTCCACTCTAGCTCTTGTTGACCAAGGTCAAAATATGCACCTTGGTCCCTCAACACATTTTTTTTGCTGCTGGATTAACATTTTTTGGCTCATAGACAATTCCTAACACATTCCTAATTATTACCAAGAATTACATTGATATTGTTAACACAAAAGGAAATTCTACTTGGTTATTGGATCACAGCGATACTATTAATTGATCTATTGTAAGTCTCTCCTCGTAAGTTTCTTGATTTCTTTTTGCTCACTGGTACCCATGAGAGTGCGATGTAACTTCATTTCATCAATGAGTGACCTTGTCAATAAGTGGTCGTCGGTACCTCTCGACTCTCTATGTGGTCAACAGCGTCCAGATCTGGATTACCCCTTTCTATTCTGAAGCCCACAATAATATTTACCAAAATTCTAAAACATTTTAGGGTTCTGTTACATACAGATTATAACAGTATACATTAATTATAATCTTTATAATGCTAAACAAAAACAATAAAAGTCCTTCATATGAAGTCGACACCATAACAAAAACAAAAAAAATAAATTAAAGGGACACTCCAGCATTCACATGCACTTTAAAGCAAACCTTGTGGTCCTTTTACATTTTTGTGGTGCCCCCCCCCTTGCAAATGTTCAGGGGATCTGCATTTCCTATAAATGTTACTGGAGTACTGATTTATCATTTAACGTCCAAAAAAACCCAATAGTCCACTTGTGTATTTCATTTTATAAGGATCCAAGCTATTTGTGCTATTATTCAAGCTATTATCTAATAGGAGTTATGAAATATGAAAGCTAGCAATTCATATTAACCTTTTTTTAGAGTTAGGTTATATGCCGCATATTTTATTTCCCAAAGCTTACCTCAATCCTCATCAGGCCCTGACTTATCAACGTGTGAGCTTTTATTTTTTTCTCCTGGCAACAAACATCGCCCGTGGTATGTTCATCGTGCAGAAATAATCATGATGTATGACCTCATAAGATTTGTATCTGTTAATCCTGTTATTTTGTGCTGCTGATTCATCAAGTATAGACACATATGAAGAATGGACGATTAAGAAGCTTCAGACAACAGTACAGCAGAAGACAATGTGATCCGTGTAATGTAATTCTACTTGGATGGGTAGCATGGCTGGCCCTAACTTATAGGTGACCTATAAGGCTGCTCGGCTGTTGGGAACACAACCGGTTATGTTATCACCCAGTTTAACACAGGAGATATAGGACTCACGGGAGATATAGGTTGTCCAGCGTGGTAGGAACCCAAAAACACAAGGTCTGTCCTGGAACAAGAGTTCTGTATGAATATTAAAAATGTTCTATAAGTAGGTACTATCAGGCTGGCTGCGGCTGGTCCCTAATAATGCAGAAGAAAGTCCGAGAGATACATTGTTTCAATCCCAGTTTGAACGCACAAGTTGAATTCTCAAGATCGCTTGCTCTAAAGTTGACTTCACTACTTTGTGTAATCTTCTTAATGATTTACCATAGATCTGGCGCATCCAACTTGCCGCTAAATGACTTCACCTAATAATTATGTGAAAGTTCCACGTCTCGACATACTTAAGGTTTATTTTCAATGATGTCAACGTACCGGAAAAGTTATAAACACAAAACAATGCAGAACATACAAGCGTTTCTGATTATCTGGCTCAATACTGGACTATTGAGCCAGTCCTGGCACGTTAAGGCCAGCAGCCGGTAAACAATAGGTGTACAGCCTCACCCTACATATTTACAGCATGTGGCCGTATGGTAAAAGTAGGTGGGAAGCACCAACCTACGCCCCCTTTTTAAAAAACACCATCGTTTTTCCCCCAAATACAGGTTATTCTAATATGCCGTTCCACTTAAAAACAATATAAATTGCACTTGCTATTTTTTTTAAGCAAATACACCCTCGATCTGCCATTGTATTCTTTTCTCCGAAGGTCTAATTACCGTATTGGCTCGAATATAGGCCGCACTTTTTTTCCCCCACTTTAAGACATGCAGTCCCGGCCGGCGGGCAGGCAGCGGGGTTAGGATACAGATCCCCCGCAGCGGTGCAGGGGACCTGCATCCTACTCTCCGATACGCTCAGACAGCCTCCCCTGCCAGCACTTTCCACGGGGGGGGTGCCGGCACGGGAGGTTGTCTAAGCGCATCGTGCGGACAGTCACCGGCTGCGGAGGCTGTTTACCCGCATCGCCGCAGCCGGTGACCGTCCGCACGATGCATTTCACCTCTGCCCCCAAGACTTACCAGAGTTGTATACGCGTATTGCGTAGATGTCCCCCGCCGGCCCCGCAAGACACCCGGGAGTCTCCTCTGGTAAGTCGGGGGGGGGGGGGCAGAGTGGCAGCATATCTCGGGGGGGGAGGAGGAGGAGTACAGTGGCAGCATATCTCGCGGGGGGAGGACAGTGGCAGCATATCTCGCGGGGGGAGGACAGTGGCAGCATATCTCGGGGGGGGGGAGGACAGTGGCAGCATATCTCGGGGGGGGAGGAGGACAGTGGCAGCATATCTCGGGGGGAGGACAGTGGCAGCATATCTCGGGGGGAGGACAGTGGCAGCATATCTCAGGGGGGGTGGCAGCATATCTCGGGGGGGGGGGAGACAGAGTGGCAGCATGTTTTTTTTCTTTAAAAGAGCACCAAACTTTTAGGGTGCGGCCTATATACGGGGGCGGCCTATATTCGAGCCAATACGGTACATCAAAAAAAAACCTTTATGACGTTTTTGGGCTTTCTACTTAAAAATCCTATGGATGGATAAGGCAAGGTTTCACAAGACTAAAGAATCATTCCTGGGAAGGGATTGGACGTTTAACAGAACTAGGAACAGTCTCTTTAATTGTGTGTTTTAATTACAAAAGTGTGAAATTTGTTAAAGGTGTTAAATTCAGCAGGGTGGATAGAACAACGTCTTTATTTAGAAGTATAATTAGGTCCTGCCAAATAACATTTTCAGTACGGTCGCTCCATTTCCATCAATCCGTTCACGAACCGCTGATCGCTCAAAGGGGTCCCCAAACATATTTGCGAACGTCTTCCGGCCATTTCTTCCATTTCCTAACGCAAATATGTAGCTCGAATGATTAGAATCGCAATTATTTTCTTTTTGAATTTTGTTGGTGTTTAACCCTTTTCTTATTCTATCACGTATTATAATTTGCACTCTTGAGGATATAGTAAAAAAAGGGTTCATATTCGGCAAACAAGAACATATTTAGAACGGACACATCAAGGCTAAAATGACACTCCGTAGTTTGCTTTTTTGTACAAAACCTGGTTGCTTTTCATTAAAATAACAACATCACAAAAAATTCACATGGACGCGCTTACCTTTGTTAAACTCACCAGATTTTTTTTTTTACAATGGAACGCACCACGCAAAAAAAAAACAAACAAAAAAAAAACAACTTATTTTTATTTCTGCACAAAATGTACCGAATTCTTCTCGATAGCAAGCCAGGTGGCCATGACGATAGAACAATTCACGAAAACCTTGTTGCTTTTAGAGAAATGTTTGGTAACAACGAGCTATTCCGAGGAGATGTTTGTGAGAAGATGCCAAGAATGTTGGTCTCGTACAATCTGTTTCTTTTTTTTTATATTCTACCAAAGTGCTGGCATCTTTCCTATACGTGTTATGGTTAAACATTTACTTTCATTATAAAACTTACATGTATAATTCATTTGTAACATATGTTTTATAATAAATACTTTATATATAAATACCTTATACAATATGTTCCATGTTGGCTATGGTTGGAACTGGTAGACCTTGATACCATATTTTTTTTGGGGGGGGGGCATTGGGGCTTTTTTGGCGCTCTGTCCATGCCTCACACTTGCCCATTTTCTGTTCCATGGAATCAGACCACATCTATTTTAACATATTCCATCCAAATGGTTTCCACGTATGAAACACCTTCACAATATTTCTTACAATGGATCCTACGGCACTGGGGCCACTAGGGCATAAACAGTGACATTTTGTTTTTGGAGACTCCATCTGTTAAAACTGCAGATGCTTCTTCTTCTGCTGTGCAGTATGGGTTACTGTTATCACCCTTGTGCATCATCCTTTGACCTTCAAATGGGTCTGCTTGCTTCTATAATAAGAACTAGACAAAGAGGCTCGGAACACAATCTCATCATTCACTTCAAAGACTAGATGGAACGTCACTTCTCTGCAACATCCATGCACACCACCCACCGCCACCTCCCCTACCTCACAGTAAATGCCCCCAAAAGTGAGGAAGAACTTGACATTCTTCTTCCTTCCTTACACCGAGCAACCTTTCCCCTTGACCTTATCCCAACGCACCTTTCTAGATGTCTCTCCCTTTCTCCATTACTTACCCACCTATTCAACCTTTCCTTATCCTCTGGAACTGTAATCTCACCCATTCTTTAGGCCCTTCTTCTCCTACTAACCACTGTCTTATATCTCTCTATTCCCTTTCACCCCTAAGTTGATACAGTGAATTTGTACAAGTGTTTAACTAAGTCCCCCTCCCACAATTCACTCCTCAACTTCAATCTAATTTCAGACACACTCACGCTACTGAAACGGCTCTAACAATGAGCCGCTCTCTGCCAAAGGTCACTTCTCCCTGCTGATACTCCTGGATCTCTCTGTTGCTTTTTAATACTGTCGATCACCATCTTCTTGACTCACTTATGAGACACTTACAAACCTTGTAACACCCTTCTAGTTGGTATTCCTTTGTCTTGACTCTCTCCCCTGCAGTCTATCCAAACTTCTGCCGCTAGGCTTATCTTCCTTACACAGCACTCGTCTTCTGCTTCCCCAATCTGTGAAGTCCTCCACTGGCTCTCAATAATTAAATGAAAATCCTCATACTAACATATAACGGCCTCCATCATACTATTCCTCCATACATTCCTGCCCCGATAACAAAATATTCCCCTACTCGATATCTGCGTTCTGCCGGCGGTCTGAAGCTTTCCTCCTCACTTATTACTTCTTCCCAAATCTAGCAAAACGGGAGATACAATGGTCTTTATTTCCTAAAGGTTTTGAGTGTTTTTAAAATTTTTCATTTTTTGGCAAAAAATTTTGGTCCGGGGTCTAAGTTTTTTCACGTTTTCAGCCATATCTGGTGTCCCATGTAGCTTCCACAGCAGGCCTCCAATACCATTCCTTTTAACTAGAATGTTATGCTGGATGCTAAAGGAATTATTTCCTAAAGGTTTTTAGTGTTTTTACAAATTTTTATTTTTTGGCAAAAAAATGTTTGTTATTCCACTATTACTTTTATAATTTGAAGCTGTTTTATTGACGTATCCGATCTGTTGTTTAAAGAGTTACATCTTGTAACAGGTGCCTTAGAGAATACATTTTAATTTAGTTGTTTTAATTAATCATATTAAGTAATTACTCTGCAGATATCAAAGAGACACTAATGGATGAAATACAAGCTCTTGACCTAATATTTCTAGAAAGCTGTTTTTAAATCTAAATGTTGCCGAGATGACGTTTTGAATAATCATTGTGTGTATATTACCGTACTTGCTCGATTATAAGACGAGCAAATGCTCTGAAAAATAACCATCGTCTTATATTCGAGGTCGTCTTCTAATCAGACCTCAAATACTGGTCTGACTATAAGACTAAGATCCAGTTCCCCCGCAGCGCTGCAGGGGACCTGGATCCTCCTCTCCGGCAGCCGGTGGAGGTCTGCAACCTCCACTTTTGCCGGGGCTTCTATGACGGAGCACCGGTATCACATGACCTTCCGGTGCTCGTCCACAGAAGCCCCGGCGGAAGTGCCGGCAGCAGCTAAGGTTGTCTGCGCACATTGCACAGACCTCCACCGGCTGCCCCACTAGACACCAAGGAATCTGGAGCACGAGGAGAAGTCTAAAGAAGCACTGGTAAGTCGGGGGAGGGTAAGAGTGGCATATGGGGGGACTTTAAAGGGCTTTCTGGAGACAGAGTAGCATATAGGGGTTAAAAAGAATATCAGGGAGGCAGAGTGTCATATAGGGGGTTTTAAAGGAATATCAGGGAGGCAGAGTGGCACATAGGGGGTTAAAAGGAATATTAGGCAGGCTGAGTGGTATATAGGGGGGTATAAGGCATATCTGGGAGGCAGAGTGCCATATCGAGGGTATAAGGCATATCTGGGGTGCAGAGTGGCAAGTAAAAGGAGATAAAAACAAAAAATTCATTTTTCTCATAGTTTTTATTAAATATGAAAAAATACTTTACATGTGACTTAATATTTACTAATAAACTAGTATAACTAGTCTTATATTCAGGCCTTTTTCTTTTTTTCCTACATTAATATTAAAATTTTGGGGGGTCATCTTATAATCAGGGTCATCTTATAATCAAGCAAATTCGGTATATTTTACTCCCAGCCAGGACAGATTTTAAGCAATTTTACGATAAACAACAGCAAACTAGAAGCCTGTTGAGCAAATACATTTGACAATGGCTTCTATGGATAAGAACCATTCCCATTGGATTTGTCCCATGCATGTTTAAATCCCTCCACTGTATTAGCCTCTACCACTTCTGCAGGGAGGCTGTTCCACGCATCCACCACCCTCTTCGTACATAAAAAACTTCCTTACATTACATCTAAGCCTCTGACCCTCTTTGACGGTCAAAGAAGCCGCCAGCATGTCTGCTAGAAAAAAAAGCATTGATAAAATAATTGTGAATTGTGCATTTGTACAGAAGCAAATGACTATTGAAGTATATATTTTTCATAATTTTCCTTAAAAGTTGTATATTGGCCATCAAGGTTTGTAATAAATGGCTATTTAATCAACAATGTTTCTACAAATGTAAATTTATACTGTAGCGCCCTCTACTGGATTAAGTTAACCTCATTTATTTTATACAGAATTGGCATAGACGACCCCCTCATTCAACAAAAATGTTCGTATCAGGATTATTGTTCTGTCCAAGTAGGGTTAATAGTACAATTAACTCAAACTGATGACAAAATAAAATAGCTCTTAAGAAAAAAGGTGATACCCTTTACAGCAATTTGAGGATGGACTACCAATAATGGCTCTATTGGGGTACATCAGTTATTGCAGAAAGATATCTAAAACTGTGTTTGCGGGTGAGAGAGGTTGAGGGAGGGATGAGGTGAGAGAGTAAGGAAGGAGGGAGTGAGTACGTATGTATGTGAGAGTGTATATATAAATGTGTGTTAGCATGAATATGTTTGTACAAGTGTGTGTGTGAGAGGGAGTGTGTGTTAGCATGAATGTGTATGTGTAAGTGTGTGTGAGCATGAATGTGTATGTCTGCGTGAGCATATATATGTGTGTTTGTGAGTGAGCATGAATGTATATGTGCAAATGTGTGTTAGCATGAATGCGCATGTGTGTTAGAGTGTGTGTTAATGAGTATGTGTAAGTATGTGTGCCAATGCGTATGTGAGTTACTGGGTGGGGGGGTACAAGGGGCCACTTGGCTTAACCTGCCCCCCCACCCAGAAGATGCCAACCATACCCTGCTGTCACCCTTATAGTTACAACCAAAACCTCCCAGGGTCAAGAGCTCTCAGATACCTGATTATTGGTTTTCCAGGGATACACCCCCTGAATTTTAAGGTTTCTCTAATTAATATGTAAATATTAGTAGTGGTGCCCCTGAAAATAGAGTGCTGTGACCCTGACCTTTCAAGGATTTAAGATGGACAGGGTGTCTTTTTGAGCTTCTGCTGTGGAAAACACAGCATACCACTGTGGAATGTTAAAAGGCTATCATAATACTTTAAATCTCATCAGAAATGTTACTTATTAGACATCTATAAAAGTGATCTGATTTAAACATTTTAAGTTCCTCCTAAATTTAGTAAGTCTCAGCGTAGACTTGAATTCACACCCATATAGACCCAAACAAGTAAAGTACGCAGTGTCTCTAAGGGGTTAAAAGCATTTCCTTGTCTATTGTTCCGGAGGACTCCATACCTTCTCCTGTACGTACTCGTCTCAGCTCTTTTGATAACTTAATCCGTGTTATTATAAAAATAACAATGATTTCAGAGTCACTCAGGTACCGGGTTAATTAAGTTAGTAATAGAGATATCAAATAGCTGCAATGCCTTCAGCACAAACACCATCATGATCATTTAACATGTGGAAGGATTTCACAATAAACCACAAAAATATGTTACGCCATATGGAATATTTGAGATTTTTATCATTTAAGACAGCTTTTAAAAGTTGCAAATAAGTATTAGTTTTGCTCAGTCAAGAGTGGTCTTGTAGTAAAGGGCTAGCGGAAACATGGACCTCTACGCTCGCCGTACCTAGAGGGATGCTATCCATACCTTAACGACGGATCTTATAAAGGATGAAAGAGCTTTTGCATTGCCCAGTGGACCAGTGGTTTATAGGGCTGCATGCT
Source organism: Sceloporus occidentalis (assembly GCA_023333645.1). Lineage (NCBI taxonomy): Eukaryota > Metazoa > Chordata > Lepidosauria > Squamata > Phrynosomatidae > Sceloporus > Sceloporus occidentalis. The sequence goes on from JALMGF010000109.1 coordinate 2,724,414, forward strand.
TATAGATAGTGCCATGTCGGAGTGGCATACCTAGGTACTCTCCGGGTTTTACCCAGAGACGCCAGGTGAAGCATTGCTTCTCTGGGACACAATCCAAAATTGTCAGGTCGCGAAAGTTGGATTTAGACGCTCCCTGCCCATGGACATCTTCTCATCCCATCCCATACAAATATAAAGCGGTTGGGGTTAGGCCCACCGGCAACGTTGCCGGCCCCATCCACTGATGCCATTAGCCTACTGATGTCATTGGCCTTCCTGAAGAGTAAGTGTTTGAGAAGACACTTGCCTTGCCTTGCCTTGACTGAGCTGTCCATGTTCTTCCATAAACCATTACAATATATTTAATCTACTAAATCAGGGGCGTCCAACCTGCAGCCCTCCAGCTGCTGCAGGACTACATCTCCCATAATGCTCTTTCAGCTAAGGGGCAGGCGGAGGACGATGGGAGATGTAGCCCTGCAGCAGCTGGAGGGCCGCAGGTTGGACGCCCCTGTACTAAATCTTACATCCAGACTCTAAATGCAATCGTTCACATCACCAGAAGAGGGTGCGGAGAGTTTTGAAAATCAGGGCATTTAGCAATACATTGCAGAACATGGGACTGACTGTCCTGGAGAATAAATAACATTATTTAACCAAACAGAAAAATTAGAAGGCTGAATGGGGTGTTTAATCTAGATTAATTAGATTTTGCTGCGAGGCAGGTTAGGGTGGATAAGGGGTCATTGAGTCATTGTTTACCCAGAATGATGTAGACTATGATTCCACCATGACACAGCGTGTAGTCACTGAGCATACCTGGGAACCTTTGTGGGGTCCTCCTATTTCCTCCTCTGAAATGATTTAATCAACTGCTAGACTCTGGTGGAGGTAACAAGGCATCGAGTGAAGATTGGGCAAGCGAGAAAGTGGTCCATGAGTCCATTAACCCTACTTGAAGAAAGGCCACTGCTTTGCAGGCAAACAATTGATAAACCTCAAGAGTATAGGGGAATGCTGCTGGTGTATCTCAGGGGAAGACCCTTAGTAATGCCCATCATCAATGATTCTGGTCTATGGCTAGGGTGGCAGGTCCCAAGGGACACCCCTTGTGTTGCATTATCGGAGGTAACCAGATAGGTTCACTGATGGGTGCTGGTCAATGGGCCAGGGGTGATCAGAGATCTGCCCATTTGTACTACAGAAGTCTTTGTCTAACAAGCATAGCCTCCAACAGGGCCAGACTGTGGATGACTAAGGGTTCCTTGCATTACCAGAGTACGTGCTGGATACACTTGGCCACTTTTACGTTTTGATACTCACAGCCGGAAGCTGCACACTTCAGGTCCTGTTCTGCTGCTGGAGCGGCAGTATCTATTGGCCTTATTTTTCTAGGTTTGACTTCTTGGTTTTGTCTTTGACTTGAGTATTGGCATTGATTTAAATCTGTCTGCCCCGATCCTTGGCATTACTATTGGCTTTGAAAGAACCATGCCTGCTCCGGATTTAGGTTTGACCTTTAAGACTTAATTTAAGTCAAGGAGCTAAAACGCTGGTGGCCATAGTACTCAGAGATTCAAACCAAAGGAAACGTGACTGTTGGAAGAAGAAGAAGACCTTCTCCGTTTCAGACCAAGAGTCCATCTGTGAGGCTGTGAGGCAGATGATAGCGCAAGATTCATTTTTACCCAGACCAGAGCCACTTGGACCAGAGTCTACCCTTCTTTGACGAAGTCCTTCAAGTCCTACCAACGTTTATAGCCCACTTGGGCACCAAGACTCATGAGCCAGCTATGTGTTTATATTACTATATATAGTTTTATATAGGGCCGTTATATGGTCTATAATATACCTTCTAAATCTAATATGAAGTCATCATATATTTGTTTTAATGTTGCCTACTGTGTGTTTTCTTGGGCTCTTAATTGTTTTTTTTTTTGTAATTGTAGAGATTACGGTGATTTAATCCTAAAACTATGTTCGTTATATTAAATTTTTCCTGGCTCCGTGTCTTGTTAATTTACATCAGCCACGGTACGTAAGATAAATAGATGATATTGAATGACGGTGAGACCAAAGAATTTAATCATACTTTCATAACTTTAAAGTACTTCAATAACAGCCCAATAGACGGATGCAATTTAATTCGGTGATTATGAATTGGTTTTCCGGAACGAGCTGGATTGAAGTATTTTATTCTGTTGACTCCTGCTTAGAGAACGAGTGCTTTTAAGAATGTACTTTTAAATTACCTCCCGTCACCCTGTCTGAAATTCTTACTCCTGGGACAGGTGGTTTGAGGTAAAGAGACCCAAATCGCAAACGAACTACACACCCTCGAGAATAAGTTAAAAAAATCAAACATTTTTTGTTGTTCCTCTTGGAGTAAATATGAAATAGCAAAAAAACCTCAGCAGATCTCACATTATATTCCTTCCTCATAACATCACGTCAGTTTCCATAGCAACAATTATTGCCTGTTTGTATGTTACATGACAATTACGTGTTACTGGCAAAAATCGAAGGCAAACTTTTTTGGTAAAAAAAAAAAAGAAATAAAATAAATTATGGCAAAGGTTTGGCCGTTCAGTCAGCTGTACGGTCAACGATGTTCCTTATGCTCATTAGTGGGAAATTCCAGGCTCAGGCTGGAAAAAAACCCTCCCTCTTTGGTGGGTGTGGCTTAGTGAGGGGCAGGGTTTGCTATCTGTAATGGGGCGGGGCTAGTCCCACATATCTTAAATCTGTATGGGAGTGGGAGGGAGAAGGGTGGGGCTGCCAGTCCTGTAACCAGGAGACAGATCCCGGGCGACTTGGTGACCCGGAGAAGCAGCACTTCACTCAGAGACTCCGGAGACTTTCGGGAAGAGCAACTTTAAAGAACATGTTTAAAAAAATATCTCATGATCCTGTCCTTTGAAATCACAATATCATTAAACTCTTTACATTTTAGAGACAAGTTAAATATTTAGCTAATATCTGGTCATCTGTCTATAAAGCTGCAGTTCCACTAGCGATAATATATGTTCATTTATTTCTTTAGGTTTATGGCAAATCAGGAAATCGCTGAAGGAGGTAAAGATGGCACCGGCGCAAAAAAGCATCTCTGGACACGATCTATCCTGAAACCTGAGAAGTCCACCAGTAGAGTGATTATCCTTGAGTGTCCGCTCAACCCCAGGTGTCACTTCTGCCATCTTAGCACCCTTTGTTTTACTGCTTTGTTGTCTGTTGGTTCTTTATGTTATGTTATAGACTGATGTGTTGTTTTGTCACTTTAAAAAATGCCACAGCAAAGCTAGATTGCCAGAGACTCGGCTTTTTGATGTAGGGGGTGGTCGAGCCATTTGGCCACCATCCCCCCTTGAAGACTTCAGTGGGTCTCCTCTTCTGACCTGGTGCTCCCTTGAGTCTGGGAGGGAAGGAAGGGGCTGCATTGGGGACCTGGTTTCCCTGTGGCCCTAAAATCACTTGGAGCCCTTGTCCCCTTTTCTTCACCGACAGTGGGAGTACGAGTGTTTATGATGTGAAGGATGTTGATTGTACAATGATATGCCTGAATATATCGTGAAGCTGTTGAGGTCTTCTGCGCATGCCTGGATATGAAATGTATGTCTAGTCTATGAATAAACCTCAATCGAGTCTCCCATATATAAAGCTATTATTACGAATGTTTTAGGGCGAGGCAACGCTCATAACTCATGATGCTGCGGCAGATTGGCGGCTCCCACAAACGGCGTAACAGAAAATAATAGCGACTTATATACAGATTGACATTCATATGTTTACGGGTAACTCCTCATTTCAAGATCCACCCCATGAAGACAGAACACAGGAGACCGCACTGAATTTCTTCATCTATCAAGCAGTGAATGCACCTTACTGCAGGGTTTAGCAATTTTACCTATAGAACTATATTATATATATATATATATATATATATATATATATATATATATATATATATATATATATATATATATATATATATTAGGGATGCACTGAAATACACACTCATTCATTTACTCATTCACAAAAATTAATTCACTCCTTCATTTACTCATTCATTCCCTCATTCACAGATATTAATCATTTAGATACTCTTTCATTCCCTTTTTTTTGCTGATTGCATTAACCAGTAATGAAGTTCGGTGATGATTTTTCAAATGTTTTTTTTAATTGTTCTCGGAGGCAACCTCCTAATACCCTCTGTAACAGTCGAAAGAAGCATTGTGCATGCGCGGGGGGGGGGGGGGGGCGACTGCAGACCGAACACACCTTGCATGTATCATTGTGCCCCTCTTTCCTCTCCTGATGCCCCGCTTTTCAAGGATCTCAGAATGTTTGCTGGGTATGAGGGTATCACAGGGTAGCACAGCCCTAAAAGCCCCGATAATGTATAATTGTAACACTGTAGTCTCTTTAAGGCTTTACTCTGTTATATAGGTCGAAATATCAAAAGGTCGCCAAGCCCCATAAAAATATTTTATATGAAACAATAAAAGAGGCTACACACCATGAAAGAAGGGTACCGGGGTGGCAGACGTTCCACCCAACATCTCAAATGGCTTTACTTGGATCCTTTATGTTTTTTCGTGGCCAGCGGATAGCTGTTTCTAGCAGAACTTCCACCGAAAATGGGGAAAAGTCTGCGGGATAAAAAATATCAGGAAAGAGAGAGAGGGGATAGAGATTTAACAAAGTACAGGAGAGAAGTTAATTGTTAGAGCAGAGGCCATAATTTAAAAGCAGAAAAGTCCGACGATTAGATGGAATGGAGTTTTAACTTACTGACAAGATGGTAAATAAGTGGAACAGCTTCCCAGCAGAAGTGGTAGAGTTTAATAAGGGAATCCTAAGAATCTGCCCCTCTCAGGGTCTCTGCCCCATTCTCAGGGTCTTAGGGCGAAGGGGTAGATTCTCAGGGTAACACATCTCGACCTGATCCCCTCTTATTCTACACTGCTGTGATCACATATAAAGTGTTAGCCACCAGTACGCTATAGATGATATCCCTGCTTGAATGCAGGTGGCTCCATCAAGTGTATCTTCAAATAATGACAAGTCAAGGTTTCCATGGGAACCGGTATTAAAGCCATTTGGGTAACACATTTGGCGAATCAATACTTAGAATCTTCACAATGGGAAGCCAATCAGCATCACAGGGAAGCGCACACTGCACAATTTTGTCCCTCTCCTCCCCTCATACTCCAACGCTTATTCCCTATGGATGTGCAGTGTATCCAAATGACCGGAAGAGGGCTATTCCAATTTGTTGTGACGTCAGTCGGGAATCATTCCTTCCCTTTCCGGTGGGCGGGGTTTCGCCTCCCGGTCGGCTCTCCGTGATTCCGATCCCAGGAAGAGGGGCAAACATACAGAGGGGGAGGAAAGGTGGGCGGCTATGCTAAGGGCCGCTTCCGCTCTGCAGGATTTGGTTAGCGACACTTGGCGAGCTTGAGGAGGAGAGGCCCGAAGCTGGTGGGTGCCGTGTGAGGGGAGAAGGCACTGGGCAGGGTCGGGGGGCACGGCTCGGTTCATGGACCCCCTGGGGCCTGGAAACCACACGGTGTCTGGAGCCCCCTAACATGTCGGGATAATCCCTGAGGAGAGAGGCGGCCGCACCCACAGGATAAGAGGCCATTATACCGCGCGGAGGTCCCCATACCGTGCGGGAGGATTACTCGGCTGCCTGGTGTTATTTTAATCTAGCGCTTTACTCGCCTGAAGATGTCGGCCAAGGTGCGGCTGAAGAAGCTGGAGCAGCTGCTCCTGGATGGGCCCCAGAGGAATGAGGGGGCCCTGAGTGTGGAGACCCTGCTGGATGTGCTCATCTGTCTGTACACGGAGTGCAACAGCTCCACGCTGCGCAGGGACAAGTATGTCAGCGAGTTCCTCGAGTGGGGTAAGTTTGCAGGGAGTGTGTGTGGGGGGTGCTGGCTGGCTAAACGTGATGGGAGTGACAAGGCTTGTGACAGTCATTGATGCCTATGGGCACCACAACCCCTGCTGCATACCTCTCCTCTGTGGCTAATGCCAACGATAGAGCCCTGAGCAAAGCTGAGGACAAGAGTGTGGCCAGTGGTCACCCTAATCAGGGGCAGCTGGGGCTTTAGGGATGATCCTTGATCTAGGAATTAAGACAGGGTCCTGTGATTACACCGAGCTATGGTGGCCAGTGGGTTGAGGATGCCTTTGTGGCCGGTAAGTGTTCCGGTATCTTTAGGCACCTAGGTCATCGTGTACAGATAGGGTTAAACTCTTGTACCCTGGGTCTGGCTGGGAGGCTTCTGCCGATTGTGCCGAATAATTATCTCAGAGGCCATCAGGCTGTTAGGGTGGAGTCACGCAAGCTGGCCAGGGGCTTGTAAAGGAGGAAATGGCCTAGGATAGTTATGCCAACACATGATGGCTCTGGCGTGGCTACTAGACTGGCAGGAACAGTATGATTCTAAACGAGAATATCGAGATAGATCATCGGTGGCTCCCTTTCCATGTTGTTGCATGGCTTTTGAAGCTTTATAGCCTTAATAAAGTATCCGTCGTTTAATGCATACTTTGTCATAAACCCCCCCTCCTCTGTGAAATCTACCCTGATGTAGTCTTCGCTTCTTAATAACGTCTTAAAGTTTTACAGCTACTTGCCGAGAACTTCTCCGGCTTCCTACGTTTGCTGTCGGGACTCCGTGGTGAAGAATCATTTTAGTCTATTTAATAATATATGCAATCAAAATAATGGTTATTTCTAAACGTCTTTAATGTTTTCCGGTTTCAGCTTTTAAATGGAATCTCCTGTCCTGCATGAATAATCATTTTCTTTCGTTCCTATGCTTATTGTGATCACAGACGTTCCATTATGGAGAGAGAGATCACATGTGACAGCGGATATGATCACATGATTGCATATACTGTGTATGTATACCTATATATACATATAATTGGTATTTTGCATTAATATCAGGGCCGGGCCGGACGTAGGAGGCGGGTAGCGCCTGATATCTCGCCATCGGCTCTGTTCCCGGCTGGTTCCCCCTCTGCGGAGGTTGCACGGATTGCGTTGTGGTTTCTCGCTTTGGGTGTGACGATAACTTCTAGCTGTTGTGTTTGGAACCAGATATGGAATTCCCAGGTAGAACGCAGTCCTGCCTGTACACTCGGGCTTTATTGTGCAGTCCCGATGTTGAAGTGACGCGGTACGTTCCTTTCTTTGGTGGCGATCGCACACGTGAAGCGTGGCTAGATAAACAGCCGACAGACGCATACAGCTGAATAAACAGACTGATGACGGGGCGCAGCAGGGGCAAACCTTCCCGTCTCAGCTGAGTGGCAGATTCCAGCAAAGGAGTGATTGAACTTACTAGATGGATGTAAACATTTGGTTCGGCCATCGTGAGGCCGTCTCCTTTGTGTTAATGGATACCCCTTGGCCGTGTTTCCTTAAGCCCTGGCGCCAGATATGTTGGCCATTGCTCTGACAATCGTGTAAATGGCCAGAGGTCGCGCCTCTCGCTGCGATCCCTTCTAACGGTTTCATTATTTTGTTAAAGGGACGCTCCAGCCGTCGAATGCACGTTAATGCGAATCATGTCTGAGAGGTCCCTTTAAATTGGCCTGATGTCCCACTTGCAAATGAACGAGGGAGTGTACAGAATTCCCCCCCATGCGCTTTTGCCCTTTTGTCTTGCGCCCGATATTCTTATGGCTCTACAACCTCGGCGGCCGGCGGTCTATCGAGACCTCCCTTGAGCTTAGCACGCGTGCGCATAGGTTTTGTGTGGCCAAACACATTACCTGCAAGCCGAGGTGGGCACCAAGGCAAATGCATGGTGGGAGAATTTGCCAAGTGGGACCGGTGTCCATTTACAGGGGGACGCTCGGCTGTCTATACATTAAAGCGCGTATGATTTGCGGCGTGACGCTCTGAACGGTATCGGCGTAATACGCGGCTCCGAGCTGGATCCGGTAAATCAGGACTGCCGAGCGCAGCTGTGCTCTTGCATGGACTACTCCGCGGACGCTTCCCGTCCGCCCTGTTTCTGGATATCGTCCTCCGTGTTTCTGGAATGCGTGTACGCCGGATAAAATCCGTGGCTGTATATATATATATGACAGCTGCTTCCATAAAATATGACAGGAAGCCGGAGCTTTGAATGCAGCGCTTGCCGCTGCAGCTTCCCGCTTCTCCTGGCTTCAGCGTTTTTGTATCGAAACGTATCTTTAGAAAAAAAACCCAAAAACCTTCCTCAAACTTGTCTCCATCATAACTTTCTTTTTGCTGGGAACAGGTAATTGTCATGTGACATAAAAGCAGGCTGCTGACAGGTTGTTGCCATAGAAACCCACAAAGGTTTCTGTTTTGAGATCACGCAGAGGAAATAAGTGTATTTGCTTAACGAATTACAGGGTGCAATTAAGGTTGAACAGCACCGTTATCAGAATGATTCCGATAACACAGAAGTGGCAGAATATTTGATATATGATATTATGATATATACTGATATGATATTATAATATCAGAATATATTGTATATATATTACATTCTGATATTATATCCTGATATTATATATACAATTACAATATAATACATTCTGATATAATATATTCCGATATTATATATATATATATATATAGAATATATTCCGATATTATATATCCTGATATTATATATATATATATATATATATATATATATATATATATATAATATATTCTGATATTATATATCCTTATGATATATAAAAATATTATGATAATATGGTATATATAAATATTATTCTTTTGTTCAATGTATCCAATGCGGTAGTGAAACCTACATAATCCTGCTTTATTATCTGTGTGTTCAGGCCTTGCCGCTGCTAATCATTTAGTGCAGTAACCGTTGGGATGGCCTTTTCTACAAAATCCACTGGAATCGTCTCTGCGAGAGGCAGGAAATTTTGTTTCCTGTTTATATGGCTAAGAATAAGACTAAGCGGCCGGGGGGGGGGTTGGCTGCTCAGACCCTTATCTGCCTGTGAATAGGAAGGCGTTCACAAATTATGATATAACCGTTCCCGTTTAAATACTTTTTAAAAAGCTTCCTTTAAGTGGCATCTTAAAAGCCTCCCGTAAAGCGAAGAACTTTTCTTGCAGTTCAAAGCGTGTTTGTCTTTAACTCAATAGATCATTAATAATAAAAGTTGAGCAGACTAAAGGGACGGTTTACTGAAGGAAAATGCATATTAAATGACTTAAAGGACTTTAATATGCATTCTTCTTCTCCCCCCCCAAAAGGCGCTTTCCTGCGGTAGAAGCTGCAGCTCTGCATCTGCCGCCCTCCTCTGTGGTCTAAGGATTCCTGCCGCTGGTTGAAGCAGCCAGTAATGTGGCTCCCATTGGAATAAATGGGGGTGCTTTCTGCCCTCCCCTTAGCATTCTACCCGTTTATCCCCATTGTTAGTCCCCAAACGGCCCACTTGCACTGAGGAGGCTGTGACAGCGTAAGACGCAGATCGTCTCTATGTCGTATCTCTGCACCCTGTAGACGGCGCGGGTGGCTAGGGGTGCACTGCCTTGGCCTAGGGCGATATCATACGATCTAGTAAATATTTGCGATGAATATCCTGAGAGGAGCGCGTGGGGGAATTATACTTTTATGCACACTTGGGAATATTTAAATTCATATTAAAGTCGCGCGACGCGGAACAGGAGACCGTGGAATAAACGTATAGAATCTATAGGGGAACGTCTTCAGTCTCTCCGCGGGGGGTAAAGCATGAATAAGTGAACGACCGTAATGCGAACGGCATGGAGATTACGGGGGCCGGTAAATGCCCGTGCGTTTTCGTTCGGTGGAAATGGACTCGTTAATATTTAATAAGGCTAATGCATTCTAAGCATGGCTCTCGCCATTGTTTAAGGTCACGCAGATGCCCTTATTTCATACATTGAGTTCTCGTAGATAATCAGGAAGCCTGCGAGGGGACAAACTTGCGTTGGGTTTTGCTGCGCTCCATAGTCGGACGACGCTTGCGTAAGCTAAAGAACACATTCACAAACCATTTACTAACCCCCCCCCCAAAGCCTCTAAAGCTGCACAACCTACGTTATTTATGACACCTGGCTCTCCAGAAGCTAATTCCACCGCATTATACGACTGTAAATATAATAAACGGCATAGAAGATATGCGGATATTGATTCCGTGAGCCCACTACTTTCACTTTTTTTTTTTTTCTTTTTCTTTTTTCTTTTCTCTGAAATTGGTTAAATGAAAAGATCAAAAGACTCATTGAAACCATCTGGGAATTTTATATATTATATATATATATATATATATATATATATATATATATATATATATATATATATATATATATATATATATATATATATAATTAGTTCAATGCTTACAAACGGCGTAATATCTACACTAATATGATGCCCTTATTATAAATTCACATTTTAATGCAGTGTATTGTGGTTTCCAGCTTAAAGTTTAAATGAAATGGCTGGAAAAATATTTTTGTTTTTTATTGCATATTATGGCAATTTACACCGTACTGTTTGATAAAATGATCCATATATTTTTTTTATTAGTATTTTTAAATCAACTTGGAAATTGCATTTTTCTGTAAGATTAGTTGTAACCTCATTGTAAATAATTATATATATATATTTTTTAATGGTATAATGCATAGTTTTGCACGTTATTAGCCGTATAAGTCCAACTTCCTGTGATCTGCTACTCGTTATGTCCTGTTTATTCATTGTACAGCGCCGCGGAATATGATGGAGCTATGCAAAGCAATAAATAACACTTGGGGATATATATATATATATATATATTATATATTATATATATATATATATATATATATATATATATATATGAACCCAGACCCTTGTAACCATCCTTAAACCAGCCCAGAAGGAAGCCCTGGCCTAATAGTACTTAGAAATCATACATCGGGTCACCTGTGTTCAAGCAGGGTTGTCCGCTGTGAGATAAGATAATCATTTAAAGCGGGGGGGGGGGGTTGTACAAATGATTTAGAAGGCACCTTCATATTCCGCAGGGCGGTACAATGGATAAACAGGACTTGACAGGTAGTTCATCCCATAACAATTTTGATTTACAGAAACAAAAGGTGAGGAGGGCCCTGCTCCAAAGAGCTTACAATCTAATCTAGTTACCATATCTCATGTCTTATAAACGGTATTAAATGCGTGTGGTGATTTATCATAAGGCCGACAGGTAAAAATATTTCTTTATTGTTCCGGTGGGGATGGTTTTATGGCTGGGTGCCTGCGGCGGGATGTACATGAAGGGGGGGGGGGTTGCATTAGATAACACACTATAGATCATAGAACAGTTTTAGGTTTCCAGCGAGCAGATTGTTCTAAAAGTGATTGAAAGCTCTTTTTTTTAAATAGTTTTTATATATTTAATAACATTTTTTTTTGTAAAGGGACTACATGTTGTAAAAAATCCTTTTGTTTTCTGTAGATCTAAAGTGGCTTTTTAAGAGTTTCTTCCCCGTTTCCATCTATAGATCAAAATGTTTGGTTAATGACTTTCGAAGGAGGAAAGTTCTATAGAGCCAATGGGGAGACCCAGAGGATGGCGTTTTCCCCGAGTCTGTTTTTTTTGGTACCTCATCAAGCCGTATAATAACAATGTTTTCCCAGCGCAAAGGAAATAGCGGAGGAGAGAGAATGCCGGATAACGAGGGATAAAAAGGGAAAGGAACCAATGTTTGGAAGGAAGGGATACAGAAACTTCTAAGCTGCCAAGAATGGAAGTCGTGGAGAAAATTGAGGTTCTTATCCTCCCAGATTTCCTTCTTTTTTACGATTCCATAGAAATCTAACTAGACCCACGAGTTCGCTGGAGACCTTATCCAAGGACACGTAATACGGAGCTCCCCGCCGTGCCCTGTTAAACAATGAATGTCAACCGTTTGCTGCCACCAAAGTGATTGCTTCCTTTTTCCTGTCCGACATACTTCCTGGTAAAATGTGCTTAACCGCCTCGCGACCAGATGGAGCCCCGGTGGCCCGCGGGACGGAGAGGTTAAAGGGAGACACAGAGCATTAAAAATGTATCAGGTCTCCTTTCTAGAGGTAGAGATCCTCCCTCGGACATCTGCCAGGCGGGTCGATGGTCCCGTTGTCCGCGCTTCCCGCTCGCCGAGAGGATTCATCCATTATATTCGCGCCAGCTGTCGGCCAACCCTGCCTGCAACAAATCAAAAAAGGTTTTACGGTCCTCCGGCAGAGAGCTTTTACAAGAAACGCACTCCTGTAATGGTTTCCATCCAAATGATGTTTATCTGATTATCATCCCCAAAAAAAAAAAATGGTGAAAAACACCAAAAATCAACCCTAAAAAAAAAAAAACCAGGCGTTAAGATTCTCCTTGGAAGCGATGCTACAAATCCGTCCGACGAATAATCACTTAGGTCCCAAAGTGTAGATACTTAAGAAAAGGAGGAATTTTCCCCTTAATGAGTCCTCCTCGAAGTTGGACTTTCCTGCCTCTCTAAGCTCTTTGGTGCCCAGGGGCCGTTCTCGGATCACATGGTCAATTAGAAGCTACTTAGACTTTTAATGGCTATGGGGGGGTGACGCTCGCTCCACGGTCTTCAAGTCCTAATGGCTTTCGGTTAATTCCATCAGAGCGCTCAGCGGCTTCAAATACGTTATCGACGAGGACGAGGAAGCGTCTTCTGGAAGCTGGAGATAGCCGCCCGCGCTCGTCGTGTTCCGCCTCGGTTTAGGAGACCTCGGGGGGGGGGGGGTCCAGAAACGCAGGAGGAAGCGACCGTCCGGAGCCGATTAATTATTATTTATTGTTTTATATAGCGCCATCAAATTCCGTAGAGCTGTACGATGGGTAAAATCCGTAAAAATTTGTACAATCATTCCCTTAAGGGGTTAATGTTCGCTTTAATTGTTTTCTTAAGAATAAAGGAAGAGCCTAGTGGTGCGTTGAGCTTGGCATATTAAAGCGAGTTGTTGTTGTTGTTGTTCCCAGATACTCGGCCCACCGGGGGCCACGTGTCTTGGCCAGATAGGCCACTCTCCGACGGGAGCGGATGCGTAGCGACAGCCGGGAGGGGGCCGGGGACAGCCGAGTGAATAATTGTGATTTACTCTGCAAGGTTCCTCATACAATTCTTTTATCATTTTAGTGACGGTTGTCAACCTTGTCATATCCGCGTGGCTTATCCGAGGCTACGTCCGGGGGGCCGCATCACGCCGGCGTTCCTAATGGTGCAGAGACTTACATAGAGGGCCACAAAACCTTTCCCGGCAGCTCCTGTCGAGCTAAATAAACTCTGAGTGTTCTGTGCTCGACCTCTAGATTGTAAGCTCTTTTGAGCAGGGCAGGGTTTCTGTAAGTCAAATGATGTTATATTCCGCTTGTTATGTCCTGTCTGCCCATTGTACAGCGCTACGGAATATGATGGCGCTAAATAAATATGTGCTATGCCCCAGTAGAAGTCCCTTTGCGTGAGTAGGGAGAGGCCGATGGAGATCTAGCTCTCTAAGAAGGGTCTCTGTGCCGGGCGGTGTAGATGGGATGTGCGGCCGGGCAGAGGAAATATCTGATCTATGGATCTGCGTTACGGCAGAATGACCAGGAAAGGGAGGAAACAGAACGTTCTGCGTGCAGCTGCAGCCAAGGAAGCAAACAGGATGCGGGCGAGTGTTTCCAGGAAGTCACCGTGTCCATCGTAGTTACTGGAGGAGATACGAGGACCCCTAATCCTTCCTACCCCCTAATCCTTTGTATTTACCCACTACCCTTCAAAAGTTTGGGGTCACTCAGCTGTTTTCATGGCTTCTAATCATCAATTAAACTTTTAAACTTATGCCATTGGAACCCAGGAGTTATAAAGGGCCATTGGGACACGAGTGATGGGAGTGATAAAGGGCCATTGGGACATGGGAGTGATAAAGGGCCATTGGGACATGGGAGTGATAAAGGGCCATTGGGACACAGGAGTGATGGGAGTGATAAAGGGCCACTGGGACACAGGAGTGAAGGGAGTGATAAAGGGCCATTGGAACACAGGAGTGATGGGAGTGATAAAGGGCCATTGGAACACAGGAGTGATGGGAGTGATAAAGGGCCATTGGCACACAGGAGTGATGGGAGTGGTAAAGGGCCATTGGGACACAGGAGTGATGGGAGTGATAAAGGGCCTCTGTACGCCTATGAAGAGATTCCATTAAAAATAGTTTCCAGCTACAATAGTCATTTACAGACATTAACCCCGTCTGCGCTGGATTTCTGATCCATTTATTTTAATGGACAAAGTTTTTTTTTTTTTGTCTCTCTCCAAAAACAGCAGGAATAAACATCTAGTTGCCCGTTTTTCCTGCTGTAACGACTAAAAACCTAATCAGTTGTTGGTCTCATCTTAGATTCAGGACCATATATACCTATCCCATTCCCATATATATTAGTCTCTACCACTTCTGCTGGGCTTCTGTTCCACTTATCTACCACCCATTTCAGTAAAGTAAAACTTCCTTACATCGGCACCTGATTAGATTAAAGAATGAAAGGCTGTTGCGCGTTCCTGGACTTGCTGCGGCCGTCCCCTCGCTTTCCCGTGAGGACTCTCCGATTATCCTCCCTTCTCCCTATAAATCCCGCCAGCGTTGGCGTCTGACGGCGCAGGGGAAGCGTGTTGGCCGTGCGGGGGTTTTGCTCGCACACGGATGCCGTTCTCTGCGTGTTTTGTTCGGGGAAGGATCACCTTGGCATTCTTTCAGACACATTTGTCACGCGCTCAGACAATGGGACTTCGCCCCGGTTGTTTTGTGCCGCTGCGTGCCGCGGCTGGGTGTGCCGCACGCCTGCGCGTCATCTGTCGACTTTTAAAGAGCAGAATGACCAGGCGGCTCCTCCACGCCCGCACCGCGGGGCGATTACCAGCGCGGCGATGCGTGCTCGGATTCCATCGTTATACGAGACGCAGCACCTATAGCGAGCGTTACAGAGTGAACCATCGCACACGCTTACTTTTTTGAGATGCCCTTTGGATAATTCCAGAGCCTGCACCGGTTTATCCGCTCACTTTCGCTTCCTTTCTATATTTTAGTGTTCCTTATTGTCATGGAAACAAGTTCCCGGTCCCGGTATATATATTTATACAATAGGTGTGTGTGTATATACATATGTTACATTACTGTTCAAAAGTTTGGGGTCACTTCGCTGTTTCCATGGAAAACAAGGACATTTCCGGCTGTAACGTAATCATAAAAGGGTTTTCTAATCATCAATTTGACTTTTAAACTTAACCTTGGATCAGCGAACACAACGTGCCATTGGCACACAGGTGTGATGGGAGTGATAAAGGGCCATTGGCACACAGGAGTGATGGGAGTGATAAAGGGCCATTGGGACACAGGAGTGCTGGGAGTGATAAAGGGCCATTGGGACACAGGAGTGCTGGGAGTGATAAAGGGCCATTGGAGCACAGGAGTGATGGGAGTGATAACGGGCCCTTGGAACACGGGAGTGATGGGAGTGATAAAGGGCCTCTGTACGCCTATGAAGAGATTCCATTGAAAATCAGCCATTTCCAGCTACAATAATCATTTACAACATTAACCCCGTCTGTGCTGGGTTTCTCATCCATTTCATGTTATCTTAATGGGGAAAAAAAATAAAAATCTGCTTTTCTTTGAAAAGCAGGAAAGTTTGTAGGTGACCCCAAACTTTTGGAGAGTAATACAAGGGACGCTCGTGCGAGAAGTTCTCTGCGTTAAGTGGTCAGGTGGAGAAGTATAATAAATGCTCAGCCCCCGTAGCGCTTGTAACGGCCGCTTTGGGACGTTTGCGGGTTGGTTTTGCGTTTGTCTTTCTTTTAAAATAAGTTGACTCTAAACCCTCCTTCCAAAGAATGAGACGAATGTCCCAAGTTAGAGCGGCTGCCGTTACGGCGCACCGCGGCATTCTTTCTCCGCCTCGTGTATCATCGATTTAAATATTCCATAAACATGTCCGGTTTTATTTGTGAACGTACACCTTTAATTACAAACATCTCTTTAAAATATTGTGGTTTTCTGTTTTCAAAACATTTTCCCGTGAATACAATAAACTTAATTACCTCCTTTATTGGCTGCGTGGGGTGCTATAGAAAATCCCTCCGTATTCTAATGATGATGGTGATTTCTGTCAAAGAGATCTTTTTAATAAAAAAAAAATGCCCGTTTTGTGTTTCTGCCCTATTAGTTAAGCGGGGGGTGGGGGGGTATTTAGCACTGCATTGCCTCCCTTGACTTGGGGTAAACCTTCCATGGTGTTCCATTGTAATCTGGTATCTTCCTTTTGGGTGATATTGACGTCTTGGGGTGCGTCGGATGGACGTTTCCCTGCTTCTAGACGATGATGATGAAGGGATGGAGCGCGGTGGGGTCAGGCAGCGGAAAAGGACCGTGTTATACGACGCGCATGCGCCTCTCTGATATGTCTGTTTTCCTGTCCGCAGCCAAACCGTTCACGCACACGCTGAAAGGGATGCAGCTTCACCGCGAGGACTTTGAAATCATAAAGGTTATCGGAAGAGGGGCGTTTGGAGAGGTAAGCGGGGGTGCCGGCGTGGACAGATCACCACCAAGCAGACTGTCTCAGTTATTTGATAGCCGTGTCTTTTATTATTATTTGGTTGGGTATAATTGAGATCACGCGAATGACTTGTCCTGCTGGGGGCTTCACCTCTTTGCCACTCTTTAAAATGACTTAGAGGGCAACCGGGGCTCCCGTCAGGCAGGGTCCCCCTGAAACGTTGTGCCTGGACATATAAATGACCCCTACATCTTCAGCATCTTTCTTAATGTGTAAAAGGAAAGAGAGACAAGTACCCGTTAACCAGGTGTGATGGTTTAGAGCCGCTAAGGGCTGCATTGGCAGACGGCGCCCGAATCCTCGCTGCGTCTGCCTTCCTCGTCTTTCCAAACATGCCGGGTCCATTGTCTTTCCAGGAGCCGGTGGGTTTCGGTTAATAAGACCCTCTGAGCCTCCACGAGTTTGGGTGACTTAACGTTCTTTTCCTCGTTGGCCAATATACCTGTATGCTTTTTCATCATTCATTCTGCCGAACGCAGTAGTAGTATCCGTTACACCGCCAAGATTGGATCATGGAGGTTCCCTTTAACCCTCTTTAGACAGGAGAAGGTGCTTCACGTTTCCGTCCTCGTTTCCGTAGGTGGCGGTGGTTCGGATGAAAAGCACGGAGCGTATATACGCGATGAAGATCCTGAACAAATGGGAAATGCTTAAGAGAGCAGAAGTAAGTATCGCCTCTCGCTCGGATCCGCACCTCGCCTCCCACGCCTTGGGGCGCGCGTCTTAGAAAGCGGTGACCCAGTTTCTGTCGACCCTTCCGGGCATACGTCGCTTGCCTGTCTGGCCTTGAGTTGGCGATGACGACGGCCCCCGTGGCTGCGTGTATGCGGGGCAGGCTCTGTTCCGTCGTGGGTCATTAACCCTTTAACCGATACTGTACATCGATAATGAGAACGAGACTCGTACGAACCCTTCCAGCCCTACGACCCTAATGTTTTGAGGATAAAACCAAGCCAAATGTTTAAAGGCAGGCCCCCGACCCTTACTGGATTTTCCGGGTTATTATCCTCTGATTTTGATTGCCTCTGCTTCCACCCACCCAGACAGCATGTTTTCGAGAAGAGCGAAACGTGTTGGTAAACGGCGACTGCCAGTGGATTACCACGTTACACTACGCCTTTCAGGACGAGAATTATCTGGTAAGCGCGACCTTATTCACTTTGACGTTAAACCATCCCTCAGGTCCGGGGGGTAGTTCTCAAATCCTTCACTTTGGGGTTCGATTAACTAAATCACTCTATCGCCGCGTTTCAGATTTTATTGTGTGATATACTTAAAAACGCACATTACGTGGCGCTCTAACGCGAGATTCTAATTCTAATCTACGCAATTAATTTACCCACCCTATTTATTCCTCCTCGTCGGTAGAAGCTTGTTCCGACGGGCTTGGTTTGACCGGGGAAAGAATAGGTAGAGGACTTGTTTGCCACAAATGCCCTTTCTTTTAACCCCTTAAGGACAATGGGCAGTCCCTAAACCCATTGAAAACGATGCATTTTGAGCCCGTACATGTTACGGGCTTTGTCATTAAGGGGTTAATCTTTTTAATATTTTTTTCAAATCGGTTGAATTAATAAACAAAACAAAAAACCCATAAAGCACGCGGTTTAAGCCCCATTTCTGCCTTTTATTTTTTGTTGCCCGAACAGACAATTTAACCCCGTTTTCTCTTCTGTTTTTTTTTTTTTTGGCGCAGTACCTAGTGATGGATTACTACGTAGGGGGGGACTTGCTGACGCTTCTCAGTAAATTTGAAGACCGTCTACCTGAAGACATGGCTAAATTTTACCTCGCCGAGATGGTGCTGGCCATCCATTCCATTCATCAGCTGCATTACGTGCACAGGTGAGCCGGAAGACGACATTCCCCCCTGCGGAGATCCCTGCAATCGCCCTGTCCTATAAAGAAGCCCGAGGATTTAAATCTGTAAACCTTCGGTCGTTACGAGTCCGGACGTGTACCCCTACAATGTGCAGATCTGCTTTGCTTAGTAGAAGAAAGAGCCAGGGATTTATTCAGTTCCATAACACAGAGAGGTTTAAAAGGTCACCTGGGGTCATTATCCATCAATAAACAAGCCTGAAGCCAGCAATGCCCCATCTCGTTGTCTTATTGCCCAGTCACCTCCATCCAGCCGCCGTAACCCCCAGGTTGCACCGTCTGATGGGGGGGGGGGGGGGTAGTTTGCCCACGGACTGTTTTATGAGTTGCAGATTGTGCCATGAAACCCACCCGGTGCCATGTATTCCTTACTCCTGGCACTTAAGGGGTTAACCAACACAGTTTTAGTTTTTTTTGTCTACTTCCACGGGGATAGCTTCTTGTGACAATTCTCCTGTTAGCTTTTGTCAGGCTTAAGAGATCTTAAAACAAACTAGTTGATAACCTAAAGAATGTTACTAGACGCTCGAGACCCGGGCCTCGCACCGGTTGCGAAACTCTTGCGAAATAGTCTGCCCCTTCGTAGCTCGACGCGGTGGGGCTATTCAGTAACCCTTCAAACCCCACTCCTCAAGCAGGAAAACTCGTCGTTTGTTCCTAACGCCGTAATATAGTCTCCCCTGTTTCCCTTTTAATCGGCAGGTTTAAAAAAACCTTTTCAGTTCAGGGCTTCCGCCTTAACCCCTTCACGACTTACATGTACGGGCTCACAAGACATTGTGATAGGTTTAAGGACAACGGGGTTAATGATCTGATTTCTGTTTCTTTGGTTTAAGCCAGTTAGTTTACTACCGACATAAAGGAACTGTCCCGCTTTTAAAGTCTTATTTATTATCCATACTGCATGCAGACCGAGAACTTAATCCCTATGGACTCCAGTTTAGCCTCAGCAGTCCTTCCACTATGGACTTGCGCAATAAAAAAAATAATCTTGGGTTTCCCTTTAAATGTCATCATATGGGTAGGAGAGATTTGGGACACATTGATCATCCCGAGGTGGTCTTCCCATGAAATCTGAGCAACGGCATTGAACTCCCTTTTGGTTTTAGTAAGGACGGTGGCGTATAATGCGCATGTTCATATAACCATACAGTTGATCCTTTTTGCACGAGCAAAAGACCGGCAGCCGTAAATGCGCGTACCCTTATTTCTATAGCATGTTGGGTCGGCTCCGTACGGCGTGACGTTAATTGTTTGTGTTACACGTGATCATCGCGTGTTTTTTCCTCTGCAGAGATATAAAGCCTGATAACGTCCTCCTAGACATGAACGGACACATCCGCCTAGCAGACTTTGGCTCGTGTCTAAAGATGAACGATGATGGAACTGTAAGTACTGACTCTATGTAAATGCTTCGCACTTTGTGCAGTTTAGGTATTTATAGTAGGATTACTCGGAAGACGATGCTTTTCGATTTCTTTGGACGTAGTATAAATACACCAGTTTCTATAAACTGACGTTCGCAAGTTTGTGGTCACTCGGCTGTTTTCATGGAAAACAAGGACATTTGTGGCTGGAACATCATTACAAAAGGGTTTTCTGACGATCAATTAGCTTTTTACAATTAAACTTGGATCAGCGAACACAACGTGCCATTGGAACACAGGAGTGATGGGAGTGATAACGGGCCCTTGGAACACGGGAGTGATGGGAGTGATAACGGGCCCTTGGAACACGGGAGTGATGGTTGTGAGAACGGGCCCTTGGAACACGGGAGTGATGGGAGTGATAACGGGCCCTTGGAACATGGGAGTGATGGGAGTGATAATGGGCCCTTGGAACACGGGAGTGATGGGAGTGATAAAAGGCTCTTGGAACATGGGAGTGATAAAGGGCCCTTGGAACACAGGAGTGATGGGAGTGATAAAGGCCCATTGGAACACAGGAGTGATGGGAGTGATAAAGGGCCATTGGAACACGGGAGTGATGGGAGTGATAACGGGCCCTTGGAACATGGGAGTGATAACGGGCCATTGGAACACGGGAGTGATGGGAGTGATAAAGGGCCCTTGGAACACGGGAGTGATGGGAGTGATAAAGGGCCCTTGGAACACGGGAGTGATGGGAGTGATAACGGGCCCTTGGAACACGGGAGTGATGGGAGTGATAACGGGCCCTTGGAACACGGGAGTGATGGGAGTGATAACGGGCCCTTGGAACACGGGAGTGATGGGAGTGATAACGGGCCCTTGGAACACGGGAGTGATAACGGGCCCTTGGAACACGGGAGTGATGGGAGTGATAACAGGCCCTTGGAACATGGGAGTGATAAAGGGCCATTGGAACACAGGAGTGATGGGAGTGATAAAGGGCCTCTGTACGCCTATGAAGAAATTCCATAAAAAATCAGCCGTCTATAGCTACAATAGTCATTTCCAACATTAACCCCGTCTGCGCTGGATTTCTGATCCATTTCATGTTTTCATGGTCACAATTTGCTTTTCTTTCAAAAACAAGGACATTTCAAACTGACCCCAAATTTTTGAACAGTAGTGTATATACATTTTACTGAAGAATGTTTGCTGTTATGAGCTTTGTGAAGGAAGGATGTGCTAATGACCGGACTTCTGAAGTTTTTTATTATTTTTTTTTGTTTTATGATCATAGGTTTTATCATTTCGCTGATAAGGTACATTAATATTCAACGATTACATTTCCTTCCAGGTACAATCATCGGTCGCGGTTGGGACACCTGACTATATCTCCCCCGAGATCCTGCAAGCCATGGAGGATGGAATGGGCAAATACGGCCCCGAGTGCGATTGGTGGTCCCTGGGGGTCTGCATGTATGAAATGTTATATGGAGAAACCCCGTTCTACGCAGAGTCTCTCGTGGAGACCTACGGAAAGATCATGAATCATGAAGTATGTCGGACGGTTTTGGCTGCTTTGATAAACCATATCCATTAGGCAACTAATTGGCAGAGCATCTTTCTGCGCATGACCACAAGTGGATTTTGAAGTGTTTTTGAGCCTGTGCTTGTAGACCTAGACGCTTAAAATCCAAGGGTCCTCTGTAGCAGGGTTTGAGATATAGGATTTAACCCATTCCACTCTAACAAATAGGTTTAAGGTAGACTTACGAATTTGCATTCATACAGAATTCAATTTTAATGAAATTACCTATTTTCATTAATTTGCACTAACGTCTGAAAACGTCGGGGGACCCCCATGAATCAAAGGGCTCCGAACTTCCGTTTCTCTCATGCTTCTCTGCCGCTATGGCAACAAAACCTTTTAACCTACCAGCCCTATAAAAGGCCATAATTAATTTGGTCTGGAGAATATGTGCACGGCGGCCCGAGGTTAACATGAATAAAGACGGCTTTTGGCATTTAAAGATAATAAGGCTAGAAGCTGCAAAACTAAATTTAGTTCTGGGACAGAGCGTAACCGTTCTATAAAAACAAACACTTTTTGCCTTATTCAATAAATGGAATGTGTTAAAAAAAATAAACAATTTTCCTTATTGCTGTAGAATAACACCTTAATGCGTTTTTATGAGGTTAAAATAACATTGAGGTCAGTGACGTCTTTAACTCCCATGATAATAGCTGAACATGGCGTGGTTTGCTCTTCTAATGATAGGCGTCAATGCTGCGTCCATCCATTTTTCAACAAAAGTACACAAAATTTGTGTATATGTGTGTGTGTGTGTGCATATATATATGTATGTATATATATATATATATATATATAATAATTTTTTTTATTTTTTTTTTTATTTTACTTTTTTTTTTATATATCTGGAGCCAGCAGTGTTTTTATAAAACGATTATTAAATTATATTAGAGTCTGAATTAAATAACAGGAAATAACAACATTTAATGATTTCTACGTGTCCTTAGTGCCAGGAGTGTTGCGCAATGGCTTTTAATATAATTTTAGATTTTGCACAATATTGTCAGAATTTATTTACGTTTTTTGTTTCTTTCCCCCCAGAATTTTTTTGTTCTGAGCCTTACTATTTGTGTTTATAGAAAGAATGAAACTAGGATAAGTTTTTATTTAACTAGCATATAATGTTTTGTGTTTCATTTAGGAAAGATTTCAGTTCCCCTCTCATCTTGGGGACATTTCCGAATACGCCAAGGATCTCATCCAGCGGCTGATCTGTAGCCGCGAGCGCAGACTTGGGCAGAACGGGATAGGCGATTTTAAAACGCACCCGTTTTTTCGAGGGAATCGATTGGGAAAACATCAGGAACATGGAGGCTCCGTACATTCCCGATGTCAGCAGTCCGTCCGACACGTCAAATTTTGATGTCGACGATGACGTTCTTAGGAATCCTGTAAGACTTTGACTTTTTGTTTGTGTTTATAATCATTGTGTGGATCCTTTAGAATCTTGTTTGTTTTCACGTTCTGTTTTTTTGCTCAGGAAATGGTGCCCCACAGTACTCACAGCGGCTTTTCAGGATTCCACTTACCTTTTGTAGGATTCACCTACACCACCGACAGGTAAGCCTGGCCTTCTTGACAGCGGCTTACACACAGTTTGTGGGAAGTGTGATGACGTGGATGTTTTTTTTGATAGAATAAAGCCTAAATCACCCATATTTGTTTTTTTGAATAATATATCCCAGTTCTGATATGCAGCACAGATTAGGGACTCTATTGTTAAAGGACTTGAGTCTTTAGGAGTCATTGCAGTTGTGCTCTCAACTCCCTCTCCTCACGCCTGCTGCACAAGGAACTTGGCCAGCCGTGTATAATGTATAGTTAAATCAATGGGATTTCTCCAGTCTCCTAGTAAATTATACATCACACAGGGCCAGCTCAGTCCCTTACACGGAAGACACTTGCCAGCATTGGCCCTGACTGTCCTACAAACTCCTGCCCAAGGAGCTGGCATTGCCCCGGCAGCATCCCTGGCTACGCCGTGGTTTATTTTCCATTCTTGAAAGGTGACATGGGTCACCACCACCTTTGCAGGATCCTTTGTTGCTATTAATTTAGAAGATCTGTGTCCTGCCTTCTAGGAAGTAAGCTGTCATCTCCCTTCTTTAGAAAGATCTAATGCATGCGCTTCCGTGGAAACATTTTTACAAGCTAAACTCTTGTAGATGTGATCATTTCGCTGCTTGCGCGTACACGTAACTTTTTAACGGCTTCTCTGGAATCATTTATGACTTCTTTTAAAGTGAATGGGTGCAGGGCATGGACTGGTGGACACCGCAATAGGGTTTTCAGGCATATGTCTGTACCGTGTAACATTAAAGTGTTAATAGAATGTAGGATTTAAAAATGAGTTGTCTAAAATGCTTCCTTCTGTAAGAAGATGAACCCCTTGATAACCCCGGAAAGACTTAGAATCTTGGATCGGATGCATAAATAACTAATCTGCAACTGTGAGCAAAACCGTATTGTGCTGATTATAGGCTGCTCCCCTATAGTTTGGTGCTACTTTAGAGAGAATTTGGTTAAGAAAAAAATACACAGTAGAAGGATAAAACAGTATTTTCTCACTCTTAATCATGGTCCCACGCTTACTCTCTTTCAAGGCCTCCTTACCGTCTTCCAGCTCCCGCGTCTCTGTCTCCTTCTCCAGCAGCACTGCTTCTTCTTCTCTTGCCTTCTTATTCTGGCTTCATTCGCTTCTCCCTGGTATCCGCCTCCTGGAGTGCTTCCGCGAGAGGGCGGAGCCTCCGGGCACCCCCCCCCCCGAATAGAGAAACAGGGGAGGGGCTGCCAATGTGGGGCATGGCGCGGCCCTGCCCATTTTCAAGAGAACGCCAAGAAGCCAGAATATTGCAGACAGAATCGCGGAGAAAGAGAAGCGTTTCTGCACATCTCTTAACCTCAATTATAGGCCCCACCCCTGATATTTAAATATTTAAATTAGGGTGAAAGTGCGGTCTATAATCGGGACAATACAGCATACATATTTTTCTAATGGTGGAACCCTTTATTTTTTTTTTTTCTCCAGCTGTTTTTCGGACCGAGGCTCTTTGAGAGATTTCATTCATTCTAACGCTGTGACCAAAGACGAGGACGTGCAGCGAGGGGTGGAGAACAGCCTGCAGATCGATGCCTATGAGCGAAGGATTCGGCGCCTTGAGCAGGAGAAACTGGAACTCAACCGAAAGCTTCAAGGTTAGCGGAGCTGCGATCTTCACAACGGCGTGAATAAAAACACAGGCTGCGGTCTGATTACATTTTTTATTTCCACAGAATCCACACAAGCGGTTCAGTCTCTTCAAGGTTCGTCTCGATCAACCGGGACCCTAAACAGGGAGAAGGAGATCAGAAAGCTGAATGAGGAAATTGAACGTTTAAAAAACAAGTTATCAGGTATGTTCTTTTTTTGGCTGAAATATCACCGATTTGTTCTAAACACTGGTTTCCCCCAGTTGTGGGCTAAGTTTTTGTAGTGTTCCAGAACGAAATGCATTGGTAAGCGGGTTAACTTTTTTCTCTTTCTTTCCGCTTGTATGCTTCTAAATGGAAATTTGTTTTGAAACGTTGAAGCATTTAATGTGTTACTGGACGTTTTTCTTGGATATTCACATTTTGATTACATCTTATTTTAGATTCAAGCCGGCTGGAGAGGCAGCTCGAGGATGCGGTTGCTCTCCGACAACAGCTTGATGATTCTACAATCAAAATGAAAGGACTCGAGAAGCAGCTTAGAACCTTAAAGCAAGAAAGGGATGACCTTCATAAGGTATGTCACCCAGACAGGATTTATGCCAAACACGTAAGGTGTCGATCGGAGATTATGAAGGGACATCCGTTCTACTAAGTAACGTTCTTAAGTCATGATAATGACCAGTATTGTAGTAGCGGGAGTTGTAGTCGCCGAAGCTCCTAGTGATGTAAGCAGACCTGCTGATGACATCACTTTGTGCTTCAGATCATGTATACAGTTCCCAGGATGAACTTCAAATAAAGAAATTGATTCTGTGTTTAATTATTCACACGATTGGACTATTCTGCATTCTATTGCAAACATTGACAGCATGTAACTGGTTAATCAGACTCGCTTGTAAGGGGCAACGAGCCATCAGAAACTGGTTTATTCTTGCAGAGGTCCATCATTTGGACCCTAGCAGGCATTTCCACTTTCTCAATACCTCCAGAGCCGGCCAGCAAACCGATTTCTGCTTTGTTCTGGATAATCGGCCGTTTATCATAGGCTGACTTCTGCGTATGTTGGCCGCACCTCGTGGTTATACGGGGTTGTCTCTACTCTCGGTACATTGTGTCCAGTTATTTCCTTGTATTATCTCAGCGTTGCGCAGAATAGCGAGTGTTTCATATCTCCTTTGGCCTCGTTACAAAACCTTTAACCCACATACCTGCCGAGGTTTTAAATATAGCGCGTGTTTAGCTGTTTATGCCTTTTTTTTTTTGGGTGACTAGTGCATTATAGCATTACCCCCTTTTTTATAAACCCACTCGAGAGAAGCGTGACATTGGGGGCAGATCTCCTAAACCAGATTAGACCTGAAAATACTGTGTTTGAAGAGAGAAAGTAAAGAGGGTTGGGGGAAGTGGAGTTAAAATGTAAAATGCCTGTAATGCAGTACTTTTGTGTCTCGTCCAAATGGGCTAACCAGTACACAAGTGCATAAAGACCCTGTAACATGTAAAATAAATACTTGTGGACATGATTTGTCTTCCTTCTGTTAAAGCAACTGGCCGACGCTCAGGAGAGATTGAAGTCGCAGACCAAGGAGCTGAAGGACGCCCACCAGCAGAGAAAGCTCGCCCTGCAGGAGTTTTCCGAGCTCAACGAAAGGATGGCCGAGCTCCGCTCCCAAAAACAGAAGCTGTCCCGCCAGCTACGGGACAAAGAGGAAGAACTGGAAGTAGTCACACAGAAAATCGACTCCATGCGCCAGGACATTCGGAAATCCGAGAAAGCCAGAAAGGAGGTGAGATCGCGGAATAGCTACGTTTCCGTGTGCGATATTAACAGATTTTGGTGCAGAAACTGACTTCTTTTTTTCTGTGATACTCTGAGGGATGCAAAATAACCCCCCCCCCCCAATTTTTTTGGGTGCATAATTTTAATCTTATATGTATTGTCTCACAACAGTTGGAAACTCAGCTTGAAGATGCCGCTGCCGAGGCTTCGAAGGAACGGAAGCTGCGTGAACATAGTGAAAACTTCTCCAAGCAGTTGGAAAGAGAACTGGAAGCTCTCAAGGTTAGAATGCCGAGCTCCTTTTTACTGCGTGACACCGACTGCCTTCTCTGCGAGATCAAATGAATCGCGAAAGCAGATCCAGGTTTCTGAATTTGCAAAGAGCAGCCCTTGATCCGTTTCTCTCGGGTTAAGGCTTTGGAAGATGATCATCTGTTTGAGGAACTTTTCTTGTTCCCAGACAGCCCACCTGCCTTATCCACCATCTACAGAAGCCCGTGAAAGATGAATATCTATAGGTCATAGGATGTGTACGTAGGGCAGATGTTCCAGGACACTGTTGCACAGTCTTAGATGCCCCCTCTTTTGTCCCCCAACCCCATAGGTAAAGCAAGGAGGACGTACCCCCGGGGTCACGTTGGAGCACCAGCAGGAACTGTCTAAGATGAAGTCCGAGCTAGAGAAAAAAATCTTGTACTTCGAAGAGGAGCTGTTGAGGAGGGATACATCTCACTCCTTAGAGATCAAAAACCTAAAAAAGGGAATCCATGACTCTGAGGGCCAACAGCTCGCCCTGCAGAAAGAGATTCTCATACTGAAAGATAAACTGGAGAAGACGAGGAGAGAAAGGTGAGTTGCGTTCGACCTCCTACAGGATCCTTCGCCCTCCTAAAGGATCCTTCGCCCTGTCTACGGACGATTACCGAGTCTGTCTTTCCTTCTGTCCCAGGCAAAGTGAGCTGGAGGAAGCCGTGGGAACGGTAAAAGAAAAATATGAGCGAGAGAGGGGCATTATTTTCGAAGAGAATAAGAAACTTTCTACAGAATCGGAAAAGGTATGGTTATTGTTCCAGAACGTTGGTCCCTTGGTATTGGAAAAAGTCCAAATTTATTTAGATAGGACCTGTTTTAATGCTATTGTCAAAAAAAACCTGATGGCTGGAATGTCACAGGTAATGGACACGATGGTTGGGACAGAAGCCACCTGTGCTAAAGAATTACTATACTGAAATCTGTAGGTTTAGTGGCATGTAACAATTAGACATCTGTCGTAGAAAAAACTTTATATAAAGACATCTGTGAGTCTTATGTTTACTGTGATCATTTGACTGATATTTGCATAAATTAAAAATACACATTTTTGTTTTCTCCCAAGCTCTCTTCTTTCGTGGATAAATTGCGCTCGCAAAACAGACAGTTGGAAGACGAGCTGCAAGATCTGACGGCCAAAAAGGAATCCGTCGCGCACTGGGAAGCCCAGATCGCTGAAATCATTCAGTGGTACGTCTCGCGTTCTGGAGCTTCCGTTTATAAGCGGATACCCGTCCTCGCCTGTAAATTCTGGCGTGGCCGGTCGGAGTCAAGTTGATTACGATTGACGTTGTATAATGTTTGTTTTTAAACGTCTTTGATTATTATGAGGATGGAAATGCCCGACGTTGCTGGCGACTTATGCCTCGGCAAAAAGTGTCATGTTACCAGCAGGTGTTCAGTGCTGACCAATCTCCATCTGACTCTTTATATTCTATTTTTTTTGTATAACAGGGCTATTGCTTGTTCTGAATTATACACAATTCAATAAATAAAATTATTATAGGAGTGTACCATACTTGATAACATTCATTGTCCTCTTCCATCTTAATCAATATATATTATATATATGTATATATTATATAATTTTTTATATATATTATATATAATTTTTTTGTTTTCAGGGTAAGCGATGAGAAAGATGCCCGGGGTTATCTCCAAGCACTAGCTTCTAAAATGACAGAGGAACTTGAGTCACTGAGGAGCTTCAGTCTGGGACCGCGGACTCTGGTGAGTTAAGAGTCGTGATGTAACGTTTAAAGCTTTCTTTTTAACTCCTTGTGTTGTGCTCTCCATGGGGGGGGGGGGGGGGGAAGAACCTGTTTGGTGTCTGTCGTCATTATATGCATATATGATTTCGGAAACCTGTAGGCAAACTCCTTACAAATAGCCCTTAGTAGACAGATCACTTAATTATTATCTAAATACAGATACGACATATAAATATATTTAAATTAACCTGTTTGGGCACAATAATATATATATATAAAAACAAAGTTCTATTTTATTATGAACTTGGAGCAGATTTGAAAGTTTTTTTGTTTTTTTGTTTTTCCGTTGGGATTTTACCATTTTGTTTCTAGTAACGGATTTTATGTTCTGATTACTTTAGCATGACCTCTCATACCAACAAGGCTTGGCCCCTTACAATTCTGATAGGCTGGTGAGTTATTCGCGTGATCGCCACTGATCAAGGCAAACGGTAAATCACACCGTGGCAATCCAACACGACGGTGATTTGCTTTGGTGATTTCGGTGGTGGGAATCAAAGTTTTACCCTCCGCCCTCCCGCAATCCTTGGGGGATTGGGGGGGGGGGGGAATGCTTTACTCTTGACTTCTGCTCTGTTCTATGACTTAAAAAGGAATAAGAAAACCTGTGCGCGCGTCTGTATATTAAAGGCTTATTCCTTTTACGATGTACCTGCTGCAGGATCCGCTCTGGAAGGTGCGTCGCAGCCAGAAGCTCGACATGTCTGCTCGTCTGGAGCTGCAGTCCGCACTCGACGCGGAGATTCGAGCCAAGCAAGTGGTCCAAGAAGAGTTGAGGAAGGCAAAGGATGCAAATATCTCTTTTGAAAGGTCTGATTTTTATTTTGTATTTTATTACGCCGTACGATACTTTGTGTATATCGTATGAAACGGTAACAGACGTGACCAACTTTTTAAGAGTAAAACCCAACCATCTCATCTCGATGCCTTAATGCTTTATTTCAACATTCCACATTCCTTTGACTCGACCGGTAAACGCTTTCGTCGTTGAGATAAAACAGATGCTTTATGTTGAGGCTTGCGTGTTGCTCGGAGCTACGTGTAACGGTGATCTGTGCGTTCTAGGCTCTCAACATTTCATACAATGGCACCGACCTGCAGTTCCTGAAAAGATACTGCTTTCTTCTTGGCCATGACATTGGGCTAGTTGAAACATACGCCAATACTACCTAGCGGTAGTCTTGCTTTTTATTTACACGTCACGATGTGTATAGAGGTAGATATTTAGACATGAAACATGCTTTGCACGTCTATGTATTTGTATACACTTACTATGTTTACATTCTTTGGGTGAAAGCTGCCATTTTTTTATTTTTTTTTTTGTCAGCTAGGTATTTGCAAGTAATCTCTGTTAGATTTCCATCAATGCCTCCACCCGTAATCGCTTGAATGTTATAACGCCATCCCCTTTCCTCTACAGCAAACTGAAAGACGCCGAATCGAAAAACGTAGAGCTCTTGGAGGAAATGGAGAGCTTGAAAAAGAAGTTGGAAGAAAAGCTAAGAGAAGATAGCGGTGAGCGAAGCTAGCGCTTTCCGTGGATTCAGGCGCTACTGTGTAATCTGGCAGAACCTGATTTCTTTACTTTTGGCTTCGTTTTCTTTCAGGACTGAAACTTCCCGACTTCCAAGAGTCCATATTTGAGTATTTTAACACTTCTCCTCTGCCACATGAACTTTCACTTAGGGTGAGTATACCTTGGTATATTTGCTTACCAAATTATTTGGTATATACGACGATCTTGTTGACCCTGTGGCTGAGGATGATGGAAGTAGTGGTTAATAAAGAGGCGCTGTTAATGTACGAATTTGACGGTCCCAAACCAGAGTATGAGAAATGTAGTTTATCCACATCACGGGCATGTTTATTAGGCCTAAGGCATGCACACAGATACAGGGGCACACGGACATAAGCCCGCAGGCTGGGATGGATCTACCCCTGTGTGCATCTCAATTTCAGTTGTCGTTGGCTTGGTTACACCCTTGTCTTCTGCTGGTTGATGTGAACAGCTTCATTGGCGAGCGGTCCACCGTTTAAAATAAATGGTTAAAAATAGATGCCAGATCAGTTAATCATTTATCAGCGTGCATCGCTTACATTGCTTACATTGTTAATCCTATGATTGCTAGAGCAGCCTTTCTCTATTAGCAGTTGAAAGGGGGTGCAGTACAAAGACGATCTATGTACCCATCACCCGACTGACGTTCATGTATATGTACATTTTAAGTGATTTTTTTGTGTCCCTCGTGTGTCCCACCAAAGGAGCCAATGTCTTCTCCGTCTAGAGCCTCACTGCTAGCCTTTTGGGAAGATGTAAGTCCTGTTATAAACAGCTTTTTTTGTGTTAAAGCCATGACTGATGTCAAACCAGCACCCAGTAACCTAGGACAACCTTTAATACCCAGTAACACTGTCCTGTGTTCACCAACATATAAACCATAATAGACTAATATGAAGAAAACAGTGTTAATAAGGAAATCAAAACCATTATAAATGTGTTTTCTTTTTTGCTTATTCGTCATCCACTCACATTTAGTGCCATACGTCGACTATATGTGGAATTCTTCTTAACCTAGTCATTGTTCTACCTAATTCTGAATGGAACATATTTTCAGATTCTGATCTAGGAATTTTCTCCTGCAACGTATTGCAAACCACTCAACGATTTCTGCAACAATGGACTTCCTGAGATGTACTACTATCTGTGACCCAGTTAATGTTATTTAAGAAACTAGACATATATTTGGCACGGTGGGCTCTTTATTTCCAAAACAAATGCTTCTGTTTTTCTTCTTAAAGCAAATCTGTTGCAAAAAAAAATAAAAATAAATATATATATATATATTACACACAGTCTTGTGAAAAAGAAAGTAATACCCGCTTTGTGTTCTATGATTTTACGTATCCGGACATAACAATCACCTGTTCCTTAGCAGGTCTAAAAATTGGTAAATAAAGCAACACATGACATATTACACGAGTCATGATTGATTTTTACAAAAATAAAGCCAAAATGTAGAAGCTGTGTTTAAATAACTAAGTACACCTTATGATTCAGTAGCTTGTAGAACCACCTTTAGCATCAAAAACTTGAAGTTAACATTTTCTGTATGACTTTGTCAGTCTTTCACAGTATTGTGGAGGAATTTTGGCCCGCTCTTCTTCACAATGTTGCTTCATTTCATTTGCGCATGCACAGCTGTCTTAAGGTCACACCAATAGGGTTGACTGGGCCATGGCAACCTTGATTCTTCTTTTTCAGCCGTTCTGTTGTAAGTTTGCTAGTGTGCTGTTGCCTGTTGCATGACCCAATTTTGGCCAAGTTTTAGCTGTCTGACAGCCTCACATTTCACTCGTTAATACTTTGGTATACATAGGATTTCATGGTAGACTCAATGACTGCAAGGTTCCCAGGTCCTGTAGCTACAAATAAGGCCCACATTATCACCCCTCCAACACCGTGCTTGACAGTTGGTATGATGTTTGTGCTAATATGCTTTTTTTCCCCCCACACGGCTTCTCCATTTTGGCTTTATTTTTGTTGAATAAATCATGACATGGTGTAATATGTCACGTGTTCACCTGAGGTTGTATTTACCTAATTTTTAGACCTGCTAAGGAGCAGAAGGTTGTTGTGTTCTGCAAAACAATAGAATTCAAAGAGGGTCGACTCTCTTCTTCGCACAACTATATATGACCCAAATGGTCCCTAAGGGTCCCTAATGAAAACCCATTTTGCAAAGCTCCACCATACACTGTAACCCTCACCGAAATGTGTTTGGAGGTAATGGTGACGCAGGGTAAATGGTAAAACGGCCCCCTGCTTACTGTGCTCCAGCCTGCCACCTGCTGGCTCAGTATTACACTGCAGCTACAGCCTTTTCCAGCATCTGCACTAACTTCACTAATTGCCATATGTACATACATCCATGTAAACAGTATTTCACGTGTAAACTTGTCTACAAGGAAAGTGGAACCTGAGCCAGAGGTCAATATTTTAATAGATGTTGAAACTCTCCTTGTACCTGTTAACTGTAGCCTTATTACTATTTGTAACGCTATTTTGTCCTGGTTTGTAAGAACTTATTTTGCCATTTTTTTGCTGACCTGTAAATCTGGATTCTAAATACACACCATTTAGTGTATTGTGTAATTCATGCCTTGAACTTTTTTATTTATTTTTTACAGACCAGCACTATTATTGAACAAGATCTCCCCTCGTTCAAACCTGATGTCTCCCCTTCTCTGTCTGTCCCTTCAGCCCACGAGCAACCACAAGAGGCAAGTGAATTTCAACTTAACTTAACTATATGAGCGTTTGTTGATGTAGTCCAGGGTTCAGCAGAAGCTTTGCTTCTCGTAGATTCTGGGAGTTTTCTACTCTTTCCTTTGACTCGTCAAAAACCGTTGCCCTCGCACCCAAACTCCAATCCCCCGGCAGTTCAGGTCTTTGATCGGGATGCTTAGACAAGAGGCAGTTATCTTCTATCATCAGATGGAGTCTGTGCTTGTCTAGTAGACCAACGTCGGTGTGGACTTGCTATAACATTGCTTGGCAGCTGATAATTTAAATTGAGAATTGGTGCGTAAATGTAATTTTATCCTATATTGAGCTTTTTTTCCCCAAGAGCTGATGTTTGGCTCCTAGTAATGACATTGGGGGGAAAAGTCCACAAGAGTGAAAATGTGTGTGTATTTATGAGACAGAACCTGAAGTCCGATAAGAGCTATTCAGGCCATCTAGTGTGCGCGATTTTATAAACGAATTTAATTTGGGATTGTCGAAAAGCTGATTCTTTCACCGGGATGCAGCTCCTTGAGATCTGTGTGGTTTCTCGGGGGAACACAATAACGGCTCTTTGCGTGTATAGCGAAACCTCCGTGGGAGATCACTAAGCTGGGTCCTGTGCACTTAAGGGTTAATCAAGCAGTATACCTGCACCAAACTTACTCTAAGTCTGCTTGCTTTGATTTAGGAGCCCACTCGACCGTCGGTCCGAGCACCAGCTGCTCCTTCACCCACTTTTACTCCAATCTCCATCTCTATTCCTAAGGTAAGAGCTCTTTTGATTCTTAAACTTGATGATCTGCCTATAATATGTCTACAGCTAACGGACATCACCCCTGTTTGTACAGATTCCCCAATGATCTACTTAATAGTAAAGCTGTCTGGGGGGGGGGGGGGGTCGGCCACACACTGTGATTGGCTATCCCAGCAAGCCCCTCGGTAACATTCTTTGGCGTTAACGGTTTCGATAAGTTACAGATGAAGGATTTCGCCCAGATTCTGATCTAGTTTTGGTTCTGCCAGCGCTGCGGGGACATCTTGTTTATGAGACTGTCTGTCTGTAATGCTATAGAAGCCTTTGATTTTGATGTTGGGGGGAGTGTTTTATTACTTATTGTATAATTTTGCTGTATTTTAGCCTAAAGCTCACCAGCTTGCAATAAAGACCTTTGCGAGCCCCACTCAGTGTACCCATTGCACATCACTCATGGTTGGATTAGTCCGACAAGGCTATGCGTGTGAAGGTAAGCACCCCGAGAAAATGAACTGGTTATGATCTGTTAACCGTGTAGAACATAAGAGGATTCAGTACCTTTGTATTAATTTAATTAACCAAAAGCTCTGTTTTTAGATTTATTTGTTTTTGCAGTTTTTTTTCCCTTTTTCATTTAGTATACTCGCTCTATCATGCTTTCTTTTGTTCTTCTTCCAGTGTGTCCTTTTGCTTGTCATGTTTCCTGTAAAGACAGTTCCCCTCAGGTATGTCCTATTCCCCCCGAGCAAGCCAAAAGACCACTTGGCGTGGATGTACAGAGAGGAATAGGGACTGCGTACAAGGGCTACGTGAGGGTGAGTATCTCTTGTGAACTCTTTGCTGAGTGGCTGGTGGAGAGTTCGCCCCAGTGTTGTAGAGTTAGTTAACCACTTAGTGATTTTAGAGCACCTGAATGCTTTAAAATGTATGTATGTATGTATGTGTGTGTGTGTGTGTGTATGTATGTATGTATGTATGTATGTCTGCACCAATTATCAATCATATCAGATAAAATTATAATTTGATAAACCTTGCCTTTGATCCTTGATACACTTCTAAAATACGGATTTCATTCTTTAATCCCATAAACTTCTGGTGTGTTCTTTAAAATTGATCTTAAGACTGTTTTCATGCCCCACTTTAAGGATTAAATACGTTAATCTTTTTGACAGATACCGAAACCAACGGGAGTCAAAAAGGGCTGGCAAAGAGCGTACGCCGTGGTCTGCGACTGTAAGCTTTTTCTGTACGACGTCCCGGAAGGAAAGTCTACCCAGCCTGGGGTGATTGCCAGCCAAGTGGTAGATCTCAGGTGTGTATACGATCAGGGATCCGAGTATTTGATCCACTGAGAAATATCGCATGGCTACGGAGCAATTCTTTAAAGCCCAGTACTCTGCTGTTGTCTTCAAAATGACTCTGGATTTTAAATCTAATACAAGAATACTTGAACCCAGCAACTGTCTGCTAATCCCCCATACCCCCCACGGCTAATATTGACCTCTGTACCGTATCTTAATTGACGTGTTTGCTCTTAAGGGTTCATTTACAAGGCAAAAACAATATGAAGAGTACCCAACCCAATACATATCGCCATTGTTTTCCAGAATATAATGTTCTACATTTTTGTCCGTAAGTACTAATGGCCACGGCCAGACTTTTTACGCAAGAATTGCTCTCATCCTTTCTTCTGTCCGATCAATCAGAGATGAAGACTTTTCCGTGAGTTCCGTCTTGGCATCCGATGTGATCCACGCCACCCGCAAGGACATTCCATGCATATTTCGGGTAAGCTTTCTACTTGTTTTCGGACATGGCCGGAACATTGTCTGTATTAAAGAAATAAAAACACAGAATAAGCCAGAGGCCACTGATATCCCTGTAACGATTCATGCTTTGTCTGTGCAGGTGACGGCCTCTCTTCTAGGCGCACCTTCCAAGGCCACGACGTCGCTCCTTATCCTAACGGAGAGCGAGGCCGAGAAGAGGAAATGGGTCGGGATTCTGGAAGGCCTGCAGTCCATCTTACAGAAGAACAATCTCAGAAACACGATGGTGCATTGTCCGCAGGAGGCGTACGACAGCACTTTGCCCCTTATTAAAGCAGTTGTTGCAGCTGCTGTCGTAGGTATGGACCTCATCATGTCGGTGGGATCAGGCCGCTCCTGTTTGATGTACCGCTTTTTCTGTCTATCCATGTTGTAGCCATGTGTCTTTCCTGTCTTCGTCATGGCGGAACTCTCAACAGCATTAATTCCGGCCGGTACGATGTTCCGCGGCGGCTTTTAATGGCACCGTGTTACTGGGACAGCTGATTGAATGTGCCCTCTGTGTTTCCATGTCTGATGGCTGCCACTCAACTACATTAAATACTATGGGAGGGAGTGGGGGCTGTGGCTGATAGACCCCTAAACAATCAACGTCATTTCCCTTTTTAAGGAAGCGATCCCACTAATAACATGAGGATCATACATCCTAAGTGATGCTTCGGGGCCATGTAATTAGTAAATTAAATTTAAAAAAATATATATTTTTCAGTGTGCTCCATAATGAATGTCTGTATAATTATTTAAAATATTAATTAAACTACTTGCTTGCTGATTTCTGTTGAAATAGTTAACCTTTTAATTTTTTTGGGTGGCTCTGTATTGGTGGTGCTTTCGTCGGCTGAGGATTTCATGATTTGTTATCCTTTGTATCATAGATCGAGACCGAATTGCCGTGGGCACAGAAGAAGGACTCTACGTAATAGAGGTTACAAGAGACGGTATGTACACAGCTTGCCTTTAAACGAAAGACGTGGGAACAGAAAAATAGTCAAATTAGATTCTGGTGCAAACAATTATTACACCTACACAGGACCGGCAATGGTCTTTTTTTTTTGGTCAGGGCTAATACAGCAAGGGAGTTTAAACATACACGGGATAGGCATAGGGCTCCTGAATCTAAGACGAGACCAACGACCGAGTAACGTTATTGCGTCACTAATACCGGGCAGACTCAATGTGGCCGAGTGGCTGTGTTTCTATAATCTTCGCGGTGATATTAACCGGATAACAATGACCCGTTCTGTGCTTGCAGTGATAGTCCGTGCCGCCGACTGTAAGAAGGTGTACCAGATCGAATTGGTCCCGAAAGAGAAGATCGTTGTTCTTGTGTGCGGCCGCAACCACCACGTTCACCTGTTTCCTTGGTCCGCGCTGGACGGCTCGGAAGGCAGCTTTGACATAAAGCTTCCGGAATCCAAGGGCTGCCAGTTCATCGCCACCGGAACGCTAAAGAAAACGTCCACGTCTTGCTTGTTTGTGGCCGTCAAGCGGCAGATTCTTTGTTACGAAATCCACAGAACTAAACCATACCACAAGAAGTTTAACGAGGTCTCGGCTCCCGGAAATGTTCAGTGGATGGCGGTATTTAAAGACCGGCTTTGCGTTGGCTACCAGTCCGGCTTCTCGCTATTAAACGTCCACGGAGAAGGGCAACCTGTGAACCTTGTGAATCCTAGCGATCCCTCCCTTGGGTTCCTGTCCCAGCAGTCCTTCGATGCCCTGTGCGCCGTAGAGATCAGTAACGACGAATGCTTGCTGTGCTTCAGTCAGATGGGAGTTTATGTGGATTCGCAGGGCAGGCGGACGCGCTTGCAGGAGCTGATGTGGCCGGCCACCCCTATTGCTTGCAGTACGTATCTCATGTGACTGCTGTGCCGATGACTTGGGTCCGGTTCATTCATGTGTAATGAATTTTATAATTGGGTTCTGGGTTTGTTTAAGAACATTTTAGGTGTTGAGCTTCACCTGTTTCGAGGAGTATTGTAATCCCTCATTTACATAGTTGACCCATGTATCAACCAGGCATGTGCACATGCAGACACGCGCATGCATTTATTCTGTTAACCCTTTGATCGTCGGGAAGTAGAGCAGGTCCATGATCAGCGAGCCTGTGTTGCTTAACAAGCTTAAGGTCTAGGATAACTTTTCTCAGAAACCTCCTGGGTTTTTAATGATTATGACGATGTCTTCTCTTGTCTTTTGCAGGCTGCAGCTCCTCTTATGTCACCGTATACAGCGAGTACGGCATTGACGTGTTTGATGTGGCCTCTATGGAATGGGTTCAGACGATCGGATTGCGACGGGTAAGATGAAACACAAATTAAATCTCCCATTCTTTCCATTATTTGTTGTCCTTTGATGTGACCTCCTAACTTTTTTTAAATTCTTTTTATAATACAGATCAAGCCGTTAAATGTGGAAGGTACTCTGAACCTGCTGAATTCCGAGCCCCCGCGTCTCCTGTATTTGAGGAGCACATATTCAGGTTCAGTATCACAGAAACACACTTACAAAGTCAACCAGTAACCAGAAATTTCCCCCAAAAAGGATATGGATAATGATTTTAATTATTTTATTTATATGTTGTTCTAGTAAGATCATCCACAAATGATTTCATCCCTATAAATAACATTCACTTTTAATTCTGACCATCTTATTAATGAACCAGGTCTATAAAGACTATGGAGTCGGTGGCTTCTTTTGCACAGTAGTCTTTTTCGTATGTACACGTGAAATAACGTTGTCGCGTTTAATGAGTGTATTAAGATTTTGTTCCTCTGTAGTACAGCCGAAAGCTAGAACGCTTTATCCGGCTATACTGATTACCGTATTGGCTCGGATATAGGCCGCACTTTTCCCCCCCACTTTAAGTCTTTAAAGTGGGGGTGCGGCCTATATTCGGGGTCTAGCGCCCGACGCCCGGGACATGCAGTCCCGGGCGCCGGGCAGGCAGCGGGATTAGGATACAGATCCCCCGCAGCGGTGCAGGGGACCTGCATCCTACTCCCCGATACGCTCAGACAGCCTCCCCTGCCAGCACTTCCCACGGGGGGGGGGGGGGGTGCCGGCACGGGAGGTTGTCTAAGCGCATCGTGCGTTTGTCTAACCGCACGATGCGTTTTACCTCTGGCCCCCCGCCTGACTTATCGGAGCAGACTCCCGGCTGTCTTGCGAGGCCGGCGGGGGACATCTACGCAATACGCGTATACAACTTCCGGTGCCGGATGTATTGCGTAGATGTCCCCCGCCGGCCTCG
Organism: Sceloporus occidentalis; assembly: GCA_023333645.1. Classification (NCBI taxonomy): domain Eukaryota; kingdom Metazoa; phylum Chordata; class Lepidosauria; order Squamata; family Phrynosomatidae; genus Sceloporus; species Sceloporus occidentalis. The sequence goes on from JALMGF010000109.1 coordinate 2,763,041, forward strand.
CAAGACAGCCGGGAGTCAGCTCCGGTAAGTCGGGGGGCAGAGGAGGACAGTGGCAGCATATCTCGGGCAGGGAGGAGGACAGTGGCAGCATATCTCGGGCAGGGAGGAGGACAGTGGCAGCATATCTCGGGGGGGAGGAGGACAGTGGCAGCATATCTCGGGGGGGGGGGAGGACAGTGGCAGCATATCTCGGGGGGGAGGAGGACAGTGGCAGCATATCTCGGGGGGGAGGAGGACAGTGGCAGCATATCTCGGGGGGGAGGAGGACAGTGGCAGCATATCTCGGGGGGGGAGGACAGTGGCAGCATATCTCGGGGAGGAGGACAGTGGCAGCATATCTCGGGGGGGGCAGAGTGGCAGCATGTTTTTTTGGTGCTTTTTTAAAGAAAAAAACTTTTTCTTTAAAAAAGCACCAAACTTTTAGGGTGCGGCCTATATACGGGGGCGGCCTATATCCGAGCCAATACGGTACTTTTCATTTCTTTATTTTCAGAGGGCCCCTTCCTTAGCGTCCCAGAAACATCTGATAACAGCAAAAAGCAGATGGTGAGAACGAGGAGCAAGAGGAGATTCGTATTCAAGGTGCCTGAAGAGGAGAGGCTGCAGCAAAGAAGGTAAAAAAAAAAACAGAGGGTTAATCGATAGGCATGAAATGTGTTCTCTCGATGGTAGGGGATATGGGGTGCTTACTGCTGGTTTAAGAAAGCATGCTTCTGTTGCAGGGAAATGTTGAGAGATCCGGAATTAAGATCTAGAATGATATCGAATCCCACCAACTTCAACCACGTTGCCCACATGGGACCAGGGGATGGGATGCAAGCACTCATGGATCTTCCTTTGGTAAACTGCTTTTGTGTTTTTTTTTTTTGTTCTATCCGGATGAACGTTTGCTGCTGAACTTTAATTCTTTCTGTTCTGCTGTGTTCGCAGTTACTTGGAAATTGGTCACTGTCCTTCTTCATTTTCTTGTTTCCCCATAAAATAACATCCTCCCGAAACTCTGCTCTGATATCACCTCCGGCAAACTTTGAACACGTCTATCACATGAGCTCTGTTTCTGCAAACCTCTTCCTTCAGCACGAGCAAGAATTCTCTCTGTCCTCTTCCTCCTCCTGTCCCTCCTCTTCCTCTTTAGCAAGGGTAGGACCAGCCGCTCGAAACGGTGCTTTGAAGCGTGTGCTGTGGTTTGGTGCACAAACACAACAACTAATTCTTTTTTATTTTTTTATTATATATATATATATATATATTTTTTATTTTGTTGTTGTCGCTTTTTTACATTTATTTAAAGCATACTCATTAACGCACATTTATGGAATTGGATGGTGTGGCACACCATGGGAGTAATACACAGACGTTTAAAAATCAGTTTGATGGCAGTCTATTTAAGGCAGTTCTGGAGGACTTGTCGTCCACAGGGCAAGATTTGGGGCCATCGCAGTTAACCTCCTTTGAGTGTCTATAGAAAGATGGCCCGTTATTGTTTCATAGTCTGCATTCAATAAAGGGACACGAAGCATAAAATAAGCTTGCTCACTGATGTTTATGGTGGTGTTTGTAAGTATTCCTGATCAGATGTCCAGGGATTCCTTCTGTCTCTGCAACCTTCTGTCTCAAGAAGAACATGAATTCACTTTATGTCCAATTGAGTCTGTGGTTTATGTTCAGAATCTAAAGATCTAAAGAGGTCTAGAAAGATAAAAATGTGGAGAACAAGCCCGGTAATGGTATAAAGTAATCATTGGTTCAGCTCCCATGGCATGCAGCCAAGTAACATTCTGTAATCGCTCAACCACATTTACTCCGCACGTTACTTTGTATCACCCCTGAAAGCGCTACTTTCCATACCAATTGAGATCAAAGCATTCCACTGCCCGGTTTTTGGAGAGACCAAATGATGCCCTTACCCTAAGTTTATCTTCCTCTACGCGTGTAGATTAGCTTCCGACGTTACCATTCTAATCCTTCATTAACATTTCCAGCGACAAACGGTGTTGTCCCTTAATGGCGATCACAAACAGGAGCATCGGTATTTGGTTTGGTCGTATTAAACCTTGGAAAAGTCTTGTTGAAGGGCAGATATGACAATAACTCTATTGACTAATTGAATTGCATTAGAGCGCAAGATTTTAGGACCACTAAATATGTTTGGGAGACCCCAATAGCCACCGATGCATTCCTGGAAATGCTTGAGAAATAACATTACCTTGTGTATAAAAGCTTTAGTTAAAGGCAGGTGTACAATATCTGTACATGACGTGTGGAAAAGTTTATTAAACCTCTAATATTTTTCCTAGAGCGTCTTGCCGCCCAGTCAAGATGAAACCTCTCGAGAAAGGCAGCGTCCTCCTTCAACCAACCTGGCTCGGCAGCAACAGCAGAGGAGCAAATCCTACATCTCACGGCCTTCTTCAGGTAATCTAAGGGACCCGACCCTAACTTTCAAGTGTTACAGATGTTGGCTACGTTGGGTAGCTTGCTTGGCTTACTGGGGGGAAAAAAAAGTCTTAATATATAGGAGTGGGCAAGAGATATCCGAGCACAAGTTTGTCTCTGGAGCTCCTGGTACTTGCACAGAGACCAAGTTCATGATGACGGAAGCTCCAGCTTGCGCTTATCCGCCTATAAAGCCAACCGTTGCCTTTGAGCTCTGCTGGCTTGTCCATCTCTGTGGTTGTAAGATTGTTGCCAATATATTGGTTTGTAATGCATTATATGCAACAATGTATTTTCTGCTTATTGTGAACCAGCCCTCGTGGCAATTTAATGAGAAGTGACGATTGATACCCTTAATTTGTGTCTCAGGTGCTGGAGAATTGCCCTCGCGGAGCATAGACCCTGACCAGGATCTGGACAGAGAGGTAAATACTTTGGGGGTCTTATTTTCTATTACCAATGCCTAGGTCTATGTTTTCTCATGGTACTCAGGGATAGGTTTGCTCTTTGGAGAGCTTTGGGAAAGTCAGAGTTGGTCGAAAGCGCAAAACCCACACCTGACTCACATTTACCCCATTTTATATTTACAGCCGGATTCAGACTCCACAAAACATTCCACTCCATCAAACAGCTCAAACCCAAGCGGACCCCCAAGCCCCAACTCCCCACACCGAAATCAGCTGACGTTGGACGGTATGGACCAATCGGCCTGCGACGCATAGCGCGCTCTCCACGCCAGGACTTCAAAGCATCATCGATCCCTGACCTACAGGGAAGGAGACGTCCGTTCCTTAAGATAGTGCCAAGACGAGAAATCTCTAGTGTTGCACAAATCCTAAGCCCCCCCCCTGTTGTAGATACAGTAAAAGTTAAAAACAACAACAAAAAAAAGTTAGAAAAAAAGGGTATAATATATGTGATCAAGCTTTTTATATGCAAAAGAATTCACTGTTTCTTATATTGATTCTGTTCTCTTTTGTTTTACTATAGAGAGACAAAAAGATAGGATGTTTTTTTTTTGTTTTTTTATTTTATTTTAAATGTCACCTTTTTTTATGATGCTGCTAGTTCGGGGGGGGGGGGGGGGAGAAGAAAAAAGAGGCTGCTACTGCTTTTGGTAACCAGCGTCAGAGATAGGATAATTCATTAGGAACGTGACATAGGCTCTTAACGAATATTACCGAGGCGTTTGGGGTTTTGCATAGGAATCGTAACACTGGTCCGGCTGCACCAGAAGGTCAGGCTTCTTCTGTTCTTGGCTGGAACAGGTGATCTACAACTCCCATGAAGCCAATGTTAGACCGGGAGTCGTACCTAATGAAGGCTGCCCTGGTCCTTTGCCGTTAATATACTGCATCTCCGGGTAAGAGCTGATCTACACCTGCGTGGGTTTAAACTCGCAAACCTAGATCTGCTTCGCGTTTTAATTATTGTTTTACTTGCACAGGAAAAAAAAAAATGTATTATGAGCTCAGTATTTCAATTAAGAAAGGTGGCTTCTTAGTAATGACAAAAAGAGGCGATCGAATACAAGCAAAAACAAATAAGCATCTCACTAATCTCCCGTTGGTTGGTTGATCATGTACAAAAACCCTAATGCTCTCCTGCAGCTGTCAACTCTTTTAAAGACCCCCCCCCCCCCCCCCGTATCATGCTGTCGGCAGTTTCGCAAGTAAGTCCTAGCGGTTACTATGGCTGTAAGTGGAAGAACATGATTAACAAAAAAGAAAATCTGTCCGCTAGGTCTACCTGTCCCTGCCAAAGTGTGATCAGTGGTGGGCAGCGACGCCAACAGTTCAAAGGCTTCCTAGTCTTTGTTACGACTTATCCTCTCCCTCCATCGTTTTGTAGTCTGCTTCATGCCGTTATCCCCCATCCACACGTGAACATTCGGCCTCTTCGTATGGGACCTGGAAATGCTTCTTACCTGTGAACTAATTTTTTTTTTGTGTCTCCGTTGCCATCGTGAAGACCACACTACATGTCTTTATTGTACATGTGCACATGTCACTGTGAAGATACTCTCTTGTGTATAAGTAGAATATGTTCTTAGAGATCAGAACAAGGAAGAAGAGATTTTGTCACTCGGGCGTCCAGTCGAATGAATCGCCAACCAAAGTGGGTCATTAACCCTTTAAATTATAGGCGATCCTGCAAGCGTTACTGTGTGCAGGGTTTAACCATCAACTCTTGAATACGAAGAGTTACTCAGATGTATATGTGCTGCTTTTTTTTCTTCTTTTTTTTTTTTTTTTTACATAAAATAAAAATACCCCCCCCCCAAATCTCCATGGCCAGAAGAGTCAACCCCAGCAAACACACTATATCCATTGTATGTACGCTTGCATGAGAACCACATAGATATTCAGTCTTTTGATCATGTAAAATGAAAGATTGTCACGACACGTGTACATTTTGCTCCTGTCCGTACAGCCGCCTGGCTCTGCGTGTATATTTAATCGTATGCTTTCATGTCTGATTCATTTTAGAACCCACGATCCGTGACCCTGTTTTATTAAAAGCTTGTCATTAATATTTTGGCTGGCGTATCCGTTTTGTCACCGCTACACTTAGGGTGCCTTCTGTGCCAATCATAAGACGGTTGTATCGCCATTAACTTAAATTCGGTTTTATTGGGCCAATGATGTGTAACAATGGTTAATTGTTCCTTTCTGAAACACTGTATAGGACGTGCACTTATTTTTATATGAAAGCCAAGTGACTTAGTCTTTTTTGCCTGTTCTGTTGTGCGTTTCATAGCTCCTTTCCGATTTAGAGGTTCTGCTAAGAGCGTCATGGGGTTTTCTAATTTTTTTTATATATATATATAAATATAAGTTGTCATTGTAATTATAAATTGTACGTTTTTTTTAATTTTATTTTATTTTTATTTTTTTTATTTTTTTTTTATTTTTTTTAACACTGTTAATAAATCAGAGGAGGCAATTTTCAAAGTTCTGGTCTGTCTTAACATATTAAAACATTTGACATGGATACCCACTTGTCATTTTGAATGTAGTTGGTTTCTTACTAATGTGGAGAATGAGTCAAAGCACACTTCTCATCAAATGTCAAATCATTGTTTTAAAACATTAAAATTAACATGTACAGCCAAAATGTCTTAATTTTTCATTTAAGTGACCCTCCCACTCAGGAACGACCTCGTCAATAGAGCACCGAAGGCTATCAGGATTGTGTAAGAAGTTATTTTGTGTACAAAGTCTAAAGCATTGTCATTTCCAGAACAACCAGTTATATTTTCCTGGTCTCCGAGTTTTGTACCAGAATTACTTTTTTATGAGTATCCTCTAAAGTGTGTGTATTCAGGGTAAATCGTATGTAAAATAAATATAAATATATATTATTATTATTTGAGCATTAAACAAATTATAAGGTAAGAATGAGAGAGGTTTTGCTTCTAATCGTTATTTAAGTCTTATATTGTAAACTGTTGGTATTCTAGCTGCTCACGTGATATTTAGAGGTCTGTTCAGAAAAGTTGACGTTGTGTCCCGTTGACATATTTAGGCCAACTCAACTGCGTTGGCTCAAAATTTTGTAAGTTCACCAAGTTAAGTTGGCAATAGAAAGCGTTACAATTTCGAGTAGCGTTGTGCGGTAGACATGAAAAAGGACTTCATTAGACAACGTCAACTCAACTCCGTTGACCTTAAACCATTGACTTGCGGAATCCAACTCAAAAGCTCTACGGCTAAGCCGATGGGTACTCAACATCTGGTCAATGGAATTTGGGTCAACTCAATGGAGAACCAAACATTTCAAACCTCGCGGTATTTTACCTAAGACTTTCCTCGTAAGACTTCAAAAATTTGAGAAGCCTCATCTCCACAATGCCACCAAGAATAGAAGGACTCTAGAACTAGCATTTTGTTCACAAAGGGAATATATTTGATACAAGCCGAGTAGGACGATTGAGCAGACGTTTCAAACCGCATTCTTAAGGATCTGCTATACTGGAAAGGAGGGAAATAGCTGTCGCCAATCTTTTGTTTTAAATTAGACTTTGTCTGAATAACGTACTCCGCTTGCCTGTCTGTACCCGCGTTTGTTAACAAACAGTGCTTGTACAGAAAAAAAAAGGTGCACCGATCAAGGCATTAGCGATGCGGCGGACGTGCCAGAGAAGAAGGGTAGGATTTGTTTTCACTGAAGATATAAACTGAATTTGACAGCACTGCTTCCAATTTGCATGACCTGTTTCGCTCGACGCCACATCCCTGGTGTCACGCTGACAGCCGACAGCGGCAATGACAGCGGATATGCAGAATATCTCGGCAATTTCCATCCCTTAACTCGAACGTTACCGTAACGAGCTGCGCTTAGTGTTTGTACCTCTTAAACCGTGTGATGTGAAGCTCTCTTGGATTAACGGTCGGTTATTGGATTCACGCTGGCACTTGTCTAGCGTGACTGTATACACCGAATTCACAGTACACGGGACCGGTAAACTTGACTTTTATCTCGCACATCCTTGACTGCAACACATAACTCCCCCCTTTTTTTTATTTTTTCATTAAAACAATATATGAAATAGAAAAAAATGTGCCCCCCCTAGATCCTCTGTTGCTGGTTACTCTCTTATGGGAGATTAAGGCAATGCCTATGGGAGCAGGGATGCCTACAATGCTTCTACCTACATCTTTCTATTTTTTTTTTCTCTTCCTCTGTATTTACTGCTTCCATTGAGATGCTTCTTAGCCTGTCCCACGGTGCGTCACCACTTAGGGGCATCTCACATTTCATCTCCATCTACATACCAGTCTAATCCTGCCCAAAAGGACAGTCCAGAACCTAAATGCTCTGTGGGCGAGCGAACCAACAACCTCACGCATGTTTTGACCCCATCAATGGGGCACAGTTGGTGTTCCTCTAGATCCAAGAGCACAAGGAGGTCCACTGTCCAAAATCAATGCATTCAGCCCCAAGCATCGTCTCACTGAACGCTTGCATCTCTTCTACCTATAATTCTTTGTTGATAAAGCGTCATCGCGTTCATCTGCACTCGGTGTAATCAGGATATAAGGAGTCCTGGATCAAGTAATAAAAGAAGAGGAGGTCCGTGCTCAAGCAAGCTTCCCAACGAGAATGGATTTTGGCTTCCTTTTTTTATCTGCATAATGTGTTCCCAAATGTCCCTACATCTTACCCCTCATCTACCTAGCGCAGCCAGATTCATAGGAACCATATCTGTCTTTACTGGATACATTTGGTCTTCTTGTTCTTCGCTGTTTTGGGTTGGATAGAAAATGGCACTAAGCATTGACCTTGTTGAGAAAATCCAGAATAGAAGTAAAAGGTTTTAATACATTTTCTATCTTATGATTTTTAGGGCTGTGATACCCTCATACCCAGCAAACATCCTGAGCTTCTAGAAAAGAGGGGCATCAGGGGAGGTAAACAAGGACTATGTCTGGTAGAGTGATCCTTGGGACAGGGCAGGTCACTATAAATCAGTTTTAACCCCATCTGGTATTTTTCTCTTTTTTTTTTTTTTTTTTGCTGAAAACATATTGCCGCTAGATGGCAGACCGGTTACACGGCATAAAATGTGATCTTCTGCACTTGGCAGGGAACGGGCGCAGGTTAAGCACTGGATACAAAAGCATTATTATCCTAGGGACAATGTTCGGTGATGTCTGCTACGTTGCATTCTGATAGCTGTATGACACGATCGTCTCGATGTATAAATCACGAATACAATTAGTTCTGCATTAAAGCCACAGATTTTGGTGAAACGTGCGAAGGGAACGCCGGCTCTTCCATTACTCTGTAATTAGCACTAGACTCGTGTCCCCTGCTTTAAAGAATTACTTATTCATTCCTGTTAAGCACGGCAGCGACTAAATGCCTTTCTGCTATGCTTAGTGGTTAATCTCGGATAAGATCCCATTTCCAGCTCAACGTACACCTCCCAGTTAAGGTTTACATGGCTGAGGATCATGAGAGTTCACCTGCCTTTTACTGGTAAGTACAGTTTCGCCCCCCCCCCAAGAACTCCTGTGTCTGACGAGAAGGATCTTCTTCTTGGTCTCATACTTGGTTGGAGGCATGGGCAGATCGGTGGGGCTCTCCCTTTTATGTGACCATACAGTTTTAACCCTTCCGACCCTGCCCAAGGCTTCTAGAGTCCTAGTTATCCTTAAGACCCCCACACTTATCACCTACGAATCGAGGTTTGATGTTCTATCTGTGCTGCTCTTCAGAAAGTGGAGAATATTTTTATTATTATTATTATTTATATGGCACCAACAATGTCCGAAGCGCTTCTTATAGTCCATACGTTCAAAGAGCCTGAAACCAGAACTGGCAGACTCTTACAGCAGACGTCAGTGGCCGTAAAATGCCTCTAATTAAATATACAGGGAACTTTAATTCTTCTCCCCAACAGCATTGACGGAGAGTATTGTCATGAAAAATTATGGAAACGGCATCTGTCAAATGTCTCGTGAAAATACAACATTAGGAGGATTTGGGAGGATTAAAAACTGGGCATTAGAAAAGGGAAGAGGGAACGAGCGGTTTAAGAATGTGTGTGAGAGAAGGAGACACCAAGGAACAGACGGAGGACGGCGGCAGAATGAGTTAAGGGACGTGTGCTAAATATTTACAGGCCGCTTACTGATGAACGGTTTGCTTTGGCAGAGCTTCTTTACTGAACCTCTTCGGCACAGATAATTACAACCGAGTTCAAGTGATTGCAGGACCCACGGAGTGCTTCGTGCCGGGAGGGAAAAGGTATATAAATATTGTATCGATGTGATTAAAGCAGAGATTCGCTGAACGTATCTGGATGCAGCTCCGTTCACTCATCTGACCTCCAGCCAGGGGGCGCAACAATCATGGTCGTGGGGGGTTGCAACTTCAAATGGGCCCGCTGCTCTAGGACCACTTGTCCTCCCCTTTAAAGCCGTTATGTGCCTGTAATACCCGCAGCTAGCGGCACACGTTGCATAATCTCTCACCTTCCCTCCCAGAATGTTTGGGGGAAAAGATGCACAGGCAGGCTTTTTGGGGGCACTGATGGTGACCTCCAGTCATACCTGGAAACTCTCCGGGTGAGCGCTGCTTCTCCGGTTCTCCGGGTGAAGACCCGAATCCTCTGGGTCGCGGGAGCGAGGTCTTGACACGCCCCGCTCCCGCCCATTTTTTCCTTTTAATGGGGGTGTTTCTTGCTGCCATCAGGCCGAACGCCCCCCGACATCAGCGGGGATGCCCCCGACATCAGTGGGACCACCCGCTGACGCCAGTGTGCAGTCCTGGCGGCGTCCCGCAAAGGGAAGGTGAGTGTCATTGTGTGTCTCTTTGTGAAAACACCCCACTAGAGCACCAGAGAACAAGTAAGTGCAGAAAATGAGAAGAAATGCTGGGATGAAACAGTTTACAGATTTGTATCATAAATATTCTTTTATATTTTAACGTTTGGGGGGGTGCCAAATACTGTAGGTGCGCCCCCGCTTAGATTTAAGACCACCCAACCAGAAAAAAACTGAAAACCAGTCTAAATTGTGTAAAGGGAGGTAAAAGAAAGCTGCTTAGAAACAGAGTCCTATTGTTTGTCCAAGGCTCCGCCTCCATGTATTACATCACAGCGATTGGCAGGCAGCCAGAGCAGAGCAGTGCAGAGTCTACTTCACATACATACAAGAGAGACAAAATTAAGAGTTTAGGGGAAAAAATGTCTGGGTGGAACAGCAGCTTTAAGTAATTAAAGCACAAGGTAATCACACGATGGAACCGAATCTCTTTGAGATGGAAATCTTTCCTCTGGTTGACCCGGAACGCCCGGAAGGGAAAAGCCTTGAGGTGTGCGTAGCAGACACCATTCCAGTCGCTTCACCCAGGAGCTTCCATATTTAGTAACAGATGTGACTAAATCTACAATGTTCTAGAATCTTCAGGGCAGCTAAATTCTATACATAATTAAATCTTTATCTTCTAAGCACAGTGAACTTTTGTGATTGCCCCGGGGAATACGAGGGGAAAAATGATACTAAGAGAAATGTTATTAGTCTGTTCATTGATAAAACCACAATCATATTATGAAAATTGGACACAAATTATAGGCAGAGGTGTTTAGAATTTTCATTTCTCGATTTTTCTTTCTAATGGAGAGGATAATTTCTCAGTGGACATCTATGGGGAATCGTCAATAAATGTGAAATCCTGTTTTAAGGCTATTTTAGATGGAAAACGAAGCACAATCAAATATGTCAACTATTAAAAAAGCTATGAAGACAAAGATTGTTACATTAAATATATCAGATGATAATGATGGATGTGACCTGAAACGTCTTCTTTCTCCTGATCTTTACGAGTTTCTATGAGGACAACGGCTATGAGGGCTTCAACCATTGTGAGGAGAGCGGGAGTGGAATCAAGTCGATACACGAGGTCTGGGCTGGGTAAAGCTCTGACCCAGAGTTTCGGAAGGGAATAACTAACAGAATTGGGCAGAAAATTTACAATTTTTCTACCTGCAGGACTTTCTCGCAAACAACTTGTCAACTGGATGCAGAAATACTGGGTGGAAAGTTCCATTTTCCATCAATTCAATACTGAAATCCACCAATTTCACCCAATCTCTGATTGTTACCTTTGACAATTTGTGCCCACTGTGAACCATGAACATAGTTTTTCCATCTTTTCAGAAGCGCTTAAAGAGCCCCACTTCCGAGAAGAGACATTTTGGCAGAAAAATCGCAAAAATCAATTTTAAGGAACCCTACCTTGATTTGAAATTTCACCAAAAAAAAATGCTATTTCGAAAGACCCCAACCTTCTGACAATAAGTGAAGATTCTACTCTTTCAGTTTTTTTTTAGATAACCAATAGATTAACAAATATTCCGCCTTTCATAACAGGACACACCGTTGTAAGGATAAAATTGGTGATGAATTGAAGGTTGAATCGCTGACAGTTTGTTGAAGCCGAAGAACAATTCTTTCCTTGACATTTAGGGTTTAGAACTTCATCTGGATACAGAAAAAGTCTCGGAAACGTCTTCTGGGAGTGAAATAGATTGATTCATGATTTTAAGAAGCTCCGCTGTGGATATCAAGGACAATAAGGTTCAAAGTCATAAAATAGAATTAATCTTCATTATATCTCTTATAAGCGGACATTTGAACCGTGGGTCTAATTCCTCTCTAATTGATTACTCAACCAAAACTGTCCATGGGGACCATGTCTATACACAACTTAGGTTCCATTCTAAATTGTTTAATAGGAAAATGAAAACTAAAGGGTTCAAGATTTCATTTGAAGTACAGAATACAGATTGTTTAGATATTAAGTGGCTCTTAATCATCATATCATGCAAATACACAAGTTGGCTTATAAATAGATGTGAAATCTCTTCTTCTTTACATCAACCTGGAAATATTACCGCTCCGGTGTCCAAAACCAGCCAAAGATAAATGAAAAGCACCTTAGTTTCCCATAATATTCTGCTAAGGTTCCTTCAACGTGGAAACATTGCTATATCTTAGAAAAGAACTGTCCAGTGGCTGCTCACACTGGCGATGATTAGGTGGCCCTGGCGCTTTAAGGCCAGCAGCTGTCCTATGACGTTAATGTGGTCAGCAGCTGGATACTCGCGTCTGAAAGCTACGTTTTTATGGTCATGTAGCGTATGGCCGGGAATATCCAGTCACTGACTGTAACTATTGGTCTCCCACTGGATCGGCAGATCACGCCGGTGGGTGGCTGTCGGCCAGCAACATTACGGGTAAGAAGAACCCAAAATCTATTTTTCAAAACTTCAGATTTTTTTTTATCCACTGCCTGTAGGTGCACCCTAAAAAAACAACTTCAGTTTCAGTATTAAAAACATATAGCGCAGCATAAAAAATGCTTGATGCATGCGGCTTTTATTTAATTGTCTCGGTGAGATTGTTGCGCGTTTCAGAAACCTGATTACTGTGTTAGCCACGTTATAAGAAGAACTGCTGGATATTCAATCCGTCTTGTTTTGATCCAATCTATTCCCGAGGATGTATCCATCAATTATTCTCTATTATTGCTGTCCTGTTAAAATAGGATTTTATTTTTTTTTAAAATACCCCCCCCAAACATTATTCTTGTTCTGGTATTTTGAAATAACCCTATTTCCGCATCTTCTTGACTTATAGTTAATTGGTCATTTGCTACTTGAGAAGGTTGATAATTCAAGAGATATTATAGAACAGAGAAAGAATAAAAATAATTAAGAAATGGAAAACTAAAATAGTTGTTTATAACAAACCAACAAAGATAGAGAAAGTAGATTGAACTAAGAAATAATAGAGGAAATGGGGAAAAAATGGGACTCACAACTAGAAAAAGCACTTAAAAATATTACTGTCCATCAATGAAAGGACCTTCTAAAATAATTGTACTTTTCAGTTGGAAGACGTGACGATCGGCATTAAATCCCTCTTTTACGTTAGTACCTGTTGTGCTCTGTTGGACTCAGGAAAGACCTTTTTATGATGACAAGACTAGAAAATGTCAAAAAGCTGTTTAATAGCCATAAAGTAGCTATTAGTTGAATGATCTGCCTTTTGTGATTTGCGCATGTCTTATCTAGCTGAAAAGCTACATTGTAGACGGTTTCGCTCACATACAGACCAGCAAAAAAGTCTCTGCCTGCGAGTTCCAGAATCAGTGTTATTGGCGAGGACATTCGACCACACAGCCATTTCATAACAGGCCTTTGGAATATTTATTCAGTGTTTTAAGGAATGCTGTCATATTTTGGACTGTCCCTAATCCCAATTCTTTTGCCTATGACACACTAATCAAGTATTAAAACTAGTATATTAAAAATAACACTTATATTGTGGCCTAGGTTGACTAGGCTTCGGGTGGTAGGTCCAAGTGGGTCGCCCCTGATGTGCTGCTGCTCAACAGGCCGGTTACAAGAGAGATCTCCTTAACCGGCCCGCTTATATTATGAGCTGGCACAGCCTCCCTAGACTGCTTTATGTCACAGAGCATCAGGATATTACATCATATTCCGTCGCTCTGAAATGAGGTCAGCAGACATGGAGGGGAGGGCTTTGGCTGCTGCCCTGGGTCGGGCCTAGGGAAGTACCTGTGGTAAATAGGCTTTACATTTTAAAGAAAAATGTTGATCAATTTAGCTTAAGAAAAAAGTGTTTCATAGCTCAGAAAGCTTTGCAGTTACATTAAATTTACATCTTACAAAGGAAGACAAACCTCCCCTGAAGGTAGTGCCATGGAGCTGCGTACAAGCAGGGCTGGTTTCCTAAAACAAAAAGGACCAGGCCACCTTGTACACAGAATCTTGGGCGATGCTGGGCTCACCTCCTTCTTTCGTCTCGCAGCTTCTTCACAAAGTATTGGAAGAGGACGATTCAACTAAAGTTGGAAACTTAAAAAAAGTTTTTTTGTAATTTCATTAATCGAACAGCTAATCCATAACTAAGGAAATCGAGCAAAATCTCTTGCGATATGGGTTGTCGAAGTTCACGGAAAGTTACAATTTACCATTTTAAATTGGGCTGAATAACAGTATGTTGAACATTCCCTCGATATTGAAATGATCAGTCAAGAACGCTTATTAGGTTATTTCTCTGCTCCAGCGTAGTACGAGAATCTTTTCTACCTCTCATGGGAAACAAAATATGAGATTATTTTATATTTTTTGGTACAGAAGTGAGCCTAGGGTCAGTGGCATCTTGGGGCAGTATTTCTTTAGGCCTCCCCATCCCTAACTCACACACACTTACTCTAACACCATTCACATACATACACACAGTCACTTTCTTTCCTCCTTTCCCTCTTTCTTCCGTTAATCCAAGGCTCACCCCTAATTTACCAACAACATATACCTACACAAGCTGACATCAGATGCTAATGCATACACACTAACTCCATTCACTAAGACACACACACACACACACACACTCTCAATGTAAGATGGTGCATGCTACCTCCAAGTACTAACACTCATGCTAACACCATACACACTAACGCCATTCACTAAGACACCCACACACTCTCAATGCAAGATGGTGTATGCATAGTAACACAAACACTCATGCTAACACCATACACTCTAACACCATATACTGACACACCGACAGGCACGCTAATACCAAAAAATCATGCGGCACTTCCAGTCAACGCATGATATTGTGATGGAGAAAATGAATAACCATCAAGACCGAAGATCCGGCCTACCTGTCAGGGTCCATCCAGGCCGCGGAGCTGCATATCTCTGTTTTCCCTGCCTTGCCTCAGTTCTCATGTTTTGCTTTGGTCCACTCCTGGATTTCCGTATGCTCTGTTCTGTACCTCTGATTCCTTGATTCCAGTCTGCTCTTTGCGTCAGCTCCTGTTTCCTTTATAAGGTGCGTCCCACCCGTTTGTTCTGTTTGTCTCAGTCTGCAGTCTAAAGGTATGTCTTTCTCGGTTCTGTGTTTGGAGTCAATGTTTAGTTTATCAGTCTTTCGTATGCAGGGCTTAGCGTTAGGACCCACGGTCATTGGAGTACTTTGGCGTAGTGGTGGGCTAAGCATACTATGGCCATATGATGTGACGGAATCTCCAATTGTTATCTTTTAGTCCTAGGCTAGTTCCTGTATTCATGTTTGTTTGTCTCTTATGTACCTTTGCCCTTCTTCCCTGAATCATCTGAGGATTTCGGTTCCTCTCTCCTCTCCCCTTGTCCCAGTTAAGTAGTCCTATCCTTGCTTAAAGGAGAAGCGTCTGAGGATTCTGGCTCCTCACTCCTTCCCCTGTGTTCCTTTCCTTGTTCCCTGTCCTTTGTTGTGCCCTGTATCATGTATGTCTTGTTTGGTTATGTTCCTTGCCTGGTCTCCCTATCCCTTGCTTGTTATGTTTCTTCTATAACCTCTGCTTAGCTTCCATACTCCCAGCTCCTGCAGCACCCTGACATGATTCTAGTGCTATGTCTCATGCCTGCTCCAGGATGCTTGCAGGATATCTCCAAGTTTTGATGCTTTGTCAGATCCAAGTTTAGTTTGGATTTCCGCATCCAGCCAAGTTTGGTTCTGCCTTGTTCTGGACATCGTCAGCTGCTCTGTCAGGGTGCTGGTATGTGGCTGCTCAACCCTAGATGCCCACCTGGGAGAGTACAGTCGCCCTGCACCAGGCCCTGTCCTACTCCACTCCTGCGCAATACCTCCTGAACTCCATCTATGGGCACGCTGGGTCATTACAGTCGTCTGTATGGACCCAGTTCCCTGACACTAACCCATCCCAAACCAACAAAGGAAGCGAAAACGTTGAAGAACGAACAAACGCGATGGAGTAGAGCCAAGGAGTTGGAAGCAATAAACTAAAATCATGATTGGTTAAACCACATAAAAGTAACACTTGGTTCTGATTCATAAGTATGAACATCTGCTCCCTACGATCAATGATATTTGTTTTCCATGCAAAAATCTCACCTACGAGCAACAACAGAAGGTCAATGTGTGATTTAGGTATGTACGGCGTAAAAGGTGCTCCGCTTTGTGGTGGAACGCCATATGTAGTCTGTATCTGAAAGTCATATATTTTCTAGTTTGGGGACAGGAGATACATTACGCCAGATGCCAACAACCAAACAACGTTAAGTTACGAGCGTTCATTAATAGCGGAACAAAAAAAAAACCGGTCGCATTTCTTCTGTTTTACTTTGTTGTGACACATTAATTGTTAATTTCTTCCTAGGAATTTGGGGATTCAATAAATTAGCGGCGTTGCGGAATTTAATGTTTACCACGCAAGGGGTATTTCGCAGCAAACCTGACATGCTAATGGTAAGCAATAGCCATGAGCTATTTTATAACATACTAAATAAACATTATGTATGTTTTTTGTATTATTTTTTATTGTTATATATTCAATAAAGTGTGGCGCTCAGCTAATTCGGGGTTTAGTGGTGGATCACGTCCCCCCCCCCCAAAGGGTTTAATTTCTTTAATCATCTTAAGTATCTTTCAGATGAAACATTTTGTTTGGGGCACATTCTATCACTTTTCCCAACTTCTGCCTTTTACAGTTCTAAATAAACCAATATAATGATTTTACAGAGTACAATAAGCAATTTAAATGCATAAAAAAAACCTCATCATGTTATCTCTTCACCGTTGTTGAGTTGCTGATGATTGTTGACTGGTTCCAGCGGTCCTTGTAAAGCTGGAACGGCGAGAAGAGAGACAACCGGAAACTCGTTAAATAATTCTGATTTACCACGTATTTAAACTTTATTTCTCCGGAATAGCTTTAATGGCGACTGTGCAGTTTAATGCGGTGCTAATTTATGCATTTTAATGCAGAACCTGTTGTGTGTGATGTCATAGGTTGTCACACATTCTATTTATAGACTGCTCCTTGTTGTGAGCAGTCCAAAAGCCACGCACTTTTGTTCTCAACTTACATTTTCTCTGTATTCTTCATTATTTAAGATCCTATTATCTTCAGAATGTCAGATTTTTTTCTCCTAATGGCTTCCTTTTATTAAGAAAAATTCAAGTGAATTATTGATCTATTGTGCGGTTTTCTTCCCATATTGCATCTGGGCTACCACATTTTGTACCCGTAACAAAAAAAAAATAACCTCCCACATGCCAAAAGCTTACTTAACTTTATATCTTTCTATGTTTGCCCAATAAAAAGTATCAACTTCAACCAAAGCCTCTATTTCCTCTCTATTTTATGTCATATCTTTCACGAAATAGCAGATTTTTTTTATGCGTCTCACAAAACAATAGAAGAATAGAAGAGGGTTTCATCCTATAGTAACTTTTTTTGTGTTATTCTGCCGACAAAATACTTTGTCTACATAAAAAAAAAATGCATCAGTACAATTGTAAAGTTTAGAACATGGCGTTCGTCCTGAAAGGGTTTAGAAATTGCAAGCCCTTCATGCACTCAACTACTGCTGGACTCCAAGTCCCATTATCCTCCCCACCCCATGTTGTTTGCAGGACATAGTGTTAGAAATGGCTCCATTAGCAAAGGCATTAAGAACTTTGAAAAGCAAGAACAAAAGCCGAGGGTATAGACAGTTATTTTCACTCCAAACAGATATTATGGGGATTATTAGTCTGACAATCCTTTGAAGAGCCGTGCATTTTGCTTACATAAAACCTCTTCACAATAATAACTTCATTTTACCGACGACTCTCGAAAACGGTGGTAATGTTCGGCTCAAAGGGTGTTGCTGTGATGAAGAGAGGTTCTGATGAGACAGTAAGTACAATGGACGTCAACAAAATGCCCCGTAATTCTGCACACAACAAAACAAACCATGCTGCTGCTTTTAAGTATGAAGTGCGGAGCGAGACACAAGCCCATCGTAGCCGGAAGTTACAAGGCGACTGCGGGGAAAATGCACTCCATGGAACACGAAGCCTTTATTGGACTCACTGGGAAGCATACTTTGAACTCCTGTCCATAGCAGCCCCGTAACGACATCTCTTGCCTTTCTGTTTTAACCATTTCTCTTGCAGAAGAGAACTCAATGCATTTTTCCTTTGTAAAAAAATATTAGATTAGAAAAATAAACTAATTTTTTTTTTATACATTTTCCCTCTGAATCCTCACAAAATTAGGTAAAGTGATGGAAAGTCCCCTCCGAGTTTATCAATTCAGGTGTCCTGATTTCAGAAATACCTAATTTATATAGATTTTCCAGACTTTCCCAGCACCAGGGAGCATACTATTAGATGTACAATTTTGTATAATTTTTATGCCTATGGCTTATCGGGTTTGGGGGTTGTGAACGGGGGCAGGAGGGTTATCCTGGCTAGATGTTATGCTATGGCAATGGGAAGTAAGGTTTTTTTTAAGATTTTTTTTTTATCTTTTTTTATATATCTTTTTTTATTTTAATTTTTTTACATTTTTTTTATTTTTTATATATTTTTTTTACACAGTAATGGTTAGAGGACCTCCTGAACATGCCAGTGATGTCACAATGACATCACAGCTCACATTATATATTTTTTTTGTATTTATATTATTATTTTAATGATTTTTTTATATTATTTTTTAAATGGACTAACGTTTTTTTTTCTGCTTTTCTCTTTCAGGACGGGAGGGGGAGTGAGAGAGATGGTTTCTCACTCCCCTCCCCGCGATCCCCCTGCACCGATCACACCGATCGCAGCGTCTCTGTGCCCCCGGGTTACGTCAGCAGTGACGCAACCAGGAAGGGAATGCCCGATCGCGCGTTTGCAACTGCGCGATCGCGCACTTTCATATGTAACAGCTTACCGGCTTTCATGCCAGAAGCTGTTACGGGAGATCGGGCAGCAGAAAGCCGGCGATGCCGGCTTCTGCTGCCAGGGGGGAGTCCAGGCCTGGTCTCCCGTGCAGCGGCAGGGATGTGTCCCTGACGCTGCACGAAGGGCTGGACGTACCGGGACGTCCATAGGGGTTTCTTAGTGGGTGTTTTTTGCACGTCCCGGTACGTCTATAGGGGAATATTCCTCCCCATTAGGTTATACCTCTGCTTGTCTTAAGTTACTGATAAGGCTCGTTGGCTCTGTTAAGCTACTCCTTCTTTTGGGTGAATGCTGATTGGTTCTGATGGCCTTTTGTAAGAAGGAGGGCAAAAAAAGCTAGAGGAAGCTACTGGTTTTTACAAGCTTGTGAAAGATTTAATCTCCCCTGTTTAAAAAAAATTAGATTTTATAGTCATATTTGTTTCTAAAAAATGTTATTATTCAGTGTAAAAGATAAAATTCATTTAGATAAAATAAATAAGTGCTAGAGGCAGTTTAACATGGAGAAAGGCAAGTCTCCGCATTGTGCATATTTTTCATAACATGAAGTCTAATAAATAAATTGTGGAAAAATATCCAATAATTAATATTTGGATAAACGGGGGTTAATTCTTCTTTATTCAGTGCATTATACTGTTACTTTCAGCTTGTTATATTACAAATATATATATATATAATATAATGAATATTACAAATAATATCAGTTAAGTAATAACATGTTGTGATAACATCAATACTATCCAAGTTTGAGAATTTGTTACAAAATCATAAAAATGTTGCCAATAGCCCTGTTTGGGTCACTTTGGTAATTTATTTCCAAAGATTAAAACTGCATAGATCTAACTGCTTCTCATCACAAAACATCAAAATGCTTTAAAGCCAATTAATTCCCACTTATTTCCTTGGATATCAAGGTCCTTTAATCAGTAAAACTAAAGCATCCCTTTCCGCTGTGCCCTTGAATTTCTTTAAAAACTAGAACCAAAGAAAAGAAAGAAAAGGAACGCTACTAATTTAATCAAACATTCTGCCTTGAAGCTAAATTCAAAAGAACACTGATAAATTTGAAAATAAAAAAATAGCATTTTTTTTTAAATTTCAAAAATACATCATTAATATATATTTCGTCACGCGTTGCGGTTCAGAAATCATCATTATTGTTCAAAAGCCTCCCATTTTAAGCGTGACATTTTCTTAACCACTATTTGGAATCCTCGCTAGGAAAATGAGGCAGATTCCACTTATTTAATTACGCTTCAAGAAAACAAACGCCAACAAGATTTGTTGACGTTGTCAAGTCAATTATGCATCTACCTATTGAGCCGGTTACATAGCCACAGACGCACTACAACACTCCATGTTTCCAAAAATGATGCACTCAAACTGTTCAGGGGGCTCCAAGTTGACATTAGCGATGTGCTGCCATATTGCTTAAAATTTAGTTAATTTCACTTGAGTCTCACAACGGGGTCAGACCCAGCTGAGATAAACGTCTGTACCGACTTGAGAGGAGGAAGCAACATGCTATTTTTATTTTCTGGCATGGATTTTTAAAGGGAATTAGACTATACGAGCATGTTCAGGAAATTCTGGTTTCTATCAAAAAAATAATTAATTATTTGGTATATATAAAAAAAATTTTTGGCTTTTAAAACTCCCACAGCGCAGAAATACTGATATTCTTTGCTTTCATAGTTTGAGTTGATAATGGAAGCACAAATGCGTAACATTGTATTGAAAACGTTTAACTTCCTGATCTATTACATGGCTCAAGCGCAACGGCAGTAATACATATTTTCATAAAATATATAAAAAAATATTTATTAAGATTAAAACATGGAACTTCATCCTCAAATGGGGGAGCTAAGGGAGTTTGGGCTCAGGGTGTTTTGGTGGGTAGCCAATTGAGGCACCCAGGGCCTGAAGGGTACTAAAACTGCCTGCTTTTCTCTCCTTCGGTGGAGATTTAGCTGAAAGAATGAAGCTCCTCAGATCGCAGGGTCAGTTCATTTCATTAACCCGGCCAAGATATGTTTTGTAACCTAGTCTCGGTAAAAAGAGTAGTGAGGAACTTATCACAAATGCCACAAGGGAGAGGTTACCCTTGGAGTCCAATCAAATTAAAATGGAAGATATTTTAAAGACTCAATCAATAGAAAAATAAAGGGAGAGAGGGTGGGACACGCAACCAGGTAAGCCAACCACAAGAATGGTTCCTGAGCCCGGGAAACACAGCCACTTATATAATCTTCCCCAACTCCACCACCAAATTTCCCGCCAAAATGCCTACCCCTCCTCCGCACAGCAGTCAGGGCCCACTATATCCCATGCTTCCCCCCCCCCCGTGGGTATCACTAGACAAAAGATCTTGCTTTTGTCACCAATTAGTAAATTCTCCTTTTTGTCTTCTTCACAAAAAGCTTCATTAAGGACATTCATTAATGAAATACCATATATTGGAATTAGAAGATACACAATACAAAAGGCTAATGAAAATATACTGGAAAATAAACACGTAAAATACGACACAGACTGGAAATGCTTAGAAGGTTTTAAAATGAAGACAGCGGTTTTATACAAACAGATTGATGTGCATCTTTACCCGGCGGCCATGCGTCTCTATTTCATTGAGTTGTATTTGGAAGACCAATTATTTGAGATGTCCTGCTAGGAGAGCACTCCGGTGATGAGTACGTGGTCCATTATAAATTCGGCAGCAGCTTGAGGTTGAAGTGGGAACCTCACAATACATCTTTTCAATAACCCGCTGTCCCCGGCATGATAGCTGCTCTAGTATTGAATTTTGCTTGGAGTATTTGATTGCATTTAGAGATATGTGCTTTTCTGTCATTATCCTGCGAAGTAACCTTTTGATGAGAATGTCAGGTAACATTTGCCTTGAAACACAACACTTGGTTGCTAGGATGTGTTCGGTAAAATATAATAAGTAACCTAGTCTTTTTAAATTTCCGGCTGGATAATAAGCTTGTGTCCTTGGCGTGTCATATTAATTATAACGGTTCGCTTCCCGTCCGGTTACCACATTAGCAACAAAGGTTAGAACCCAAAAAAAGGGATCTTTCCAAAAATTATACCAGAAAGGATGATAACTGCTAGGTTTCTGTATCTGATTACATCATGTTAATATGTTGTAGTCCCACCGAATGTATAAATGGGGAAATGTTTCTACTGTTCAGTGTTGTGCTGAGAATAGCATGTAATTGGGAAAAAAAGTGAAAAAGACAATAAGGATAGAGTGCTGCATAAAAATTGTTTCTACCAACATATATGTATTTTGTAAAATATTCTAATGATGTACTGTGATTTCACTCCTGTATTGCTTATTGCAATACGTTAGATCACGTTAGACAACCCTACAGGATCTCTCCTTTCCTCCAACGAACTTCTGGTGGGTGTCAGCAGTGAAGAAAGCTAGGTGCCGTCAGCCTCTTGGAGTACTTCTGCAAAAGGGCGGAGCCAGTGGGTGCCCCGAGGGGACAACCTTTCCCCGTTCCTCCAATCGTGGGAGAGGCAGAAGCGCTCCGTCAGGCTTGCTCAACGCAGCGGATACCAGGAAGAAGCAAGCCAAGAAAGAAGACAGAAGAAAAAGAAGAGGCAAGAGAAGAAGCTGAGATGCAGAAAAAGGAGACAGGGATGCGGAAGCAGTCAGGGGAGAAGGTGGGGAGACATTGATAGGGAGCACGACAGAAAGTGAATAAGAGTCTTAAAAAGTGTGAGAGGGACTGAGTAAGAGTGTGAGTAAGAGTAAGTAAGAGAACCCTCTGCTTCGTTTACGTATGTCTTGTTGGGGGTCCTTCCTCATTTTCGGACATTCATACCAATTAACGAAATTGGCAAATTTTGTTCAAATTAAGATTCACACGAATCAGAAGTCAAGTAAATAGTCATTTCTAATTTTTAACAAATATAGTGGAATATTGTGCTTTATAAATACCTGTTTAGCCATTTAGGTAATGGATTGATTTTTTTCTAGCCATTTCTTCCCTGTAAAAGGTCCCCTAAGGTTTATTGTCCCGTTGTCCTTTCTCACCCTCTATTGAGCGCTTTATTGAGCATTAGGCATTCACGAGTCCCTTTTCACAACACATGCGTACACAAAACAATCTTGTGTTAATAAAGGCATATTTTTTCATCACCAAAATCCCAGTTGGTCTCCTGAGCCATCTCCGCCGGTGTACGTGTGATCCTTTCCCACAGTTTAGCCACCTTTGTTGGCTCTGTTAAATGATTAGATAAAATGACCTATATAATTCGCCTGCTGAATTTAAATACCACTCATGCTGTTTTCTTTCTTTTTTTGAAGTTAAAGTTTTATCAGTAGCCAGAAGCATTTGTGTTTGACTCCGCTGCCGTTAATCAATAGCACCCGTCACAATTATGCGATTATATGCTCCGCACGAATGGTGCTTTGCATAATTTTACATCTTCTCCATAATTTATGTTTTCTCAATAGTAATGCAGGGGGGGGGGGGAAAGAGTCCCTTTCTACCTTCTTGAACAGTCCTGGAAGAGATTAAAAAGAAAAAAAGGGAAAAATACACCTCGTGATCATTAAAGGCATCCTTGAAAGCATCAAGAGGAGTATAACACGCCAAGAAAAGTACGAGCAAAAGGAAACATAAATCAATCAAAGGTAAGAGACGCTATAGTACAGAGGCAGACTTGTTGCTTTCAACCTAATAACAGACGTTCTCTTATAATTTCATAAAATATGGAATCGCATTAACCTTTTGGTTTGTGCTCTACATGCACATGATGGTACAATTCTTGACAAAAAAAAAAAAGGAATAATTCTTCAAAGAAGGACTTTTATCCCTAAAATTTGAATTATTGATATTTTTTCTTTTTTGGAAATGCTTGATGACGATGGACCATTGGAGAACAAGGGGTCCATGTTAATTATTATGAACGTCGAGGCGTGTGCTGCCAACGGTTATTTGCGGATGCGGGTGAATGGAGCTCCGTCTGTAATGGATATCGAAGTGGCTGAAAAAGGGGGCTTACACTTACCAATTCCTCTGCAGACACATAACAAATGGCTTCCCATGTGATCTGAAAGACAGGAGGCAATCCGTGGAAGAACAAGTCTGCGCCATCCATGAAATAATCGGGCCTAATCCAAGATGGCGCCGGTGACGTCTTCCCAATTGAGGTACCCCACAATGATTTTGATGTGGACACTGATGCACTTCAAGGATTTCCCAATAGGGAACAAATTAAAGAAGATACGGCATTTTTTACTGTTACCATTCAAAATGAAGTGAAAGGTTTAGGAGACAGAGCAGATGAACTGGAAAGTAGATGGAATCGGATTCTGTTTTATCCAACTTCATTGAAACCTTTATATATTCTCCAAAAAGATATACCAACAACGGATATCATACTAGACAGAACACACAGTACACAAAGCCATAAACATGAAAGAGATTTTCTAGCTAGAGTTTATTATTTCCACGTGGAGGAAAAACAATTCTTACGTCTTTTAGACAACATACTGAATTTTCCGAAATAAGTGCAAAATTGGAGTTATGGACCGATCTTTCACCAGGTAAGAAGATAATTTGCGCCTATTACATCAATACTAAGGAAACAATCAATCTTGTACAGATGGGGTGTTCCTGTTAAAATGTAACTGAAGGACAAAAATTATGACATCAATTTGCCCTTATGTAAATCTCTTCGCTCAAATACTTAGCTAGCGTCCATGACTGCTTAGACCCAATAGCCGGGAGAACCCAACATTAAAGCCTAAACCATGCAAGAACTCTTGAGTATGGGATTTGGCCACAGGTCCTGTTGAGAGTTGAACTCAGAGCCTAGAGGGTACTAGAGCTTTTCATTAACCATGGCACCACGAGTGGTCTCTGTTCTGTGTTTTAAGATCATCTGCCCAGTCTCCGCAGAACTCATCTTCTCCACGCTGTTCCAAGTTAGTCCCCTGTCTTGGATCCTAATTAGCAGCATTGTATTAACCAGCCTTTGTTACACATTATTTCAGCCTGTTCTGGTATCCTGATTGTGGCTTGTTTATTTTGCTGCTAAGACCCTGACCTCGGCTTGTGTCTCGTTTCGCTGCTGGGCCCGTGACCCTGACCTTGGCTTGTTTCTCATCCTGCCATTTGCTTGACCTGTATCTGTCTTCTGATCTGGATTGTGCATCATGTTCCCTTTCCAAAACAATTAAGGGATCTGCACAAGGCCGCTCAAAGCCATGGACTCCACACCTGGTGGATAGAAGTCACCTTGCCCATAACCCATACCAAGATTTTGAACATGCACCTGGACTCTCTCCGGACAACATTCCCATGGGCCTGACATATATAGCTGCCCAAGATTGTTCCCCACAGGCAAGTTCTCACATAACAAGGCACCATGACCTCTCAACCCAAGGGTGTCATCAGCCGTCACTTCGGACTTGTCTCCCCAATCTTCTTGGCAGACCTCAAAGTGCCGGCCCGGGTACATCCAGCTGTGACTAAAACCACAGAAGCAGTTGTTGACTCTGCACCTAAAAAGAGGTAGGCCTCCACGTAGCACGATAGTGGACATCAAGCCTTGGACAAATGACATAAAGATGAATGTTTCACATTGATTCCATAGATTATGGGAGATGAAAGAACAGCGTTGCATCACACATACGACGGTATTTTCTTTTCTTGAAGACGCTTTAAAAATAATATTCATATCAGCTATTTCTCTGTGCCGATGTCAAGTGGGGTTTTCTACGTGCTGCCACCAATTCAACCAACACAGAGGTTTAGAACTTTGATATGAATTTATAATAGAGTTATTGTTACATGTACAATGTATTAAAAGCCTTTCAAGGAGAAGGGGCATATTTTCCATTGCTTAAAAACACATATTTTGTATTCATCGTTTCCGTTCACTCTTAGTGTGGTTTGAAGTTAATAGGTAGTACTACAAGGAGACTGAAATAGATGACATTTAAAAGCACAAGAAAGGATTATAGGGAAGGAAAAAAAATTATCTTTGAAGCTTGAGAGGTATCTAATCCTGCACTATTTAGAGAAATATTGGAACGACTACTATTGTACGTAACCCAATTAGTATGGCAAACCCAACAAAGGATTAGTATTTGCAAGCTGTGCGGGAAATTATTAGCCGACAAACAAAGACCAACATTATGTTCCCCCCGTTAGTCAGAGCTACAAGAACAGCTGTCAAATTGAGCATTATTTTCCTCTTATTTTTTATTTGCATAAGATCGGACTGACGTGAGGATTTGAACTTTTCCGAACGTGAATCTCAGCCCATGGAGACCTTTGGCAGAAATTGGGTGGAATTATAGCCGTTGGCAGAGCGGTTAGCAAAATATAATACAGTATGATGTCATGGCTATTGTGAAAGCTTTTAATGACCCTACAGAAAAAAATATATATGCATGTGAAGAAAGTAATGTGCTAGGGAACATTTTTGTAACTGTTGCTCATGTCGCAATGGTCCATTGGTGATGGCATCCTAGCTAGAAGGTGGGACCAAGGCATCCGCTCCACCAGCCTACAGACCAAAGATTCTCAAACATAGCATCACTGCATAACTTTTCAGATTGATAGAGATTGCTGAAATATTAATAGCTTTTTCCTACATGCTAACCCTATTTTTTTAGATCATTTTTAGCAGGCAAAATGCATATAGTCATAAAAAATTATTTTAGGAATGGCCGAAATATGATGATAAAAATTACTCTTTTTGATCAAGAATATGTGTAAAGACTAAATTTTTGCAGAACAATTTCTCGATCAGTACGAACAGCATACTCGAGTTTTTATCTTTAAAATGGTTAAAAATGGTATTAATATCCTACGTTTTCACCTTCAAAAACTATTAAGTGACGTTTGCTAAATACATTACAAAAGATACAACGGCACCAAATGTTCCTATATAGTTTTGTAAAATGATCTAACTGGATGAATTAATAGAATTGTTATACCCCCCCCCCAAAAAAAAGTATTTTATATTGACCATAAATCCCTTGAAATTTCCTAAAATCATTCCTTGTGTAAAACACATTTTCAAGTAGACACATACACAATTAACCAAAATCATTAAAAGTCAACATTAGTATTTTAGTAAGAATATTTCTGGGCATTCTCTGCCTAATTAGTTTGAATTACACTGCTGAACGTTTAATATGAAACCTCTTCAGTGCCTCTAATTACAATTTCCAGATGATTAAAAGGAAAACTCAAAATAATATATTTTCTTGATGATTGGGATTTTCTTTGTATTTTTACAGTTCTTGATCCAGGATGTAGAAACCCGGAAGCATCATCATTGTAAGAAATGATACATTGTATATCCGAGAAATCAAACAGACAGAAGACTCTCGATTAATTAAGGGGATTATATTTACCTAAAATATATAAAATGGGGCAAATTCTTTTTTTTAAATAAAATGATTTACATTTATTATTGGATAGGCATTATTGGCAGAACCTATTAATCCACTTGGTTTCTATTGGTTGTTAATCCCATAATACATTAATAAAATGTTTTCCATTTATTCAGCAGTTCTGTCCTTGTCTATCCCAGGGACAGATAGATGTTAAGTCTTGTTGGGTTTAAGCCCGTCAAACAAATCAATACACTAAATGGTGAGTTATATAGTTTGATAATGAATAAGACTGGAAAAAGACATAAGTCAAACAGGTTCAACCTATTCAAGGTATCTCCCTAACTGCATTTATCCGGCTGAAGGCAGAAAAAAACCCTTTAAACCCCCGCTAAATTCCTTCATGACTCAAAGGGCAGTCAAAATAACCCTAAATCGTCAACATTTAAATTATTATATGTCCTTGATCTTGTTGGAAAGCAATCCAGTTTATTCTTGAAATCCTCTGCAGCATTTGTGGTCACTGCGTCCATAGGCAGCGCATTCTAGAGCTTTACAGCCCTCACTGTTTAAAGTGGAGTTATGGTTTCTTTTATGGTTTATGATAAGTGACCTCTTGTTAATTGCTCTTTTTTAGGAGGTTAACATTTCTCAGGAAAGGACCTCATACGAGAGTCAGGTTTTTGGGAGATTAAGCATTGCAATTCTTCATTTAACTTTGGGTGGGTTTGGTCCTTTGTAGTATAAATAAATGAAAACCATGAAAACCTCCTCCAACCCAATAAAACACCATAGGGATTATTTATAAAGAGTAATTATGGTACACGGACCTCCTCTTAACCAGTGGGTAACTGATGATCACCCCCTTCTACCACCCCTTACGCCATGAGGGGTAATAAAAAAAAAATCTTGTGTATGTATAGTGCCCAAATCGCATATCCTATTTTCTGTTTATCCTCTTTATGGTAAACAAATAGAAAAAAACCCAATATTTTTTTCTGTTTGTCTCCAAACCGTTGTTTATTATCTCCTTTCCATGAATAAATAATTATAAGAAATAAAAATTATTAATCGCAGGTGTGACAGGGCCAGGCTAGCTGGCTCATATGTCATATGAAGTTTAGCCGGGTCACGGAGCACTTTTGTGTCCGGTTTTGTATACTGTGACCCGGTAATATATTATATATTGTGTTTATTGTGTAACCGGCCCAGAGACTGATGTGGATTCAGCCCCAGCCTTCAAAGAGACGATCCTATATTCTGGCTGGGGCTCTTAATCAGCCAACACAGCCCTGTCTGCCCAGACGGCCCCCGCACTACAGGGGGGATAACACAGGTGGGGAACCCATTGTATTCTGTAATCCCCTCACCTGATACATCCCCTGTATACTGATGGGATTTGTGATGGGATGTGGCTGATGGGATTGGGGGTTGGGTTCGGTACACATTGCATTGAGATTGTATATAAGTTCTGTGTGTTTGTAATAAAGAAGTTCTTCTTGGTTTACTGCGAATGGTGGTCTGGATGATCCGTGGATAGCTGAGTTCTATCCGTATGAGGGACTGACTGGTGATTCCTCAGCCCTCAAACAGGGGGACCCAGCCTTGGGTACGGTGACCCTGTAACATTTGGTTGGCAGCGGTGGGAAGAATCCCACGACTTGGGTGAAATCCAAACCACCAACTGGGATTGCAGACGAGAGACACCAAGAGAGCTCCTGGAGGTTTGTAGCAAAGGAAAGGCTACTCTGATTGTGGACTGCAGAGAGATGGACCGGCACCAGGATGCCCCAGAGGAGAGCCTCGGACTGAGTGCTCTACAAAAGAACATTCTATGGCACCTATCCCTGTACCCAGGAGGGGCTACATCGGAGCAAGTGACGGCGGTGATTAAAATGTGTCACCAGGAACTGAGCCAGAGTGGGTCTGTATCTCCCAGACTAGGGGAACAGACCCCCAAAATATCATACCAGGATATCCAACCCTTCCGAGAACCAGAGGATGAGACAGACCGGGTTACAGCCAAGGTGTGTGAGCTGGAACACCAGCAGAGGCAGTTAGAGTCTGCGCCTGCAGACTGGAGGGATGATTTCTCCCATCCCCACTTTGAAACGTACTGGGCACAGTACTGGACAATGTGGGATATACGAGTTCCACTCCTGGGGGAGAACCCGTTGCCGGAGTGGGAAGAAGAATTGAGGGGTCTCATATATGCAGAGCTCAACCTCCAGAGCCGCTACCAGGGATTCTCCCAGCAGTTAGCAGGTGAAGACCACAGCGACCCTCTGATGCTGTATAGCCCCGTCGACCCAGGACTGATATATGATGCCTTCCAATTTGACTCGTCCTTCGGAAGCCCCTGCCAGTACCGCAGGGATACAATCTGGGACAACCGTGCAGAAGTCCTGGTTTATGCTATTCCCCCCGAGCTGGAGGCTGTTATGGATTGCCTGGTCCAAGAGGAATGGCAGCTCGAGAGGGACTATAAAGAATTGCTGCGGAGAGTGGAGCTTCAGGAGTTACAAGGAGACTGGGAGCATGATACTACAACTTGCAGGAGTGGGACCGAGGTCCTCTTCACCTACTCCGCGGCCCCTGCCCTGGCGAGAAGAACCGAGGCCCTCGCCAGCAAGAAGAAGCGGAGGAGGAAGCCAAAAGCTCCGACCCATGTCCTCACCAACAACCCTGGCTGCTCTACCCCGGCAGAAGAGATGACTGTCCCCACCTCCCGAGTAAGTGGCACAATCCCCCTCACCAAACCCCTAGCTATGCCCGTAGAAGCCAGTGCCCCAGACTGTCCCCCTGATTTCCTGAGTGTCCTGGAAGAAGCCCGGGTCACTGCCCCAGATGTTCCCTATGAAGTCCCTGGTGACCCAGTAGAAGCACCGTTCCCTAACCTAGTGAGGACGCCAGAGGGGCTGCCGAGTTCCCTGGGTCCTCTCAGTAGCCTGGCGCAGGCCCTGGTTCCTATCCCTGTGTTCTCCGAAGTGATCCCTGGTTCCCCAAGTGTCCTCCTAGAAGCCCAGGTCACTGTCCCAGAGTGTTCCTCTGACTCTCCCCGTGCCCAGGCAGAGGCACCTGTCCCAGAGAGGAAGATCGAGGGTCTGCTTAACCCTCCCGGTGGTCCAGTATTGGCACCTGTCCCTGCCCCGGAGTATTCCCCTGGGTCCCCTGAGTACCCCGCAGAGCTGCTTAGCTCGCCCAATAACCCTGTAAGGGCACCTGTTCCTGTCCCAGAGTGTCCCCTAGGTCACTCCAGTGTCCCGGTAGAGGCCTCGCTTACTACCTCTTCGTGTTTCCCTGGTTCCCCGAGTGCCCCCGGCCCGATCAGCAGGGCTTTCCTTCCATGCAACCACCCTGGCCTGGCAGCTGCCCCAGACTCAGTACCCAAGACTAGGGAGCAAGAGTCTCCACGTGCCCCTGTTACCCCGGTGAGGGGGATAGCCATGTGCCCCCGACTGAGCTGGGACCGTCCTCCAATTCAAAGAGGACTACTGACTATCCTTTTGGGCAACCAGGGCCCTGGCCCACCTTCAATGGATGATTCTGACAAAGGGGGCCATGAACTAAGGCCTGCACCTTTGAACTTTGTCCACTCGGACAGCCTGCAGCAGACCCGTGAGGATCTGCCTGGTCTGCCGGACCGTTGGTCAAGGGGGAGATCTGTGACAGGGCCAGGCTAGCTGGCTCATATGTCATATGAAGTTTAGCCGGGTCACGGAGCACTTTTGTGTCCGGTTTCGTATACTGTGACCCGGTAAAATATTATATGTTGTGTTTATTGTGTAACCGGCCCAGAGACTGATGTGGATTCAGCCCCAGCCTTCAAAGAGACGATCCTATAATCTGGCTGGGGCTCTTAATCAGCCAACACAGCCCTGTCTGCCCAGACGGCACCCGCACTACAGGGGGGATAACACAGGTGGGGAACCCATTGTATTCTGTAATCCCCTCACCTGATACATCCCCTGTATACTGATGGGATTTGTGATGGGATGTGGCTGATGGGATTGGGGGTTGGGTTCGGTACACATTGCATTGAGATTGTATATAAGTTCTGTGTGTTTGTAATAAAGAAGTTCTTCTTGGTTTACTGCGAATGGTGGTCTGGATGATCCGTGGATAGCTGAGTTCTATCCGTATGAGGGACTGACTGGTGATTCCTCAGCCCTCAAACAGGGGGACCCAGCCTTGGGTACGGTGACCCTGTAACAGCAGGGAATGCACCAATCTGGGGGGGGGGGGTAAGATTTGCGGACTTGCGTGGATTGTTTATACAGAAATGATAAAAGCCACATATCTTAATACTGGTGTATGTAATTAAGTTATAACTTGGAAAAAGCTAGAAAAATGTTTCTCTCTCTGGCTTCTTGAGAATTTTTAATTTGCTAAGTGAGTTTCTTCTCATTAGAGAAGAAGACGCTAGAAATAATATTAAGTAGATATTAATGAGCTATCCATAAAGGCAAAAAAAATCACAAGGGCCTCCATTGACAAAAATAGCATAGTTTGCTCATTAACCATAATATTTAATTCCCGATTTTTACCTTGAGATATTTGTTTTGTGTCTGTGAATTCTCCATTAAATTATTTGCATATGTCCTTGGGGTCTGTTTACCTCGAAGACTCTATTAACATCATGCAGAGTTTAAATGAACTATGTTGTCCTTCAGTCTCGACAGCCAAAAAAAAAATTGTTTTGACTGACGGCATGAATGGTCTTGCATTCGGAATTACTACTTTTAAAGTAACAGAAAAGGTACAATGATAGGTCCCTTTCTTTAACTCCTTGATGACCAGCTGGGTCACTGAAAACTGGTACTATAATATATGTGAGGTACCTGGTACCAGATGGGTTAAAATCCATGTTGCGCCACTCCTGATCACTGGCGGAAGACATTTGCTTACAGGATGGTTGCTATATGTTAACCCACGACATCTATGGATGGGGTAAGGGGGAGGCATGGTCATGGGCTCATGCCTCCCATAGGGCTACTTAGAATATTTAACCCCCATCCCTGGCTGATGAGTACATATTCCCTAAAATCTAATCAAAATGGGGTCCCCAGGGTCCTCTATTAACTAAGGAGGGGGACAAACCCAAGGGTGCTAGGAGAAGTGGTGGGGCAATCGTTGCCCAGCCTTCTCTCTCTGTAAGTAAAGGGTCCTGGATACACTATTTCGATCTTGTATTTTTTTTATTTATTTTAAAAATGTATTCATTACAGTGGGATGGGGTTTTCATTTTGAGAGTCACAGTTGAGGACATGCGAGTTCACAGTGACCTAACGTGCCCTCGCCTGTAACTTGCAAAAAGTTCACAGGCATTGGCAAGCACTCTGTGAGTTATTTTCCAAGTGTTAGCATGCAACTGGAGCTGAGCCTGGTTGGTCGCGTTAACCCATAACTCGACTGACCACCCTACTGATGAGGTTTTGCATGATTTGGGTCTATTCACTTTTTTCCCCATGCAAAACCTCATCATCGAGGGTTAAATGCAGCGCAGCAAGCAAATCATTCCTGCTGCACCAAAACAATGAAAAAATGTTGATTAAGAGCATCTTTAGCTGTTTTAAGGAAATAATGAGTTTGACCAAATTTCCTGGGTATTAGATAAGATGCACAGACATTCTAGAATGTTCACATCAGACCTGATTCTGTGAATCCACTTTTGAAGAACAAACGCAAGCCATCCATCTGAAGAAGAGAAGGGTTATTACTGCTTGTGTGTAGCCGCGCATGTCAATCGCAGCCTCTGCACAGCCTAAACCCCACAGCGAGTGTTTAGAATATTAATTGTAAATGTTTCAGGCAATTCTGTGGAGATGTAATAAACAGAACAAATTACATCATGGTGATTTATTTCCAATGCCGTATTGGCTGCAACTGGCCGACTTACAGCTGTTCTGTATCCAAATATGCTTAATTAGAGGATTCAGCACATAACGCCTATCTCTGTTCTCGCAAAGGGTAAATCAAGCAAAGGGTAACAGAAATCTGTTTCGTATGTTACAACACCTTTATTGTCTATGAAATTTATTGGCACAAAAATACACCTAATTTCCCAGTTATGATAATCCTTTAAACAGAGATAATCTATTCTGCACTTTGGGAGAAATCCTCCTCCACTAAGAGAATCCCCGCCTTTCCTTATAATAACTCACATAGTCTACATAATAAAGACAAATAGTTTCAACTTTAAGCTTAAAGTTTCAAACATTTTTGCTAGTATATTCAGTCTAGGATATGTTTTAAAAAAAGCCGAAATGCCTTTGGTTGCTACAGAGTTTTTATGTCTTGGGTGGTCAACCTGTACTTGGCAGCATGCAGCTGATATGTAGCCAACCCAGTAATGGAACCAAAGAGCAAGCATTGTCCTATACGTATCATCACGACAAAAAATGAGGCATTATCACGGACAGCGAGGTTGGAGACACTGATGCAGGTAGGACACAAGGAACAGATAAGTTCAAGGTCAAGATCAAGCCGTGGTCAGGGTACCAGATATCACGAAATAAGAAAACCAAGCCGAGGTCAGGAATCCAGAAGTCAGGAGTAACGATAAAAAAGCTGAGGTCAAACACAGAAGACACAAACCAAAATGCGCAGTAGCACTATGAAACATAGGCACGACCATCAGACGGCAAGGTCTAAATGTCCACTGAGGGTTTATAAAAGATGAGGAAGTGACTAGGCACCAATTGGAGCTATTGGCGCCAAAATTTGAACAGTCTAACATCACTTCCTGTTTGGTGGAATCCGGCAGCCATCTTGAGTGTTGCTAGACAGTAGCCTATAAGTATAGGTGCCTGCAGGTTCTGGGTCTAACCACCAGAGGGCGTGTGGCGGTAGATGGTGGTCTTCCTCTCCTCCGTGGAGGTTGCTGTGGCTGCTAACTAGCAGAAGGAGGTCTCCCTCTCCTCCATGGAGGCTGCTGTGGCTGCTGGCTGGCAGAGGGCGGTCTCCCTCTCCTCTGTACCGGCGGCTACTGATTCAGGTTGGTGACAGGAATGATCTTTTCCAAAATCATGTAACAAGACATTGTGAATTGTACGTACAAGAGCAGGAGTTAAAACTCACCAAGTTCACCATGAAAGGAAATACTCAACTTGGCCACCAAACCACCAGAACAACCCCCTGTCCTTCAATATCAAGAGGAGCCACATCAGGGGTGTGAAGACAAGATCACTAGAGCTGCAGCTTCTCCTAAAGATATGTAAATGTAAGTAATATGATTATTATTATTATTTTAATAGGCTGGAGAAGATCTGGTGAGTACAGGAGCTGCTGGCCAGGGGACCAGCGGGCATATATCTACGTCCAATGCACAGATACATGATTGGATGCCCGTTATATCTTATAACAAACAATGATACTAATAATATGCATTCATAGCTTTCCTTTTCCCAGCTATGACAAGATCGTATCAATTTCCGATGAACTTGTATTTAATTTCAAAGCCGATAAGAAGCTCCCCCCCCTCACTTTTATTGTTTGGAAAGAGAATGTTTCTGTGCTGCGATTATTACGATATCAAAATCTGTAATAAAAACCTGTCTTTCTTCTCCCATTATCAGCGTTCCGCCTTTAATTTCCTGTTGTCTTCTCTCTAATTGTGAAACGGAGACAGGTGTTGTCCTTTCATTTACTTCTCATCAAGGTTGCACTTATGATAATAGAATTTCATTACTTTTGTGTTTAAAAAAATGTATTTTTATTTATTTTGAAGTTAAGTGTGGAATTGCCAAAAAAGCAGCTGATCAGAGATCTATGTTTCTAGGGGGTATTTAAGAAAATATTCTCAGTTGTAGTTAATCCTAAAAAGCCGAAATCATGTTATATGCCGGGAGCGGTGAGAATTGATTTTTCTACGTTATCTCCATTCATCTTAATTATAAAGGCAGAATTAGCATCGTTCAGTTAGAAAGACAGTAATGCAGCTTCGTATTCTACTCTAGGCGTAGAGTGGCAGGTCCAAGGAGGCGGCAGCCCAACACGCAGCGCAACAGCGAGCGAATCGCACCCTATCGGAATATCAGGATCCTCGTAGGGCCAATACTCAATGGAGCCATTAAGAGGAAAATCACTGGTCTCCCCAACCGGCTCGTTCACACTATGGAGGACACGGCACAGTCCTTCAGACTTTCCTTCCGCTCAACGGCGCACGTCCTGAAAAAATTGAGCGCTGGGACATGACTAATGCCTAGCGGTAAGGTTGTCGGTGTGTATGTGGGGGGTGGTGGGTGCCGCTGCCCTGGGTTAGGCATGGGGCAGCCCGAATATAAATACACAATGCAGTATTGGTTTTTATTTCCACTCATATGAAATGATCATACATGTAAATTGTTGGGCGGCTTGGATGTTTTGCGTTTTATTGCCCCAATGTATAGCAGAAAGTAGACTAGTTAAAAAGCCTCAAACATTCTGTGTTTGGTTTACTGACTCCTCTTTCTTTAAAAAAAAAACGGAGCTCTGATTTTAATAAAAAATAAATTACAGCCGATTGACATAAACACCTTTAATTATACAAAAAAAGTAAAAATAACTATTAAAAAAAAATCACACAGATATAATGGTAGTAAATGAATGCCAGGAAACTGCACATATCATATAACAATATATTGTTTTTACATAAAAAGAGAAAAACTGAATGAAGATAGCAGCGTGGGATCCCAGCGTGGGATTAAATAACAAGGTACCTGGCAATGCTAATGAAGTCCGTTACTCCATAGACCTTTATTAATCGGAGAGTCCGGCTGGGTGATTAAGACCAAGCAATTCTATTATTTGCCACAGGCAGTATGATAAAGAGTCAGGGTGTTTGTCAAGTAGATCAAGTGCAGATAACACAGTGAGAACTAATACAAATGTCTTAAACACTACACTGAGCTGTTTTTTTTTATGGCAATGCTGATGAAGTCCGTTCCTCCATAGACCTTTATTAGCTTGAGAGTCCGTCTGGGTGATTAAGACCGAGCAATTCTATTGTTTGCCACAGGCAGTACGATACGGAGTCAGGGTGTTTGTCTAGTAGATTATATTATGCAAACTCTTTTAAAAAGGAAAAGGGTGCAATATTTTCGAAAAATATATATTTTAAATCTGATGCTAAAAAAAAATCAGCATTTTTTTTTTAAACTGACTTTTTTTGCCATTATTTGGATCAATGCTGTTTGGGGTGTATTGGGAAGGTTAAGCCCAACGGACTCTTTATCTCTAATCACTGATAGATATTCTCTTCTCGTACCAAACAATTCTGTATTATTGCTGAATGTGTGATGCTGCAATACCCCCGACATTTGTGTAATTTCAGAAATTTAAATTTGCTGTTTATCGTGGATCTTTAGCAGAATATAAAAGCCTCTCTGTTATTTTGCTTTTCATTTGGCGCTGCTCAAGTAGCAGACATCGATTATTTTTATGTTTCAGAAACCGAGGTATGAAAATTATGCAATTTGCCTGAAGTTTCTTTCCGCAGTCAGAAATCCCATCTCTGGAATAGAAAATAGATTTATTCAAGGGCACCAGTGATTAGGGGCTGATTTGCATTAATGGGGAATTAGGGATGTGCATATAGTTAAGGGACGATTTCTGCGAACCACAACTTCTATCATTCTCAGCCAGCCCAAAACTGTATTTTCGTTGCCCTGTAAATTTAAGATAACCATAAATGGGCAAAAGATTGAAAAATTGTTGTGCATGTTGTGTGATACCTCCAAAAAACATAATATTTTCTTTGCTTTCAGGGGTTGTGAAAGTAGCCGGAAATTGACAGCCACGGACGGAATGGTTTCAATGCAATTTTCACTGAGGGATCATGGAAAATTTGGCAAGACTTTGAATTTATTGTGCCTATTTATTATTATCTTTTGTTATTAACTCCTTCAATCCCATATTAATGTACCGGCATGTTCTAAAAAAAACTGCTTAAAAGCCCATTAAGACAAATCAGTATGTCCCGACTTTCTTGCAGCGGCAATGAACTCTATTTGCTGCTACACTACGTGTTTGGGCATTCCCTTCCAGTAGAGATCACTGCTGATGTCCGCCAGCAAAAGGTTATATGAGGACAGGTTATACCCAACAGAGTCTGTCTAGACCCTGCTGGAATTGCTCCCCTGCTGGCCAATCACACGTATTGCAATCAGCCGTGCTTGCTGATCAGTGCAGGGGAGACCAATGGAATGTTTTCTACCTCTTCTCACAAATGGAAAAAGTAACAAAAAATATATAAATTTTTTCTACATAACTTCCCACCATCAGTCACTACCCCAAATCCTAAAGGGTGCTATGTAAGGGATAAATGGGGCCTTCTTAAACATAAAAACATTGTATGTGGGGTATATATGTGATCAGAGGATGTTGCCAAACATAAATAGTGTTATTGTTCATCAGTGGCACCTACTGTGTAGAAGAAATTTAAATTGCCAAAAAAAAAAAAAAAAAAAAATCAAAGCCCCTGGATGTATAATTTGTACGGATAATCATGGAAAAGAGGAATCTTAACTAAACCCGTAAAAATGGCAGCAAAATATACAGTCTTTAGGGTATTGAAACACACTGGGGCTCAAGGGGTTAAAGCCAATATAATTATGTGTCCTAAATAAATAACGATACTAAGACACATTGTAAATGGATATATTCCATACGGCCAAGCTGCTTCTAAATCATCTCCACGGAGCCACTACTTCCAACAAGGACGCATATTGGCAATAACAACGCAAAATGCAACGCGGTGGACGCGGCAAACAATATTTATCCATGACGGGGACCTTCATCCACACATGATATGGAACCAGGATTTTACACGCACAATAGTTCTCCCTTCTGGACTCATCAAGGTCAACAAAACATTAAGAAAAGACAATGGCGCGACCAACAAAAGACCAACAGCCTTTATAATCCAATATGGTGCCAGCCATCGAGGGACTTGATCAGCTATCCATTCTAATCATAACCGCCAACGAGTGAAGGCTTATTGTGGCTTTATTGGTTCCAATCCAGGATTCTGAAGGCCATGGCGGCTTAAATGTCCCAACCAATCATTTTTATTACATCTCTACTGTACATAGCACTATACAGAGGGGGGGAAAAAGACGATCCATTGTCTGTGTCTACCAAGGCTTGAATGACCGAGGGGCTGTCGACAATAAAGATGGTCCAACCGAATTCATTCATCGGAAGGAAAACAGCCGTATTACAATATTTACAACATTTGTAGCCAATCCGTTCCCGCTTATATGGAGGTTTTTACAGCCGCTTCATCACGTTTTATCTTTGTGTTTGGAAATGTGTTTTTTGTATTTTTTTTCCTATTAGCCATATTGTCAAAATATGTAATCTTCGTAATAATGCGATATTACATTTGTGCTAAAAAGAATTATTCTTTTGTACTTTTACTGCATTGACGCCGAAGTTTCGAGTGGAAATGAGCCAGGCAGTTGCAAATAAAGTTAATACCCGCAATTCATAACTGTGGGGATATTTCATACGTTTCAAAGAGACTCAAGGTGAATTCGTGCCAAATGCTAAGTGATTTTGAGAAGGAAAGTGGGGGTTTATCGAGGGTATAATAAGCTGAGATTCATTATAATCTCCTTTAATAGTTTTGTACATTGTTGATGAGCCAGTATACGAAATTAGAGTTTTGCAAAACTGAAAAGTGTACTTATTATTGTTATTCTCATGTTGGCTTTATATTTCTCTTCTCTCTCACTCAACACACACTTCCAAGCACTCACTCTAACAGGCACTCAATCACATACACTGACTCTGTCATACATACTTGCTGTAAAACAAACGTACGCGCGGCCACTCTAACACATCCGCTCACTCTAACACACACTAACTTACATTAACTCACTCTATCACACACACTCACCCCAACACATGCACATTTACACACACACTAACCTATATACACACACTTCCAAGCACTCGCTCTAACAGGCACTCAATCACATACACAACTTACATAAACACACTCTATCACACACACTCACCCCAACACATGGACCTTTACGTACACACTAACTTATATACACACACACTTGCATAAACTCACTCTAATGCACACTGTAGCAAACGTGCACCCTCACTCTAACACATACAGAATATATTATATATATTCACTCTGCCATACACACACTTACTCCAACACCTACTAATATACAGTCATTACACCAGAGGGACCCCCCTGAGCTCCAGCCTGTTGGGAGGGGTAGCCCAAGTTGGGCATTCACTGTTTAAAGGCTTAAGACCAGACCAGTGGGCAATTGCCCCCCCCCCAGGGTAGCCCTCCTTTGGACATATATATATATATACTGAATAAAAAAACCCACTAACATTATCTTTTTTTCCAGTTGTTGATATATTGCTGAGATTTGTGTCAGAAAACAAGCATTGACTGTACCGCTATCAGCTAAGTTTTTTTTCCGTGGGCATTTTTGGGTTTTTCCTCTTTCTTTTTAACTTAATTTTAGCACCGAAGCACAAGGTTGTTAAAAAGGATGTCACAAAAGATGAGTTATTGTGCCAGGCGAGTGCAACATTTTTGACAGCCTTATGCTTGATATAATGCATATTGGAACAAGAGGCACAAAATGAATCTTTAGCGGCAGGTGCCACGGTGCCCTTGTTTTGATTATTTATGGATTGTGATTTGAAGGCACTCGCGGCGTATATCTAAAGCTTTGGCTCCGAAGGTAGAGAAGAGAAACTATATGGTGCTGACGGTAGGGATGGAGTCTGAAGGTTAACTTCAAGCCAGTCTTACCTCTCCTGAGAAGGATGCAGTCTCTCAGGCAGGTGGTACATGCGGAGATAAGATGAAGATAAGATGAAGAAGACCATCACAGATAGAGTGATGCTGAGCGTCTCCCAGCTTGCATCACAAAACAGGGACAAGAACAGTTTCCGTGCTATAAGTTAACTTAATACTGAATGGAAATGCAGTTTATGATACAAAGTATCCCAGTCCGATATAGTTCATAGGCTATTACAGAATTTTGGTAAATTGGGCAATTCGCATGAAGCCCTAAAAACGAGGCCAGACAGAAAGCGCTGAATTTTCAGCCAAATGTAGTAGGTCCACATTCAAGCACTCTCACTCATTCTCACTCACTCTCTAACACTCTCATTGTCCTTCACTCTCACGCTCTCTTTCCCTACCTTCTCTCCTAGCCGCTTCCGATTTTTCTGCTTTTCCGATTTTTCTTCTTTCTTCTTCCTTCTCTTCTCTCTTCAATCTGCTATCTTTGTTCTCATCTCCGCAGACAAACCCCGGCACAAATTTCCGCCAAAATGGTGGAAGAACCGACTCAGGACAATATAGTGGCGCTTGTGGTGACCTCCTCTCCCTGATAGAGAAGGTAAAGAAAGTCTACAGTTGGGGGAAAAAATGGGATCCCCTAGCAATGAAACTTTGTTCATTTGTTTAATTTTTTGTTTGTGTATTATATCCAAAGTATTTAAAGTGTGCATGTGGGATTCCCCCTCCCCCCATATATTAAAACCCCAGCTATTTTTTGTGCAGGAGATGTGCTCGGCCAAACACATCTTTGTTCATGTGATTTAACCCCTTAAGGGTTTTTGAGCATGTACGGGCTTTGTCATTAAGGGGTATGCCTTCCTAAAAAAACAAAGCAAAACACCTATCTGCGGTAGAAGCTGCAGCTCCAGTGGTCTGACAATTCCTGCCACTGAAACTGCAGCCAATCGGTGCCAGGAAAGCAATCCCATTGTTCCCATTGTTGGGCAGAAGACATGTCTTGCACAGAACATAGCTGGTGGGGGGGACGACAAAGGGGCAAACGCATATGGAGGGATTCTGCAGAATTCCCTTATATGTTTGGAAAAAGGGATACAATGGAAATTTAAAGGGGCCTCTCATCTATCATATGCATTAAAGGGCTCATTAAAGGGACGAGATTCCCTGATACTCAAATATAACGGACGGTCAATGTAAATACAGATTTCATTTCCCTTTAAGGGCTCCAAAATTCTAAAATTTATAGACAAATTATTAAATTATTCCTGACTTCTGCATCCCAGCCAGAGTCTATAGAAATAATTTGGTCCCCTAATGCCAGGTTATATCTCTCGACAGTTTTAAATTCCCCTTTTCTATTTTCCTCCGAGAACTCAGGAGGAAAGGCTCTTTGTCAGATGAATAATTTAACAGCCTCTCTGTTTGCTGTTTTACTAAATACTTACCCCTGGGTTTATTTTTTTTATTTTTTCGCAATGGATTCGGTTCAGTTGCGGAGTTAATATTATTTCTTGGAATTTGTGGTATGAAATTGGTGATTGTGTTCCATATAATAACAACGCGAAAGTAATTAGGCAAATAAAACTGGCTTTATTATATGATCAGTAAAGGCTTCTGATGATTAAGGTTTGAGTCATAACATTTGAGAACGTAATGAGTTGTATACTGTGAATAATCACGAAAGGGAATATTGAATATGGAATTGGCATTTAAACCTCGCTGTGCGCAAGAGATAAATTGTTTTGCTTTGGAATCTTTTTAGGATGAATTACTTTACAAATATATATTCCAATCTCTGCGACTATAAAGAGGCTCTGTCAGCTAAACGGCGATTACATTGTGAATTGAGCATTGAAACCTATAAATCGCTTTAACCGAACGCGTATAGCACCAATTTAAGAAGAAAACGTGTACAGTCTCCAGATCTGTTGCTAATTTATGACATCATCATTTACAAATGAGCTAGTGATGATGTCAGAC
Source organism: Sceloporus occidentalis (assembly GCA_023333645.1). NCBI lineage: Eukaryota > Metazoa > Chordata > Lepidosauria > Squamata > Phrynosomatidae > Sceloporus > Sceloporus occidentalis. The sequence continues at coordinate 2,804,865 of JALMGF010000109.1, forward strand.
ATGTGATGTCAGAGGGGCATGTCTGGGAACTACCCGGAGCTCTCACTCATCTCCCTCTGCTGGGGAGGTTTATTCATGAGAGCCAACCATGTAAATAGGGCTAGGCCTGTGTAGGGCCAGTCTAGCTGTTATAGGGGAACAGTGGGTGAGGAGAAATGTATAGACTGCCTTATATAATCTACACTCATTGGAAGTGCTGTTAATCTACATTGTATATTAACTTTCAAACTTAGAAAACCATGTTCAGCCAACTTGACCCAAAATAGTTTGGGCTGTTGCCTTATTATTCTAGAAGTGTATGAGCCCAATAAAAGGTGCATTATCTAGACAACTCAGTTCTACGCAAGTTATTGATTTAAAAGATAATGGTGTATAATGTACCTTCTTTTTGGTATGTTTAGTAAGAGGATGAGTGGTTACAGTTAAGATTGACTCGACTGACCAGGCTTGACAAAGGTTGCATTTCCTTTAATGCTAACACTGCCAATAACAGCTTGCAGAGTCGTTGGTATTCAAGTTTTTGTTTTGAGAGTTACAGGCGAAGGCATGCGAGTTGGCTTTAATGAAAATGCACATTGCTGCAAACTTGCATTTTTTGGTAAAAACTTGCACCTTAGTAAATAGACCTGCCCATCTTTTTTTGGCCTGTTTTTGTTTGATTTCATTCCCTGCTGATGTTATTTCCTCAGTGACTTTTTGATGAGTCTATAAGAGTTAGTAAAACTTCTACACTGTAACAGCTATTTTTTTGGATTTAAAACAGCAATTCAAATTCCAAAATAATGCCCCAGCGGAGACAAGGGTAAGTTACAACTAAAAACAAACCAATCCAGTTCCCGGGGTCAAAAATACTCTTATTATTACCCCACCCTAAAACATAACTTTTATTAATATGTTTGTTAAAAGGTATAACCAAAAAAAGATTTTTAAATGAAGGTTTCTCCTTCTCAGCCTATTTGTAGATTCTAAATAATAGGACTCTCTTTGATCTGTAATATTGATTATTTTATAATGATTTTCTTACTTTATAGGAAGGTATGACTATATTATGGAGACTTACATTGTGATAGGGATATTTGGGAAGGGAATTATTCAATTGTGATGGGTATAACTTTGTATGGCGAATATGCCGAAACAATGCAAATTTGCACTGGTATTTTTGGATATGGTGCCTTGATGGATTTTGGTGTCCTTGGTGGGATTTGAACCCTGGACCCCAGTGCTGCAGGGCAATGGTATAAGCCACTGAGTCACTGTGCTGCCCAGCAATTTACATTGGTGAACCGGGTGTTATGTGAATAATAAGAATTACAATGGATAGGAGATCTAGTAATAGGAGTGGTTCTGAGTGGAAAGGAACATCAATGATTGGTGAGAATAACTGTCAGTCAATTTCTTTCACAGCTCACCTTTGGGAATTGGAGAGAACCACTGCCCATCATGTATATGGAATTCTATTGGACTATGTGGGTGATGTCATGCTTAGTTACCTTTAAAGCAATTGGCTGGATCTGGCAACACATCTAATACATCGGTAACCATTGGATATGATTGTTCCCTCCCCGAATCCGTGATGTCACTAACAAAGGAGATATAAGGCCAAACAGTCTCCATTTTGGAAGCCATTAGCCCAGACCTCTGATGAAGCTCTGAGGAGCAAAACATGTCAGGGGGGCTATTTGTCTGAGTTTTTAATAAGCCTGTGTCACTGGTCATAATTCAATTATTTCTGTTGTTAGGACTGCAGCCATCAACAGTATGTATGATCTAATATTAGTGTTACACAGCTGCAGGGAAACCAAACACACAGCCACTCATACAACTAATATGCTGTTAGATTCTGGAAAAAATAAACTACTTTTGGTGAATAAAAAAATAACTGAGGAGGTGGTAGGGCCGTGACCGTTATCATCAGCACAAGCAAATAATACTGCAGCGCTACAGAAAGTTTTCTGATTAATTCTCCTCCATGGCATCGTGAATGCTGTCTTTGTGATCCCAAGTCTCCCCGCACCGCTTTGCTGGACGTGGGACGGGGTCAAGCGCTCAGTGCTAAAAACGTTTAGTTTCTTTGCAAAAGAAAAATCCAATGGGTGCTTCTTGGGGAAAAAAAGTATTGGGACACGAATCCCAAATGTATCTCTTCCCTTTTTAGTGTAGATGTTAATACAAGTTGAGTTTTGTATTAAGTAGGGCTATGGCCGTTAAAAAAAAAAAAAAAAAAAAAAAATATTATTATTTGAAAACATATTTTTTCATTTTTATGAAATATTAAAAACTATTTAACTGCAAAAATAAAAAACGCAAAATAGAATCAAGTAAGAATTGTGCTGTACGGGTAGTTTTAATAGTATTTTTTCTATTACATTTTTTTTAATGCTGTAAATGGTAAACTCAGACAGTAGGTGGGGCTCTTTCATAAACTTACATTTTCCCATTTCCTCTCTTTTTTACCTTTTTTTTTTTCTCCCTTTGTATTATGTCATGTTCCTTGATCCCATTCACTGTTGTCCAGGTACGTTCAGTTTTCAATTTCAGCATTTTCAAATAATGACATTTTGTAAAGCTAATGAATTTCACAGTCTGAAATGTAATGGTCATATTAGCGGTTATTTAATTTGGTGCTCCTTCGGCCACGCATTTCTTAAAAAAAGGCTCCGGACTTAATAACACGGTAAAGCTGGATAAACGGCTTGTACGATAATTACGCACTGTAGGTAATTTCATCCTCATGTCATTGGCAATAGAATTATAAAACGCCAGGCGGTTTGTAATAAAATTAGACAACACTGGACTTTTTAAAGAAACAAATAAAAAAATAACCAGGTCTGTTTATAAACAACAACATTCACATATTATTTATATAAATATGTGTAAAGTAAATAATTTATGGCGCACAAACAACAAATTGTATGTTATTTAGCTTTCGCGGAAATATTGGCTTTTATATTATTATTTTTAATTTTTTTTTAAGGAATTGCTTCATTTTCCCCCATAATGGTGTTTTTATTTTTATTAACATGCCTTCATAATTATAGCCAGCAAAACAAAATACACTTCTGCTAATATGGGCATGCAAACAATATTGCTCTGAATTCACAAACTGTCCAAAGCACTCTATGAACTTAATTATGAGACATTCAGATAAGGAGATAAGGTCTGTCACTTTTTGACTGCTTATCCTTGGGGTCTTGGGGTTCCTGATTGGCATATGGTGGCTACTTTATACTTTGCTCTGGGCACAGCGCGAGGTTTTAAGTGCATGAGGTTTCAGTCTTGTTAGAACTCACCAGGGCGAGATACAGTAAATATAACAGTCAGGGGGGTATAGAGCTACCTATGCCCACCCATCCCCTGCCCCTATAGACATAAAGGGTTAAACTGAATTTAACCTCTCAAACTGGTAGGGAGCACTTCTCAAGTCAAACCAAAAGAATCAAAATGAATCAAAAGAATACTCTAAGCCTCCCAGGTGGAAGAGGGAGTGACATCCATCCTAAGTATCCTTCCATTATATTCAAAGAAGGCTGCAATGCACCACCATGCCACTAGGGGGAGGAGAAATCTCAAGTTCTAAACATAAATACAACAGTACTGGGATACTAACGGATAACTACCCAACATGACAACAGAGCCCTTGTGAGAATAATTTATTATGTGGAAGATTGATAGTATTCGTTAAGAAAATGTTATAACTTATGAAGAATTATTACTCAATTCCCCCTTATTACACGTTCCTTGTAGATTGCATGCTTATATGCCAGGGCCCTCGCACAACAAGGTTTACCCTGCTTTAGTTAAATTATATTATCTAATTTCCATCAGATATCGTAGCAGGAGCCTGCCATCATTATATAGATGAATAATTGCAATTCAATGCTAATGCATGGCGTCTGGCTTGTCCAAGCTTTTAAAAAAAAAAAAGCATTATCAATTCTAATAAAGCAAATTATTCTTTCTTTCAAGGTCTCATTTGTTCCCTGACTGTCTGCAGACTGCGTTTGGCTCTGTAACCTCCCTATTCTTTGCTTTTAGTGTTATATTTGTATGCGGAGCCGTTTGAGTCACGTATCTGTGGGAGTAGCGCTTGACTCACTTCATCAATTAAAGTGTGCAAAAATATGGGGTAGAGCAGCAGATTTAATCTTAGGGATTGCACGGTGATTGAAGATCCTTGGAAAGCTTTAAGAGCTGCAAACAGCCTCCCCCTGATAGTGTGGGCAGTAAGGACTTTAAGAAGGTGTGAGTGTTCTTTGGCTTATCATTTTTATTCTTTACAGCCGATGAGGTTAGGGGTGTTTATAGAAGCTGGTGCGCTGCTGCTTTTAGCTGGGTGGTAAAAAGAAAGGAACCATTAAATAAGAAAGAAAGAACTGCTGCTGCGATATTTTTTTTTTTTTTTTGCTTTAAATATTTTAAAATCATATAAAAAAATAATCAGGGGTTATCTTGGGCCAAGCTAAATTGAAGGCAATATTTTGGCACTAACAATTTTTTTTGAACAAGCTACAATATGTTCGAGGGATTTTCGTCATCACTGTCCAGTAGGGGGAGAAATGCTACCTGGTACTGTAGACGCCCCATGTGGCCATGTGTGGAATCCAGCCAAACACTGGGGTGCTGTTGGCCCGTGGCCAGTGGCCCACCAGACATTTACCCAGCGTGCCAAATGACTAGTCCTGGACTCCATTTAATGTATCTATCTATGTAAGTGTAAGCCTTAACAATGTTTTACCAACATATTTTTAATTTATGTAGACTTGATTTTTGCTATTCCTAGCTCCTGGTTGTCAGTAATAAAAGCAAAAAAAAAGCAAAACGTGCCTTTTTAGCGTCACTTTCTTAACCATTTTCAATCATGTCATTTCCCGACTGAACAGAAAAACACATTTTTTTCCCCCTGAAAGGTCTAACAAATGGCATTTCTAATTCCAATTTCCTTAGAATTGAGCTGACACCTAATGAAAGGATTCGCTGGCTGTGTTGTCAGTCGTATGCTCGCCAATGGAGGAAATGGAACCAGGTGACAGAAGAGCCGGCCACCTGGGAGATGATTAACTTACAACCGAGTCCTTGTGAAATCGGAAATTTGCCTAAATGCATTTAATTTCTGTATCAGTGTCATTTAATAACTCATCACAATTAACTCTACATTCAAGTCGTAGAAAACCAGCAATATTATAATCATTATTTTATCTTCAATCTATGGTCGTATTTTCTTTCTTCATTTTTAAATATTCCAGGTTTAATTGGACTATTCTAAAAAAAAAAAGACTTGAAGTTTGACATTTGTTGTATTGGTTCAAATTATTGGACAAATTATAATTGTTTCTCCTGCTGTAAAGACTAAAACATTTGACTCTGTCCATGGCGCTGAAGTCTGTTTGTTGACCGTGTCCATGGCGCTGATGTCTTTGTTGTCGCTGTCCATGGTGCTGAAGTCTCTTTGTTGACCCTTTCCATGGTTCTAAAGTCTCTTTGTTGACTCTGTTCTTGGTGCTGAAGTGTTTTTGCTGTCTCTGTCCATTGTGCTGGAGTCTCTTTATTGATTATGTCCATGGCGCTGAAGTCTCTTTGTTGATTCTGTCCATGATTCTAAAGTCTCTTTGTTGACTCTGTCCTTGGTGCTGAAGTCTTTTTTGTTGTCTCTGTCCATGGTGCTGAAGTCTCTTTATTGATTCTGTCCTTGGTGCTGAAGTCTTTTTTGTTGTCTCTGTCCATGGTGCTGAAGTCTCTTTATTGATTCTGTCCATGGTGCTGAAGTCTTTTTGCTGTCTCTGTCCATGGTGCTGAAGTCTCTGTGGCTCTTTATGTTATCAGTGTCCATAATGTTGCATCTATTTCCATGGTAACAACAATGAAAACTGACATTTTCTGCCCATCGAATTCATGATGCATACGTGTGTTATGAGTGGCCTTTTGACATAAACACCACAACACGTGTAATTGAAATTACCAGAGATACTCGGCAGTGGAATTATCATTTTTCCTACTACTACCAAAGAGTTTAGTACTACATTGAGTAAGTTAAGTGAATGCTACATAGATCTTAAGCCACCATAGGAATTGGAGTTATGTCTTTATTTGCTTATTTTTCAAAATTAGCCCCTCTTTTTCATTTAGTCATACAGAAACAGAGCTAGTCAAGGTTATTGTGAAACCCGGCACAGATGGACGAGGATTCTGATTACTATACAGAGAGTGAATGGAATCTATTATTGACATTTCCCTTTCATGCATCAGTCCTGTTATTAATACCTCTTTACCTTTCATAACGTTTCAATGAAAGATGGAAAGTAAAATCACTATCAATCAAACAGGAAAATAAAAGAGTTACGCTGTTACCCACAATGCCTATGTTCTGTATACAACAGAATTACCAAAGGGGTCTCTTCACTAAAGAAGGATATTGGAGAGTTGCACATTTCACCATGCGTTAGGATGAAAACGAAACCTCCGGAGATCTTCTGCTGCGAGAATCTCTGAGATGGTTCTGTATAATGTACCGGTAAATCGGTGAGGACAATACTTCAATAATCCTCCTTTTCAATGTAATAGGTTTAGCGGAACATCAGAAGAAAATGCTAGATTAGCATATAACAGAAGTGCACATTGGTGCTAAACAAGGAATCATCAGAAAATAGCCTAATCCACCACACAAACGATGAAGGAAAAGTCTATCCTCTTGCTTTAAGGACAAAATACAGCCTTATCTGAGCGATGGAGTTGATGGGGAGCTCCATTCAGAAGTACCATTAGAAATTCCGTGTCCCAATTGTAATGTACGGCTTGGTTATTATTTCGATCATTTACCCCAATGGCATCTCTTCTTCTTGTCTCATTTCATTTTTCACTCTTTTTTATTCTTCCTAAATTTTCTATGACCGGGACCTGTTGTACGTTTTGATCACCAAATGATGCCCCATTTTGGATCCTCTCTTGACTCTGCTGCATGCTTCTTTAGACTTCTCCTTCCTCATAGTAACCTAGTCATTTAGTTTGAAAAAAACCTCACCTATATCCATCAAGTTCCACCTTTCAACCCTTTTTCATTTCGCCAAAGGAAAAATTAGTTTGAAACGCCAAAAGGCAATCAGATTTCTCCTTGGATCAAGAAGCTCTAAAATCTGAATGTTTATTCTATAATTTATACCCCTGTATGTTCTGCTTTTTCCCTTTTTGGTGGCATCCGTTGTATCTGATAGGACCTCGTCTCTCGGCGGTGGATTCTGTGCCTTTACTGCCCTCACTGTAAAGAATCCCTTCCTTTGTTGTAAATGAAATCTTCGCTCTTCCCGTCTCACAGGACGACCTCTCGTTCTTTGTATATTTCTGTTAATGAACAGGTCACCGGAGAATTCTTTATATCGGCCCTTGCACATATTTTCATTTACTTTCATATTTCCATATTTCTCATTTAACCCATTGGCCTCTTTTGCAAATCCTTAGGTTTTCCTGTCCGATTAGTATAGTAATATGCAGCATGTCTCTAATGGTCTTCTTCATCAATAAATAAACATCTCTCAGCTAATGCTTTTCCCAGACAACAAATCAAACACCCTGCTTACACACAGGTAATGAACAAACCAGGAATTGATGTCTTCGCGCACCAGACGTCTCAATGCGTCCACTCTAAGATTTATAAGTTGTGTTTTGATTTGACATTTTTGTAAGTTTCTATCGCGTCACCCTTATCAATTTTCTGAGCCGACTGGATAATTTGATCGCAAAGTTCCTTCACTAAGCGACACAAACAACTGGTTTCTCACAATACTACAGAAACAAAGGATGTGAAACAAGTAGCCAAGTGCATAAAAAGTTTTACGCATTCCTTGTGAGTTTCTTGTAATAGAAATGATGTGATTTTTTTTTTAATATATGTACTTTAAAAATCTGGATTTGCAGAGCATGGCCAACTTTCCTGAAGATATTGTAGAGCTTGAGATCATGTCTACAGGCAACATTATGCCAGAAATCTAGAACAAGCCGACCAGTCACTGGCTTCAGCTCAGCTTAATGCGACCAAGCTCTTTCATCCACTCATTTAGACGGAGCCTTTTATATTCTCATCTGATAAACCAGGACTGGACACGCTGTAAAACGTACTAAAAGTGTGTGGCGACGCTTAAGAACTTGAGACAACTGGAATAAAAAAATAAAGGAAGAGATTATGATATGTGTAAATAACTTGTATGGATTAATTAGTAGAATTGCGCATTCGTTCCCGTACAAATGTGTTTTCGTGCCGAATTTTACTGTTTCTTTCATTCGTCCAAATAGCGAATGAATGAATGCAACATTGGATGAAAGAAACAAAAAATGAATGTGCACGATATGGAAATCTTTGTTTATTCGTTAATTCGTTTGTCGGCGCGGCCGCCTTTTTGACTACGCCAAGAGGAGGAGAAACTAGGCATTTTAATTCTGCTATTTCTTTGCATTTATTTACTATTTCCATGGCAACATATGGTTGAATAGGATTTCCGAAAAACGAAAATGTTGGGCGAATTTTGTCCAAACAGAGGATGGAGACAAATTTTTCGCAAGCATTCTTGCAGGGCTCTGCAAGTCTAGGAGCAGACCCGGAGTGAGCATAATTTTACTCTGAAGGTTTAATCACATAAAAACCACACTTATACACTGCAGTCGCTTTTTCAGTGTCCATGGCAACTACCTATCAGTGCCTGCTTTTGTGTCACATGACAAATTAAACATTTTCCTGAAAAACGATGAATGAAGCGAAATACTTTGTGATTAAATCATTATTTCTGGGAAGGGTTTTTGGAACAGTATATGAATGATAATTCTCCTGCATTTAAGTAAAAGAAAAAAAAGTGTCATTTTGAAGCAGACACGGGTTTTATACATGTTTTAAAGCTGGAGCATAACTGAAATTCAGAGGCAGAGCTTTGTATATTGATGCTATGGTTGTTGAAGAGACCTGTAGATCCTCGAGGGTGGGAACAGATCTCCTTTGGAAGGAGGACCAGAAGCAAGAGCTTTCCAGCTACAAAAAGTGGGTTTTTTTTGGAGCTTTTATGGGTGGCTTTCTGTCATCCTGCATGTTGTAAGAATAGTTAGATAATGTTATAGGATGGACCTCAACCAGGTCCAACAAAAAAAGGCAGAGAGGGAGAGAGAGCAAGGAAGCCGGGCTTCCTTGGAAAGTGGAAACAGGGATCCACACGAAGTCTCTAAAACAAAGAGACCTAATGCATCGAGTAATGTTTCCCGCGGCTGTCTTTTAATTAGAATGTGAAATTTCTCTGTGTTTGGAATGCAGTGGTTGTGCTTTACTTTTATTCCTGTTTCAAGCTGCAATGAAATAACAAACACAAGAACGCATTACAATGACACATTCCCATCATAAAATATTCATATTTCATAAACTGAGCAAATATCGCCGCAATGAGAGCGTTACGGCGCGATCCTTTTCTAACTCAGTACGTGTGACAGTTTAATGTAGGTTTTGTACCTTGTGAATTTGCCCATTTTTATTTTATGTTCTTGCTACATAAGTATGGGATTAAATATTTTAAGCTAGTAGACATATACCGATCCCATTCACTGTATGAGCCTCTACTACTTCTGCTGGGTGGCTGTTCCATCTACCTCCACCTATCTCTCTCTATCTATATAATATTCTGTATTATTGGTGTTCTTGAGTTTGGTTCTATCCCTAGTGCTGCAGTCTCTGTATTGTTTCTGTCCCTGGTGCTGAAGTCTCTGTATTGTCTCTGTCTGCGGTGCTGAAGTCTCTGTATTGTCTCTGTCCGTGATGCGGAAGTCTCTGTATTGTCTCTGTCCGTGGTGCTGAAGTCTCTGTATTGTCTCTGTCCCCGGTGCTGAAGTCTCTATATTGTCTCTGTCCGTGGTGCTGAAGTCTCTGTATTGTCTCTGTCCGTGGTGCTGAAGTCTCTGTATTGTCTCTGTCCGTGGTGCTGAAGTCTCTGTATTGTCTCTGTCCCCGGTGCTGAAGTCTCTGTATTGCCTCTGTCCCCGGTGCTGAAGTCTCTGTATTGCCTCTGTCCCCGGTGCTGAAGTCTCTGTATTGCCTCTGTCCGTGGTGCTGAAGTCTCTGTATTGCCTCTGTCCCCGGTGCTGAAGTCTCTGTATTGCCTCTGTCCGTGGTGCTGAAGTCTCTGTATTGCCTCTGTCCGTGGTGCTGAAGTCTCTGTATTGTCTCTGTCCGTGGTGCTGAAGTCTCTGTATTGTCTCTGTCCGTGGTGCTGAAGTCTTTGTATTCTCTGTCCGTGGTGCTGAAGTCTCTGTATTGTCTCTGTCCGTGGTGCTGAAGTCTGATGAAGTCCCCAGCCGCTCCTCCCGTTATCACTGTCCTTGATGCTGGGGGTCCGATTGTGCTTTATATGTATTTTGTAACGTAATTACTGTTCACGGCGCTGTTTGTCTCTTTAGGTTTATATATAACGAATGCCCATGGTTTGGTATTTTATATATATATATTTTGGATGTTTGTGGCTCTGCGGTGAGAAGTAGTAGTCAGAATGATCTGGTGGAACTGACGCCCGATCAGATGCTTTTCCTTTTAGTTTCTGCCGGCTGGCGACTAGAATACTGATGTTTCATCCTTCAGTCTTAGGATATTCAGCAACTTTTTTGGACCAATGCATATATTATATATATTCTATATATTCAATAGGATGGGATCCTCAAAAGCAATGTAATTTAGGCAGCTTATTCTTTATAACGTTTATGGGTTATGAGAAATAATTTTTGTTGGTTGTATTTTGTTGGCGTTGAAAGGGTTATGCCTGGGTTGCTGTTATTTAACCTCTTCAGTAGAGGTGCCGATATTGGCACTCAAACAGTTAAATCCCGAAGGTCTTCCGATTTTGTATTTAGATTCTGGGTGTAAATATAAATGAAAAAGTATATGACCTTTATCACTCACGGGGAACTCTCCGGTGTCTGGCGCAGGAACGCTGGAGGGCGCTGGATAACGGCCGAGATACATCGTAACCGGCTTTGTCTACGACGCTGGCCGGGTTTCAGGCTCGCTATTAGGCTTGTGGCGGTTTTATTACTTGATGTAGTGTCAGTTTGATTAACCTCTAAATTTTGGTGTTTTATGATACAAAAAGCAGGCAAAACAAGGAAAATTTGATTTAACAGTTTGAGAGCTGGGGGAGATGCCAGAAACATAGAATCTGCTGTCAGATCGGCCCCATACGGCCCCTGTCTAATCTTCCCGTTTCTCCTGCTGTAAAGACTCAAACCTTAATCAGTCGTTGGTCTCATCTTAGATTCAGGAGCCGTATGCCTACCCCATGTATGTTTAAATTCCTTCACTGTATTACCCTCTACCACTTCTGCCGGGTGCTTGTTCCACTTATCTACCCCCCTACATTCTAAAAGTGCTAGAAAATAACACGCTGTCATAGCATATCTTAAATCTACATGATGTTAATATTGTGAATAATGGGCAAAAAATATGCGGAAAATATTGGACATAAGGAATATTGATTATATATATATGAATATTAAATATATGATACAAATCTTTGCACTTCGACTCATTGAGAATGACTTATACTTTAACACTTTAAATGCCACTGAGGTATGTGTGTACAGCCAACAAGCAACCAATGGTCATTAAATATTAATGTTGATTCTGTATACAGAGCTGAAAAATGTAGGATTTGGGTCTTATCTCCTGAAAAAAATTGATGTTAAGATAAAGTTAATATTAAAATAAATTAACATAAATGGAATAAGAACCCACAATGTATTAAACTAAAATGTTTCTGCTTTCCATGACGTCATTGGTTAACTTTAATACCTTTTTATCGGAGAAAAAGATGTACAGTCGCTCAAGAGTTTGAGACCTCAGAAGTCTCTTCTTCAGAAGGAATTTTTCCATGTACATATTTAGTAAAATCGTACAAAAAATTTTTTTTGGGTAATCCGACATTGAAAGTATAGGCTGACCCGACCGGAATGCCTAATGAAGTCTCCCATTCTTCATTATTATTGTTATTCGAGTCGCCAGGGGGGCTGATTTACTGGAAAAAGTATGTGCAAGAAATGTAATAAACAAAATTACGTGATTATTATTATTTTTTTCCTCCCTTTAAAGTAGAGGCCAGCACGGTAATTATCGCTGTCACTTACCAATGGGAAATGCTCATTAGAAAATCAATTTTTTTTTTGGGTTGCTAGAGGAATGTGTAATAATTAGTTCTTTTTCAAAAGGAGAAATCTGACAGCAGAATAATGTATCCGGCTGTTTCCACCCCGACTTCTATACACGGCCCTTAGCGTCTTATTTCTCGTCGATGCTTTTTTTTTTTTTTTACCCTTTTTTGGACATTAATAAGAACTGTGATTTTCCCTTTGCAGCCTTTTTTTGTATCGTTTTGCTTTTTTTTCCCGGCTCACGCTGATATCGTAATAAAATGCCCGCGAGATCCGCAATAAGCGAAGCATTACACAAAATAAAAGATCCCACCGCCTGCGAGGCGTAACAAAGACCTCATCCCCCTTATCCCCTAATAGATTGTAAGCTCACAAGGACAAGGCCTTCTTCTCTACCAGTGTTTCTTATATGCGTCCACGGGCTCCTTGATAAACAACATTCATTATTTGCTTCTATTCTCTTTACTACCAAACAATACGGTGTCGGACATATATATATATATATATGTATTTACCAAAATTACTATCTGTACTTCTTCAAATGCTGGGATACCGAATGCCCAGAGAATAGCGGCCGTGATTACTGACTCCCTAGGGATGTATACAAAAATACTGCAATTTATTTTAAAGGGTTAGCGTGTGTGTGAGTGATTATGGCGTATTTTCAGAAGTACCAAGATTTCTTTATTCACGTGATTTTTTTTTTTCTTCCAATTTGCCGGCATTTGGATGTTTTGAAGAGAAAAGCCTTTGATGAGCAAGAACTCGTCTGTCAAATAATCATTTTTCAGATCACTATAGGAATACGCTTCAAACCCAGGACGACCATTTGCATTGAAAAGCAGCCGTTTATGATGTTTGGTCGTAAACTAGATGTAACAAACAAGAATTCTAGACTTTTTTAAACTTTAATCTAAAATAATTCTGTACATGCAGTGCCATATGTACCTTCGGTGCTGTCTAACCCAAGGAAGAACCACCAGCCGCCAACTCTTCTACATGGTCCTTATTGTCCTAGCGGACATGAACACTAGACTCTGCCAACACAGATTTGCAACTTACTATTGTTTCATCAAAAATAAGTGATTTTAAATACATATAATAAGACATGCTTACTTAAAAGAACAAAACGTTGAAGACGAAAACTCTTTTTGGGATCCTAAAAAATAATGCAGTTTTATTAGATCCAGTCAAACGGTTCCATGTAAAATCGTAAGCAAAAAATAATAATAATTAAGTCTAATAAAATAAAATTGATCAAATTAGCTGAAAAGTATTTATGATTTACTGTGGTTAAGAATTTGTGGCTCTCGATAACTTAAAGAAAATTGAATCAATATGGTGGCTTTTCAGCGGATAAACCCTATTTTGAGTGAAAAAGGAAACTATTGTAAATCGTATTCCAGCTATAATGGAAAGCTCCATGTGCATGCTTAAAGTGATCTAATTGTTATAGATTTTCTACACATTAGCTATTATTAGACGTAAGTGATAACGCTTTACAGATAATGGGCTATTGGGTATAGAGAACGTGACAGCAGGTTACCGAGGATAATAATGTTAAAAACAGTCGGGGCCAAAATTATTTTGGATTTTGCTGTTCCGGTCCAGTGGATCGTTTTTTTCTTAGTTTGTCAATTCTAGTGTTTTCTGAATGTACGGACTGTAAGTAATATTATAATAATAACTAAGATGACTGCATTCATTTGTAAGACTGCATGGACTAATTAAAAAAAAAAAGGCTAAATTCCATTAGATTCAAACACTAAGATGATTTGAAGAATATGGGTCCTGGCATACGAACAAAAGGTAAAAATGAAAACTAGATTTTACAGTGAGTGGAAGCTCTTGTTTCCAAATTCTGCTGTAATATTAAAGCGCATAGTGAATATATATATATATATATATATATATATAAGCATAAAATAAAGTATACCAAAAATACATACTGTGTGTATCTCTCTCTCTCTCTCTATATATATATTTTTTGTACTATTTTATACTATAGCAACATTATAAACAATTACTAAAGTTACAATACATTTTAATTATGGTATAATATTTGTATTATATGGTAAATATTTTTTAACCTTCAGTATAACCCTAGAGCTGTATACAATAATGTTGGACAGCACTGACAAAAACCTTGTTTTATCTCACTTTGTTTCAATAAACTCCCGTTATCTGCAGTCCTCGTGGCCGCCATTGTTGTTGGTCATGGGACATTTTAGGTGACTTTCCCGCTGAAACCCTCACACTGAGCTGATGCTTTATGGCAATGCTAATGAAGTCCGCTCCCCCATAGACCTCTATTAGTCAGAGGTCTGGCTGGGTGATTAAGACTGAGCCATTCTATTGTTTCCCACAGGCAGTATGATAAGGAGTCAGGGTGTTTTGTCTAGTAGCTTGAGCCAAGATAACATGAGTTAGAACTCATACAAATGGTTAATATGCAGCTGGCTGATACCAGAACCACTTTAAAAATAAATTATTTTGAAAAATGTATTTTTATTCTTTTTAAGAAAAAATGGTGGGAGTTTTGATTTAATTTTCATTTAATAGTGAGTCTTTAACCACAGAATGTTATCTCTAAGTTGAATGTAGTTCTCATGATTTCCTTCCTGAGGTTTATGGTCATTAGGTTCTCTTCTTCTGCATGTGGATTTCTCCAGTATGAAAGGTAATAGCAACCTTTGGTCTTATTACTGTTCAAAGAGCAAAAAGTTATCTCAAGAACAATATCCCAGCGTCTAGTAGGTGCTGCTTGCTGGATTATAATTGAATGTTAGTTTTACAGATCATCCCCTGGAGTGTTTAGGGCATTCAGAGTTCAAGCATGTCTTGATTTCCAAACACCTCCTCTTAAAGAACAAAAGGAAGGAAAAAAATATTTTCATTGCTTCCTTGCTCTCTGCTCCTAGGACATTACCCGTTGACATACTACTGGAGTTTGAACATTATCGAATAGGTTTTTACGTGGTGAGTAAGAGGCAATTCATAAAGGCTATTTGGTTCACGGGTTTGAAAGTCTTTTTCTGAATTGGAATTAGAGAAAAAATACATTGTGTTACAATCTGTGGTGACTTTGGGAACATTTTGTATTCCATACTACTTTCTATAATGTGTAAGGCTGAGCACTCCTGGCACTGAGCTTTAAAAAAAAAATGGCGGACTTGTGAATGATGTCATACTTTGGTATCATTTTTCATAATGTTGGTGACCTTGGCGTTATGGAGCAATGGACCACCCAGGAAGATACCCCTTTTGGGGGTCTGCATTGTGCAGCTTGAGGGAGCAGGCACTGGAAATTGGTAAGATGAGTACATGTCTTCTCTCTTCTGACCAAGAACAGCACAAGCAGCCTATCTACTCTACAGCGGTGGCCTTAAGATTGCTTCTAAGCTGTGAAAGGGGCCCTGAGCCAAAAGGAACCCAAGTTGTCTAGACATATTATCACCCCGATGCCTATAGGTCAATGGGGTGCAGGAAGATTTGGCACAGAGCTATAGTTTGATGTTCATTTCCATTAACTGATCACTTTAGCTATATTTTTATGTTAAGTGCCTATTGAGGTACATTATGCATGTATTTCCCCGACATGCAAATTGGTGCAGGCATTCTTTAGTTATTAGATTTGGAAAATGAGACTTCTATGTCATTTGACTCCCCCCCTTGGCTGGCTTTACTGAAAGCAGGAAGCATACTTTAGTATGCTTGTTGCACATGCCCAGTAGAACCCCATTCTAGTCAATTGTATTTATTATTATTATTATTATTATTATTATTATTATTATCTTTTATTTATATAGCGCCAACAATTTATGCAGCGCTTCATATAATACATATATTCAAGGGATATGACAAGACACGCATTGACAGACTAAGACAAACCGATACATTTGGTGGAGAGGCTCGGCTCGCAAGCTTACAATCTAGAGGGAATGGGGTGAAGACATAAGGCACAGAGATGGGTGAGAGGTAGTGTGGGGGTTGTATCAGTGACAGGGAAGTTCTAGCAGCTGAGATGGTGCGGCTTCTCTGAAGAAGTGGTAGTAGCAAACACTGATGTTTTGTGATCATACATGCAATTTATTAATTATTAAATACTTTTGAAAGAAATTCAGCCGTCACGCCACATAACCGAATTTGGCATTTGTATCCCAGCTGACTGAACAATGATAGCTGAAGGTGCGTTTATTTCTTCACCTTTCCTACGAAATATTGCTTAAACCAGACGCAGCTGATTTCAATCATAAATAAACTATTTCTTTAAACCCTTCAGAAATTAATTGAAAATGATTCAAAGGACAGGACTGACATATTTAGTTTTTTTCCCTCTCTAAATGGAGTGTTGTGTTTGAGTCATATAAAGTAATTTAATACATTAAAAATGATTGTAACTGTCATATACTTTGGGGACTACCCCATCTCATTTCATGTTGATTGCCAGCAGTTTAAGGGAGCCCCCTAAAAATTGAACTTAAAGCCATTTATATGCCCATGGAAACCAGTTTATGACTTCGTATGTCACAAAAAAGGCTGTAGAATTCCTCAGTTTTGGGTTTTGTGGTCTAGGTATAGAGAATATTTGTTTAGAAGTTATTTGGGCCATCATAATATGATGATGATACCCAGCTTATATGGGGGAATTATGATAGCCCCTCTGTCCCAAAGATTATGCTATTAAGCACATTGATGGTTTGTTGGGTCATTAGGTAGGTGAGACAGATGTCCTCCTTCCTGAAAGCCCATCGTTCCCACAACATCATTCCTAGTACTAGAATTCCTAAATTTGTCCCAGAAATAATTCTTTAATCACATAAAATGTTGCTTCACTCATAACTTTGGCAGGGAATTCTCGTCATGGGGGAAGAGGTTGTCCCCATGGTTTGTGCGGAGGCTTTGCCCTGTCGCAGAAGGACTCTGAAGAGGAGAAAAGAATGGAGATGGAGAAATGGAGATGGGGAAGCAGAGAGAGACAGGAAAGCAGAGAAAGGAGAGACGGGGAAAATGGAGACATAAAAAGTGATTGAAAAGAGAGAGTGAGGAAAAAGCAACGAACTTCAAAAAAAATTTGGTGCTCTCTCCATTAGTGTTCGTCTCTTTGGGGCGCCCGCCTTATTTTGAGACATTCGTCCGGATTAACAAATTGAATTAAAATTAAAATTCGCATGAGTATAATTTCCACTAATGGACGAATATTTGGCCACGATGTAGCCAGCAGATAATCACACTGTAACACTTCAACAGATCGTCAAAGATACATTTCAGACAGATATAAATATATTATATTACATCAGAAAATGTCCAGATATTGCTCCAAAATGTACTCGTTTTGAACCCATCTGTTAAACTGCTTTTACAGACAATAACAATAAAATTCTTCATTAATGTTAATATTCTTATTTTTACCAAATTTCTTTTAAAAATAATACACTAGATACATTACCTTTTCCTGTTGTTTATCGGTGAAACATTTGCTTTGGATTTAAGGATTTTTTAGCTGTAACTCTTTAGATGCATCCAAGTGCCATTAGGGTTAATTATTTTCCAATACTCTTTTTTTTTTTTTTGCATAACGAGCCACTAAGCATATGTAATATGAGCAGTACTGGATTTTTGACATTCAAAAGCTGCTGTTTCTATGGTTACCAGAAATCCGTTGTCCTAAATAATACCTGCTCTCCTATTTATTTTCTGTATTAAGTTCAACAGTTGAGCCATTCAAGAATTTTATTATTAACTTCTATTTGACGCACAGTGTGTAAATACGTGAAATATCAGAGAATGTTTGTACATCGTGTTGTTTTTGTCCTTAAATCTCTCCTTAACATAAAAAAAAAAATAGAAAAGGAGAAAAGGAGAAACATTTTGGCGACCACATATATCAATAATAAAGAAAAATCAGACATCATTTTCAGGTACAAAA
Source organism: Sceloporus occidentalis (assembly GCA_023333645.1). Lineage (NCBI taxonomy): Eukaryota > Metazoa > Chordata > Lepidosauria > Squamata > Phrynosomatidae > Sceloporus > Sceloporus occidentalis. The sequence continues at coordinate 2,822,950 of JALMGF010000109.1, forward strand.
GTTCCACTTTGCGTTGCACACAAAAAGTGCTGTTGACATGTCCATCTTCCTGGCCCAGATGACTTCCCTACTTTGGGCAATAACACGGACGCCTCTGACCAATATTTGTTGGATAAGCGGCAGAGTCACATCTGGAAGTCACACCTGGAAGGTTAAATGTGAGGTCTTGAAAGTCTATATTATTCTAAACATCTCTTGATGATTCCTTTGGGCGCCATAGCAATTATCTCCTCTCAATAGAAGATGGAGTACCAGTGCCTTGAAGCATCTCCAAGCATGAACCACTAAATGAACCACTAAGAGTGGTGTTGCAGCACTTGACCTGCATGACCTTAATGTTTGTAAGCAGGTTCTTGTAAAAGGATATTTGATGTCTTGATGTCAAGGGTGGACCTTGATGGACCTAGACATTTTTTCATCTGTGATTACAAGGAAAGATAAAGAAGGGACTAGAAGAAAACATTCTGCTTATTTATAAATATAAGCAGGTTCATTCTAAGCATACAAGACATCAAATATCCTTTTACAAGAACCTGCTTACAAACATTAAGGCCATGCAGGTCAAGTGCTGCAACACCACTCTTAGTAGTTCATCTAAACTCCTAGAAAGAGTTAAACAAGATTAAAAAGAATTAAAGGCTGACGATGATGGGGTAGTCCTAGCACTTTAATAGTTTTAATGAATTAATATAATAATGGTTATATCATCTAGCTAGTTAACTATCCAAGTTAACCCCTATGTATCCTTGTGTAGACAGCAGAATAACAACTGGATTCCGCTATGGACAAACATGTTTGAGATGGCTTAAAATTTTCTTTTTAAACTATACATTTATTTAACTATTTTTTTTAGCTCATTTTTGAGAAATGCTGTTCATGTAAACAGACCCATGTGAAATGCCCTTTCTTCCAAGGACAACTACAATCTATCTCTGGCACGAATTACAGATTAATAATTGCTGCGTTCAGGGGCAAAAAAAAAATTGTGGCATGGAAATATTATGTTATTGGCACAAGCTAAAATAATCAGCAAATGTCCTTGTTCGGCTTCCACAACTGGCACCCGGCTTCGACTGTTACATTTCTCAGTTTAAATTTAAAAAAAAAAATTAAAAAAAATATCGAAGCTGATATTCATGAACTACTCGGTGAAGATAAACTTTTAAAAGCTTTACGAAAGTTACATCATGCTTAGGCTTTATGTCCTGCAGAATAACGGTTTCCCAAGGAACGATTTAGATTCAAAATCGAAAAACTTAGGTCATGTTATAAAAAATACCAGGTAAACTTTTTCGGAATTAGGCAAAACGGTTAATAAGAATAATCTTTACTGGCATGGTGGAACCAGGCAGAAGGTAGTATCGGGCTCTTGTACCGTTTGTCAATCTGTTTTTCCATCTGGAGGTAGATGGTATCCATAATCATACGGCGGATGAAAGGATTCCCAAGAGACTTCCAGTCTCTCATGAAATATAACATTTTGACACGGGGATGCCGCGAGGGCATTAACATACGCACAAGAACACAGATGGAAGGGACCGAAAAAGTACAACATTCAAAGAAACATCACATTTGTACACGTCTTTTAAAAGCCCTAGAGATATAGAACGTATTTCCGCATCACATTTTGAATATTCTATATAAGAACGTGGTTTGAGTTTTGTAATTTCGTTTGGAAACAAAAAAACTTTTTCATTGCATCACCAAATTTCAAAATATAAAATTTTCTTGCGTGGCTGGTTAATCTAGAAGCGCGGAATTTAACATAGCGAGGAAACCATTTTTTAACTTGCGTTGTTTTCCACCTTCGGTTCCGATGATCATTTGTTCTGTTAGACGGTTGTGGTTCTTGACACAGATGCTTAACAGCACGGAAAAGGGCGCTGAATAAATAAAAGCGTCGCTCCGCTTGCTATTTAAATCGGAATATAGCATTTGTAGTAAAAGCACGGAAATTAGTTTCTTGTTATTTCCCCAAGTGCCCTATTTGAACATCACTACTTTGGCAAAATAGTCTGTGTTTAGTCTATTACGACTCCATTGTTGCATTCTGTCATGCAGGAAGAGTAAACAGAATGAATATTTGGAGTCTGCGAGCCTGGCAAGTTTCGATTCATCACAATTCATGTATTAATAAGATGGTGATACAGCGGCGAAGGCCGTCTCCTGAATGCAGAGCAATGCGAATGAATGAAGTGAATATCAATCATGGAAGGGAGAGCTTTTACAAAAGCTTCCGTGGGCATTAAACCTGGGATATTAAAAGACACCCCAGCAATCATATCCGCTTTATCATATTAAGTTTCAGGATAGCTGAGCGGTCCTTTTAAATTTCTATTGTGCCCCCTCTTTGGAAATGCATCGGGGCAATTCTGTAGAATCCACCTGAATGTATTTGCCCCATTTTTCCATTTCACGCAGCTGGCAAGTATAATTACCTCTGGTAGGACTATTCCAGATTCAAGCATCAGTCATCAATGGGTTTATGATGTAGTTAATAATAATATACACGTTGGACCACTTTATAATTGGCATTCCCTTTTCCTACATAGCTATGTACATCAGACTACATGGGAAAAGAGTTCCTACTTTACAATAGGGACTAACCCTCTGTCTGCGGAGGCTTTACCATCAATCACAAACTGCTATGGTCATCCAAGATGCTTCCAGCACCAGTAGTATATCACAATATGTTGGTTCTTGTATTCATTTATTGACTGTTTTTGACAGTGAGCGTTTTTCATCCTGGAAATGATGGCGCTGTCCACGTAAATATCCCCTTGGCCAGGCAGAGAAAAGATATGATGCTTGTTAATGAAACACACCCTCTAGAAACCTTCTTCATGTGTTTTATGCTTTAGAGATATATTCCGTTAGGCTCATTAAGGGATCCCGGCTGTTTTCCAATATTGATGTTATAAATAAAAGAGATAAATCTCCAAAAACAGACTGCATTAAAATACGCCATCGGAGGAAGGATCTCTGTGGTCCCAACTGGCCCAATAAAAGACGCCACTCCTGGGTCAATATGGCCATATGCTTCTTCTCTTTATATAAATCAGTAACAAGCAGTCAATTCATGATTTAGGAATATGTTTAACCTCTTTTTCTCTTCTCCTGATGTCCATACCAAGTGTATTTTAGGACGATTGTAACCAAACAGCCATTTTTTCAATGACTAGCATTTGCAAAGAAAAACTAATCCGCTGCAGTTCCCGTAACATCTTCCCATCTCCTATCTATGAATCTCAAAGCAGATTTTTTTCCCCATGGCCTTTCATGCCAAGTTGGCACCCCTAGGTCCTCAGTCTTGGGTCAACCTAGAATGAGTTACAATCGAACTACATTAATATGTTTTCTGCCAACCCATATAGAAATTCATGTGTTTTTAGGGTCGGAGTGGAGATGACAAGGTGGCCCAGCACTTTATGGCAGCTGCAGGGTGAACGCACAGTTTCTTTGCTCATGCGGCACATACCCCGCCAGTGGTTGCACACTCCAGGCCCCAATTTGTTGTTGGAGGGGCAGTAAAGATAAGTAAATAACTATTACCCCAACAGACGTTTGCCCAGTGTGCCAAATAGCCAGTCCTGGCATGGGTTTCTCATGATGAATCGTCATCATGGGACATTCCTAAGCAAGGGGGGGGGGGAAACAGCCCCATAACGAGTGATCTGAAACTTTTAAAAAGGTAATAAAATTAACCCTGTATAGCTTGTTCAAGACGCTCACCACTGAAATAGGCTGTTATATAGTGTGGTAAGGGCCCCAGGGACATATGGCAAATTATTTAGCAAAATAATAAAACTAGTGCATTCACCATGCCGACAAACACAATATTCCTGTTGATTGCTCCACTTTTACTGTGATTTTCAATACATCCAATACTAAAACCCCTTTATTATGTATATGAATGAATAGAACTACTCTTGATACATTTGGCAGCTGGCTTACTTTCCAAGGGAGAGGTGTTCTCTCCAGCTCTTATTTTCCTAACTTTTTAAATTTTTTTTGGAAGCCCACACTTAAACTTTGTGAAAGTGAATAATGACATAGTCAGCATTGTATGGCTCATAAGAGTATTTATTTAGCGAACAATACCAGGAAAGAACAGAAAAAAATGGGTTCAATTTTCCCAGTAGAGCTGGACCGAGCGTTCCATGCCAGAACATATGCATCTTTGTCAAGTAGTTCTTTACTGTAAACAAAAAAGATGGCCAAATATATTAAATAAATAAATTGTTGCCAATGTTCTTCTGGAAATCTTTTCTTCGTCTTTCTTTTTTATTTTCCCAAATGCATTCACTCGGATTCCAACAAAAATGACAGTATCCAGCACGGCAGAATACATTAATTATACATGATGAGTCCAGGGCTTAGAACATCTAATTACTCAATGTAATTAGTTCTTATCTTCATCACTGTATTGTTTCAGAACTTCAAAATATTTTGGAAATATCGTAGGAATCCAGACGAATGGTGAGTTTCTTTTCAATGCATTTTGTAAGATAATGTTTCATTTTGTGTGTTTTTCTTTTAATCTATCAGGTCAGTCTTATGTCAGCTCTGATGTTCTCACGCCATGGGTATGAAGCTTGCTGCTTTGATTTTGTTTGTAAAATCTATAAAGTCAAACATACTAATGCTTAACAATAGAGGACACTTTTTATGAAGTCCTCTTTTGGACAGGTAGTGACTAAGGATGGGTGAGTCCAGTATAGGTCCCAGTTGGCCAGCTCCTCTGTCTCAAAACCCAAGACAGGTACCATACTGGCAACCAGGCTCCCTGGTGCCCTGCTGCTCAATGGGCCAGTTACAAAGAATATTGGTTTCCCCAATCATGTCACTTAGACTATGGAGGACTGGGCCTTGTTGACATGGCTTCCATAGCATGATGTACCTGGCACTGCTCCTCAATTAGATATGGTGCTCCAGAAAATTACATCATACTCAATGGTCAGCAGAAACGGATGGTTACAACGGAGGTGAGCCCTGATCTGGACTAGTGCCCCATAACTAAACGGATAGTCGCCACGGAGATGAGCCCTGAGCTTGACTAGTACCCCATAACTACATCACTTGGTATAGTTGAGATTCCCTTTCTCCAGAACAGATTGAGAAACTTTATGGCTACATTTCCATCACTGTGCCTTTTGTATAATAAATATATGGTTAGATAATATTAACTTGTGACCTCTCTTAATTGCTTGTTCTGTTCTTTGGAAAGAGCTAAAATTTTCTGTAAAACATTCAAAACCATACATTAAAAGAGCCTGCAAGCATCCTTAATGACTACGTTTATTAAAGAGTAAAGTATAGTTAATATTGTTTAATTTTTATGAAACTTGACCCACTTGGCAGAATACTGTTACATTCTGATACGCTTAGCAACAGGCTAGACAGAGTTTAATGTTTTGTTATTTTTTTTAAATGTAGGAAAAGTGTGAGTCTATACTTAGTGAGCATGGAAACTAGACTTGTGCATTTGGATTTGTACAAATTAAAATTTTAATGACTGTTGTTAAATTCACTAATTCATATTAATGTCTGAAAATGAGGAGGGACCCTCAATGAAGCAAATAAAAACAAAAGATCCATTCTTACTCTCTCCCAGCCTTCTCCAATAACTACTTATGTGTCTCTGCTTCCCCGTCTCCTTTTCTCTTTCTCTTCTCCTCCTCTGCTCCAAGTTCTTCTGGCAAGTTCGATGGGACAGTTAGTTGGACTTAACTTAAGACCTTGATGCTTTTTCAGCTTTGGAGAATATTGATATAATCGCTTGACGCTTTCCTCGAGATGTAGATGGAATGCATGATTGAGTTATTGTTGGCAAAGGAGATCCTGGCAGAAGGGGCTGGAAAAATACAAGGGTCAAACTTTAGATCCGAACATCAGGTTATGGTTAAAAAAACCTAGAAAATAATATGAGATGAGCTGAATAAAAATAATAGCTCGGGATTGTGTTTGCAAGGCAGGGAAGCCAATTATATAAGGACCCTAAGATTTGTGATGGCGGCCCTGCCAGGGTCAACCAGTCTTGAGCTGATTCCTTCATATTCTGCTGTGATTTAATGATCAGAGCGCCATGATAGTTAAAAATCCCTGCTTGAACACAAGACATTGCCTTCAGGATTGGACAGTTTTAAAATAAGAGTTTCTTAAAGTATGGATTTCAAGTTTTCACCTTTCTTAAAAACCAAAATGCATAATAAAAATTATTTTTTAAATCTCCTTGGCGACGAGAGAATGAAAGAATTAAGGACGTTTTAGAGCTCGCATATTTGAGGATTTTATGAAAAAAAATACATTTTTGACCACAACACAATGAAATTAAGTTTAACTTCAGAAAGACCATGAATTTGTAAGTAATAAATGAACTATTAGCCAAAACAAATTAATTACGTGGAAAACCTATTAGTAGAAGGCAGGTGTTCACTAGCCCATTGACATTACTTATTAAGAAAATCTTAATATTAGGTGTTTTTCTGCTCACATTTAATTGGGTTTTTACTCATTACTGATCAGTTACCTGGAAAGGAATATTGTACTATTAGGAACAATGTTTTCTCATAATTTCTAGTCATATAGTAAAACTGTCACAAGGCTATCCATGAAAAACATCTTAAAAAAAACCCAAAACCCTTCATCTTCAGTATCTCTCCTCAATGACAATGACTTTTCTAAAATTGTGTAGTTCACTGGTGTTTTTGTCCAACAACTATTAAAATGTATAGGTTTCTTGTGTTTTGGAGGGTCAAAGGCCTGTTTTATGATCATTTTATTACTTTTTTCCCTTTTTTTGAAGCTGGATAATCTTTACGGCCGTGCTTTGCCGATCATGCCTTTCGTGATCAGCTGCGTGGAGGGGTAATCAGAGACGTCCGTGGGGTCCGTACAGACCTATGCAATTCTGATGGCGGCATTGCCAATGCCACATTGGTTCTCAATTGAGTGGTAATGTCTGCCTCGCTTGAAGCAGTCATGGCTGCTCTTAGTGTGCTACAAAGCTCTCATAGAAAGACAAGGACGGTTTTCAACTGCTATCATATTAACTGATCGCAAATGTAGCAGGGTCATCACCCTGGAATGGCATTGATAGTAGTCATTGCCGATTAAGTTGTCCTCCTTTTTGCGGAAGTTGAGGAAGAAAGAGTAAAGACAGGACCAGCAAGGCTCATTGGAAAGAGAGACATGACCTGAAGACCTGGCTGGAGACTCTGGGCCAAACCTTGGGAAGTCCTAAGGTATGTCCATAAGGTAGGACCTGGACCGAGTTGTGGCTAGGGAGATACCTGTAGGATGGGACAATATTTGTACAGATCTTGCCTACTGTTTCTAGACATGTTAAGTAAAGCCAAATCCTCTGTAGATAATAAGATCTTCTTTAAATGTCTAATTTAGAATTTTAGACCACATTTACCTTTTAAATAATTACGGAATTGCATTCTGATTGAAACTTTCCTGTAGGCAGAAAGTCTGTAACCACATTTTTTTTAATCCTAAAAAAAAAGAATGCTTGCAAAGGATTACCCCAAGGTTATTTCACTAATAACAATAATAATATAATTAAATATAAAGCTACATTATTTTTTTTTTTTCTTCTACACCTATTAATTTCTTCCCTTTCAGAATGAAAAGGACTTAAATATTTTATGCTTTGGAACAATTAAAAATAGGCAAATAGCCAAATGCGCTTTAGTCAAAATGAGCAAGTAGGGAAACAAAAAAAGCAGATGAGTCATAAATAGATATTTAATTCTATTTTGCACAGCAAATCAAATTAGATTTCAGTAATGTTAACCATTGTTTCGTGGCTTTATCAGAAGAAACAATCATACATTTGTGAAAAAATCCATTTACTGTACATCTAAACCTAAAATATAAATGCAAAAATCCGCATGATTTTAATAATCATGACTTTCTGATAATCTAGATGCAAACACACAAATACGTAAAGTCCCAGGTTTCCTAAATCCCTTAAAAGATGTGTTCGAAAGCAGTTACATTATACTTATTCTTTTAGATTGCAAGCTCTTTTGAGCAGGGCCCTCACCATTTGTTTCTGTAACTCAAATTGTTATTATTATGCCCTAATTGTTATGTCCTGTTTACCCATTGTACAGTGCTACGGATATAATATTATTATTATTATTATTATTATTATTAGAACAATATTACCTAAAAGAGTTCTTTTTATATATATTCCTACAGAGGATAATTGTAATAACTGTAGTAATATAATTTTAATATTTTCATTACAATAATATATATTTTTTTAGAATTACAAAAATAATGATAATAATAATATTTTTTTTAAACTAACCAGTAAAATGTATAAGCAAATATCTAAGTTTTATTTATTATTAATTTGTAGCCTATAGAAAACAGCATTTTTGCTACAAAATTCTACACTTTTCTCATTTAGCTTAACTGTCAGACAAAAACTTTTAGAGATATCACTCACTGTCTATAGTGACAGAGTCTTGTTTTAATGAGCCTAGCGCCATAATTACCTTATTGCAAAGTTAAAGCCAAATGACACTTATCATACAGGTTTCATGGCTAAACAGTAAAATAAGTGAAGCGTAGACGGACCAACTGGCAGGTAGGATATGTCTACCCGAGGATTTGTTCCATCTCAACTTGTCTTGGGTCACTTCCTCCGTACTTGAAACTTTCTCACAGATGGAGAAGCGAGTGACAGGAAATGTCAGGTAAAAAAAGATTACTCTAAATAAATACTCCAATAAACATTTCCTGTCTATATACAGTAGATATCTACAAGCCAATGGAAACAGCATTAATGGAATCCAGATATTAAAAGAGAACAACCTAGTGCGGCACCATTCTCAAACAGATTTCTTGAGAACTCTTCTTTACAGGCAAAGGGAACATTGTTCTTCATTGTTTCTTTCAAGGGACAATCCAATGTCCAGGCCAGCCCCCTTCAGAAACGTGCTAAATAGGGGGTCTTATTAGACCCCAGGAATGCTTACCGAGCCAGCACTGTAGCTGTATGGTGGCAAGTACATGTGCAGGACCTATATATATGAATGCCTCCTGCTTTCATCAGAGGCAGCCAAGGGAGGAGTTAAATGAGACAAATGTTGAAGTGGACTTCAACATACATTAAAAAATAAATTCTGGGGGGCACTTGTTCCCTTATTTTAAAAAAAAATTGTTAAAATAACACGCAAGCTATATATAAAGCCAGCCTCTCTGTTGTCCTTTCATGCGCGGGTGCATTGGTTAATCAAAATTTTGTGCATTTCAGGCAAGGAAATGCATATTTTCCTATTGACCTTTCATGCACTCGCCTGAAACTTACAAAATTGAAAGTCGCAAGCACTTGCAAACAACTCCCATTTTAGTGAACATTCAAGTCATTCTGAAAGTGTCAGCATGAAAAGACAAGTGACCTCAGTTGAGTTTGGTCCATTCATTTACCCCATTAAAGCTGGAACATGTTAGACCGAGTTAAATGCAGAATGTATAGCAGAAAAAAACAATGTAACAAATTAAGATACAGTATAAATGACCAAGAAATAAACATATATTAAGAGATATTGCAAGTTCTACTGGGGCTTGAATTTATATTTAGGGAAGTTGCCGTACAGCACAAATGATTCTGCATATACCAGGCTTACAGATAAAAAGATCAATTCAGCATCTGGTATTTTTTCCTTTTTTTTTGTAATGTACATTAATGGTGTTTTAATGACAGCAATCAAGACAGCCACAAATAGTGTAATACTTATTTAATTCAATTAAAGTGACAGCGATCATCAGATATTCATTTAAACCCTTTGAATGCCAGAGGACTCACCAAGGACTTTACCTTTAACCCTCTGGCACTGACATGGGTTAAATTAAGTATTTATGAAATAGGGTTTTTAAAAAGAACTTGCAGAATAGCCAGTAAAGATCAGTGATATTTATGCATATAATGTGCTTGGGTGTTACATGGAAACATATAATGTGCCGTTAGATCAGACCCATTCGGGCCCTTCTAGTCTGTTCATTTGTGCTGCTGTAAAGGCTCAAACCAGGAGCCATATGCCTATCCCATGCATGTTTAACCCCTTAATGACAAAGCCAGTACATGTGCGGGCTCAAAATACAATGGGTTTAGGGACTGCCCATTGTCCTTAATGGGTTAAATTCTCCTACCAAAACGGCCTCCACCACTCCTGATGGGAGGCTGTTCCATTTACCTACCACCCTCTCAGTAAAGTCAAACCTCATCTAATTTTAGATTATAGCCTTGGTCTAACACATATCCTCCTTTGAAATAAGCCTCCCTCCTGTACGTTGTTAAATGTTTCTATCCCATCCCCCCCTTTTTTTTTCCTCTAAGCTGTATATACTGAGTTCCTTGTTTTAGGCAGTTATCACCATAATTTTTGGGTAAAGTTTTCAATTATAGTTATATATTATTATTATTATTATTATTATTATTACTTTAATATTTAGCACAGTTTCCAAAAAATATACAACACAATGTTCTTTTTTTTTAGTCCTGAATTGAGATAAATGGAATTTACACATTATTTGATTCCTTCAGATTTGCAGCTTTTAATTTGAGAAATAAAACACAAAATATTTATAGAAATACATTTATATTCATTAAAAAGAACACACAGAGCATACTTCAAATCCTTTTCTGTTTTTTTTCCCCTACAAGTCTGATTTATCCGGAGGGGATGTTTGTAAAGCCCTTTTGATAATAGACTCATTAAAATATATGAGGATATTGAAAGAGGTTTTTGGAAAGCTTCTTAAATTGCTTCTCTCGTGGTTTTATAATAAGCGTATGTCATTCAAACTCAAGACATAATATAAATTACTGTCCATGGTTTATAGAATCCCTAGAACGCAGCCGCTGCCGCTTTCGACGCAAGAACTTACAATCTAACTCTTAAAGTGACATTAAACTTTATTTTTCACATTGAAGAAAATGATTACACGAATCAGAGTCTTGAATCACCTTCTGGGTGCCGAAAGTGTCTATAAAACGCTGTCGGATCCTCACTGTCAGAAGCAAGGAGTTGGTAGGGAGTATGGGCCCGGCCATTACTTTTACTGTTCGAGTGAGAAATCTGTGAGAGTATGGCAAGTAATACAGTTATTTTACTTAAATCTTCAATATTACAATTGTGCAAACCTTACATTATAAAAAAAAAGGAAGTTTAATGTCATTTTAAGAATAAAACCAGCATCACATGTAGTATTAAACAATAAAAAGATAGTGTATGTAAGTAGAGGAAAAGTGACAATAAATGGTTATTAAAACCATGATATAATGTTAAGCCACTTAATGCATCCATGCAGATCATGAGCCAGATGATGGGAAGAGGTGACATCACATACCACCAAGAATGTGAAGCTTCCTATATGTAGGCAGTGGTGTCTTCACCATTGGGTACATCATGGGCCAGTTGGAGCTATCAGAGATCTCCATTGTAACCGTCCCATATGGACAGTGGTCCTCCATGGTTCTCAATAGTGAACCTACTCCATGCATGCAGCACTCTGGGATATGAGGTCATACCCTGGTGCACAGCAGAAAGGATGGTGGCAATGGAGATAAGTGGCACAAGGTACCTGAGGCTCATCCCAGAGTCAGACTTAGGGCAGAGCCCACCCAAAATACATATCTGCATGCGCCTGGTCTACTTTTGGGGAAATCTGGTTATTCTCTTAATAAACAATTGTAACAACTCTTAAGCTACATGGTCAATAACACGCTCTTAGACGTAAAACTTATATCTCAAATAGTATATGTCTTATTTTGTCTATAACAGGACGAAGAGAAATAAAAAGAAGACACAAAAAAGCAAGAAAACAAATGTATAGAACGCATATACTTCAACCTGCAGAAAATGTAAACATACTTGACTATTATGAATTACTGTTTTTTTTATTCACGTTTATATTACCATTAACATGGGATCCATTAAATAGACATTATCAAGAGTTATAAGTACTATATGATTACAAATTAATTAACTCTATTAAATTGCATCCTGTTTTGCGAGTCGTTGTTAATGTGAGCGGTTGCTTTCAATAATTTAGAAATATTTGCCCATTATGAAAAAGACAGTTTTGTGAAGTACATTTCTGATAGCATATTGCCTCGTTTATTTGATTTGAGGTTTATCGTACGTATGTATTTATTTTTTATCTTCTCTCAACACCAAGGCGACATATTTAATTTTTTTTCTTTGTTATTAAAGATATTGTTATTAACAGGTTAACCTTGTATATGTTATCACTAGAATGATGGCTTAGATGTGGCGGGAGAAATTATTCACTCGTATGGTGCTGGATACATTGAATTTTCTTCCAGCAGAAGCGATAAAGGTCACCTATCGTGTTTGCGATAGACATGAGGCTCTCTTGTTCATAAGACAAGAACAAAGACCAAGTAAGGTTTAATGTCTTCCAGCAAGAGTTAAAACGGGTAGACTAGTTGGATGGATGGTCTTACTTGGTGTCAAATTCTATGTTTCAATGGTTCTTTATTGTTGGTGGTCCATTAGAAGCTGGGCACATCTGTTAGATGTTACTATGTATCCTCTATATTATACATATCATTGCCAGTGTTACGTTCTTGTTGATTGAAAGGTTTGGATGTTTAGGCTCTTCTAGGTTTGAAGAAAAGATGGACCTTTTGCAATTGTAGTCATGGTGGACACTTTGAGACCAAAGGACAAAGCAGACAAGTAACACTGTTATACTGTTACAGACAATATGGCAACCTTCAAGGACCTTCAAGGATCTGTTTTTTAGGCAGTCAAGTTTACAAAGCAAAGTTTTACCCATTTAACCAAAATGTCCTGCATGTTGTCGAACTCATCTGCCTTCTGACAATTGAGTTGTCTTAAAACGACCAAAGCCACCTTGGATGGTCATTATCCTCCGAGATACTGGCTGTTGCAGATGAAAATGTGAATTATGACATTATTTAATTAAGTACGTTGGCGTTCTCCATTTCAAAAGGAGACAAGATAAAAGTAAACCCAGGAACCCCCCCCTCTTCCATTGGACCCCCAGGAAACATAGCAAAGAAAATATGCAGTGAATCCATCACGGTTTATTAGCTAGACACATTATACAAACCATTTATAACAGTTTAATCATTCAATTAATCACCTATTCCTCTGTAAAGAGATCCCTGTAAATTTGTATAACATTCATCAATTCCGCATTGAGAAAAAAGGTATTCCGAATAAATAAAACTTTAATTACTTTGAGATAAGGAAGGATACGTTCAATCACTTTCATATGTATTTTCTGATTGTGTACTCGGGTTTGTCTAGCGATAAATTAAAAAAAAACAAAAAAAAAAAACTATACCAGCAGGGAGAAGAAAAAAAGAGCAATGCTATAAATTCAAGAAATATTCATTGACTTCTATGTAATGCTACAGATCCATGGCCACATAGAATTTGGCAGCAAAACTTTTGATTATTACGTCTTGGATCTGACTCCTTGAGAGCATTTTTCATCACATTGTTGCCTATGGGGAGTCAGGTCTGTGGTATACTGTTGCTTTAAGAAAGGACACTCTGCCCTGTTTGTGGGGAACTCTATGGTCAGTGGCCATTTTATGTTTCAGTTCAGTGGACAGTTTGAAGGTTATGTTTTGCATCTGAGCTGAATAAAGAACTGCTCTGTATAACTACTATCAAGTAGTGCTGGCTCTTGCTCTCCATGTTAAATACCACACACAGAAAACACTACATGTTGTCAGAAGTGCTGAAAAAGTCACTTGCCTGAGTAAGGATATTGCTACAAAGACTTTATTTACAGCTTATCCAGCATCAGCATGGAGTTTTTCAAACCACCAGACCCTCTGCAGTTCACAGGAAATGTAAGTGAAAACTGGAGGAGATGGGAGCAGAGATTTTTAATTTATGCTGAGGCAGTTGAACTTTATAAGAAGGAGCAGAAGACTCAGATTGCCATAGCCCTACATGTTGTGGGTGGGGAAGGACAAGAGGTTTACAACACACTGGAATCAGCCTTGCCTGTTGAAAGAACCTTAAATTCAGTGCTGAAGTTGTTCAGGGACCACTGTAATCCAAAGAAAAATGTTGTGTTTGCGCGAATTTTGGACACATCCACATCTGGAGGGGCAAGGTATTGAAAAATATATGACCCTAGAGAGACCACTAAGAGTGAAGGCAAGAGACTGTGAATTTGGGACTATAATTGATGATATGTCAAGAGACAAATTGTTTTTTAGTATTATTGATGCCAGACTTAAAGAACGTCTGCTCAGAGAGACTGACCTCACACGTCAAAAGGCAGTAGAGATGTGTCAGGCTGCTGAAACCACAAAAGCCCAGGTTCAAGTTATGGCTGCAAACATGTCAGCAAGTGCTTACCAGCCTATTCACTCATTGGAATACAAATCTTCTCTCTCTAAGCCAGCAGAGGCTACTAGAGGCAGCAAGTACAAACCTCACTGTGCTACAAGGGCTGAGCAACAACAGAATGTGTGCCCTAAGTGTGGCATGGTTCACCCACCTCAAAGATGCCTAGCATTTGGGTGTGTTTGTTACACATGCAACAAAAATAATCACTTTGCAAAATGCTGTAAATCCAGGAGCCAGAAGGGTGAAATAGTAAAAACTGTTGAGACTTTATTTATTGGGGCAATACTGAGAGATAAGATTTTTAACCAAGGAAAAGGAGACAAACTAAACCACTCAGCATGGTTCTCTGAGGTGCAAATCAATGGTGCACCCATTAACTTCAAGTTAGATACTGGTGCTGAGGCAAATGTGTTACCTCTCACTCTCTTCAAAAGGATTCCTGGACAGCTACCCATCAAAAAGACAAACACTACTTTAGTAGCCTACGGGGGATCCCGGATCCACCCAAAAGGCATTGTGTATCTAACCGCAGCCACTCCCACACACACAGCAGAGCTAGAATTCTTTATCACACAATGCTCCACACTTCCATTGTTGGGAAAAGCTGCATGTCAGGAACTGGATTTGCTTCCGCATAAAAGATGATCTGGTGAAATGTTACCCTGATGCAATTGGGCAATTTAAAGGAACTTACCACATCTAATTAGACCCAAATGTGGCTCCAGTCGTACATGGCTGCAGGAAAATCTCATTTGCAATACTGGGAAGGCTTAAAGAGACCCTCATGCAGTTAGAAAAGGATCAGATCATTGCTAAGGTACACACACCCACTGACTGGGTCAACAGCCTTGTTGTGACAGAAAAGAAGAATGGCACTCTGAGGATATGTTTGGACCCCGTGACCTTAACAAAGCTATAAAGCGCCACCACTTCAATATCCCTACTGCTGAGGATGTACAGAGCCAGCTTGCTGGCAAAACCATATTCACCATCCTTGATGAAAAGGATGGTTACTGGCAAGTCAAATTAGACACAGAGTCATAAGAACTGTGTACTTTCAATTCCCCATGGGGGCGCTTCAGATTTTCCAGGATGCCATTTGGGATAAAGTCAGCCAGTGAAGTATTTCAGCAGAAGAATATGGAGATTTTTGGGGACATCCCGGGTGTGCATATCATAGCTGATGACATGATCATTGCTGCATCATCACATGAGGAACATGATCGGATCCTGAGCCAGGTGATGAACCGAGCATTAAACGAGAACATCAAGTTTAATCCGGACAAAATCCAATTCAACGTATCAGAAGTCCGATATATGGGACATGTCATCACACCTGCAGGAATTCAGCCTGATGCTGAGAAAGTCCAAGCAATAAGCAAAATGCCTGACCCTGAGGACAAAAGAGGTCTGCAAAGATTTTTGGCTATGGTCCGGTATCTTGCACAATATATACCGATGGAGGCAGAGATTACAGCACCATTGAGGAAGTTACTCTGTAACAACATTGTTTGGCAGTGGGGCCCAGAACATGCTAAAGCAGTACAGTGCTTAAAACAGGCACTGATTGAGGCTCCAATATTGAAATTTTTTGACCCAACAAAAGCAGTGGTGATTCAGGCAGATGCATCTAAATCAGTTCATATTTGGCAAAACCATTACAGTGCAGTCTGACCATAAGCCTCTTGAAGCTATACTTACTAAACCACTAAGCAAAGCACCAGCAAGACTCTGAAGAATGCTCTTACAACTGCAGAGATATGACCTGGTGATTTCTTACACTGCTGGGCGTGACATGCTTATTGCTGACACCCTTTCCAGGGCCACTGTGGATCCCCCAGATTCAGAAACAGATATGTTATCTGAAGAAAAGGTAATTTATACACTTTCAGCATCAGAAACTAGGGGACTGAGATGTTGTTTTATTTACAGAAGGCCACAGCAGAAGATAAATGCTTATCGGAAATTAAACATCTTCTATATCATGATTGGCCCCAAAGAAAAAAGCAACTTCATCCAAGTCTGCAGCCATTTTGGCAATTTAAGCACTTGCTGTGCAAGGAGGATGATCTCCTTTTGCTGGGTGAAAAGATTGTGGTTCTTCAGAATGCTCGCAGAACAATCCTGGAGAGTCTGCACGAGTGCCATCAAGGTATACAGAAAACCAAAATGCGGGCTCGGATGATCCTATTCTGGCCCAGCATGTCCAAGGACATTCATCAGATGGTAGAGACCTGCAAGATTTGTGCTAGTTACCGACCTGTGAACCAAAAAGAGCCATTACTCTTGCACAAAATTCCTCACCTTCCTTGGCAAAAACTGGCAATGGACATTTTTGATTGGAAAGGGTGCTCTTTCCTTGTGATAGTGGACTATTTTTCCAAATACCCTGAAGTGTTAAAGATGTCTGATAAGTCATCAACAACCGTTATTGGCAAACTGAAAGCCACCTTTGCTAGACATGGCATCCCAACAGAAGTAATCAGTGATCGTGTACCCTTTGCCAGTGCCGAGATGAAGGCATTTACTGCAGCATGGGGGATAAAGTTTACTCACTCTAGTCCACAATCTAATGGACTAGCAGAAAGGACAGTAAAAACTATTAAACTCATGCTCCAAAAGACATGGGAATCGGGGGTGGATCCTCATATTGGGTTTTTAGAGCTACGCAACACTCCAATCACTGGAATGGCCTATTCCCCTGCACAGCTCTTAATGGGTCGGACTCTTCGAACCAAGTTACCTGTTGTGGCTGCTGCATTAAAGCCCCAGATTCCAAAGAATGCACACCGGGGATTGAGAGACATTCAGCGCAGGCAGAACGTTTATTATGATCATGGCGCCAAGTAACTACCAGCCTTCCAAAAAGGGGATGCAGTGCGTATGGAGACATCCGTTGGTTGGCAGCCTGCAAAGATATTATTTACTGGTCCTAAGCCAAGATCTTATGTAATTGAAACACCGGATGGCAGAAAGTACAGGAGAAACCGGCGTTAGCTCAGGATGGATAATACATATGATCAAGACCAATCAGAGCCACAGGTACTTATAACTAAAAGTAGAGCAGAGTCAACAATCACACACGATACAGACTTGGAGGCTGAAGTGCCAGGTTCAGATGGAGACCAAGGAGACCAAGTCCCTCTAGAGTCTACAGAAGCTGCTTGCAAAACATCCCGATCTGGAAGAGTAATACGTCCTCCTGAGAGACTGAAAGATTATGTTATAGGATAAAGTATATTTAGTTTCTTTACTGTTCAGTAATGTATGTTTAAAAGGGGGGATTTGAAAATAGTTTGGGGATCTGGTATACTGTTGCTTTAAGAAAGGACACTCTGCACTGTTTGTGGGGAACTCTACGGTCAGTGGCCATTTTAAGTTTGAGTTCAGTTGACAGTTTGAGTTTGTTTTGCATCTGAGCTGAATAAAGAACTGCTCTGTATAACTACTATCAAGTAGTGCTGGCTCCTGCTCTCCATGTTAAATGCCACACACAGAAAACACTACAAGGTCCATCCACGGCAATACATTGTAGAACGTATCGCCAGACCAGAGGGGGATTTTGATGTAATTTAAGGAAGTTCTCCTTTACCAAGAGGGTAGTAGATAAGTGGAACAGCCTCCAAGCATGGGATAGACATGTGGCTCCTGAATCTAAGACGAGACCAATGAGTCTTTACAGCAGGAGAAACGGGTGGACTTGATGGGTTGTCAAATTCTATACTTCTACCTAGCATAAATTAAAGGGTAAATTATGCGCTTTTAACCCTTTAAATTACTCCCACAGTCCCACAAAAAACACAGAAATGAGAAACTCACGTCATTCCGCCCCTGCATAATCTTGGGCCAATTTGAAACATTTAGTTGTAACAGGTGAAAACAGGCTCATAAATTACAAGAAGGGAGCCATTGATTTTTATATGTCTAGAACCCAACATCTCCTTTTAACAACTTCCAATCACAAGATTGATGCCCTGCTGTAAATTAACCGGTGCCTTTTTAAAAAAAAAGTGTTTCTTTCTAATTTCCACAAAAAAAAAAGTTATAAAAACCAGAAAGGCGCACAAGCCCTTTGCATTTACAAGAAATATTGTGCATTTTTTGGGCAGGCATTTTTATTGCTTAATTAATACTAAAATTATTCCCGGCCTCTCTTCAGCAACGTGTCCCCATAAAAATGACAAATCACTGCACGGGATTATTAGGCTGCACAAGTGTAATCATTGCGGGCAAAAAACGCATTTACATATAAAAAAGGGGAACGTACAAGAATGACAAGAATTAATTATCTAAAAAAAAAAAATATAGCAACTATGGAAGTGCAAAACCCTTCTAGAAACGGTGCTACTGTAATACAGATTTAAAGAAAGATACCGGCTCAGTGAAAAAAACAAATTTCCAATTTGTTTGTACTAAATAGCTCAACACATGTACCGTGACATAAAATACTGTGCCGTTCCGGGCTTAATTCATACAATTGTTCTTGTATTATAAGCTTGCGAAAAAGGTCCTCTTTACCTAGTTTATATGTAAGAAGCATTGCGTAAATTGTCAGTGCTAGAAAAAACATATATATATATTATAATATATTTTAATATATATATATATATATATATATATATATTCCTTACACTATTCAGCGACACGGACTGGCCATCTGGCACACCGGCAAATGCCCACTGGACACCGCTAGCCAAAAGCACCACATACTTAACGTTACTGGCGCTCCGGTGTCAGATTGGCTCCTGCAACGTGCGGCCGCTGGATGGATACGTGGAAGAGTATAAAAGCGTAACGTGTTGCTACGTGTATCAACTCATTCACCTTAAACAGCCAGGGCCACTTAGTACCCCCCCATCTGCCCCTGTGTTTGTTATAGGAAGTACTTAAAAGTGGAATTTGTAGGGCTCCCTAAGACCGGTTTGGTCTTTAGTAGACCATTCTTGAAACCTGGGTGAAACACTGCCCTGTAGTGAATAAACATCCAGCTTCATAAGTGCTACTTGGGATAAGTATTACTAAGAAACCAAAGTGTCATGGCGGTCGTCTATATTTGCCAACTCTTGGATCTGCCAAAGCCTCCAAAGATACAAAAGGTGACCCACGGACCTCTAAATACAAATACAAGTCTGCGCAATTCCATTTGGAAGAGTCCCTGGATTCATCCTAACTACGTGCACTTTAGTCGAAATACAGTTTTTTTACCTAATAGAATCTATCAAACCCATCGTCTTTATACAATCACTCAAGGTCAACAGTAATCAAAAGCAAAATATTTTAGAGCATTTGTTATAATCGTCGACCTGTTTCTTTTATTTATCAGAAGAATGACTGACAATATTTTCCCTTATGTGCGAAGAGAACAAATAACGCTTCCTATTTTATTTTTGTAGCATTTCTTCTCAATTTAAGCTTCTATTATTTTTCTATTGAGAGGCATTCACAACATTTCCAAGAATATCCCGGCAAAATTGGTGTCGAAGAATGAATTGGCCTTGTTGTAAACGGAGAAATGATTTCTACAGCACAGCTGGACACTTGCAATCTCAGCTGATATCTGTAAAGTGCCTCGAGCAAAAAAAAAACAGGATAATGCAGAATATTATTAAGCGCTGACACACAAGATAAAAGTCTTAACCCTTTTGGGTCCTATAGTTGGGGTTTCGGTTGTCAAAAGGTGTCTATTAATATTTCCAGAATTCTGTAACTTAATTACAGAAGCTATTCTGAACTAAAGTTTGAAAGCGACTTCTAGTGGCAATAGGCTAACCAGCGTTTATTCTAGATTTTTGATTTTGTGTTCCCATGTTATTTGATAATCATGTCATTTTAGAATATTTTGGTTCTGTCCTCAGTTTGTTTGTCAATATTCTTTCTGATGTTGCATTTCATCCAGCTGGTAATCATTCACAAGACTTTTACTTGTTTCTGATTTTGATTTTAGTATTGTGGAGATTTGATGTAATACCTTCAAATTATCTTTTTTATAGTTATTTGTTTTTTTTTTAGTTTGTTACTATTGATTTTCGATGCTGTCTGGATTGGTAACCCACTGTTGTATAGGTTCAAAGGGCATCATGGTATCTACGTATTTAACAACTTGGTACCGTAGGGTGTAGCAGTAAGAAACAGAAAATTCACTTCAAAATGAACTCTTGCTTAAAGCATAATAGATATAAAAAGGTTGAACATTACGTGTATCTGTTTTAATTCATTAAGGGGTCTATTGGGGCTTTAATTGTCCTACAACACCCTGGATGTAATAATTACAGTTTCCTAACAAAGTTATATTGCCAATTAGGCCCTTCTTATAAAGAGAACGTTTTAGGCTTTCTCCATATCTTGGAACCCGAGTTTAGTTCAAGTTTTTCACATTACATGAAGCCTAGGCACTAATTGAATCTTCATTAATTGGAAATTCAAGTTTCCAGAAGATGGAACTTGAAAGCTAAACTTTCTGTAATGTCATTCTCATAAGTCTTTAGGGACCATGAAAATCAATATCTTGCACCCAGAAGAAGTACAACTCAAGCATACTTGGCTCCATCTTTGGAACTTTTTCCGAACATCTCCGGATTTGTCCACAGTGACTTCAGGAGCCATGGGATAGACATACGGCTCCTGAATCTAAGACGAGACCAACGACTGACTGAGGTTTAAATCTTTACAGCAGGAGAAAACGGCAACTAGACGGGGGCCGGATGGGTCTTATCTTCCATCCAATGCTTTGTTTCGGTTTGAAATTTAGGCTGTTGACGCAAGGGGGCATAACTGAGAAGAACAAGGGTATTTTTAACGTTAGGTTTTCTATCACTACATTATCTTTACAACTGATAATTCTTCACTTTTTAATCTTAGGTTTATTATGTCTCGGGTTCACTCCAGCCATCATACTTTGACATACATGATTATTCTACCTTGATAACAGGTTCATTTTGCTCAAACATCAGGGGGGGGCAGAATCCTAGGTTTCATCAACAGAACCCAGCTGCCCTTATGACTGACTATAGAGTAGAAAAGGATTAAAAAGCCTAAGAATAAGTTTAGCATTTTTCTTTATAAAGGTTCCATTTCATGTAATATATAAGGTAAAATCTCTGCTCCCCTGGGAGGCGTTTCTTGGTTAAAATATATTTTTCAGGTACTGAAATGGAACTAGTAGGTAGTCCTGATGAGGTGACTGGTAAGAGTTTATAGTTTATCAGTGCAAATCATTTAAATGGCCTATTCGAAGATTCGGGTAATTTAGCTCAAAACTGCTTAATATCGTATCCTAATTTCATGGTTTTAGAATTCCTTTAGTTACTTCTCACTCTTCCGAATGATACTAAACTAATGCTTTCTTCTTTGCAACTTCTGAAGATCTTTTCTTTGAAGCGCTGTTCATTTTCTACTTTATTTATCGTGAGACCAAAATGGGAAAATAATGAACTGCGTTCATCAACGTTATCAGTCATTTAAAGAGATTGGTGAGCTCCCTTTTAGACGTAAACCATGATTAATAGCAACATGCCCTGTCATCTTAGGCGGAAGAGAAACACATTTGCTGTCCTACTGCCTTCATTACTAGCAAACTGTATTAAGGAAAGAGGAGATCGATATCAGTAATCAGTTGAGTGGTTGGGTGTGTACTCGCATACATAAAATATCGACGGGATCAGAGACAATGTTCAGACTGAAAGTTGTCTGAAACACCAACTTTTCTCATCATCCGGCCCAGACTAACCATCTGTTTTTTTCCCCATTTATATAAATTTGTAATTAAAGCTAACATGCTATGTAAAGGTCTGTTATATATATTTATATATTTATATATATAAATATATAAATATATATATATATATATATATATATATTTAAATATATATATATTTAAATATATAAATATATATATATATATTTAAATATAAATTTATATATATATATATATATATATATATATATATATATATAACACTGTAAAAAACTAAACTAAAATATACTATGTAACGGCCCGCTGTATATCGTAATATCCTTATTTTAATGTTTTCTTTTCTCTTCTGTAAATAAAAAAAAACCTCATTAAAAATGTGATTATTAAAAAAAAATCCTAGCATTTTGAAAAAGTGGCCTATGGTCCAGAACTTTACTTATTCATACTTTTCTATCAATAAAGCTTATTTATATTAGAAACGTGTTTTCTTCATCTGATTTTGCTTAATCTCCCTATGTTTGCACCCAAGACATCCACAAATAAATTATATTCATTTATACGACCAAAAACAATACATATTTTAATGAAAGATTAACGCTAATGCATACCTGAACGTTATTTAACGTCTAAAGTATTTAACCCAACTTTTATGGTTAAAGTGATCATAATTAGTCATGAATGAGTTTCAGGAAACTACGGCCATAATGCCTTTAACAAGGATTAGAAAGAAAAAAAAAAAGGAAATGATGTCATTAATTTAGTAATCTAGTTTTTCTTGTATAAATGATGCATGGAATAAAAGTTCATATTTTTTGTATCAATTATGAATTCATAGTCACCCGGAGACTCCAGAGGAAGCATTGCTTTTCTGGGTCATGGCGATAAACCTGTGGGTCCTAGGAGCGCCATTTAGCCACACCCACTCCTCGCCCAATTCCCCTCCCATCTCGGTACAGATTTAAGGTGCGTACTTAGCTAGCCCTACACTCATATGTTAATAGTTCCACCCCCATATGTCAATAGTCCTGCCTCTCACAAAGTAACTTTCTTCCAAAGAGGAAGGGCCCAGGTAGCCAAAAAGATGGAGGATATTCTCATTCTTCCCATTACTTATTTTTCTTTTCAAATCCAGTTTGTTTATTGAGTATTTAAATTTGTTCTTATAATCAAACCAATATTATCTGATGGGTAATGGACTAAGCGTCATGGGCTTCTAGAGTGATAATGGTATCCTACTTTCTCATTTACAAGTTATTAAAAATTAAGGTCTTTTGTATTTACTATCAACACTGATTAATCTCCGCCGCTGTGGTAATATTTATTTATTATTATTTTTTTACATTAGCGCGGCATTAGCTGTTTTGCAATATTTGTTTTGTGTAAAAGTTTAATAAGTTGTTTGCTCAGATACTAATTCATGGCAGCAAATCAGTGTTGGGAATTCGAGCTCCGATGCCATGTTTCATTCTGTGGCTGATTCCAGACCATTCAACAGAAGTTCACAAAGAACAATAAAAGACTGGCAAGGATTTGCAGCCAAAAACGTGTCCTGGAGCCATCTGCTTCGGCATTCAGTTTCACAAAATAAATAGCAAGTAAGCAGCACGCATGAAGATTTTTTTATTTTTTTTTACCGAGACCATTAAACTACCAACAAAGATTATACCGTTCAAGGCTTCGGAATATGTTTAATTAAATGGTCATATTTCAAGGGGAAAGCAGAGTTTTTGATGGCGCTAAGCAAGAAACCTAATTCTATTTCACATTCAATAAGTAAGCTATGGACTAGATTAGATTAACTACAATTTTAACAAAAACGGTAAATGATTTCCATTGGCAAGTTTAAGAAATGCTGTAACACAATGTGAAAACCAGAGGAGCATGGCATTGGGAAGACAGGGAGCACAATAACTGGGTAACGAGTGTTGCCAGTCACTATGTAGCTACAATTGATGAGAAACATCATAGGGGTTCACAAATGAGAAGAGGACATTAGAAAACCTAAAAAATCTCCAGGGTTGGCCCGGAGTCTCCTGGTGAAGTGTTGCTTCTCCTTGGTCTCCGGGTTACTTTCCTCTTTCTGCAGGCAGGGAAACTGCTTTTGGACACACCCACTTCCCCGCCCATTTCTCCTCCTACTCAGCTTATTTAAGGCGGGCCTTGCCCCTTGTGCTGATGGTTCTACCTCCACACAAACCGCTTTTCCAGTAGAGGGAGTGCTCTAGGTAGCCTATCCTGTGAGGTCCCCAGATATGAGCCTTATTAACAGCGGTTCTGGAGCCATATAAAGAATATCTTTCAAAGCAAAAACTTAGAAGAAAGTACTCCTTTTAAAGTACTTTAAAAAAATTTAAAAATGTCTTCAAACTTTTTTCAGGAACGTCCAAAGCAACAATGGTCCCAATCTTTTTATATTTGGAAAAAGCGTAGCACAATGGCATATAATTACACTTTTTATACGCTTCTGCAGCTCAAATTACAGGAAAAAAAAGTTTTCCTATCGAAATACTTTTTCTACTCTGGAACGCTTATGCCTGTGGGAGTAACGCTAAATATTTGCTCGCTGATCACAAGGCATTAGATGACACTAGCTCCTGAAATGTCATATGACATGATGTAAAAACCACATGATGCGTACAACTTAACTTGAGGCAGAAAAGCCCTAAGAAGAAACGGCGATATATTTGTGAATGTTTCTGCAGGGCGCAATGTAACAAGTTACATCATTGTTTGGAATATGAACAGTTCCCCCCTCACACACTTCTATTCCGACCCCACTGAATGCATGCTGACAACATACACTAGAACACTAAAGAAGAGAAAACCAATCAAAGGGTCACAGGAATATAGCAGAACTACAATATATAATTTTTTATTATTATTATTATTATTATTATTATTTATCATTATTATTATTATTATTTTGTATTATTTATTATTATTAATAATAATAATAATGATGATAAATAATAATATATAATTATATATTGTATTACTTAACTGATTGAATACTAGAGGCTTATTTAGTGAAGTCTTCTATAATACTTTCCAAAGACCTTTGGTAATGGAACCCATCGAACGTTCTTCGACTTGAAAATACCATCATAATTAGCACATCATTCTGTTAATAGTTTGAAAGCATAGCGCCAGACAAATTGTCTTCTAATTTATTATCGTATAATTCTAGGCACCTTTTTTCGTGAAATGTAACTTCAGAGCTATCTCTTTCTATAAATCAGATCCAAATTCCTGAATGTAAATCAGATTATTGCTAATTCTGCCATCAGGTTCAGAATTTAAATTTTTTTTTTTTAAGCGTGTGCAGGCTTAGATGTAAATTAGAAAATGTAATATTTTTAATGATAAGACGTTAGCTGGAAAAGAGCTAAGGATAACTTCAAGGGCGACGTGACATTTTAAATTAGGATTACAATGTACAAAAGGAGCTAGATGAAGCTGTATACTGAGTGATATATGTCACGTTTGATAAATAATATTACTTTAATCACACACTTAAGTAAATATCCATAGCTGAACATGAAACGATAATGAAATTCAATCCAATTGCACGTTCTAATGAGCATATAGAGTGATACAATGGGGACCTTATTGAGGAACATATTGTCAAAACTAGTGAGATCTTTGCTGATGCATCTCTTTGATCGCTGAGGAACCTCAATAACCTGTTTCTCAGGTGTTAAAGTGAAGGATGAGAGGAGCAATAATGGAAACTCTAAACTATTTAAGAACATGCAAGATTTGAGAACAGCTTTACCAGTAAAAGGCGGCAGCTTTGTAGGCTACCCTACAGTGTCTCCCAACTCAGACGTTTGAGGTCACTTGTCCCATTAGAGAGGAAAAATCTCCATCAACATATCAATTTGCCTTGCATTTGTTTCCTACTACTTTCAGTGCAATGCAATTTCTCCCTTTATTGACCCTTTGGGGTTCACTCCAAATGTAAAGGTGACTCGAGATGTGGACCTCCTTGCGCAGCTAGACGGATACCAAAATGTTGAGTTATTCAAGAAGCGAAGGGTTGAAGCAGGTTGGAGTAGGTGCTTCTTACTAGTGATGTAAGAGAGAATTTATTTCATTTTGAAATGTTCTAAATCTCTTTTCAAAATTGTTATTGGAACCACCTTGCCATTAGACTTGCACATGGACCAAAAACGGTCAGACATTTTTTTGTTACGTTTTTGTTCCTTTCGTTTTCAGATAACAAATTTAATTTCTAGTCCTTTTGGACAAAAGTTGTAGGGCTTTTTGGAAACAAAGTTTGTCGTCACTCACTCTCCGTCTCACTCTCTCTCAATGTCTCCCTAGCTTTTCCTTGTCTACACAGCTCAGCTTCTTATTTTCTGCTCCTTATCCTCCTTCTTGCTGTTTCTGCTTCATCAGTCTGCTCCAGGTTGTTCCAGGTTGGAACCCCTGTGCGCACCACCGGAAGAACCTCTCTCTCTCTCTCTCTCTACTGATCCGCAGAGAAAGAGAAGCACAGAAATGCTTCTCTTTCTCCATGACTCTTTTTGGATTTTTCTGGCCTCCTTGAGCTGAAATTGGAAAATTTTGTTAAAAATAAAATATATATACGAATATGCACAAGTCTAGTTCCCACCATTAGAAAATCACAATAGAATCTTGATATTGGACTGGTAATACGTTAATATTTGAAGGTTCTCAGGGTCAACACATAGAAAATTCCCAGTTATGCGCCTTGTGAAGCCATGAAAGGGTTAATGATGCGATGCGGGATAGTAGCCCCTCCGCTGCAAGCTAATGTAGGGGGATCAATCAGGCCCGCTGAATTAACATTTCACTGATACACAAAACCTTTTAATAAGGACTTTCATCTCTATCCGAGCACCGGATTCCTGGTTCCTAAGCAACAGAGGAAAAGGCATAAAATATTTTTTTAATGCATGCTTAAAGAACAGGCTGTTGATATTGAAAATATATATGAAAAAAAAGAACATACAGGCTTAAAGTTCAAAAGATGCTTTCCTGTGGATGTGGAAGCGTGTCATTTACGTGGCATTTCTGTTTTATATATTTTATTTTAAGAATAAATAGCCCCCACATCCTACGTCTGACGTGGTACGTCAGATAAATCCAAATTGTCCCTTCCTTTCTTCCGGGTGATTCAAACAAAACAGAGGCATTAATCCTTGTATTTTGGCTAAATTCCCACTAGCTAGCCAGTAAAATTCAGGTATCATAAATCCATTGTCCCTTACAAAAAAAATACTGCAGTTTTTCTGAAGTAATACTGCAGTTTTTTGGACATGAAAAAACTGCAATACTGCACTTTTACTGCAGTATTACTTCACATTGACTGCACTTTTACTGCATTTGTACTTCACTGTACTGCAGTTGTACTGCAGTTATTTTTGTACGGAAGTACAAATGCAATAAAGCTACAGTACTTTGAAGTACAACTGTAGGTTTGCAGTATAAAAAAAAAAGTGCAGTAAATGTGCAGTAATACTGCCGTAAAAGTGCAGTATTGCAGTTTTTTCATGTCCAAAAAACTGCAGTATTACTTCAGAAAAAACTGCATTAATTTTTCATAAGGGGTATTCTAAATGATTAATATACTTTAAAATTAAATATGTGCCCATCATGTGTCTCTCTTTTAGAGTCGCTCTATTCTACTTCATTAGGATCTGAGAAATCATGGTGTGTAACTGTGTATGGACACGTCTCAGAGCTCTATTAAAATAAACCTCATAGTAACGTGTACCAAAATCAAACTAAATGTACAGTATTTGGCCCAATTACTTTATTTTTATATATAGAAATAGTTGTTACCTAAAAATATTGTAGGTGTCTGAAATGTTACCCACCCATCCAAAACCAAGCAGCCCAAAACAGAAGTGTTGTTTTTTGACTATTGGAAATATGCATGGGACCATGGGTTAAGTTGACACCAAGAACTGGTCAAAGGTTTGAGTCTTTACAGCAGGAGAAAAAGGCAGTCTAGATAGGCCCGATGGGTCTTATCTGTCATACACTTGTATATAATAACCCTTTGAACAGCAATTTTTTTTGGTCTTGGCCAACTGGGCTGTAGTCCTCAAGGCCTGGGCCCAAAGCAGCAGGTACTGGAGGCTGTAGTCCCAATGCCATAAAACCGAGGGGGGGCAGATTGCCATCTAGGGGCAATCAGACTCCCCAGCATACTGCTGCTCAATGGACAGGTCACGAGGGATCTCCCCAACTATGGAGCCCTCTGTAAACTGCATTTGATCTGGTGCTCCTCCATTTGATCTGGTGTTCCTTATTCAGGATGGCGGTCACGGAGCGGGCAGCATGGTTCAGTGCCAGCGGTAATGACGTCTCTGCCTGTAATGCTTTCCAGTAACCCAGACCGTCGGATCTCTAATGCAAACATAGAACCTTGATGGCAGTTAAGAACCATTCAGCCCATCTAGTCGGACCTTTTTTTCCCTGCTGTAAAAAATCCATTATAGCCGTAAATTTGCCAGATTGCCAAAATCCGTTTTCAAAACATATTTGAAAGCATGTAAATCATAGTGTTTAACATTAACATGGAATTTCCTCCAACAAAAAGATTGCATATGGGGGCATTAGCACCTGTTCAATCATCGTACATTTTAAATGCAGTTAAAAATATATATACCCCACTAGGAAAGTAAGCTTGCTGTTTGATGTTCATTTAATTCATGAACAATTTGTTGTGCTTTTCATGTTTGATAAATTGTGCATAAGATGATTACTGTAATTTCCAACTGAACACGATAAACACAGATTGCATTAAGAGGCAGATATGGCACAATTATACAATTTAAATGTACGATTTAGTAATGTTTGCATTCCTTCTTTAAATGCCTTATGTTCAGCAAAATGAACTTAATGTTTAATATGATATCTTCTCAGCATTAAACGGCAACCATAAGTCTCTAGGTGACTATACAAGAAGTCCTTGGAATTTTAGTAAAACATAAAATTAATGAATTACAAAACAATAATACAAAAATATTCAGACCAACAAAAAGCACACTTTGTGATTATCAGTATGAATTTTCAAGGAATATAAGCGCATATTTTTGTACTTTTTGCCCCATAATATAATGTTTTCGGGCAGCTGCGTATTAGCCATTTGTATGAGTATTCCCCTGTTATCTGAGACCCGATCTATTAGACAAAGACTCCGACTCCTTATCATACTGCCTGTGGGGGAAAAAATGAATAGCTCAGTCTTAATCACCCAGTCCAACGCTATGACTAATGGAGTCTATGGAGGAATGGACTTCATTAGCATTGCCATAAAGCATCAGCTCAGGGGAGTGAGCTGTCCACAACCCAATGTCCAAGCTCTTCCTCACTCTGGCCTGTTCCACCGAAAATAACCTTTGTTATTGTAAAATTTGGAGAAAGCTCAACATATAATGATTGTGATAAAGCCTGTAGATGTATTCATATTTTACAGGTTCGTTATATTCATAGAGTTAAAAACTTCTACTTCAACCAAGACCGAGTTAGTATTTCCACTAACACACTTGTAGAATAGAAGAAACCTAGAACGTAGACTCTTTCCCAGATTACGTATTCTACAGCCATAACGTGTCCATCATAAACTGAATGCAGGCAAGACCATGCTTATTGCAGCTTAGCTTTAGGTTCAAGTAAATGTCAAGGTTAGTGATACAGACACGCTCATCAATTCGCTCCATCATCGCCACACAGGCAGCGTTCGCAATAAGACAATTCAGGAAAATCTAGCATGGAGGAATGGACGCGCAGGGCAGGAAAATAAACGCCTTTGTGTTTTACAGATGAACAGAAGGAACCGAAAATCTAGACGGTATCATTAGTTCATGTCTTCTTTTCAATGAATAATACCAATCATAAAATAATAATAATAATAAAAATAATAAAAACTTGTGAAGAAGAACATTTTGAGAGACATTGCAGGTAGAGCAGTTATGATGACCACCTTCATAACCTATAAAAATCCTTTATAACCTCCTGAATCAGTAGCAGACTTTTAGGCTAAGCAATTGCAGGGCACATTTCTGGATGGGGGGTAATCATGATGGAAATAATCATTATTTCAACTGATACTTGTCACCAGGATTAACCATTTGGAGAAACATGGACAGCTGCACGCTTCACTAGGCGTCAACCGTCCTATTGACCTCATAGTGCAGACATCTATACTATGTTGCCTATGCTACCTAAGCTAGATTGCTAGAATATGATGTCATACCCCAGCATGAAAAAGAATACCAGCTAAGAAGGAGGTCCGCTCTGGCACGAAAAGGCTTGAGGGCATAGGGTCTGACAGAGGGCAGAGACCTGTTTAAATATGTAATTGCATGTGGATGAAAGTAGGAGCTTGACTCACTGACGTAACAGCGACTTGATTCATGTATGGCCAACAGAAACGCAAAGAATAAAATATTATCCACTTCTTCTGATCTCTTTTGACCATTTATTTTGACAATTGTATTGATATGCGACAACCATGGCTAACCTGTCTGAATAATCCATGTTTTCTTTTAGTATTCTTTTATCTTCCTGCGATCCTCACTGTTCTTTCCACCACGACAGTTCTTCTAATGAATATTGAAGAATGCGTCATTTGTCTAAATTATTACATTGACTTTTCATTTGGATTCCCAGTTGTCAGAGGTACAACATTTGAAATCCAGAGAAGGTTCCCCCCGTCAAGGCATTTCAAACAACATAAAGTCTTTGTTTACTCGCTTGCAAGTCAATATGCAAAATCGGGATTTCATCTCAGAGGCTTTAAATAACAGGTTGTGAAGGGACCTTGGATTGTTTAGTTTATATTGTATATTCTTTAACCCCTTCGTGACAAAGGCTGATTTTACTTTTTGTACCCTTCGTGACAATGGCCGTTTTAACATTTCTGCGCTGCTCGTGTTTAGTTGTAATTTTCTTCTTTCCCGTTTACTGAACCCACACACATTAGATATTGTTTTTTTCAGGACATGAAGGGCTTTCTTTAGATGACATTGTTTTGATTGTATCATATTATTTACTATTAAAAAAAGTATAAAATATGGTGAAAAATTTAGAAAAAAATGACTGTTTCTAACTTTTAGTTGAAAAATCTTTTACTCATCTATAAAAGGTATGGAAAAACCTGCTAAATAGATTCTACTATTTGTCCTGAGTTTAGAAATACCCAATGTTTTTATGTTTTTTTGCTTTTTTCTACACATTATGGGGCAAAAAGTACAGGCAGCGTTTTGCTATTTCAAAGCCATTTTTTCCAAATCTGGTAATTCTTCCCCCCATGTGCCATTTCGGGTATCTTTGAAGCCGGCCAATGCAATTTACCCCATCAAGTCATATATTTTTGAAAACTAGACAGCCCAGGGTATTCCAAGTGCTAGTATTTTAACCCTTTCCAAGCACTAATTCTACCATCAGCCTTTGTCAAACTTTATGGTAGTCATTTTTTTTGCATTTGTTTTTTCACACACTTTACTTTAGGTATGAATAAACAGGTTCTGGTATATGTCACTATCACAAAACACCCCAATACGTGTTCAGCAACATCTCCTGAGCGTGGTGATACCCCACATGAACGATATTGCCTGGCTGTTTGGGGGCAAAAGGGCCACATTTGGGGCATGCGCATTTTCAATGTTGAACTTTGGCATTTGGGGATCCACTGCCCATGCCCTATTTGGTACATCTTTGAGCCGGGCCATTTCAGTGTGCCCAATAAAGCCATATATTTTTGAAAACTAGACACCACAGGGTATTTTAAATGCTGGTATTTTAACTCTTTGCATGCACACATTTTACCACCAGCATTTTTTCAAAGTTTGCAGTAGTATTTTTGTGTGTGTATTTTTCCCACACACACCTACTTTATGTATGAATTTACAGCTCCTGGTATATGCCGCTGTCACACGACACCCCAATATGTGTTCAGCAACATCTCCTGAATACAGTGATACCCCACATGCATGGGTTTGTCATTTTTGGGGGGGAACTAAAAGGCCACATTTGGTACGTGTGCATTTTTCTAATTGGAAATTAGATGTGTGGCCATCCTTCCCCCCGTGTTATTTGGGACATTGTTGAATCCGGTCAATTCAATTTACCCCATCAAATCATACATTTTTTAAAAGTAGACACCCCATGGGCATTAATATGCCAGTATTTTAACTCTTTCCATGCGAGAATTGTTTTAAGCTAATGTGCTAATTTTAGGACTTGCTCACAAAAATATATTTTTTATATATATATATTTTAATTTTTTTTTGCCTTTTTTAAAACATTTTTAAGATTTTTTTTCAACTTGAAGGTTCCCCTGATAGTGACATCAGAGGGAAATTATTTTTACATTTTACTGGTTTTTTACTATTTTTTTTCTAATGATTATTAATTTTATTTTATTTTTAATTTATTTTTTTCTAATCACACTGTGATTAGAAAGCTGAGCTCCATTGACTTGCATTCAACCTGCAAGTGGAGCCAGAGTTCTCTAGAGGGTCAGGAGACCGTCTAGCGAACTTTTTCGTCTTTATTATTTTTTTTCCCGGGCCGCCGCCATCTTTCTGATGGCGAAGATCACCAGCAGCTGCGGCTGTGACCGCTCTCCGGAGCGGTCACGGTCCATCAAGAGGTAAGTGTTTGGTGTCGCTGGATGCCTCCTGATCGAGGCATTCCAGCGACACCATTTAAGTTTAGGAGGTGATCGTTGATCGCCTCCTAAACGCTTTTAAAACGGGCGTCCGCCGCCATACATTGTATGGCGGATGTTGACGCCCCGGGGAGGGGCCAGACATGGCCCCTGATTCCGATCATGGCGTTGCTGAATGCCTCGAGGTCGAGGCATTACAGCAACGCCGTTTGGGTAAAAAAATCGATCACGGATCGATGGTTTTTTTACCCGTTTTAACAAATGATGGTCCTGCCACGTCATTTGTCGTTAACGACATTTTTTTCCGTGACGTGCCCGGACCGGCAATTGTCATCAAGGGGTTAAAAAAAAAAAATTCAAAACAATGGTCCGCGACAAAAAAAAAAACTGGTCTTTTGAATAGATTTCTTAAAAGACAATATTTTCGAATTTTTTTATTGCAGACATACGCGATGTTTTGTCCTGCGTACTAATGATCATACTTCAGCTTGATAAAAGTAAAAGTTTTGTGACTAAATTATCCACCTTAAACATAATTCCTAGTACTGTTGAGTGCCCGAATCCTTCTAAGACATAAAATCTTGTAAAACGTGGCCTTATTCATAATTTTTCCCGGGAATGTGTAATTGTCATGATGACCCAGAAGAAGATGCCGATAGGTTGTTGCCATGGAGACTGAAATTCTGTTGTTTTTATGTGTTGCAAATTTCCACGGAGGGTTGATTGAAAGTGCAGATCCCTGGGTCGGGCCTTAGTGAATATACTTGCCCTGTAAACATGGCTACAAACGTTTTTTTTAGGGATGATGTCATGACATCGCCCTCACATTTTGCTTTTGCGTTATAATTGGCTTGGCAAGATGCCAATCAGGATCAAGCGGTTGGGACAGCTGGCCAATGGAAATATCCATTTCAAAACAGGATCTTTTTTTAAAATAGAGCGGAATGGATTGTAAGCGAATTAAATTATGTATGACTGTCCGCATTACCTCCACAGGTGGTTGGACCCGTCAGTTGCAGCCATAACCATCAATGAGACCACCCCTCCCGATTTTTTGGCTACCTCTACCTATCAGTTATTTATATGAACCCTCCTACACACAGTCCCTTTCCACTTTATTTACCCAAAGGGTCCCAAAACGGGTTGTTATGACGTCAAAACGGGTTCACATTACTTTACTTTACTAGAACACTAGACATGAACAAAGATCCATCGTAGGCGCTACCCTAGGCCAGAGCCACAGCAGCCCCCAGCTGCCTCTTTCTACCGCCGCTGTCCTCACTGACTTAAAGCAGTCTATGGAGGCTTGGTCTACATGGGCCAGTTGGGGAAGATCACAGATTGCCCTTATATCTGCCCTATTAAGCAGCGATACACCAAGGGGCCTGATCATCTAAGTGGGCAATCCGCCCCCCCCTTACAATTTTGAAGCACGGGGATTGCCATCGCCCTGGATCTGCCACCCTAGAGCTTGAACAAATTATTAAAAATAGATTTTCTGTTATGATACGCACCTATCCAGCTGTTCTACATTTATGTGTGGGGTTCCTAGCGATTTAAAAACCTATTTTCAGATTTTCAGCCCATTTTGGGATTTAAATATATTTTTTTTCTATAACTGATTCTCAAGAGGTGATCTTTCCAGAGAATATAAAGTTCTATATATATGTAATTTGCTTTATTCATATGAGTCCCAAGACACGGAAGTTAAAATATATTATTAAAATGATGTTTTAGGAGCCGGTAAATTTTTTAGCACATCACGCATACGTTATTTTCGGTAACCTTTTCAAGTTAATTGAGAATAGATGTAGATATTAACGGATCCGTTTTTAACCTTGAAACAGAGGAAATTGTAATTTTCCACCAAACGGAAAAAAATTTCACCAGTCGAGTCGTGACCATGGAGCTTGGCAGTGAGCGGTGTAACGCGATAAGATTAACCCCTTAATGACAAAGCCCGTACATGTACGGGCTCAAAATGCATTGTTTTCAATGGGTTTAGGGACCGCCCATTGTCCTTAAGGGGTTAAAACGTTTTTCAAGTGAAAGTGGGACTAAAACAGATGGATGTCCGATCAATTTGCTGATAAAAGGCAAAGAAAAAAAGAACAAAGTGTGGAGTTACATTTCCCAGGCAATCACAGGATTATTAAGAAAAGTGTAGATAGAACTAGCTCTGTTCCTGCCATTAATATCACAAGACAACACTGGCATTCCGGTCAGAATATTCGACTTAATAAAAAAAAAAAAGAACAATTTTATAGTTAATGCAAAAAAAAAAAAAAAAAGTCAATGAAATTATGAATTATTGCATTTTCGGTGCTGTATTTGTGAATTTAAATACAATTCAAAGATTAGGTTTAGCGTACAGAAAGGTGCTGTGATTTTATTGATAAAAGTTAAAAATGTAAGGATTAGGTAGATTATACCCCAGGCCACCAATACGGCAGATATATTAATTCCCCAGTTATTTGACTGTTTGTCAGATCGAGTCATTATAGATTAACGCAATCCCATGTGGGTTTCTGCTGTGTCTGGAATCCCTTATGATCATGGCGCAGGTGGTCAATAAGTATACTCCATTGTACGTGGGATAATACTATTGGTTTAGTGGGTCGTCTTGATATATAGGCTAATCTAGTGTTGTCCCAATGGGTGAATGACGGAGGTGAATATTTTGGAAAATTATATCTTCTGGAGTCCGTATGTCCTAACAAATTGTATTTTCATTTTCAGCTATTAGATGTATAGCTTGGAGGAGAGGGGATGTGATAGGAACACTTAAATATGTAAAGGGATTTAACCAGGTGCGGGAGGGAAGCTTATTTCAAAGGAGAAGAAATGTTAGAACCAGAGACCATAATCTAAAACTAGAGGGTCAGAGGCTGACATGGAAGGACATTTTACTCTACATAGAGGGTGGTAGATAAGTGGAACAGCTTCCTAGTTAAAGTGATAGAGGCTAATTATTAAACATGCATGGGACAGGCATACGGCTCCTGAATCTAAGACGAGACCAACGACTGATTAAGGTTTGAGTCTTTACAGCAGGAGAAACGGGCGACTAGACGGGGGCCGGATGGGTCTGATCTGTGCTCTCCATTGAGCTGTTGCTTTGTGCCGTGGGGTGCTTGTGGGAGTCGTTGCCGAAACCGTGGAATAAATCTGAAAAAGGAAGCCATTCATGGGACCGAATGGGTAGATTCTATCATACAATTCTAAATGTATTTGTTGTTTCTAAAAATACTTTACCTGCTTACATGGACCTCAACCTTCTAAATAACCGGCAGCCACATCTTCTTCATGGTAATCAATTGCTGATTACTTTATAGCAGAGGATAGTCCATTATAAGGCGCTTATCTCCTTCTTCTTGGAAGTAAAGAACAGAACTGGGGTTGGCCCTTCATAATGTATAGTGAAAACAAGGAGTGGAAAACACAACTCTTTTAGTAAATAGACCCAACAGTTGATGACATGTTATCCAAACAGCAAAGCCTTTAGGTATAGGGCAGCAAAGAAAGAGATCTGTTAACAATGGAGAGAATTGTATGTAAGAACAAAATGCGATCAACTTCTCATTTTATGTTAAATCCAGGGTTAGGTGGAATAATTTGAAATACCATGAATCTATAATAAAAACCATTGGGAAAAAACTGGAAATACACTTTAATTTTGATCCCATGGCTGATGCATAGACTATAAGCAAGACATTATACCCATTTATTTCTGTAGTGTGCGAACTAAAAGCGATATCGTTATTCTTACATTACCTGATCTGATGAATTACCAGCTGGTGTTCTAGGCTATTCATTCATCTTCACAGATGAGCAGATAAATATGGTGAGATAAGTGAGCTGTAAATAGATTATTTTTCTTAAACAACAAACCCCCCCCCCCCAATATTAAACTACATAATACACGGATGTGCACTAGCACAATTTTCCCATTAAGTTCCAATTTACAAATGCAAATGTATTAAAGCTGCTCGCTTGGTAATGAAACAGCTTAATCTGGGAAATGATATATCTTTGTGCCGCACCTTGTGAATGCATAATCCAGTCCCTGCTGGGTATCCGACAAATTAGAAGCTGACCGGTTTCAAGCTCGAAAAACTCTTCCGGTCAATGTAACAACGTCGCCCACTCCCAATGTTGAGCTGTACTTTAGATGCTTTGTTAAAATAGGAAGATATCTACCATTGCATTGGGAAAGACCAACGAAGGCTCAAGAGTAGGTCATGCCAGCCGTGTACCTTGTCTTGGGTCAACATTTCACGTGAAAGACGTCCTAGCCCAGGGCCAAACATAGTCTGCCATATGTTGGTAGAAATCATGGGCCATCACTTCTGCTTCATTGTTGTTCACTAAGCCTGGCTGGGTGGTGTTGGCAAAAAAGAAAAATGGCGTCGTTATCGATGTGTTCTAGCTGGACTGGCTCTTCCTCTGAAGTTTGTGGCTTTTTCACCTCTAGTCTGACATATCGACCTGATATTGGATATGACCTTAAATCTCTATTTATGTATGTTTTTTTTATAAGTCATGCTTTAGGCAGGAAAAAAAATAATTAATTCATATCAGTATGTTAATTTTTTAACCCCTTGGGTTAAAAATGGGTTGTCCTTATACCCATTAATGATAATGTATTGTGAGTTGGTAAATGTATAAGCTTTGTCGTGAAGGGGTTAAAACATATATATATATATTTTTTAAATCGGTGTTTCTGGTTTTGAATCAGAACCTGGTTCTCCCATCCAGGATGACAGCCAGATATTTATTGATTGGAGCTTTGGTCTACTTCTCGATGAGCACTATGAATGGATGTCCCCGAGCTTGAACGGTTTAACATGACATCATGTCATTTTTTTTTTGTACCAAACAATGTACACCTCTCTTTTGTCAATGTATATATACTGAGCAATAAAATCAAGAAGAAGATCAACTCTAATTGTTGATCTGTGATTGAACTTTTTTGAGATAAAAAGGAAGAAGTAATATAAAAAATAAATATATATATATATATATATATATATATATATCAAAAATTTGCAGTGGGACCAAGGGAACTGTTGGTTTGCTTTGAGTTTATGAACACTGATTTTAGGAATCATTAAGTTAAGAAACAAAAATTTAGAACATTCAAACTTTTTAATATATGCCTTTAGCTACTGAGGCTTACACTAAATAATTATCAATGCATTACGTGAAAACAAACCAAAAACATAAGTACACTCAAAGTATTTTGGTAATTGCTGATTACTATTCCACTTCCTCTAAATTAATATTTTTATGATTAATGGATATGTTCTCTATGAACTCATTTTAACTTCTTTCTGAAATTTTAATGGGGTTTATTTAAAACATTTTTTTTTCACTTTTGCATATATTTATATTAGCCGTGGAACCAAGCTATAAAAGAAGATTATTGAATTATTTTTGTAACTTTTTAGGTGGACCAAGTGCTTAAGTCTCACGTGCCACTGGGACAAACTTTTATAAGTATTTAACGTGTCAGCAAGAAAGTTCGCTGATGCTCATATTGTAATTCAGTTGACAGCAGCGACTTGTTAATAACATATTAAAATGCTTGGGGGGGGAGAATTTGGATCTATTTTTTATTGCTCCCCAAGGCAGACATTGGAAAACCTTTGCGAGTTGACAGAAAAAAAAGGTTTCAAAGTGATCGTGCCAAGTTGCTGCTGTAAGATCTTGCTCTTGCCAGCTAAGGTATGGCTGGAAAGCAATACATTATCGCACACCAATGTTTGCTCGATATGATTTATTACTATCGGTTGACCTGCAGATGATATTTTAATAAATCAGCGGATCAGCAGCCATCCGCATGCGAGTCTCATGATGTGATGTATTTGTTTAGATGAGCTGAAGAAGGTCAATTGTCTTGATGTGTTTATAACTCACCTATGTGATCCAGATTTGGTCTAAAATCAAAACTGCAAGTTTTTAAATCAACTCTGTATATGCCAGAAGGTTGCACCACTATGCGGTTTTCCACCTATGGCACTCTACCCTGGCACCCTTATAGGTAACAGTTACTATGAGTTATTTTTTTTATTCGTTATCATATGAACGTGTAGTAACCTAATTTCTAACTAAATAATGTATACATTTCGAAACAGAGTTTTTGCTTTCTGGAGATGTGGCTTACAATATGTCAAACTTTCCATTGTTCGTGCTGCAGTTAGAATGTGAATGAGTTTTTATGGCAAAATTAAGACAAAATAAGCCATTGTCCCAAACTTTGGAACAAAAGAGCTTGCAGCATTTGTGTTGATGGTAAGATTCATTATAGTGTCCCCTTAAGTGTAGTTTGAGACCATGAGTTTACATGGGACGATTAGGAAATTAACAATTAGAATAACTTTTCAGTTGCCCCTTTGGTCCATGTTTTTACATTTAACATACAAAAATAACCATGTTTTCTAACGTTTGTCTATATTACTCATTTGTTTAATTTTTTGTACCGCTTTTGGTTTTTAGGTACACAGCACAAGTGTGTGTACTTTATTACCCTACTTACTGAGAAACAAGTATCTAGGTTCTAATGATATCACTAAACTAACTGTTTGGAGGGTTATAAATGATCATTAACTGACCATAGCCAGTGGGCTGATACTGATAAGTATTTTTCTATTAAGAGCTCAGTTTCATTTTTCTATTAATAGATTAATAGACAATTAATACAATTGACAGAAATGTAATCAACTGGACCTATAACCAAGTCTTATCAAGACACTATTTTTTTAAAATGTATCAAACTACGTGGAAGTGTTATTACATCTACCGACCACTAGATGGCAAAATTGCAATATCATTCTTGATACTTTTTGATGATTTGGGCAAAAGGCATATAGTGTAGTTAAAGGTCAAAAATAAGAATGTCTGACAGCAGAATAGGTGTGTCTGCCTAATTACTACAATAATGTCTGTCTACAAGAAAATATGATTCAATTTAACTCCAGATAAACACATTTTGCATTTATCTCTGGAGCAACACAATGTGCGGCATTCTGGGATATTAAAGAGCTAGTCGAAGCACAGAAAAACACAAAATAACTACAGAATTGCCTAAATGAGGTGAGAAAGGTTGCAAGTATATTTTTCTGGTAGAAAATGAGAGGTAATCTTTCCTTGCAACAAAAAAACACATAGTTCCTGTGTTGTATAAATCAGGCTGCCATTTAAAGAGAAGCATTTTCCAGCGTAGTCAACAACTCTGCAGTATCTTTGACAAAATTGCAGAGGAAAACATGAAATACAGAACCAAAAAATATATTTCAATGCAGAAAAATAGCCGGTATTTGCTCAGATCTTCACCAGGATGTAAATTCAGCCCCGATTGAAAAAGGCACATTCCCCAAATAAACCAAATCTATATCCAGATGCTAAACACCCAATCTGAAAATGAATTGTGGATTTAAGTTAGCGTTTACATCTTTTGTATATGGGCACATCTGAACCTTAAAGGGTTAATGGGATATGACTATAGATTAAGCGGCGTTAATTCTGCTTGCTTTTTTTATATTCCTATTTGTGACTTGTGCATGGACCTGGCAGCAGGGCCTGGACCCCCCCGAGCAATTGGCAGGGTTGGATTTCATTAAAATTCAAACATGTATTTCAACAGAATTAGCATACATTTACAAAGATCTAAAAAGATCTGGCAGACCTTGGTTTCATTCATATGAGCCAAAAACAACTTAGCGATAAAAAAATTACTTCTAACTAAATAATTAGTTTTTTTACCCAAAAAAAAAAAAAGTCAAATGTTTATAAATTGGATTGTTGGAGAGCTTTATCGGGTTGTACATAGCAAAAGACATCATGATACCAGCAATAGCGTGCGCTACATAATATCACGATCCAGCATGTGAAAACAGGCCAAGACTCTTCCAAGACAACTATTCCGGAAACAGATCATAAGAGATTGTATCTACAAAACACATACAGGAAAATAAATTATGAAACGCTTCTGGACTTTGTTCTTACTTGTTCTATACTTTTGACATGTCAAGTTCTAAGGACACCTTCTTAAGTAGATGTAGTTGAAATGATTCTTCCTTGACACCTGACATTTGGTATAGATCATCTACCACCACTCCAGAAACTGTATTGCCAAGAAGCTTGTGTCAGAGTGATTTAAGGTCTAAAAAAAAAAGATTGCACTCAATACCATGACGGTCTTTTTCTTGCAGTCATCTAATATATTCAGTAGAGAAACTTACAAACTTGTTACTTTGCATTATGATAAATTCTTGCAGCCCTACTGACCAAAGAACCCTAACCTTAAGATATCACAGCTTTTAATTTATAAACTAGGTGTACCCCATGCAAATGATCTAGTAGATTGTGGATATCTTTCCTTCTCCTTCTCCTTCTCTTCCCTTCCTTTTCCTGTCCTATTATTTCCCTGTTCGTTTCCCAGTATACACAATAGACATCCAATTCCAATAAACATTTCCAATATAAGAGTGGTGCACAGACATGTTGCTTATGTTCTCAGTAGATAGTAACATAAGTCCATCAAGGTTGACCTCGCTCTAGGTCCAGTATTCAGTAGAAGACACCCCCCAATGAAGCTCAAGTTGCTTCTCTCCCCTCTCTCTCTCTCTCTCTCTCTCTCTCTCTCTCTCTCTCTTACTCTCCCTACCTTCTCCATCTAACCACTTATTTTCTGCTCTTCGTTTCTTTCTTCTGTTCCTCTTCTGCACTGATCAGTCTGCATTAGTCCGGCCTCGTCCAAGTGCTTCTGCTACAATGTGGAGCCTCCACACACCACGTGTTTTGAGGGCATACTCAGAAGAGGACGGAATAATGCAGTTGAAGCAGCAGACAGCCAGGAGAAGCAGACCAGCGGAGAAGGAGCAGTTGAGCAGGAGAATCGCAGCAGGAGAAGTGGAGCTACGAAGAAGGGGTTGTCGGAGAAGCTAGGCAGACATCGACAGTGAATTCCACATCTTTAAAAAACAAAAAAACAATTAAACTGCTTTGGAATAAAATTCTTTATTCAAGTCTGAATAGATGACTGCTTGTTCCTTGCGCGGTCCTAATTACGAACAAGTCCTCAGAGGGATGCTGGCATTGTCCCTGTATTTATATAATAATAGAGAGTCATACAACATGCACTGATCGAGCGAATGCATTTGAGAAGTTAGCATTTTTATTGGTTCTGAACTCGCCCTGCTCGAAGATGTTTAACATCGCATATATCCACAGTATTACAAACATTCACCGGTGGAATGATTTAAAGGGCTGATCAAAATCCATTTTGGGTCAGCGTTCACTAACTTGAAAGGGTTGGTTAAGCTCGGATGAGTATGTGACTGCCACGCTCTAAAAATCATTACCACGAGAATGTTTTTAAGTCGCTACCAATAGTCATGACTCATTAACCGTGCCTAATACATTTCTTTTATGCAAAATCAAATGTGCTTGAATAGCAACGAAACTATGTCAGGGAACTTTGTTTTTCTTTAAAATATTCATTAAAATTACACATAAATATTAGTTCTATGCCAGCCAAATGGATGAAATATGAAGTTACAGTGAATTTGTGTCAATAAATCAGACCTAGTATAGTTTTTCCAATGCTGAATATGCATATGTTCCACTGCTTGAGGTTGAAACAAGAAGATCCATTGAATATGATAACAGTCCAAAATATATGTGGTATTATGTGTTATAACTTGTTATGGCTATCATTAAACAAACGGGCCAAAAAGGATTAGGACTAATTTTTTTGTTCGTTTTCGGTCTATTCATTTTCGGTGGCAATGAATTTGGTTCCCTGCCCATTCTTTGTTCGGCGCTCACATTCACTCTCATTCACTCGTAGAGAATACACTCAATATTAACTTAACTGCCAACACAACTCGATTTCCATCAACTCAAGTCAACTCCATAGAAAACATGGCGACTCTTCACAGAAAGGCTAGTTGAGTTGAGGTAGCAAAATGAGTCCAACTTGACGAAATCAACTCAACCTCATTTGAAGTCAAGTCAACCCAGAACTGCTCAAACTCTCATTAAATCAATATTTTCTCGTGTCTATCAAAATGATATTATTTTATACAATTTTATACATGAATTGCATATTTATTATACTTACACAAAGAAAAGGGGAGACACAGGAGATGGGTAAGCATAGGTAGCCATGGTTGGTTGAGCGGAATGGCGTGCAAACAGTGGCTTAACGCCGCTGTGAGATGAGAATACAGGATTCTATTGGTTATAATAATGTATAACATTGCAAAACGTACAGCTGGGGTTGTGACTATGCATTCAAATCAATCTGTAACCCATCCGCCATGACATCTTGTTTATGTTTTAAAACAATATTATGTGACACGAGGTAACCGTCTATATCAAAGAGGCATCGGTTTGCATGAAATCCAGCATTTACAGTTGTTCTAGGAATAAAGTCTCAACGTGGCTGAATTTAAAAATGGTATCTCTGCATCCCTATCAGAACGTAATATTCCAGAGTCCCTTCGCAGCTCTATTAAGTAAAAGGGCACTGAGATGTGGCTGTAATTAGCGGATAATGCTGAGGATGGCTCTTGGTGCTAAATACTCAGCTTTAGGTTTCTCGGAACGAGCCGTATCATCAGTCAGGATCTAAGTGTTGATGGAGAGACAGAGGGGAGAAGATTACAGAGCAGATATAGCGTACGTCAGTAAAATATCCAAAAAGATAAACTGGAACACATACATACATAGCGCTAGCTGGGCCAGTTTAAATTCATAATTTGATATGGGATTTTTTTGGAAATAATAGCATCATTTATTCATTTATTCACAAAAGTATATTCTTACTTTCTAAAATTTTATGCAGTTTTTTTCTACTGTTTGTGAAAAAGCTGTTTGGTTGTGATATCCATCCCTGTATAGCTCGTTGTACTATTTTGTTCCACATTTGCATAAACAAACATTAATGAATGTCAGATGCATGCTCTTCATGGGAAGAAAAACGGCCCTTTAAGGCCAGTGGCCGCTAAATGACGTATCTGCATCATCGTGATGTGATGCCAGTAAAAGTAAGTGACCTGCTCTTTTGAGTCCTAGAATGCAGGGCAATTTCCCAGCATTCCAGATGAACCATTTTGTGAGCCCATCTCTTTTTTTTAGATCTCCTATTGTTGTTCACCTTCCACCTTGACCAGCAAACCTTTTTAAAAATGTATTATTTTTAAGAATTTTGTTTTTGTGACGATCCGGCGCACATGGCCGACTGTGGTGACCAACAAATCCAAAATCAAAGGAAAAGAAGAGAAAGTCTAATAGCCAAATCTAGAACAAGCCAAAAGTTAGAGACACCAGTCCAACCAAAGCCAACGTTCAAAAACACAGGTTGAGCCTCTTTGCCGAAGGTACCAGGATGACTGAGTGTCAAACTCCTTCTTTTAAGGATTTTGATTGGGACATTTTGGTGTCTGCCCATCCAGGACACACACCTAATGTGATTGGATGGGCACCTTAACTCAGACCTGTCTGTCACCCGTGTGCAACGTCCTTGAGGAGCATGGCTAGTAAGTGACCGAGACGTTGTAGACTTTTAAACAAAGTAGACCATGTGAAA
Source organism: Sceloporus occidentalis (assembly GCA_023333645.1). Taxonomy (NCBI): domain Eukaryota; kingdom Metazoa; phylum Chordata; class Lepidosauria; order Squamata; family Phrynosomatidae; genus Sceloporus; species Sceloporus occidentalis. The sequence continues at coordinate 2,867,274 of JALMGF010000109.1, forward strand.
AAAGTCTCATATTGTGTCTGGAGGGCCCTTAATCGCAGACCAAAGAAAAAAGTGCAAAGGAAAACTGTTCTATACAGCCACATAGTAAGACTAAATTGGAAACAAATTAAAAAGAGTGTAATAAAACATTCTCAACCGATATATTATTTTGTAAAAAATTGTATGAGTTTATAAGTAATTTCTCTTTGTTTAGTAACTGGGTATTTAAAGAAGAAAACAAATTACTTTTGAAATGACACAATTTTAACATAAAATACCCCCTTTTCACATGGCAACAATCAATATCTTAAAGTTATATAAATATTAAATTGATACACATATATGTCATTATATTTAATGGTGATGTCACACGAGCTTTAAATTATGTTATTGTGTTGCCAGCCGTGGTTTTATTGTCGTTTTGGTAAGGCTATTTAATTAGTTATTCTTTCGATATGGGTTATTCTTTTCTAATTGGAATAAAATGTGTAGCCCAAGCTAATTGAAATGAATACTAATTGCAAATAACTCACCGTCATCCATTTGTGCTTGCCCAAGGGACAAAACTGCCGCAGCCCAACTTACCCATTTGATCGTACAGCAAACGCAGCAAACTAAAATGGCTAATCCCATGAGTGATTAGATTCTCCAAGATCGATGACTCTCACCTGATTACACGTCTCTCTATATATAATTGTCCGTAAACGCAGCCAATTAATTTTACGTGATCAAAAATGACCCCTGTCTGTTCATTTGGAAACATGACATGTTGATGGTCGACAGTCTATACAAATAGCAATTAATATAATATATTTACTTAAGGTGGAACCTCAATGCTCTTGCGATCTAAATAAAGTAAAATATGGTTAATAAGCATCATAATTATTGTTGTCAATACAGACACTGCTTCTTCTAAATTGTCGGCAACTTGAGACACAATGCACAAAGATTTTCATGGGGCTATAGAGTCAGTTCTGCCTCCAGTGGGGCAGATCTCACTTCTTCCTCATTAGACCACCAGGCATTGTAGCCCTAGAGTGCTGATGAAGAAAATAGCAGGGACACAGGGCATAAAAATATTAGGATACCCCTGGCATTTGGAAGCTTCCGTTGACGTTATCAGTTAAAATAACATCCAGCCCCCCACCCACATCCAGTCCCTCATCAAATCCTTCCGTCATCACCTGAAAAACATATTCCGAATCTGTCCGTGCCTTGTGAAACAACCAAAATACTAATGCTCTCCCTTGTGATATCCCGTCTGGACTATTGCAAATTCCTACTAACCGGTCTCCCCTTCTCCCGCCTTTCACCGCCGTCCTCAACACTGCAGCTCGATTAATCTTTCTCTGTCACCGTTCCTCCTCTGCTGCTCCTCTTTGCCAATCACTCCGTTGGCTCCCCATACCTTTGAGAATCAAACTCCTGACCCTGACCTACAGAGCCTTTAAAGACTCTGCACCCCCTTTTAGCTCTACCATCTTATCCAAATACAACCCTAACCGCCCACTTTGTTCCTCTCGTGACATTCGTCTCTCTTCTACCATCATTACCTCTTCAGACTTCCGTATTAATGAAGTAGCATGACATGACATCAAACAGTGATGTCACTGTACTAAATACAAACCTCACAGTGCCTCAGAATACTAATCAGCTAACAATTGTCTTCCATTCACACCTTGACTGGGGCTTTCCGAACGAATCCAAACCATATAATACCGTTCATTTATTTTTCTATTTAAATATCGTAAGCCGCCAATACATTTTTAAGACGTTTAGCTATTAAAATTTGGGGTCAATCAAGTAATTATACACACTGTCTAATTATACAGCCAACATATTTAACATCGCAGATGCTCCCTAGCAAATAAAAATTCATTGCATTGCCTCAGACCTTATTTTATTCCATGATTTCTGCCATTGCCGAAATCAAAGCCTTATCATGCGTACCAACAATCAGAAAGTTTCCTTTTTTTATTGCTTTGAAATGAAAAAAAAAAAAATAGGATGATTTCAAGCTCTCTGAATTGATATCTCATCGTCACGCCGCAGAGGCTATACCCCAATCACTTCAAAAACACGGAATTCCAGCGAACAATTTAAATCCACTTCAGCGCGGCGCGTTCACTGGGAGGACAGGCCAAAGTTTAAATTAATCAAGCGAAAAATGAGTACGTTTTCAAAGTAATCTGATTTTTTGGGTAGAAAATCTAAATTCTGTTATATATGTGATGATTAACTCCTTCATTATCACAATATATTAAGGAGTTCAAGCTTTAAGCAATCACATGGAAAATACAATTCTATATGTAAGAGTAAGGTTATCACGAATTTATCTGAAGCCATCTCGCCCAAGAATGGACAATGCTCACTCTATAAAGCGCCTTGACCAGGGGTCTCAATATTACTGAGAATGAACACCCCATAAAATATGTCTTTTTGAATGGGTTTTTCTGTTGAAACAGCATGCAGTGTTGCTTTATATGCGTGGAAAATGCCCTACAATGGAATAAAATGCTTATGTATCTCAAGGAAGCTCAACCAGGAATGACCAAATCTCAATAGCCTGCTGTTTGGTAGGTTCTCACTCAAAAACATGGTCAAATGTTTATAGGGTCACATGTTCCATAACATCAATGAGTTGATGAGGTTGATCATAAAGGCAGCAGAGGCTAAAATTCAAGAGAACTTTTCTTCTATATGAGAGAGATAACAACCAAACACAAAAATGGCCATTTCCATGGGCTTCTTCATTCAAGAGCCATAGATATCTGTCTACATATTCTCTTATTAATGGAGCGAACACCTGGATTTGGCATAAGGAGATGTTAAAAAGGATGAGAGTTGCAAGAGTAGTACAATAAATACTTGAATCTTAGGTAACCATACGTGATTACTAGAGCATTATAAACCTATATCATTAAAAGGCTTTCTTATATGCAAAAAAATCGAGCAACCTTTCCAAGTTTTACTGATCTGCTATACCTCTTAATCAGAATATTCTTATTTTTTTTCTTTTTTTTTTTTGCTTAATTTCCATAATATAATCTAACCATATTCTTCCTTTGATCAACATTCCCTTTGAGAAAAGCATTGGGAACTGGAATGGGAGAAAATGTTAATAATGAAAAGACTGGATGAAAACCAGTTCTTACGAAACTTGCTTTCTCTTTTTGAGACCTGTCACTCAAACAAGTTGAGAAACAGTAACTCTATCGAAACTTGAAAGACGAAATTTGCCGCCAGATCCCACCCATTTTCTCCATCTAGTCTGTCCGTTTCTCCTGCTGTAAAGACTCAAACCTTAATCAGTCGTTGGTCTTAGGTTCAGGATCCGTATGCCGATCCCATGCGTGTTTAAATCCCCTCACTGTATTAGATATTCTGGCAAAGAAACCATTGTATCTTTAAAGGACTTAAAATAATAAATGCTTACAATGTCACTGTACAGTGTAGGAAATCATCTCACTATGGTTTGAAAAAAAAAATTACGAGCGGTTGAAGAGTCTTGGTCACCTTTATGATTACAAAGTAGCATCTTAAGTAAAATGACCTTATTGTCATCCTAAAGGACTTATAGTCTTTGTTTTGGCACAGCTTTGAGCCACGGATGATAATCTTACCCCTGGGGGCGCTACACACCTTTGGTCTACTTAGTTGGTTATACAGAGTAGAATGTTTCAGATTCCCAGGGATACAAACAATTGTTTGGGAGATTAAAAGTATAAATAGTTTGTTTCAACTGAATTATTGGCATATATATTATTGGCTATAAATCCCTTTGAAGTAGGTGACATCTGGGTACTATTCCAAAGGTCTGAACCCTTTATTCTTAACCACAAGCTGAGGGAAGAAAATCGAATAATAATTAATATCCTGGCATTAAGACCATAAGGTCTCTTCAATCAAGCTGAGCCTGGTGACAACCTCAGCTGGATCCACACGTGTCGCCGATGTAACGACAAGGAATTCAGAGACGTGAATGATGTGGTTTTCATAACACGGTCTCAACACTTAATGGTATCACTGTAACAACAACCAGAATACTTTGAACCGTTTAATGTATTAATCACCTTGAGTTAGTTTACGCAACATCATAATAACTACAGCACCGCAACATTATAACCGGTTTCAATATACTGTAAAAACAATTAAAATAGACTTGTCATAACACACCAAGACAATCACATTAATTAGGATTTTTTTTTTCCAAAAGTTGTATTTATGCATATGCTTTTGTTTACATAAAACAAGAGATGTTCACCAGCCTTATCTTTTATAGAGCAAGTAATTATACATACTGTCTAATTATACAGACGGCAATTATAATATAGACAACGGTCTCATTTAAGACTTGGAGAAACACAAACTCTGAATCTACAATAAACCTCTGGATTTAATGGTTTATAACCATCTTCTGGGTTCTGCCAAGTTCCAAAGACGAGTTCCTCCTATAGATATAGATTACAGGTATTAATGGTCTTGGTAAAAAAAAGTGATGCTAATTTCCCGGCTACTATTCAGTTATGACCACTCCATGACATAACTGTAGGTAGGTCAAGAACCATAGCTGCAATAGCATCCAATGTCCTAGGTGGCCCAGGTGTGACTTTATCTGTTGGTCAAGTGGGGGATTAGAATTATCTAAAACTCATTTGGCACACACTTCTTCCATCCAACTCCTTGCTGGTGATTAGGAGTGCATGACTTAAGTGATTTAAGTGACCTTTCGTTAATACGTAAAAATCTGTAGGAGCTTTGAGATATATGAACATGGAAGCTCTGATAGCTCTGGTTCTCTGTAAAGCCTTCAAAAGTCCTTCCCCTGAAAAGTCTGCATACTATGAGGTCAGGTAAAGTAGTGGATAGTGTATTAACAAGAGGGTCCTAAAGAGTACATAATACCCACCGACTTCTAGATATTTTTTTAGAAAAATGGACACTTGGCTGACCAAATCTTTTTTCCATTGCTTTACGAGAAATGCAACCTTGATCAATTCAAGAAAGTTGAACCATATCTATCCATGTGCAACTTTTGTCTAGCCATTCTTAAATGTAAAGCAAATGGTAACCCTACAGCGTTCTACATTCTAGTTTCCTACTTTCAAATAATTTTCCTTGTTCTTGTTTTATAAAATAAGTTTTAAAGACAAAAGTAATTTAGAAAAAAGTCTTTATACAAAATATAAAACAAGAAAGAAAAGGAAAGGAAAAGGGAAAGGAAAAAAGGAGAAGAAAAGAAGGAAATTACTATCTTAAATCTAAGGCAAGACCGAGGACTGATTAAGGTTTGAGTGTTCAGGTCAGGAGCTCAGTCATGACAGCACCTTAATGACTACACAACATGTTAGTTGTATACATGACAGGCGCATCGTCGAGATAGGGCTTGAAAAGGAACACCAAACATTTTACCCCACTGTGAACCCAATAATGGAGACCACACAGATATGATGAAAAATAATTGTCCACAGCTTTATTGTAAACCATAACAGAATAAATATATATTAACATATATATATGATGTAAACATATACACAACATACCAAACAATAAGTCATTGTCCACAACAAATAACACAATATAACCTTCACACATTCCCCACATATCAACATATAGACAATGACCCCCAAATTATAACACGTAAATCTCACTATACCAGTGAGGTGCACACTAACACCAAACCAACAGTAGGGGCATACCGAGATACCCCTACCACCCCAGGTTCTGAGCCACAGGCCAGCTCAAAACCTACCAAACGAACCAACCATCCCAACCAGACAACCATAACCAACCGAAACATCCCCATTCTACCCCCCACCTAACCAATCCAGCCCTGCCGGTGTGACCAAGCGAAGCTAAAGAAAAAACAAAAAACAGGGAGGGAGGGTGGGACAAAAACAGGTAAGTGGCTCAAATTAAATGTGACAGAATCTAAAATGTCCGCCCATTTATACCTAAACCAAAACCCCACCTAAACCAAAACCCCACCCATTAAAACTACCACCAATCCTATACCATTAAAAAACCCCTAAGGCCCTCCTCTTAGCTCTGTCAAGGCCTGTTCCGCTAAGCTGTGCTGCTCCTCTGGCTACATGTTTGATGCTGAAAGTATAGGTTTGTTTGCGTTGACGTCATTTGTAAGAATATATTAAATAGAATGTGTTGCAGAGTTTCTAACACACAAAAAGTTCTAAATTCTTTCTACAGGTCGTGCATTTAGTGTATATGCGTGACTCTAATCAATACTTCCAATATGGCAGGAAAATGGGGGGGGGGGCGCCAAACATTATTACACTAGAAATTTACAAGTAAGGATCACAAGTAAGGAATGGCTGACCAGCATTTGGGACTTGTTGTCGAACACCAAACGGCTTCATTCATATACTGTCCGTCTTGTGTTGAAATCCCTTTTGGTTTAGTGAACTGGAAATTGCTGGCAAATGCAGTAGGCACACACTCCTAACCTGTGTCTAGGAATTGTTGGCTTTGGTACAATACACAGCTAACATGATGAAGGGAAATACAGAAATAAAATAACATTACACCACACAACATATAGTGTTGTATTTTTTTTTTTTTTTAAATAGAAAAATATTGCTCCAAAAAGTCAATATATATATTTTTCCATTTTTAAATTCAATGCCTCAACTGGTCTAGGAAATATATAAATGACCAAATAAAACTTGTAATGAGCAAAAAAAAAGGCTGGAGAGGAGAGCTAAATGGAAAAAAATATAATATTTTAGTTTTAATTGGTCATTTCTCTTTCTTTTTGTGTTTCTTGCTCTAATAAAATGGCTTCCTGTTGGGAAAAAAAAATGGCTTCCTGTTTGAAAAACAGCCATTAATAGAAAAAAACCAACATTTTCTCTTCTTCAAAATATCCACCGCGCCCCGCATTATTACCACTATTTCCCATGTAACCGCTCATACTAATTGCTAATTATTAAAATCTTATGAGTCTTTAAAAATGTCGTTATATCGGTTAATGTTTATTTGGACGGGGCCTAATGAGCTTTATAGACGCTGCTTTTGCAAATGGCTGCCAGCCAGTCACATTATCATCTTATCACCTCCTTGAAACAGTGAGACGGCATTAATAGTCCACGGATTAATATGAATACAGTTACCTGCTCCATGGCGTTTTAGTATTTCTTAATGCGATGGAGTTTTTTTAGATGTGAAATCAATTCCACATTTACACCTCATTCCGCAGACGACCAGCTGGTTCCCTTCTCTCAGAATAACAGGAAAATGATGCTACGAGCGATTCTCGTGCCGATCAAACGAACGCCGCGTTTCATAGCTGTGTTTGAAGATAATTAATGGTTACGGAGAAGAATAAAGACATTCAAATATTTACCTAAAGCGTATTTACCTGAAGTTACATCCGACTGCTGGCATCTAGACCGCGGAATGCATCCTCATATGTTATTAAAAGAGAAGTCATTTATTTCTCATAATATCACTTTATAAACAGCTTATAATAATGTCGCGCACGTTTGTGTTGAAAAGTGTCTGTTTTACGGGAAATGTCTTCCTTTGGATTGCGGTGTCGCTTATTTGTTGGCCTTCAAGTGATTGCCTTAACTTAATTCTAACTAAAATTGCTGAATGATGTTGCTTTATGGTAAATCAGTACTATAGAGTCCCTAATGCCATAGCTATGCTCAAGGAATTTGCCACTGTCGTGCTCACAAAGGAATGACATCAAAGCCTGACCCCGGTCAGGGGTCGGCACCAACATTGTTAATGGTGGACCTTTACTGGGGTCTGTGGTGGACAATTGAATGATGTTCTATGGACCTTCTCAAACAATTCCACGGACCTGGTGTTCTCGTACGGACACTTTGCTTATCCCTGATCCTGGTTCTTGATCCATCGGCACCCCGGGATCGCCGCCGCTCCTTCGCCATCACGCCCTTTGGGTCTTAAAGGGTACACAATGCCTTTTAATGCAACCAATGAAGGCTGTGCCAACTCCGTTACATCCTTTGTACCTGTCTTGTTGAACAACAGTCCCGCTATGGTTCACTAGGCCTAGGGTGGCAGGTCTATGAGGGCAGTAGCCCCTTGGCCGCAAAACTGTGGGCACATAACCCTGATATGCCCCCTGCCCAGTATGGACAGTTACTCCGACCTCCCCTAACTGGGCCGTCGTGTTCAACGTTATCACAGGTCAGGTATATCGAATTTTCAATTTTTGCATTTTTTTTTTTGTTTTAAAAAAAAAAGCTTTTTGTTTTAATTGGGGTTCTCGTTTGCCAAGTCATTAAATTTAAAAAAAAAAAGAGAGAAATTGTGCACTCTTGCTACAGCTTTTTAAGAAATCACATTTAAAACACGCTGGGAAGCAGGTTGCAACGTCTACAAATTACCCTGATTACAAAAGAAAAGAAGGAAAATGCAATTATGTAACAGCGGTCTTACCGGGTGGTGCAAAAGTTTGTTTGTTTCTAATGAATAAATAAGAGAATCAGTACGGCTTTATTTGCAATTATTTTTCTAAAAAAAAAAGATATTTGCTGTTAACAGAAATATGGTATTTTTGGATGCATTTAAAATAATGAACTGCCACTAATGTTGAGCTTGAACTCTGATCCCAAATAGCGTTATTATCTTTCGCAAAAACAGCTTTTATTTTTTTTTTAGAAAAAAGGAAAAAAAGCACAAATTGGAAATGAAAAGTATGTTTTTTAAAAAAGTATGTTTTTAAAAAAAACAAACTAAATTACCCCATGTTATTCAGAAGCTGTTTTATAGTATGGTAATGTATTCAATTGATTGCAATAAAGTGATTTATACAAATCATGGATTACATGTAATAAAAAAGAATTGGCGATTGGAATAATTAAGTAGTAGACTGATGGGAAAACGCAGAACACAGATAGGGCAGAACAAGAGAACAAGATTGGAAAAAGGCGTTTTACTAAACCAGCGGGGTCCAACCTGCGGCCCTCCGGCTCTTTCAGCTAAGGACCTGGCAGAGGAGTATGGGAGATGTAGTCCTGCAGCAGCTGGAGGGCCACAGGTATGACACCCCTGTACTAAACTGTGCCAAAAAAAATATATGTATAGTTTGATTTCCCAAGACAAAATTAAGTAGAAAAATACATTCTGTCTGTGTGCAAATTAGGGCCGTATTCACTAAATCAGAGTTTGCAGGAGAGTTGTACATTTCAACTCTTGCATTATAAAGAAAAATCCTAAGGAGCTTAAAAAGGGCAGATACCGGCAGTTTGCCCCGCATGAGGTACAGCTAATGTAAGGGGCGCTATTTAGTCTTGCAGGTTTAGTAATTTATTTTTGGGGGGGCAAAAACCAAAAAGTTAGTTTTGTATGGGAAAGGTACCATTGTATGTAGAGTAGTATCAGGTGTTATAAGCCATATGTGGTGTACAGCCAGTACTCATGTATGGGGGTCTGAAAGCAGGGTCCCAGACCTACCTGATCTATTATGGGCCACCTCATTAGCTCATGTGGCCAGTTACCTGGGACTTGACTGATTGCTCACTGCTCGAGGTTCTCCAGGTACACGGTAATGCTTGTCAATTAAACATAATGACCCAGATAACCTGATCAGTAGAGTGGATCAAAGTCGTCCAAATTTAAAGTAAAAAAAAAAAATATTGCTCCAAAAAGTCAATAGAAGGAGTATGTTAAAATATATATTGATAGGCAATCAAAGTCTGAAATGGAAAATCCCTTTGATTTAGATTAAAAATCAATGGTGCAAAAAATAAACTACTCTCATCGCATTGTACATAATACTTGGCATTAGCTGTAAGGTATTCCCTAGTAATATCTATTTTTTTAATTTCTGTACTCTACGTTTTACGCCTCGCATTGTTGTCGACAATGTCATTTCATTTTGAGAATTGACCGGAGCTGAATTCCGTGAAGCCTCCGTTAAACTCTGTAAAAAGTAACACAAAACAGTAACAAAATATCATCCTTCGGGAACCGATGAAAAAAAAAAAATCCATGATATTCCAGCAGGACCCAGACAATTGTGTAGTCTTGCCTAGGTTTAGAGGGGTCAGAGGGGACTGTAGCCTTCGTTGGAGGCAGGTCTTCCTATTTACTCATTGGTCTAACTAGTGGGGAACTGGCTGTGATAACATTCTTAAATTGCATCAATCAAGCTAACCTGTTAACTCAATTGAGCACTAGCACAAAAAATGGTTAAATTATTAATGACAGCTCTATTCAATGTTATCTTCTAATCCAAGCTACCCCATGAGAGAGACACATTCATATTTAAACATGTCATTTTCCCATTATGTTTTTATAATGTTGTTTACTGAATAAAGTTCAATTGAATAATTATGTTTCGTGTATCTTTCAATCTTTCAATATATATATATTTTTTTTCTCTCAAAGGAAACATTTATCCACAGAATACATTAGTTTCCTGATTACATTTGCAATTATACCCCTCCCCCTATAAAATTATTTCTTTTTATAATAGTGGTGGGTGAAAGCAGGTCAGCAATATAATAGAAAACTTTTTACCTGCGGAATTGTACACTGAATTAATTCATAAATTCTTTGAATCTGAGCTTAAATAATAATAAAAATGGATAACAGATTAACGTATGACCTAAAAAAGAATTTCTTGTCGTTTTTTATTTTTCATTCATCTTTATGTTTTGGGTAAACTCTGAGCGGTATGAGACTTGCTTGAGTCTTTGATTCGTAATGACAAATAAATTACTTCAAACAGGGTAGCCTAAACTCATAGCTAGTTTAGAACACACAAAATAAAGACTAAATGGATTGGCTACTTCATGTGTGTCCCACAGCATAAATATTTAAGAAATAATCTGTATTCAAATTATTTTAAGCATAAAAACATAAAATAATATATAATATTCACGTTTTCCTCTTTCGTCTATTGACATGTCTATTACTTTGGGACCTGGCATCTGGGTGGGGAAGAGGTTATTGTACCATGGAGGGCTTGATTGATTGGGGTGAAGAAAAGGGACTTGGTCTAGGTAAGCAGACAATAAGGCTTGGAAAGGTTGAGAATGGGTCTTAAATATGACTGTGCATATGGACCAAATGACAGTGAAAGCCAGAATTATATGTTAACCCAAAATGGTAGCCTAAGTAGTCAGATGTCCACCCTTAAGTAACAACATTGAGACGGAAATGTTTTTAAGACTATCTTAACAAGATTTTAACATTTAAATTTCATTTTTAGTTAAGTGATGAAGAATAATACTCAAACTGTTCCACCAATATGATGACGTATAAAACCAAATCCAAAAGGGACGCTAAGAAGCAGCGTGACCATCTTATAATTCTGGAGAATTCCGGAGACTTGACTTTATTATTAAAACCAATGTACAGGTTCTTGGATTTTGTGACAACTAGGTGGCAACACAACAGGCATATCTCCTATACCAGGGGTAGGCAACCCATAATGCTCTTACAGTCATAATGCTGGCAAAGCATCAAGGGATGCAACATCTGGAGTGCCGAAGGTTGCCTACCCCTGTCCTATACCATCTGATCATGACATTCCTAAATAATCTGATTAATATTTTATGATCTTCTACAGTTCTTAAAATGGAATGGCGGAACTGGTGTAGATGGAATAAAGTTTTTTTACCAACATTGAATGTTTTACAGGTTAGTTAATTTGTCATTTTATTTTTTTCGTTAAAAAAGATGTTCCGATGTGACATTTCCTTTTACATTAGGTTCTTGTATTCAGTAATTATTTCCGTTAGATTTGTGCTAGATGACTTCCCCCAAATTAGACAAATGTTGTACTAGGTTGAGCACAGGCCATGCTCTTAACAGCACTATTACCACTAATTTAAGGCTAATATGCTAGTTGCTTTGGTAATGTTAAAACAAAGCATGCTGGGGAAAAAAAAAACCAGTAGGCATCTACTCGTAATCACAAAGATGCCTGGAATATTGGTCTCTAAAAAGCCACTATACTTTAAAAAAAATGTTTTACTCCTTTTGCAGATGTTATATTTAGGAATCCATTAGGATTACTACAAATGGATGTGAACTTTTAGAGTTTTAGCTTCCTTACTGGTCAGCCTGGAAATGAAAGAGTTTGTAAATAAGGTTGGAAGCAACAAATTCGATCTCAGTCGTGGTCCTTCCTAGCATGGGGATCTGTGGGGGGGGGGTCCAAATTCAACTTCAAACATGAGAGCCAGGAGTATAGCGAGGTCATGTAATGTTATGTTAGCTTTGAAGCTCTTTTTCCTTCTACTGTTAACATGTTACAATTGTAAACCTTGACATATATTTTGGCGAGACATTGTTTCCATCACCACTGATGCGACAAAGGCCATATTTTGGAACTCCTTTTTGATGAAAGACATGGTGCTCAAATATGATGCCATTTGGTTCCTCTGTATGAGCAGCTGAGTCCGTTGTGTGAATTATTTGTAGTTGTACTATAGCACGCTTTAATTTAGCTTCAAAAATAAAATGTGTTGGCCATGACCATTGAGCTGGTCATCTATGGCGGTTTTCTTCAAAACATAAAAGATAACCTTTTAGGATAAAGTTACATAGTTCATCAGGTTGAAAAAAGACCTAAGTCCATCAAGTTCAACCCTTCTACCTAACCTTCCTATTTTTAGAGTAAGCCATCCATCTTCTATCGATGAGTATTCCATATATATAACAGCTTCACCGAAAAGTGCTCCATTATTGCTTGAACATAAGTAGCCCTATATCAATGAAGTGGTTTGAAGGTAATACTTTTGATGGATTGAACAATTAAAAAAAATAATGCTTCAATATCTACTTAAAATGAACTTGGCAATTAACTTAAAGTTTATTTTAAATTAATATTCTATGTTAGCTATGTTTACTTACATTTAGATCTTATGAGAAGATTTATTGATAATATAATCCTGTTTTTATAGAGCTTACGTGTATATTGATTTATAAGGTCTATTTAATTTGGAATTTTCCTCTAAACACCACTGGCATGCGTCTTCAAAATGTATATGTATTCTATTTGTTGAAATTCTACTTTTGTTAAGTATAAAAACTCTTAATCATTGCACGTTTCCATTTCACAGCATGAGGACAGTCTCTCTTATTTTATAAATGCTTTTCTATCTATCGCACCCTAGGTGATTTTAAAATCATGTTTAATCCTTACGAACATAAAAACAAGTCAGCACTGAAAAAAAACTAATTTATTCTCTGTCCTTTGGATGTGCGTCTTGGGGAGTGAAGTTTAATGAGTCAGTTTTTGTTACTTTGTTACATGACTGCATTAGGAATGTGTTTTCATAACTTTGTAGGTGAAACACATGTATCTCATCATTTGAAGAGGATGTTTCACCCATAAAACATCATTAAAATCCTTTATTAAAATTGTTTTTTGAGATGCTTAAAGAGGCCTGCTTAAAGGAACACTCCAGGCATCAGATACACTTTCGTGCATTGTCCCTTTATATTTTCATGTGGTCCATTTTGCAAATGCATGGGGTGGATTCTACAGAACCCCCCAAGGTCATTTGCCCCCTTCCCCACCCCCTACCTAAATGCCTTGCTGGACATGCATTTGGCCATATACATCTTACTGCACATGATATACTCACCTCTAGTTAGATCCAGCAGTGGCTCTGATGAACGCTGCATGCAGGGGTCTGTTAAGACAATGGGAAGACTTTACACATGCACGCTGTGTTCATCAGAGCCAGTGCTGGATCTGACTGGAGTTGAGTATATAGAATAGTATTTAGACTATCAGAATAGCAGAGAATGCCAAACTTCCAAAGAATAACTTTCAAATCAAAAAAGGTTCCCCTGCAGGCTGATCAAAGGTACTGCGATCAGTAATGTAGTGCAATGGAGTCCTGCTTACTGATCACTCTGTGACCAGCAGAAGTGGTGATTAAAGCGAAAAGGGGGAGAAACACTGTATCTCCCACTTCAAAAAAGCATCTTGTCGCTTCATTGGAAATATATATTTAAAGAAAAACTTTCTTGCCCCAATCCAAAGTTCAAAAATAAGAAAAGAAAATATCATAGAAAGGAAGCATTTTACTGCCTTATAAAAAAAAACAAAAAAACAAGAATGTGGGAAATTATTTTACTCTGGGAATGTGGTTGAACATAAATCAGACTTTTTATCAGTGGGACCTAATTTAAAGAAGAAAGTAAAATTGCAAAAATGTATAAAAAAGAAGTGGTATTAAGAGAAAGCGTTATCTGTCCTAGAAAAATCAATAAACCGTGTGTGTGGGTAGACACATGGAAAAGGGTAATCATGGGAGAACAAAAATAAGCTAACAATGGTAAAAAAGAAAGCTCTGGTTCCTAAGGGGGTAGAGCACTGTGTCATGAAGGGGTTAATGCTGCATTTAGTCAGAAAAGTATTCAGTTGATCAGAGAAGGTGATCTTTAATCTCATGGAGTCAGACAACAGTTCAATACTCTGCATACCTATATTAATTTTAAATATGATTATTGCTGTTTATATTGTTTTATTTCCACAGTTATCTTTCAACACATTTTTATACAAAGTAAGCTGCAGTTGAGCACGTAATGATAAAATATTTTCGGCGATTTTCTCCAGTAAGATCCAAGAAGACAATGATGCAACGTTTTTATTCCAAAAGTTAGGAGTTAAGCATAGAAGTAAAGTGAACCCTAAGGTTTCCTTTCATGGACCTGCCTGGAGAGACTCAGATCCATTTAAAGTTGAAATCTTACGGCTTCGTGGTTTTTGGCTACAAATGAAGCAATTTATGGATTTAACGTATTGGTTCCCCACAGTTTTTTGGTTTTTTTTAAACATAAAACAATGCATTCATCTCAGGTCTAAAATCCCTACAATAACTGAACAATCCATAATAAAATAAGCCTGTCTTTCTATAAAGCTTTGTTTCATTAAAAAAAATGTTTTATTTTATTATTATTATTATTTCTTTTTTATTTATTTAAGAGATGCAATCAGTAAGGAGAGAACTGATAATCTTCCATTAGTTTTTATCAAACTCTAGAAGCTAGAATGATAACGTTCCTTTATCAGGAGATATTTGGATTGCATGCCTTCTCTTTTTTGAAACAAACATGGCCATACTTTGATTTTTATATATAAAGACAGGCTCCTCCGTACATAGCTTTTGAATCAACAGTATTACTATTGATCCTAATCCAAAAGTCATCTACATCTAGTAATGCCTATTACTTCTCGTATTTTAGTGCATTTCTTAGACTAAGCTATTTTAACTTATCTATTAGAATTCTTTTGAATATTAAATATTTGAGTAAATATCCATTAAAAAATTATATCCACCCCAACTATCCACAGTCAAACAGTTTAACTTGATTTATTTGGTGTAATTGAGGTGACATTTATAGCAAATTTCACTAGCTCTAAGTACTTTTTTCTATTACTTACAATATTTTTTTCTAGCTATCCTGAGAAAATATTTTATCTAGAAACCAAGGCACAGCGTTCCCGCAGCGCCGCTTTTTCTCTTGCCTCTTCTTGTTCTTGACAATTTTTTTTGTTTCAAAAACCAAGGACATTTCTAAGTGACCCCAAACTTTTGAATATGTTACGTCTCAGGAAACCCCCAGTGGAAAAATGTAGTTTCTGCCATAGTATGTGTCTTGAGCTTTGTGATGAATTTTTCAAGTGACCACTGATGATGTCATAATGCAGACAGCATGGTGGTTATTTCTCTTTGTCATTTTGACCTACGATATAAGGATAATAATGTAATAATCAGTAGTGTTTAAACTTTAACTCTTCAAGAAATAACTTAATTTTGCATACATAGTTTATCATGAATTAGAGGAATTGTTAAAAAATGTGTTAGCAGGTACAAATATTACAGTGCATTAGAGAAAGGTAAATTAAAATTGTCATCGATCCGCCTTCTAGCATCTGTTTCGGATGCAAAGTTAATGTCTGGGAGGAAGCCTGGAGCAAGTTTGACTCAAATTGCAGGGCTGTCACAAAAAATATTACGGAACAGTCATACTTTTTAGCTTCTCGTGTTTGTTGAAATAATAATAATTTTATGGATTCCGACACTAGAGTTTTTTCAGCTGTAATGCCCTAAAGTGTGATGTAATAAATCAGTTTAAGGTCTGTTAACTCCTGAGGGGTGACTTTTTTTTTTCATTATTAAAGGTGAGATATGTAACAGATCTGAATTAGATTTCAAAATACGATAGTTCCCGGTAGGTACAAAATGAACTAATATTCATTAAGACTACCTATCCCATCATCCCTTTCTCTTTTCAAGACGCGAACCTCAATAAGAGGCTCAAACACAATTACTAATGGAGAAAACGTTACTCGGTACTAAGGGCTCACAGAAAACATTGCTTAAAGACACATTTACAGAATTCCACAAACTCCCATCCAAACTTAACAATAACCTAAGAGAATACAAATAGTGTTATTATAACAGTTATAATAAACCTAATTATAAAAGACGGGATTCTAATTAGGTAGAACTATAACCATCCAGCCTCCACCTAGAAAACATCTACTTCTGAACGATCTCGAATTGGGATGATAATCCCTGGAAACCTCTGAGTTTAACCCGGAGTCTCCGGGCAATGCTCTGTTTCTCTAGGTCTTCGGGTCAGTTTCTTTTTTCTCGGTGAAAGTGTTTGGCTCCACCCACTTTCCTTTTATTTCCCGCCTACTAAATGATTTTTGGGGATAGCCCCACCCCTACATTCTGCTAGATCCACTGATGCTCGGGGGGGGGGCAGTACGAGAACGAGAGCAGCAGCAGCCCCTATTGTACACTGGGCTATGTGTTGTTTTACATGATACGATAAATTAAGAAAATCAACCCACCCCCTAATTTAGTAATTTATTTGGGATTATTATTATTATCCTTTATTTATATATTTATTTATAATTATTTTGTATTAAAAACAGCTAGGATTTGAAATCGGATTCCTTACATTTCGGAGATTGTTTTGTGTGGGTGCTTTATAGATTTTGTACCGGTATAGGTACAGATGCTTCATGAGGACATTAAATCAAGACTAAGAATCGATCAAATAAAACAAGCATGGAGGAACGTGCTGATCTTGGGGGGCTCTTGATCTCGGATGGTCCATTATATGATGGTGCCATGAAGATTGAGATCTGGAAGATGCTTCTTAGAGGTATATTTAAGCAAGGAGAAGACAGCAAACTTTACCGGATGGAGAAAACCCAGTGCCCTAAGTGGTGGTCTTATCTATGCTTCTTATAGATCGTGATTTATCTGCCCCTACAAAATAATCAATGGCTGTATTTGTTTCTTTTTAATATTTGTTGCAATAAAGATATTTTGTATGAATATTTTTGCTGTGTTTGATACCTAAGGTCCTAATTATGTAATGAATTAAACAGATAATATAACTTAAGAACATCCATGGAGAAAACTCCTTTTTTTGCATAAAAAAAAGTTTTATGAAGTTTTTTTTTAATTTGTCTTCCGTCGTAGTTTTTCTTCTTTTATTTTAGCAATCAATCAAACATTATTCAAGACATATGCTAATAGCGTGAGGTCAAACCAGTTCTCGAGCTCATTGACGGCTATATAAAAGATCTACTCTCCCCTTAAATTTGAATTGAATTGAAAATGAAAAAGCCTTCGGATACAACATTTCCTCTCATCTCGTCTTTACTATAAACCACTTTCAATATATTCTTATGATTTTTTTTTTCTATATTTATTTCTCTTGTGACTTTCTCTGCAAATATTAATGTTATGGATGGATGCCTTCTAGCAAAAACAGCCTTCGTAGGAACAATAGCTCATTTAGACAAGAAAAAAAAAAAAAGAATAGATAGAAACAGATCTGTTTTTTTCTTCCCCTTATTATTTTTTTTTTCCTCCCTATTTCTGAACAATCTGGTTTTTATTTTGCCGTTATTTTATTTAGACCTGTTTTAAACTCCGCTCCAGCGCACCGTGTCAATTCATTCTGTCTGTAATGCTGTTCAGGCAAAAAGCACGTTGTTAGACTACTTAGCCAGAATGACACAAGGGATAGGACGGACATACTTATTATTTACTTTCAATCATCCTTCTTGCCTCGGTAAGCAGAGAAACCTTCATTACTTTGAAGAGCTATTTTCCCAAGGGACCATCGTATTAATGCCCAAACCATGTACTGTAGTAAGAGAGCTTTAAGGCGAAGTCTAATACACACAGACTCGCCAACGAAGAATACATAGTAACATACTTTGTATCGACGTTCTTTGCGTGTACGAAAAAAAACAGACTTTTTGAATGAAAACGCAGTAGAGCTCCCCCTCTTCTGTCCGCGTTGATAAGAAAGCGCTCCCATTGAATTAGGTTTTTCCATGGATTTGCATATATTGGTTGCCATGTTCCTTTAAGATATTACCAAGTTGTTAGTTTGTCAAAATTACATTCTAAACTATGAATGCAAAAAAGTTACAAATATAATGCTGAAAAAATTAGATCATGAGAACAATTTAATATTTCTTTATTTTATACTTCGAATGACTGGTTCACATTGCTTTCCTCCCAGGAAGGGATTGCTTCGCTCTGATATGGTCTGGCTCTAGACTTCCAGATATTGAAGTATGATTTATCACTCCAGAGAACAAGTTTCCCCCGCTCCAGAGTCCAGTGGTGGGGGGCTTTACATCACTCCAGCTGACGCTTGGCATTGCACATGATCTTCAACTTGTCTACAGCTTCATTTCATGAAGCTCCCGACACACAGCGCTTGTGCTGATGCCGCATCTAGTTTGGAGCTCCTCAGTATGTTCTTCTGCCAATGTGCTTGATTTTATACTCTTTTTATACTTACTTTTATCTGTTAGCGCCGAGTGTGGCCAAAATGTAAGTTTTGTTACGGTCAGGTAGACGAGGGATCCAACAATGCAGGTAAGCACAGCTAAAGAAAGTCCAGAACACAGTCCGAGGTCGAGGGCAACAGCAGGCAGCAAGGTCAAAAACAATCCGAGGTCAGGGCAGGTAGATCAGGTGCAAAACAGTAAACAGGTCCGGGTTCGTAGGCAGGCAGAGAAGAATCGTGGTCGTTTAAACAGGCAAGAGGTCGGTCCACAAGGCAGAGATCAAAATAGAATGAGAACTATAGCACACCCAATGCTAGAGAACGTTTAGAACGGGCAAAGACAAGGCAAACGAATGGGGTTTAAATAGAAAAGGAAACACTCACGTCATCAGCCGCGCCGTAGAGCGTGTCGCGCCCTAAATTGATTTAGGTGCGTTATCTGGAACCACCACCAGATGGCGCACTTCCGCCGTTTTCCCGGCGTGTGCACGCGGCGACGCGTCTGGAGCGTGAGCGGGTGCGCGCGCCCCACGAAGAAGGACCGCAAGCCCCCCGAGAGACCGCGGCAGCACCGGAGGCGGCGCGTGTAACCCGTCGGCAACCTGCGTGCGGGACGGAGGTGGGGTTGCCGACGCCCGGCGAGCCGGCATTAGCAGCCGGAGAGGGAGCCGCGGTGGCGCGCGTAACAAGTTTATATGGACTTTAGAACATTTATGTACTTTGTATATTCAGCCCATTTATATCCCTAAATATCTCCAGCAACTTAATGATAAGAAGGCAAGATCTCTTATGAAAGGAAACCACGCTGATGACCTCCATCTCCAGCACCACCGCATGCATCACAGCATGATTACATCAAATGTGGTGTAGGTTTTTTTTTTTTTTTAAAGAATAGTGCTTTTAAAGAACTTTCCAAAAGCAGTTACCTGGGATGTCCGCATCAGAGGTCCTCAGATATTAATGACTTGTTTAGACACCAGGCCCTGGGTGAAAGATGTTTTTGCGAGTGACCCATAGTCCTCCTGGTGGTGTTGGGTACAACTATTAAAGTTGGACTGAGCTGCTTAATCACTCATATGGGTTCAATACCTTATGAGCCAGTATTAATAGTTAAGGGATGGTTTACAATACGTAAAAAATATTTTTTATGATTTATAGTATAAGAACGAGATGATTTATTAATAGCCAAATTATTTTTTTTCAAGGACAATTAGAAGACTTAAGTGTTTTGTTTTTTTTTATATATATCCATTGTACAACAATTAAACTGAATTGAATTTCTTCATAAACTCTTTTTTGGGGAAGTCGCATGTCATAACTTGGTGTTTGCCTTTTTTTTCAGCCTACGTGATGGAATACTTTTCTGAGCAGGTTCAAAGCACGCCACTTAGTGCTGAAAAAATACAGGTGGATTAAGCCACAGCGTTATTTTCCGCTCACTGGTTTTCAGGGGAAAATAATAAAAAAAAAAATCTTTCATGCCAAGCGTGGCAACAAGAGTTGTCAAAATGATGAAATTCAACTTCCTTCATGCTGGATTGCTCACTAGAGCCACAAACAGATAGCTTGATTATTGTTTTGAGCGCGCGGATATAGAAGGTAATGTTAAGGCTTCTACGCTTACAGTTTGAAAGAATGTGCCTCTTATTGTTGGATAGTCGGAACAACCTTTCTGTTATGGCGTATGTCATAACTGCCCTTTGACGAGTGCTCTCTTTATAAAGAGTGTGACAAGCAGGTTTACCGATTTCGACGGGAAAAACACAAGGACGCCAGAAGCTGCAGCCACTCGGATACGTCTTGCATAATAGTTTCATGGGAATTCTGTTTTTCTGTAACAAATGTTATAAAAGCTATAGAATCAATGGTAATAATTGTAAGCTGGGGAACGTGTTTTTTTTGTTGTTGGCTGCAAGCGATAAAGAACTGCTGTGATAGATACAGTTTTATCTCATTTTACTCCAATAAATCCCTTGCAGACCTGGTGTTCACCACCTCGAACACCACACCGGGATGGTGCTTTATGGCAATGCTAATAAAGTCCGTTTCCCACAGACTTTTATTAGTCAGAATGTCCGCCTGAGTGATTAAGACTGAGTCTTTCTACAGGCAGTATCATAATGAGTCATGGGTGCTTGTCTAGTAGACTGAGCTAAGATAACAGAGATCTGTTGTCTGAAATTATTATACGAAAACTAGAATTAATTTTTTCAACGCACTTAAATGGTTAAATTTAGGGTACATATTTTACATATAAAAGTGGAAAATTCATTTTTATATTGGGCAAAAGCTTTTGTTGTGAAGTCACAATTTACCAGATCCACATCTGAATCAGCTTAGCATGAAATTATCTTCGATAGAATGTCTATTCCGTGAGCAAATCTATTCTGTTCGTCTCTTTAAGACAAAGAAACACTATGAAAAATCCATCCTAGATAAGTACAAATTTGCCACATATTGAGAAAAGGTACCAGATAAGAAAGAAATATAAGCACATAGAAAATCTCATTGTGTATTTAAGTAAAACTTAAGTACTTGGCTATTTTATAGATGACATTTTCTATTGATCTTGTTAGTAACAAATAATGTTTTCCATTTTCTCAAGTTAAATACATCCCATTAAGGATTCCTTACGCTTTAAATACATCTCAATGCACAGAAATATTCACTTTTCCTCGTCCTGTTACCGGGACGACGAAAACTGGTTTAGAGACAAACTTCCTGTTTCCAGAACCTTACTTCCTGTTTATATTTCTTTTTTCCCTTGAACTAAATTCCTGAAGTGTTTTAGTCTCAAAAAAATCATTTTGAAATTCATGAGTTCAACATCTATAGAAAAAAAATACTTGCAAATAATATTAATTTTGAGACATTGACTTTAACACCTGTCATTCCCTTTTAAGACGGTCTTTTGTCTTTTAGGACCTTTCTTACTAAATACAACATTAGAAACATAATTCATGGAACTGTTAGATATCCAAACCATTCCCAAGGTTCCCATGAATATTTTGCTAAAATTCAGCATAATTCATATTTTCTTTTCCAGAGAATTCTTAATTGCCACATTACACAAAGGACGCTTTAAAAGCTCCATAACATTTTCTGTATTGTTTTCATGTTATTAAGACTTCAGAGGAAAGAAAAACGAGAGACTTCTTAAGGTTTATTTGTGTAACATGCTAGAGAGCCCAATTAATGTTTTGTCTAATTGCAATGACACCTTTGAGCATCAAATGGGCATATAACTCAGCGTGCCCTCTCGTTACTAACATGTAACGATGAGAAAAAGTTTATCTCGTTTATTTCGTTCAAGTTTATCATTCATGGTAAATTAGCGGTTTTGTGGTTCCTAAAAAATGGATTTTTGCAATGTATTGATTCATTATTTTTTTTTGGTATTCCGTACAAATTTCAGCACATAAAATAGCTGAGAAAATGATAAAAAAAAGAGAAAAAAATGATTCAAAAGATATCTTTTTGAAAAATGGAATATCATACAAACTTATTCACGTTTGTTAAAATGATGCCATAAGCGTGTAATATTTCCTTATAAGGAATTGGTGATGGTCTGCAGGAATTATATTTATGGTTTCTGTGAAAGATGTTTCTTCCATTACATATCTGCCATAGATTATGTTATGATCATACTCATCAATTTTATGAAAAGCTTAAATCCAACTGAAGTTTAGTTGGAGCTGCACACTAATCTTTTCTGCAGGATAAAATTGCTTAATTCAGATCTCAACGGCACATGAATACAAGCTGTGCCTGTCCATTTTAATTTGTTTTTGACACCAAAGGCATATCTGTATTTCATTGATGCTGCAGAAGTAAAATTGGAAATGGAATTCCATGGAAATGTCCATGTTGCGAAAACAGCCGACCACCTGTAACCAAGAAACAACCAAAAGCAATATGGGTGCTCCTAAAAAAATGAAAGGCTGGTGTAATAATGCAAGGAACAGCTTATATCTGCTCAGTAAATGTTGCCCTCACTTTCCTAAGTGTATCTGAACTGTATTGATTTATTTAGACGGTCCTGCTTGCATTTTGATATGAATGGGCATCCTATTTGCTTTCGGGTTGGAAAATACTTCCCAGGGAAGGCTATCCAGAGCTCCTCTGGGGAGGTGTCATTGTGAAGGGGTGGGGCTAGCTGCAGGAAACTGGCCCTAGACAGTTTAAGTGGGAGGGAATTGGTCAGGGAGATGGGGAAAGTGGGCTGGGATTATGCCGAATATGGGTGGGGAGTGGGCAGGGCCAAAAGCCACTTCTCTTCCTTTAAAATTAAGAAATTGACCCAGAGACCTAGGGAAGTAGGGCTTCACATGGAGACTTTGGGCCTACCCCGAAAGGTCCTCATTATCTATGTGTTTAGTCCAAAAGTTTACTTTAGTAATAAAGGTGTCTCTGCTGTTGACGGGTTCCCAGTCCAAGAGCGTATAGCAGTAATGAGGGTGTCCCCGGTGATCTATATTTTAACACCTTTTAGAACTACCTTCCCAACTTCTTTCACACATGCTATATGCTGACATAGTCAATGTGGAAATATAAATAGGAACGCGCATCACATTCCAAACACCTAATTAGAATATACTAAGGCATGCAAAGCAGGAGTACCAAAAAAAGGTGTTTAATTTTAATTGCTAAGTTAAAAAAAAACTAAAATGGAAAATTTAAGCAGAGGCACAGCCACAACTGTACAAATTGTACACAAACAATGGAATGTAAGGAAGTTTAACTTTACTGAGAGGGTGGTAGGTAAGTAGAAGTGGTAGAGGGTAATACGGTGTGGGAATTTAAACATGCATGGGATAGGCATATGGCCCCTGAATCTAAGACGAGACCAACTGATAAAACAACGGAAAAACGGGCAGACCAGACGGGGCCGAATGGTTCTTACCTGCCGCAGAATTCCATTTTTCTATAGTTCTATATCTTGCACAATTTGCCCAATAACCAAAGGACATACGACAAAGAACACGTTATAATTGTTTTTTATTTAAGAGCGCCATTAAGCGATTACTAAATATCTACTATTTTTAAGCAATGTAAAAGGTAGACCTAAATATTCAGAACGCATGCTGGGGACGATGACATGAAAGATGATATACTATGATTTCAAAATATTCAAAACTATTCATTATTCCAAAATGGATTAATGTTTTTTTTAACTGACCAATTATGTAGAAAATGAAATACTTGGGAAAGAAATGCTCATCATTGTTGTTTTGTTAATCAATATACTCCAGCGGCGGGCTTTCAGCTTCAGAAACATAAAGCAATTTTCATATCAGTTGCTTAAATGGCATAAGTTATTTGCTGAACACTTCCTTCCGTAGTGCTCTCCCGTCCCTTATTATATTACATTAAGAACAAAATATCTCCCTAGAGCAAGATAGAAAAATTCTTGAATTTAGTACCTTAACAAATGAATAGTTTTAAATCTCTCCAACCATATTAAATTTCTCTAAAATAACCTGTTCGTAAGCTTTTTAAATAAATAAATAAATAAAATGGGCAAAATGCTACGTATAAAATGTGCTTTTCAGGTGAAATATCAAAACAAATCTTGAAGCAACAATTTGTTTCCATATAAATAAAAAAATAAAATGTACGATTCTAAATGTGAAAAGACATGTAAGTGGGAAAACAAAAAAGATTTATAAAAGTTATATTTTTTTTTCTTCAAAAAATACACATACTTATTATTTTACTTTTCAGTCTGTAATTTAGGTGTATTAAGTATCGTGAATTATAAATTGCAGGATTTAAGATGTTATGAGGTCCTGTTTAAATCAAGACACCAAATATATCAAGTTTTAGTCTATTCCAAAAATCTACCCATCTTTCTTTTCACTTTCCAACTTTAAGAAGCATCCTCCATTAACATTTATTTATTCAGTTTGGAAACATAAAATTTGCCGACAGCTCGGCCCCATTCGGCCCGTCTAGCCTGCCTGTATTTCCAGCTGTAAAAGACTCAAACCTTAATCAGTCCTTGTTCTTATCTTAGATTCAGGAGCCATATGTCTATCCTATGCTTCTGCCATTTTCTTCTCTCTATTAGCCTGCACCATCTCTGCTGGAGGCTGATCCAACTTCTTCACCACCCTCTGAGTGAAAAAAATTAAATTTTGGGAAAAACACAATGTCTTTCGTCTACCCAGAAAATAAAGGAGTCGTTTCGGCTCTCAAAGGATTGATTCAGTTAAAATTATCTAGTTAAGATTAACATTTTAATTTTTCATTCAACATTTTTATGCCAATAGACATTAGGTGATATTATGATTAAACCTTTATTAACCCCTTAATGACAAAGCCTGTACATGTACGGGCTCAAAATGCATTGTTTTCAATGGTTTTAGGGACCGTCCATTGTCCCTAAGGGGTTAAAAGTTAATTTGCGGTTCACCATACTGCTAAAAGCATACAAACGCAATTTTTTTATAGCGATATATCAATCATGTATAATCATATTTAATATTGTCAAAATAATAAAAAAATAATAGTGAACTTGTAAACTTGTAATTCATTATTCAAAGCTATTTGTAATTTAATCTACGTTTTAGAATTGTATTATATCATCCTAAAATTGATTGATTTTGGAGAAAATATTAGCCAATATTTATAATCTATGACTAGGGCACCCCATGTCTTATTGAACTGGCTCCAAACTCATTTTCTCCTGATTTTTCACAATACAATATTACGCATTCTGTGTCTTACACCAACGATCTTACGCTATATGATTATTGATTGGTGTGAATGCGTTAATAAAATATTATCAACACGTGCAAATAGGGAAAGACAGAAACAAATTCTTTTTCTCGTTTCATGTTTCCGATCTTTTATTTTTAAGCCTAGAAAACCAGATCTTACTCAAAAAAAACAAAAAAAAACGGTGGTTCATTTGACGAAAATCTGTGATGTTTTTGAACCGCGTTACACTTCACAGAATTCTTCTCCTTTTGGGACAGCTGTGAAAATGTAAAAGACGTTTTCAAAACCAGCAGAGATTTAATGAAATGCAAATTATTCTTTCGCAAATATTGAAGATCGGAAAAGAAAAAAAAAAAGTATATCTTTTTTGTTGTTTCGCTGTTTTTTTTTCTGTAGAAATAACCACATTTATCTTGGGTTTATAAAAGTTCCTTGATATAGTTTTTCAAGATGGGAAATTAGAGGTTACTTTGAAAAGAATGTAACATTTGAACGTGTTATTTGCATATTTTAATACTGCTATTAGATACCACCGCGTTATACCATCTTACGCCAATTTAATTAAAATTTTTAAATAAAAATTTAATTGAACTTAAAATGCATTTTGAAGGAGAGCATCTCAGTCGTATGATACATTATATGATACAGTCTCCGTTTTAATAAAATGCCATTACATGGTAGGAAAACATAGCTCTCTCTGATATATATATATGCCATCCCTGGCAAGTCGGTAATGATGCATAATCAATAACATTTATGAAAAAGGAGTTTATAATTTTAAAACCATGCTGACTAAACACATTTCAAAATTTCCAAATGCAATATAGAGTTTGTCTCTTCATCTGTCCTCCTTGACACATTTTAATAAATGCAAAAAGCAAAAGATTAAAGTATTAAGGTATATCTGTCATCCGTATTTTTTTTTTCCACCCAATTAAACATATGATACTGAATGGTAAACGCATTTCATGACATTTAAATTAATCTCTGTAAAGCCGGCGGGGTGATGGGATGGAGTTCTTATCAAGATTAAATGGGAAACTTTTAAAAGAGATTGAAGCAAATTAAAAATAGGCATCGGATGAATCTATATGGGAAAATGTAATGCTGAAAAAAGATATATGGAAATTGGCTTAATCCCAGGAGAATGTGCTACGTAAATATAATCAACATGTTGTTGAAGAAGGATACAAAAAGGTTTATACATTTTTAGACCCATATACATTATGGGTTTATATATCAAGGATCTAATGATTTGGGGTAAAGCTGACATGTCTAAGGAATCATGTGCTTGTTAAGTAGTCAAATGCGGCATAGGGTTTATTCACTAAAGAGTGAATCGTGTAATAGTTGAATTGAGATTACACGTTGAACTTTTGATCTTGTCCACTTCATTTTAACTACAGAAGGATACCATCACATTTTGTACTGAGGTCGGTTCTTGGTCACCTATAAGGGTCTGTTCACTAAGCTGCACATTTACGGGTACGTCAAGCTGATGGCATTGCCTATACATTATGAAGAGTCTACCCTGGTGAATGACCATTCATAATGCATATTTGATTTAATGAAAAGACACATTTCCAAACGTTATACAGGGTCACATCAGAAGAAGCTTATCAAGTTTAAGCCTTCAGAAGGCACTGAGAAGCTGATGTTCAACTCAATTGAGAAGACTTCATGGTCCAACTCTCTGTTTAGTGATTGAACCACTTTGGACCAAGGCAGGATTTGCGATGACTAAGCGGCCTTGACACGTTAATGGTAATGGCTGGTAAATGATATATATGTATGGCCAACGGCTGGATACGCAAGGCCCAACATTACGCTGTTGCTGCATGTGGCCATGAGAATCCAGCTATAGGTTCGTGTTCTATGAATGTGTTTCAGGTCCTTAGGGAATTCTCCACACAGAGTACTATGGTATGATGTATGGGCCACATCATTGCATGTCATTAGAAGGGACTTTGATTGCAGAAATTTAGATTAAAAGGAGAATAATTTGATGGAACGCAAAGAATATGTCTGCCTCTTTGCTACACTGTTCCACGGTTCCCTCTGCTAAATGACGAGCAGGTGATTAATGGACTGACATATGTTATTAATTAGCTCAATAAGCCTCCTCCTAAATGCATAGCTAGATTTGTTAGGATCGCTATCGTACGGGCTCTGCATAAATAACAGCTAGTTACAGGAAAAAAATGGCACCTTGCACGTGCAGCATAATGTAATCCCAAAACAAATAACAGCAAAAGAAGATACTTAAAAAACAGTCAGTATAATAATTTACCGCACTGGGATAAGTAACAAATAGCAGTCTAGGCCAGCGTGACCCACCTGGAAACGCTCCAGGACTGACCCAGAGTCTCCGGGTCACTCTTCTCTTTAGTCACGTCCACTCCCTGTCTTATTTCCCTACCAATCTCAACTCACTTTATGCCATCTGAGGCTAGCAGCGCCCTTGTCCATGGCTAACGCTACCTCTTGCATGACAAACCACTCCCTTGCATGGCCAGCCCCGCCTTTTGCATAGAAAGCCCCGCCCTCATGCATAGAAAGCCCCACCCCTTGAGAAGCCACTCTCTCAGAAAAGGTAGCCTCTCCAGGGAAGTTCCCAGATATGGTGATAGAGTTGGTGATCAGAGGCCCCACACCGGTCATCAATCTAGACCAGCCACAGGCTATTGATACGGTTCCACTCTGGAACTTTGCACTCTAGATAAATCGATAAACCTTATCATATTTGTCATTTTTTTTATTTTCCTCTTAAATTTTAATTCCATAAAGTAGAGCACAATAAATTCCAATAGGCATTTTCAGTAGATACAGCAACTGCCTATCAGTGCTTGCTTTTTTTGGTCGCATGACAAGGGCAAAAATTATTAATAAAGCAAAACTTTATAACAATAATAATAATAATGATAATAATTATTATTATTATTATTTATATTATTTTACATTTACATGTTTACAATATTTAAGAAATATTTCTGGGAAAGGCTTGGGCTTTGAAATGTACTAGAAAATGTTTCTAATGCTGTATTTAGTTACAAAAATGTTAAATTGAAGGGAATAGGTGGAACAGCAGCTTAAATAACAATTCCCCCATTCCTCTTGTTAGCCATGGGTAATGTACAAGAAACTATGGATGGGTTGCAGTTTGTCCACATGGCTTGGCTTTAGTGCAGACAGGGAATTTATATGTTGCCTTTTTATTGACTCTATATTTTTTTGTTTGGCACGTATGTTTCATGATCTTTAAAGAAATATAAAAAGTAACTATAATTGTTGGTATATAGAGATACAAACAGCTGAGGGGGGATACAGTAAGTATAAAATAGAACTTGTAACGATTCACTTACTGTTATATACAATGTGTCAGTAAAGTGCGTTATCGATTTCAGCGTATTTCACATCTAGTGGTTAGTCGTTAATTTGTTTCCTTAGGGTACCAATGTGTTTGATATATGTTCAAAGAGACAGAGCATGTCCAATAAAAATACATTGATTTACCCTCGACTTTGCTACAAACATAAATTATGATCCATAGAAAACTTTTTACGGCTTCATTATCTGGACATCAATAACAATTTACAGGGATAGTGAGTAGCGTGTAGTTACAAGTACAAAAAGGGGTCGTCTATACATAAAAGGAATCATTTTCTATATACTAAAGAAAGGCTGATGACATCATAGGGATTGGGCGTGAAGCTAAATATCAGTAAAAAAAAAAGTAACATGATTTTCTGCAGTTAAATTATTATTATTATTATTATTTGTAATTTAATATAGCAATAGTCAACTATGAAAACATATTGAAGAGCCAGTTAATTTCTATTAGTGATATCGCCCATGATGACCTCAAATTCCTAGATTTTGATTTGCTTTCTATGAGTAGGGAAGATAAATGATCGTACACACATTAAATTTGATCAAACCAACACCCAACCGATCTTTCTATCTTTATATTTAAATCACAATATAGACTTTGGACTCACCAAGCTTGCGTAAGAGCCAGAGTAGCCTTTGAGAAAAAAATAAATAATGACATATATTGACATATATATAGAAACATAGTATTTGCTGGAAGAAACGTGATATTCAGCCGATCTAAACTGCCTGTTTTTCCTACTAAGACTCAGACCTTACTCAGTCTTGTCTTAGGATAGCTTTATTTCTATTTATTTGCCAGCTTGGCTCCAGGCATTGGACTTGACCAGGTCCTACTATTCTGGCAACAATCACTGTCGGGGTACTCAGTTTTGCCAGAGGACCTAGGTTCAGGGGGTCACAAAACTCTCTTATATCCAAAATATTGTGGAAAGTAGCACCCTCAGCCCTTTGGGGATTCCAGTGAAAACTAGAGTTGTGCATTCGTCTTCGGGCGAACATGAAAACTAACACGAAGAGTGCGTTTTCATGTTCGTTCCGAAGACACCCCGAAGAGAAGACAGCGGCGGTAAAACGTAGGCGAAGACGAAGACACACACCACGAAGATCTTTGTGATCGTCTTCATCTTCGTCTACCACTCTCCCCTGTCCCTTCCCCTTTTAACTTACCGCGGCATCGCGGCAGTTCACGGAAGTGGAAATCCGCAGGTTCGCCGTCACGGGTTACAGGGCAGTGCGAATGAGCCTATTGGTCGCCTACAGGGACCAACAGAGTCGCTCGTACAGACTTTTAAAACCCCAATGCTGCAACGTACCCGGCAGACCAATGGTATCTGCTGGACAAGTTATGGCACCAGGAGTTTAACAGTCTTTACGAGCGACCCTATTGGTCACCAGCAGGGGGCTCGTCTGCCATTAACGAATGGCAGACGAACCCCCTGCTGACAACCAATAGAGTTGCTCATACGGACATTTAAACTCCTGGCGCCAGAGCTGCTGCGGTACGCGTTGACGTATTAACCCCTTAACCGGAAAAAACGAAGAAAAAAGGAACACAAAGAATGTCCACGAATATTCGCCCGAAGAGAAGACAGGAACAGGCGAATATTCGCGGAGTACGAAGATTCCCCCCCCCCCCGAAGACGAGCACAAAGACGAACACGAAGAGCCCCCTGGTGCCCAAGTCTAGTGAAAACGTGACTGTAGTGATGCATGCAATGTTGCATTACAAATGCTGGTTTCTCCTCTTGCTTTCCTAGGTGTCCACATAACCACAGGAGATACCACAGAAGGTAGCAAAACCAGACTCTGACTTCCGCAGGAACAAATTCAAATTTTTCTCCCAATAGAAAAAAATATAGAAAAACTGCTCATTTTAAGAGATGGCACGTTCTGGTATTTTACGAACAAAATGTATTAGTAATTTGCTAGTATTGAATCAACACATACCCTGTTATTGTTGTATTCTTGGATTTCCCTACCTCTTCTTCTTGGAGAGAAGGCTATCTTCCCGTGCTTTGTTCTTGTACAGTTCCTAATTTTTGAAAGAACATCCAACCCAAATAACACATTGTTATAAAGCTCAACATCCCATGAACTGAGCATTGTGTCGGGTACTGGTACATTTAAAAAAAAACCAAAAAAAAAAAAACATACATTTTTTTATGTATATTTTTAATAATAGGCATTTACTAGGATCAGGAAATAATAAACTTAAATTATTTAAAACATTCTAAAAGAACAATTAAATATTCATAGGAGCACATATAAGCTGTCTTATTATTTTTCCATTGTTGTCGTAATAAGCATCTCATTCCAAGAATGAAATTGAGAATTAAAAAAAAAATGTGGCTATAATAAACTTATTTTTAGCTTATTATTTATTTTTGTATGTTTGTCCACACTTCAAGGTTATTATTTTTTTCTTTTCATTTTATTTGATTTTAATGTAGGGATGAGGTTGATTATCATAACTGGCAACATTGGTGTTTATTTAGAACAGATTATTGATAGCTCTGTAGCAATAGCTGACATATTGATAGTTAGAGGAATAAATGTTCCAGGCGCCTTGGCAGAGATGCAAGCTAGCATCTAGTATTTTTCAGAAAACAAAATTAAAAATAAATTAAAATTAATAAAAATATTTATAGATAGTGTTTTGGAATATAAGAAACATTATTTTTTTTTTTACTTGTTGCACAGCTAAAGTCCAGAATATGAATTTATCTTCTCCTTAAAGCTCAATTCTTTTATTCTAATATTTTATTGCAATTTTTTATTGGCTCCAGCTCTCTTCCAACAAATCGTACATCAATTTTATGAAGTCAGCTGACCTTCAAAGCCACTTTCAAAAGCCTCCCCAATGGCTCATTGCTTTGTGTCACCCAACAGATTATTCTCCACTTTTCTTTCCAAGACGTGTCATTGTTTGATTTACTGCAGAACTTCAGAATTCTGTTGTTTCAAAATAGCTTTGTAGAATGCTTATTTATACCCAGAGCTGTGTTTAGTATAGTGTATAAAGCATTGTATATTCAGCTTTGTGATTATTTTACAATTTTTGTTTTTTTATATTCTTGGTAGGTATTGAAGACTTCAGCGTCTACAACCTACTACTAACATGAGTAGAATTAGAACCTACTTATGTTCAAAAAAGGATACCTGCTAATGGAATTATTGGGTATGCACTGGAAAACATTAGTATAAATTTACTAATTTGACCCAATAATAGACCACATAAGTAATTTGGCATCCAATTATTTTCTGCTCAATTTAAAAACCCAACATAGCATGCCCTGGTGAAAATAAAGGCATTTCTTGCCTTCTTAGATTTGGCCTCTCCCATTCATAATTTAATTAGAAATTGCAATCAATTGAGTCTCAGCCAATGCAGCTTCCATAATCTCAGATAAATTCTACAAAAATCTACATTTCCCACTGGCAAAGGACAACTCCTTGAGCTGCTCTTAGTTGAAGGTCTTGGGCTACTACAAAGGGCCGTTTTGGTGATTTTGCTTGCAGTTCCATATATAGCCACCAGAGTTTATACAGTATCAAGGGTTTAGAGATTTACACTCTCACTAAACACCTTCTGGGCTCCTTTTTTGACATTCTTTACAGTCAATTTTGGAAAATATGTATTGTGACTCTTTAATGAGTCTTTGGTCCCTTCTAAGATTAAAGAGCCATATACCTATCCCATGCATGTTTGCTACCATTGCTGCATTGACCAGTTCTTCTGGAGGCTGTTCCCCTTATCTACCACCCTTTTAGCAAAGTAAAATGTCCTTATATTACCTCTTCTTAGTAGCCCTTTTTTAAAACCCCCAATGGATATCATGGACCATGAGCCAGTTTTAAAGTACAGCGTATAAAGCCCTTGCAGTGCTAACAATGGAGCATCTGCTCATAAACTCTATGAAATATTGCACCTTCTGTTGTGGCTAGAATTTTAATTCACAAAACAGATGTGTGTTTTTGCCCAATCCTTCCTTGGCCCAGTCTGCTGCCGGATGACATTTCTCTTCTACGTTACTCGGATCTGATTTGGCGAGCCAATTTTCTGTATGTACACTAGGTATGAAAACATGTGAAAACAAATAGTTCTATGTGAAAACAAATAGCTACATAAAAAAAGTTGCCTTGTAGTTTTTTTTTTTAAGAATGTAGTTTTTAAAACGTTTTAATTGAGTAATTTTCATCTAAATAAACATGTATGCATCGACATTTTTTTAAACTACAATTAATACATAACTAATTATTGGCTAAACATTTTTTTTTATTAATTATCAATTTAATTGCCAAATCATTTTAATTACCTGTTGTTTAAAGATATATATATATATATATATATATATATATATATATTTAATAATATTTTTTATATATTATATACATAATTTATATATATATATATATATATATATATATATATATAAATATATATTATAATTAAATTACTTCTTGAGATACCTGTCTTTAGCACACTCAAGAAACTCCACTACCCTTGGCTGTACGATTATTAAGAAGGGCCCTAAGGAAATTAGATATTCTTCTAGATGATCACTTTTTAAATCTTTAAGAGCATCTTAATTCCATGGGGTATTTTTTTTTGCCAAAAATTTAGATTTTTTTTCTTTTGTTTTGGGCTAATTTGCCGGCATTTCAAGACACAAATAATTATGTTTGTGTCTGTTAGATATAGCCCAAATTCCATTGTCTCTTTTAGTTTCAGAAATCACCGTCGGAACGGTGATCGATTTAGAAAGAATGTGTTGGAAGGAAAAACTTGCTGCAAAGCATTGTGGACAATATTATGCAAAATATGGGGATTTAAAGCTAATCACTTTCAACAGCATCCTACACTTGCCAAAAGGATTTTTTTTATTAAAATTCCTTTTCAGCCGTTCATCAGGGATGGGCTAAATTACAAATATTTGGATTTAACAGTTTATGATACTTGAAAAAGAGTTTAAAAGCAATAAAAAAGCAAATAATAATAACAAATATTACAAATAAAATATTTGTTTTTAGTTTCTGTTGTATGCACAGGAGACAATTAATTTAATATTAAGAACTATAAACTTCTGATATATTAATAATCGTATTTCAATTTTAAAAAAGGTATCGGTCTGCTATTTGCCCAGTAGTGATGTCAGAACTTTATGAGTGATCTGCAGTGATGTCATCATTAGCCTATAATTATCTTTGGATTGTAGGGTGCTGGAGTCAGAACATGACTGTAATGGCACTACGATCACGGGGTTGTGAAATGTAGATTGTATCAGTCGCATAATTGTATATTATTAATCACAGGACATGACAAAAACAGATATTTTAATATTAGTGATATCAGAATTTGACTGTCAGGGCTGTCATTTTAGGGTTCGACTATAATAACCTGAGAGATAGAGATGTCAGCTGGCAGCAACTTTTATTAGATTTTTAATCATGTGTTTCTACTTACCTGCTTTTTAAAATTTATTCTTCATTAACTGGTTTCTTTTATAACAGGTATCAAGCTCCCAAACCATTAAATATATTTTATTAAGGTAATTTACTAAAAGTAAATATATATATATATATATATATATATCTATAATGTGTATAGCCGTTTAGAAACCAGGTATATATAGGCCTAGACTTGCCACCTGGCACATTGGGCAAACGCCAGGTGGGTGGCCATTGGTGTCCTGTGCTCACCCGTCCCAGTGGCAGATCAGGTGCCGCCACGAATATCCAGCTGTTGGCTGCACTTATGTCATCAGCATACCTGGGAACTCTCCGGGTCGCGGGAGCGGGGACTTGACACGCCCCACTCCACGCCCATTTCCCCTTTAAATGGGGGTGTTTCCCGCTGCTGTCAGCGGGAACTCCCGCCAACGTCAGCGGGACCCCCCACGATGACAGTGGGACCGCCCAACAACGTCAGTGGGACCGCCCGCTGACGTCAGTGTGCAGTCCTGGACTCGTCCCGCAAGGGAAGGCTCCGGGTAGCCGGAGCCAAAAAGTTCCCAGGTATGGTCATCAGGCATCCGCCCGCCTTAAAATGTCATCACTATACTTGGATACTCTCCATGTTTCACTCGGAGACTCTGGGTGAAGTGCTCTATCAAGCCTTTAATTACGGCCGGGAGGAATGAAACGTCACCTGCTTTATGATGTAATAAATTACCGTTTCCATTAACGTGGTGGGTCGCGTCCTTTTTTTTCTGGTGGATATATGATATAGCTCCAGCTGCAATACGAGGTGTCCTATCCAAGAAAGAAAAAAAACTCTCGTTACTTTATCTACCTTCCCTACAGTTGTACAGCATATTGTACAAGACTTTGTCGTCAGGCATCATAGGAGTTAAAGACTAATGAAAATACAGAATTAATGCGGAATTTCTGGACCATCACAAGTAATTTATTCCCAAAACTTGGAGAATATCTCATTTGATGAAACAAGTGAGTCGGTGTCAGAGCTGTCAAAATAGAACAAAGATTCATTTTGTGGCTAATTATGATTCATTATGGAGATTCTTGTACGATATTACTTTTTTTTTCTTTATCAGGCTTTAGCTGTGAGTGAAATCATTTGTCGCTGAATTTATTTCATTCCTTCAAATATAATTTCATATTTCAACAAGGTGCTTGGTGGCATGCCTTTCATCTCTAATGTATCCAGAGAGATGGGCAACATTTGAAACTATAACTAATATTAAAATACAGGTATTCATTCATGAATATTCCGAGAAGACATCGTAATTTGCTATTTATTTCTAAAAATATTTAAAACAGCAGACGCATGTTATATCTACGCGGAATCATAATTTACAGGCTAGAAGCTATTAAATAACATTTAGCCCGATTAAAAAATACCAGTTATCAGCGGTCCAATGAAACCAAAAAACCTGCACGAAAAGACTTTGCCGGCAGATCGGCCCCATTCGGCCCCCCGTCTAGTTTTTCCTGCGGTAAAGACTCAAACCTTAATCAGTCGTTGGTCTCGTCTTAGATTCAGGAGCCGTATGCCTATCCTATGCATTTACCAAAAACATATATCTGTCTATCTATCTATCTACCTATCTGTCTATCCATACAGTCATCTATCTATCTATCTATCTATCTATCTATCTATCTATCTATCGACATGGCTGAAATGTTTTTAAAATGTTGATAAATATTATTTTGGTGTAATATTAGAAAATATTATATTATTCCAGAAGCAACGAGCTGCTTTAGGAAATTATTTGGGGTGAAGCAAAGCTCGCAAGAAATTGACATCTTGTAATAAAGATAACTTAACCTTCAATGAATCCACGCGGGATTACTTTGGCTACGGCAAGCACTTGCTCTGAAATCGTTCTATCCTCTATGAAACTATTAATCTCTTATGAATAGATTCTGATTAAAAACCAAGAAAGTCAATTGTACAATCCCCAAATTCCCAGGTCTATTGGTGATTAATGTGGTCATCATTTCAAGCTAGTTTGGGATCTTTCACTAGGAACTCCATCGCAAATGGCAAGTGTCAATGTACGCGTTGAACGCTTCTACTTTCTCCAGGGGCTTCTTTAATAAATGTATTGGTGAATAGATGTTGGCATCTAGAGTTGCTACATCTCACGGGGTTTCAGCCTTAGAAAAGGGGGGGGGTTATACGGCATTTTACATTTTACGGTAGAGAATTTCTGAATATTTAATCTAAATCAATTATTCATGAATTTGATAAAACATATATAATGCTTAATTAGGGAATTAATAACTAAGCCATGTCTTGGGAAAGTGTCATTTTTTTATATATTAAATATAAATATTTAAACAAAAAGATATCTTAATGATGTGGATCAAAGGGGACTTGCTGTATGAATATATATATATATATATTGTGTCTGCCATTTTTTTTCGGTTGTTTTATTAGTTTGACCCAAATAGAATAATGTATACTAATTATTGGGGAAAATGTTAAAATGTTCTGGAGTAGTACATTGGATAAGTGATAGAACATGAATGAGCATTTAGTACCTAGAAGAAAAGTATCTTCCTATCTAGAACATGCAGATTTATCTAATCAGCTCCTTAAACACGTGGTTATATTGATATTTATATTATATTTACTCTACGGAACGTTTTTGGGGAAAAGCGGTAGATCTGCTTTAGATCTTAGACTGCAAACTTACAGATTTGCGCTATATTAGAGCTCATTTATAACATTATATTTTTCACTTCTTAAAAGCATTGTAATTGATCACAAAGTCTATTTTCCTGAACTACAATG
Organism: Sceloporus occidentalis; assembly: GCA_023333645.1. Classification (NCBI taxonomy): domain Eukaryota; kingdom Metazoa; phylum Chordata; class Lepidosauria; order Squamata; family Phrynosomatidae; genus Sceloporus; species Sceloporus occidentalis. The sequence continues at coordinate 2,904,424 of JALMGF010000109.1, forward strand.
ATAAACTTTTCTATTTTTTCTTTGCATAATATAAATGTTTTCAGGCAACTGCATATTAGCCATTTCTCGAGAGTTCTCGCTCTGTTGTGTGAGCCCCAATCTACTAGACAATTCTATACAATAGAATGGCTCGGTCTTAATCACTCTTAATCACTCTGACTAATGAAAATCTATGGAGGAATAGACTTAGTTAGCATTGCCATAAAGCATCAGCTCAGTGTGGTGTTTGAGCCGGGAAAGTCACCCAAAATATCACATGACCAACAACAATGGCGGCTCCAGGTCTCCAGATAAAGGGAGTTTATTGGAACAAAATGAGCTAAAACCAGGTTTTTATTAATGCCGACCTACATTATTGTATAAAGCACTGGGGTTATGCTGAAGTCGAAGTATATTTTCTTTTTTCAAATTTAACTTCACTTATTTTATCTCCGAATATAAGTACGGGGTCAAATAGGCAAAAATAATTCTCTTGTATGACTATTAGCTGAAATTGTATTTATGATTTGCAGAAGCATTAAAAAGCTTCAGTGCTGATTAAGAGGCGAACACTCTTGAGTACTTTTTTTCAGTTTTCGCATTTGTTGATTGATATTCGCCTGCAGTGGGTTTTTTTTAAATCTGATATCATATATTCAGTTTGTTCTAAAAAGAAAATTCTAAATGTCTCTTTTATTCAAGACCATAATAAAACCATCATTGTGCACAAAAACATTAATAATCAAGTTTTATTTAGATTTTGCAGACGAGTACACAACAGCTGATTGATTAGGGACCCTTCTCAAAAAAAATAAAAAAAAAACAATAAAAAGATTGATTAATATATATTTATTACACATTGAACTTATAAAATTCATTACCATGAATGAATTGAATGATTCTTGGTCATCTTTAAAGAGTAAGCTCATCAAAAATATTTTTTATATATCATAAATTCCCAATATTATGGTATTTCACAGAATAGCTTTAAACATACAGGCCAGGGCTGGCATACCAGCATACCCGGGAATTCTCTGGGTTTGACCCGGAGATTGCCGGGTGAAGCACCACTTCTCCGGTTCTCCGGGTCAGGATCCGAATCCTCTGGGTCGCGGGAGCTGGGTTTTGACACGCCCCTCTCCCCGCCCATTTGTCCTGAAAATGAGTCTGTTTCTCGTCAGTAGAAACACCCCCAATGTCAGGGGGAACTCCCACCGACATCACGGGACCGCCCACTGACTTCACTGGGCAGTCCTGGCTGCGTCCCGCAAGGGAAGGCTCCTGGTAGCCACATTATTCACGGCTATCGTCACATTAGCGGAAGATTGGGTCGCATGAACACGTTGTGCGCAGCCGAATGTGTCCACCAGCCACCAAAAGAAGTACGAGGTGCCAGAGCAGCCTGGTCATCCCCATTAAGGTACTTTTATCTCATTCCACGTGTAAATTCATATAACATAGACGCGTAATGAATCTCATGGGCGCTAAAAGAATATTCACAAAGGATCCAGGATATGTCTGTAAACCGCAAACGTGAAGAAAGCCAAACGTGGCTTGAAAAGAGCCCTAATCACATAGAGAACAGACCTCGTTCATGCAACGTCTTAATGTGCAGTCCCGGTAAATCAATGCGGCTACTCGATAGCATCACTGCCGACGGATTACTACAGGCGTTGTAGTTATTTAGCTGTTTTTTCTCGTATTTTCTCTCTAACAGCAGGAAACTAATGGACAAGCCGGTACAGAGTCCGACGGATTTTCAATAACATTATAGTCTGTACAGAGAGAAGCATCATTTTTTTAACTCTATGTTAAAAAAAATAAAAATATGTTGCCATGTTTTCATTCCTGTAGGTGCATTGGACTACTGTATTGGTGCTAAAGGCAAAAACTATATATATAAAAAATTAGTAGCTAAGTAATAAAAATCTTACAAATGCATAGCAAGAATTTTTTGCTAAAAAATAGAATATTTGCTGTAGAAATTAAAAAATGCTTGCAAAGCAAAAGTTGGAATCTCTACCCACCGCACAGATTCCTATTGGCTTAGTTGATTTCAAAGTCATCCCACAAGCCAATAGGAATGCTCTTACTTTGTAATTGTTTCTTTATTTATCAATAGAATGTTTCTACTGAAAACATTCTGATTTAAAATCAATAATTCCTAAATTTCAATTCGGGTAGCTACTACCACATCTGACTCAAGACCAATTCAGGTATACAGAATAATATCTGTAATATAAAACGTCATTTATTCCTTTCAATAAAAACTTAAAAAATAATAGCAATTTCTCATTATTTAAAGTTGAATGAAAATAAATTATATGCATCATTTTCTAAATGATGAATGGATGATCAATAAATCTTGTTAAATGTTCCGCTAAGCAATAATTTGAGATCCATTTTCTCTGCTGACTTCATAAATTAAAATGCATTGTTAATTCAAAGAAAATTTAAATCCTTTGGAGCTCTTGAAGAGCAAGAAGCTATAATTAGCCACGTCTGACTGTAGTGATCATCAATATCCATCTATAATCAACCTTTAACATGCAGATCAATATTGTTGATTTTCAGGGTCAGTTATTTCTCAACGCAATAGAATTTTCATCATTTTCAGCCATCAAATTTTAAAGCCTCCCTTGAAATGAAAAACATTGTTGCATTTACTTCTGCAATTCAAGTTTTTTATAAATTTTTTTAATTTTCCATATTATTGTAAAAAATATTGGGGCTAAAAAAAGAGCATTTGATGTTACACTTAATTGGTCAGTTTTTAAAATGTTTCCACCTATTTCTACACACATTGCATGCAAAATTCATGTTGGTGTCGGGATAAAATACAAATGAGTCACATAGTTTCACTCAAAATCTGCCTTCACTGAACTTTTCTCAGTAACAAACTTGAGTCGTACATTTTTATGAGATGTAGACACTATAAGAAGTACAATTTAATCCATGTATAGTATCAGATGGTATGTGCTAGTTTATGTTGTTGGATAGTATGTCCATGTATATAAGAGTGTTGTGTTAGTATGTGTGTGTGAGTGTACGGTGTTGTGTGTGTTACTGTATGGCATTAGCATGTAGTGTTAGAGTTTGTGTATTGGAGTATGGGGTTAGCATGCCTGTGCATGAACACATGTGTGTGTCTGTTAGGATATGGTGTTAGAGTATATAAGTGTATGGTGTTAGCAAGAATGTATGTGTGTTATTGCAAGTTTGTTTGTCGGGGTTGAACCTAGGGTTAGTTGCACCTGGGAGGCGATGAGGACCAGGAGAAAGAATGTGTGTGTGTGTAAGCATACGGTGATAGAGTGAGTGAGTGTTAGTATGTATGAATGTTATCTATAGGGGGGACAATTAAATACTGTACCCAGATGCCACTAACCCTAGGTTTGTCTCTGTTCTCTTAAGGTGTGCTTATGGCAGGCTCTTAAGGTGGAGTAATGGGTGAAGCATTGGCTTTAATGCCAATGTCCAAAAAAATAAAGTTTTGATTATGTGGTTTTAATACAAAAGGATCTGTGAACGTTTTTATTAGATTTTATTTATAAATATTCTACAGTACATTCTACAGGATGTGTTAAATTTTAATTTTCATGTGTTCATAAATAAGAGAAAGAAAAAAAAAGCTTTTTGTTTAGCTATATTTTAATCTAAACATTTACTAGCAATTGATATTTAAAAATGTATAAAAATACATTCATGTAAAATCAACCACATCAAATTAAAATAATAATCATGCAGATCTCGAGAACAGGAAGTTGTTGTCCCTTAAACGGAAAAAAGGCTGGCAAATACAAGGTAAAGTCCTTCGAAACTATATTGGCTCCACTGTGTGCTTTTGCTAATGACATTAGACATGACACCATCAGTGGCATAGTAATGACATCATAATGACATCATCGGAGAGAGTTTATTTTCATTTTTAAATATATATTTATTTAGTGTATAGAATCGCTTATAACCCTATACATTCTCCTAATATACCGACAATCTTAGATGTCTTCTATGAACTCCAGGAGCTAAAACTCCTTAACACTGAGCCTGAAATTACTCACAGTAGCAGCTGCCTCATACAAAGTCTTCGAAAACAGATTCAATTCTTTCCCTGGAACCCTGCTCCAATACAATGTATCTCAGCTTAAGAAGAATGTTACTCTCTTTGGGCTTCTGATAGCTGCAAGCTACAGTCATCAAACCCGCGACATGTCTTCCGGACAATATAAACATCCCCCCACCGCCCCGATTAGCTAACTTTTGATACATTGCCCCGATGGTAAAACATTTTGTAGATTTAATCGTAGCTCAAAACTTTGCCTTTCGCAGAATTTGATAAATAGGCCCCGCGCCTGCCACACAGAGTTATAGCCATAGCTTTTCCGGTTAAAAATCAGTTGGTTTTGAGATAACACAGACAATCATTTTCAAAATTGTCCTTGCCATTGACAAACAACAATAAATTCAATAGTATTTAAAAAAAGCAGCTTTCTCGCTGAATCCTCGGCTATTGTGTTAACTGACATCCCAAGGTTAAAAAAGTAACTGTGCTTCTGCTTATAAAAGATATTTTCTTTGAGTTTAGCGCAGTTTTTGTCGAAAAAATAAAATAGTCGCTTCATCTGTCATTTGTATCAGTGTGAGTTACTAAATGTGTCAAAATTGTGAGACAAATTGTTAGGTTAATACAATGAAAGTCAGTTTTCATTAAGCAATTGTGTTGAAAAGGATTAGAAGCACTTTGGCGACAAGATCTTCTTTAAATAAAGTATTTTTGCACTTAAAATAACAAGGTTAGACAACGATTCACTCAACCTCAAGATGACCTCAGATCGCCCTCGGGATAATGATGTTAATGGTTCAAATCATGAATATTGACATTGAGATGTAAAGGTACATAGCATTTCCGGACCCCAGAGGTCTCTTCTTCCAAAGGAATCAAGAGACAGGGAACACGATAGATACATTTAAACATAAAAGTCCAGGAGAGAAGTCAGAAGAAGAGAAGAAACGACAGGACAAGAAGCCATTGTTCACAACTTGAGGGTAATTATATAAAATATGTAAGGAAGTGGCACTTAAGAGAAATGGTGGCTGACAATTGGAAAAACCTTCCAGTAGATGTGGTAAAGGATTATGCAAGCCATCACTGCATAGGCACAAAGTTATTATGGGCAGTATATAAGACTAGATGGGCCAGATGGTCATACCTTGGAACTCTCCAAGTTTGACCTGGAGTCTCTGGGTGAAGCTCTGCTTACTCGAGTCTCGGGGTCAGTTTCTTCTTTCTCCAGGTAGAGGAGTGACATATGGCCATGAACACCCTAACCCAGTCCCTTCCCACTAAGGTCTCACTACCTGAATCTGCGTCCACAGAAGAGGGAGAATACAAACAGCTGGAAGCAACCAACAATGTTCATGTTTCTGTGCATCCTTCGACCTCATGGATTCTCACGTCTACATTGACCAGTTTTTGTGGCCATTCATTAATGGTGAATATGTTATATATTATCAGTGTATCACATGAAGCTTTTTATTCTTCAACATTCATACAACATGGACATTCCAATATGATGTCTTCTCTATAGAGTTCTTTCCAAGCATAATCTCATCTTGTACTTTTGTTCTCTGCTCACTACAATGCACTGTAAATTCCATTGGAACCTTTGAGTCTTGTTTTTTATATCAATGTTTTCTGTCTGTAACAGTTGCTATTGTAATTGCCATAATGATCTTACTAGAACATGGGGACACCACGGCTTTGACGAAGTGGAATAAACCATTTGAAATACATCAGAGCTGCTTCAATTGGATTTACAACAGAGATCCATCTCCTCAATGCTAAATACGTTTAACGAGAAAGGCAAACATGTGATGAACAAAAGATTCATGCCCTTTCATCCGCGTTCTCACTCAACATTTGGCTGTTTGGAAGACCAACACCTTTAAGGATCTATTTCATAGATACGGCAGGTCAGCCCCTATTAACCATAGCCAGCTGCATGAAAAAAAGTTTTTTTCTACAAAAAAGCCCAAAAAATTTCCAATAAAAGATTTTAGATCTCTCCTAAATATTTAACATAATACATTAAATTAAGAGGCAGTTTAAATAAGAGCTTAAGGTTATGTTAAAAATATATGTATTTTTCAAAAACATATGGCCATATGATATGACATTATTTAAAAGGATACATTAGAATATTTTAGGATCTTTTAACCCCTTAAGGACAATGGCCGGTCCCTAAACCCATTAAATTATAAAGTTGATCATTGTCCCGAGAGCTGAAGGTCAACTATGTCTATTTTTCAAAATCTATGCATTCTAAGTAATATCATTTTTCTTAACCCCTTAAGGACAATGGGCGGTTCCTAAACCCATTGAAAACAATGCATTTTGAGCCCGTACATGTACAGGCTTTGTCGTTAAGGGGTTAAAGGCCATTATTGTGCTATTACGATCTATATATTAGCTGTATATGTTTCCGTATGATGTGACTGCTTTGCTTTTACACTCAGGGAAACAAGCTACCTGAAACTTAATCAAATAAAATTCTAAGCAAAAGCCGCGGGAGATTGCTCGATGGAACGCTATGGAATTTAATTTAGTTTCCGGGCTCCTCAATTTTCACTGAATCAGGCGGATGACTGGAACGTATGAGAACGCTCACACACCTTGGGTATAGACGACTGCACGAAACACGCAGACGGTAACAATGTAAGGATATGACGCCAATGAGCGAAGATTTTTATATAGAGTAACATAAACCACTTTTCTCTAAAATATATTTCCTTTAAATGTGTATTTTTAAATAATTTATTTGTTATTATTATAATACTGAGTATTTAAGGCACCAGCGAGAATGTGTTTATGTAATGTTGGACTGAATATACGCTACTGGATATTTGGATATTTCTGAAGAATAAATTTGCGGCTGAATTTTCATTTCAATTATTTTTTTTCTTGTTTAAAGGGATATTTCCAAAATCCTTCTAAAATTGCCTATTTTTAACCCACAGCATACCTTGGAACTATCTTCTGGTTAACTCGGAGTCTACGGGCAGGAGAGTGGTGTCTGGCCATGCCCCCCCAACTGTCTAGAGGTAGTCCAGCCAAAATTGTATTACTCATTAACCAATAACTGCGTAACGTTTCCCTGAAGAGTCGCAACACTAGTGACATCAAAACCGGTAACATGACATAACACTTGCGACGTACAGTATGTTTCAGAGAATAGAAACCTATCAGTGAGAGTTTCACTTCATACTGATTTTCAGAAATTGGAGAATTTTTCACCCGCCTCTATTCTCATCTAGTTTCCATATTTTCTGATGTTGACATTGTGCTATCTGTTCGCCTAGCAGTAGGTATCACCCATGAAAAAAACTAGGTAGAAGCAGGAAATGATAACCATGACATCATGATTGTGATGTAATAGCGGATGTTTTATCCGTGGAGTCATTGTGTGTCACATCCAGTATCTGCATCCACAATAACAATTCTTCACATAATATAAAACCATATAAATATGGTTTATATATGCTAATATAAATACAAGGATACAATTTGATTTTTATTAACGTCTTAATTCGTCCTTTATCTTGTTGTACAGTTTTAAAAAAAAAAGTTTATGGAAAGTGAAACAAAAACTAATTAAAACTCCAGATCAAATAATTGCAAAGATGATGCTGAGATGGGAGCAAGCAGCTCTGTTCTCCTTCTGTGTTTTGTTATCTTTTTTTTTTTTCTAGGTATATTTTTTCATCTAATCAGTTGTGCTCCCACAAGGCTGGAAATGATTTAAAAATGTCAGCTGTGATTTTTAACACGTTATTTACATATTGTAAGAGGTCCAAATTTGTGCAGCTACGACAATAGCGATATCCAGTATTTCTATACTCCGTGGATACTGAGACCTCCATTCTAGTAGTTAAATGAGCAAAGGGTCTTAAAAGCATTTGAAATCATGATAGTAGATAAATTTGGCAATGATTATTTTTAATCACGAAAACAGAAGAAAAATTAAAAGTTAAACACTCACAATTCATATCAGTACCATAGAGAATTTATATTTTTTGCAGCCTTTTACACTTTTTGACTTCTTTAGTCTACCTGTTCCAAAATTAGCTACTGAGTATTCCTTTTCTTCATCTCTGATGGGATAATCCTCTATATTCTGGAACAGATCCAGATCATAGGGCCCCAGCGCAAAAATTGTCCCAAACCCCCTTGATTTCACCAGGCAACATGTCACACAGTGCCAGCTTTGCCACCAAACAGTGTGTCGTTGCCGTACAGCTTGACAGTGCCAACTTTGTCCCTAAACATCTTCTCTGTGCCATTTTAGCCCCCAAACAGCATATCTGTGTCATGTTAACACCCAAACAGCCTGTCTCTAGCACCTTTGTCACCAGCTTGCCTGAGCCATCGTTGGCCCCACACAGTTTGCATGTGCCATCTTAGCCCCCAAACTGCTTACCTGTGCCATCTTAGCTTACAAACAGCTTGCCTGTGTCCTTTATTATTAACTTTTAAAGCAGGCACATGTTCTATATTTCAGAGGAAGCAGGGAAATATGAGCTGCAGGAAAGCATAGAAGAAACAACAAAATAAAACCCAACTCAAATATTAAAAAATAATCAAAATTCTGTAGCGATTTTAAGTTCTAGTTTTAAGTTATATTTCCATCTAATTTGTACAAACACTTTTTTTTGCTTTATGTAGATTAGTTTTAAAGTATTTTTTTTTGTATTCCTGATGGCTGTCAACCTGTCCGAATGGGTTGTTAGCAACTGACAGATTAAAAGTCTCTTGGTAGAAGAAATTGCATCTAATTAAAGATGTTAAACAATGACAAATACATTTAAACTGTCAAGTAACAATCTTTGTGACATGCGTAGCAAACTGCTCATCAAGAATTTATCAAACAATGATCTGTATTGTTGTGAGTCACATGGGGGCAAAGAAAGAACCGATAGGGCAGATATGACCGTTAGTTACCCCTTTAAAGCCTGGTAGCAAAATCCTATATAACAAAAAGGTTTTTGATACATAAATGCTGTCTTACTCAACATCCTCGTAAAAGAATAATGCCGATTAAAGTTTTGTGAGTGCTTTTAAATGCACTCTTTAAAAGTTGAAAAAAAAACCTTAGGTTGAAGCTGTAGCTCCCCACTTCCTCCATGCTAGGACAACTGGCGCCACTTCAAGCAGCCAATCACTGGCAAGAAAATGGTGAGCGCGTTCTGTGTATGTACAAAGGACGTCTCTTCTTAGACCCCCAGTAATATCCTTTGAGCAAGCGCGGCAACTGGTGCCACTTCAAGCAGCCATTCACTGGCAAGAAAATGGTCCCATTGGAATCAATGTGAGCGCATTCTGTTTATGTGCAAAGGAGGTCTCTTCTTAGACCCCCAGTAATATCCCTCGAGCAAGCGTGACAAATGGCACCACTTCAAGCAGCCAATCACTGGCAAGAAAATGGTCCCATTAGAATCAATGTGAGCGCATTCTGTTTATGTGCAAAGGAAGTCTCTTCTTAGACCCCCAGTAATATCCCTCGAGCAAGAGCTGGAGATATGGGGGAATTCTATATAATCCCTTCACGCATTTGCAAGAAGGACACCATGTAAATTTAAAGGGTCCCCCTCTATCATATACATTGCATTGCGATGCAATGGCTAGAGTGTGCTTTTCATCTAAGTGAAACTTATATTAAGGTAAGACTTTAGGTAGACTTTTTTTCCCAGTCTAAATATGAATTTATCAAATGCTGAAAGTTTATCTCTTTACCAAAATAAATGTTTCAAAATAAATTGTAGCTGACAGTACTTTGAATTGCTTTTATTTTTTTGGAGGCATTTGTTTGAATTTTCAAGTATATATATAAAAAGCTTGTGAACATATTAATTTTTTTATCATGAATTTTTTAAAAAGATAATTTTATTGACCATATGGAAAAAACATGTCAGTCCGGCCTTTCTTGATAATAAATGCAGACATGGATCCGAGGGGGTTATGGCTGATTTTGACAGACGCTGTGCGTGTGACAACCACGTTATTTATCTTTAAAAAAAAAAAAGAGAGAAATACATGTCAAATGGTGGAAAGTTGTTATTTGAAGCAAATACTTTTATACGTTGATTGACTGCTACGAAATTACTTTGAAATTCAAATTATTTCATGTAGAGATAATGTCAAAAAGATAATGGATCATGCATGACAATTTCAACAGCAACAACAACAAAAAAATAACAAAGGCCGAGATGGTTATAGACAAAGCATGGTACAGCAGGCTAATCACAGGAACAGATAGGGTTAAATAACATTAAAGAAATGCTAATTTTTAAGTTTTTACATTGAAAGTACAATATTGCAGAAAATATAGAGTTTTAAACTAAATAATTTTGATCATTGTAAGAAAAACAAGGATTTGGAGATATTTGAATTTTAGGAGTGGAAAATATAAAATTTGCGGCTTAAAGATGACATTAATGAATATTATACTTGTAAACTGTACCCTCTTTATGCCTATCTTAAGGTTTCGCCCATTACATTGTACTCTGTTACATTGTTTTCCACTTGCCTGCGTTTTGGACTGCTTGTGGACTTTGCCTTTTGACTTCCTTTCTTGGAACATTATTTTTATTAGATTAACGATATCTCTGTATCTGGGCTTTGGACCACAAACTAACTCATGTCCTGCTTGGATTTCAATTAATCTGGCATTCATTACACCAGGTGACCACCATTGGTCCGCAAGGTGTCCGTACACGGACATTGGTGTCCATCACAATAATTTGTGGAGCCCGTCATTCCAGAGGCGGACTGGGCTGCCCGCTGAAACAGGGCTGGTTTTGGAGATCACAGATCTCTTTCTAACCGTCCCAAAGGGAGCGTGAGGTCTATTCCCAGTTCTCCCTCGCCATGAGTGCCAGCGATTGATGGTGAGCACCAGGATATGATGTCATATTCCAGTGCTTAACATTAAGCTGCATGCACTGCAAAGGAGTAGTGAAACAGAAGTCTGTAGGAACAGGCATTGCACTCCCACCACAGGACTTAAGAAGACAGAAAAGAAGATGGGGAGGGGGAGAGATAAAGAGAAAGATTTTGTGAATGTGTGTGCATGTAAGTGTATGGGCAGGAGTGTGTGTATGGACAGGCATTTGTATGGGCAGTGCATATGTGTGTATTTTGACATTCTATCCATTACTATTACTGTTTTGGGCCTGAAAGGGAATAGTATGAATTACTCTGATACATTTTAAGCCAGGAGGACTATTTTAAACAAAAATGATAGAATCCAGCAACTGGGAAAATGCCCCCCATGAACCATGTCCGTGCTTTTTCCTGCAGCTGTAACATTTCCAAATCTCGGTTGCTATACAATCTTGATGATCAGGAGACGAAAGATAAAATCATGTTCAACCATAGAGATTTACTAAACAAAGTGGGAGGGAAGTAGATGGAAGTAGCTTTGAGTAGGTTTGGCAACATAGCATTCCCGTTACCGGAGACAGAAGAATCCAACCCGGGGAAGCAGAGCTTCACCTGGAGACTCCTGGTCAAACCAGGAGAGTCTCTCAGTATCGGTATGTATATTTTTAAAAAAAGAAAGTTTATTTGCTTCTTGCATAGTTTTTCCCTGAATTTAAGAGATACAATTAATAAGTAAATTATTTCTTAAAAGCTCTATTACTCCCATCTCCCTGGTAGCTGAGTTTGGAATTGCAAATAAAAAACAAAATCTTGGGGGATTTTCTCCCCTGCCCCCTCCTTGCCAGCCCTGCAATGCATAGTGCATGGGCTAATACCCTTATTTCAACAATTCCAGTGCAAAGTGATAAAATAATAAAAATAAATAAAATAAAAACTTAGCATTTATTATATTTTATATTATTTTAAAACTCACTGCAAAATAATTACTAACTTACTGAAATAACTTATGTCTTTCGAAAGTTTAAGCTTCCGAAAAACTGTAAGAAAAAAAAACCCAGCATTTTTTTTTGCAACTTTTTTCACTTAAGGATTAGTGAGATCATTTTCTGCGTATCGTGTCTGTAAGGCATAAAAAGGAGTATTGAATATATTCTATTTTAGACTAAAAGCCCAGGTGTGCTAGTTGGTATTGATTTATATGTGATGGAAAAACGATGCTTTCAAAATGCCCTGAGTTACGTCAAAAAGGAGAGAAGATTTGGTTTTTCAAACATTAAATGTAGTAAGAACATCCAACCGCAGTTTTCTATTTTTTTTTTATAAGTTTTATCTAAAGAATAGATCCCTAGACTGCTTCTTTAGGAAGAAACACATTTCTTTCCTCTACTGTATTTTAATCGCTCTCAGTGGGAATGAACTCGCATATTTTCACAAGAGGCTTTAAATCTCACTAAAAAGTAAAAAAGAAAAAAATATATTATTTCAGTAACCATTGTGATCAGTAAATGTTAACCCCCTTAAGGACAATGGGCGGTCCCTAAACCTATTGAAAACAATGAATTTTGAGCCCGTACATGTACGGCCTTTGTCATTAAGGGGTTAAGGTGTGACTCATAGCTAGAGATGGGGGGAAATAATTAAAAAATAATCCGCCGATATTACAAAAATAAGCTGTCTTTTTGAGTGGCTCACTATAAAGAAGAACTCAACCTGTAGGTCAAATGTTGACCGGATAGGAAGGAAGTTTTATTTTACAATGATATGAAATACTCAAAATTCTGTGAAGACCACTTTTTGTCCAACTTTGGTACAATGGCGATTGTGTTCCACGTACCGTACATAACTCAAGTTGTACTAATACACGCTAAACATTGCACTTGCATCTTGAGTATCTTTTTTACCTTCCACGTTGGGCTTGTGTTTTAAGAACTGAGGAGCATATGTCTTCTCATTGTCCTACCAGACCCCATCTTAACTTTTGGACCTTTATGAAACAATTGTCCTTGTCCTGACCCTTGGCTTGTTCCTAATAATATTATAGTGGTCGCTAATTCAGTGGATCCGCCATTGAGTAATCTTGTGACCTCTTGAAACTGAAGGCCCAAAGCTTGTGACGGGAGTCATGAGCTAGTGAAGCTCTAGTGAAGTTCTCCAGCATTTGACAGCTTCATCTGACCATCAGTGGAATCTACTCTTCCTTTAGATATAATAATTTTACTTTAGTGGTAGATATATGGCGTATGGCTCCTAAATCTAAGATGTGACCCACGACCGATTAAGGCTTGAGTCTTTACAGCAGGAAAAACGAGGAGACTAGACGGGGGCCGAATGGGTCTGATCTGCCGGTAAATTCTATGTGTTTCTACACTTTCCCATTACACGGAAGGTTTATCCGATGAATCTTACGATGACTTTTTAATACAAAACATAAAATCAGTATTTCTGGAGAAACAATAAAAAAGTATAGAGTGCAATAAAAAAGCATTATCAGGAATTAAAACACACATATTTTTTAAGTATAGGTGCTGATAGCATTTAAATATCCATTCATAGTCAATCATTATGTGAATGTTGTTATGTTATAAACCATTAAAATGCTGTTTTATAGAGATATCTATCATGATAATTGTTTATTTCCTGTGCAAGAAATCAGTGGGATGTTGTTTGGAAAACGAGAAACAAATATATATATTAAAAAAAAATAAAAAAATCCATTTTGTAGTAATTTTAATTATCATTTGTTGGTCGAATCAAATTCAATATGCCCCCTATGGCATGTTTTTTTTGTATTTCGTTTTACTGGGAGGCAGCTTTGTATGTAATACGTGATGCATTAATAAAACAATTTCATAATGCATTTAATTACGTAGAGGAGTTGTATTTCTTTTATATCTTTTCGTTCTTCCATTTGTAGTTGCTGTTGGTTCCGTCCATTTATTTGCTTGTGTACCTTAATTTTAATAGCTACGGCCAGGCCTACTCTGGCCAACTGGCACACTGGGCAAATGTTGCGTACTTATCGTTACTGGCGCTCCAATGGCAGGTTAGGAGTGTTAGTGTGGATATGTGTGTCATTTAGTGGCAGCAGGCCTTAAAGGGCCAGGCATCCAGCCAGCAGCTGCACACTAACACTGTTTTTACCCCACTATTTTTACCCCAGTCCAGCCATCCCTGCAAATACTCACTTTAGTAAATAATGCTTTTTTTTTTTTTTTTTTAAGCAAGCTTTAATATTTCAAATGTTATCTCGGAAACTCAGAGCCGTACTGCGCACCTCGTGATTTACGACTATATATCCCAAACAGCTCTCACGCCAACCCTACATATTTTTCTTTCTCTTAAAGTCAGCAGAGACACTGACAATGAGATAAAAATAATTCTCTAAAGCCATGAAAACAGTCATTGGCAGGAATCCACAGACTCCCCGGTTCAATACCTTTCTGGCACCAATTTGATAAACTCCTCATTCAAATGCTCTACAGACAAGAGCTCAAGTTGATTTGATGGATTTTCCGGAAGAAATTGTCTTTCGGTTCTAAGTAACTGCGGATTCTTTGCAAATCCTTACAATATTGTCTTTCTTGCTTAACAGCTACCTGTGGGAGAATCTTTAGTATTTGGGTAAAATAATGAAAACTTAACTCTTGTTTGTATGCTTAAAATGTGTTCCAAACCTGTTCGTTATTGAAATGGCCGGTTGACTTATCACCAGGCAGTCACTGGTTAAGAGGTTGGGGAAATTCCAATATAAGTGACCATTACAATTTACAACATAGACTTAATTATTATTCTTACTTACCGGAAAACTGTCAGTTTCATAGATTTTAGCAAAACTAAACTAATTTGTTAAAACGACATCCTCTTCCGAGTCTTACAGAGGCTGCCAATCAATGGCAATCAGCAACTTGTAGGGGAAAAGATACCCCAATGGAGAAAAACAATGATACCAACCCCGAGAACAGAAGGTGGAGATGGCTGCACCCATGGTATAGACATAAGGTAGTTTCAATATATATATATATATATATATATATATATATATATATATATATATATATATATATATATATATATATATATATATATATATATTGCTTATTTTCATACACAAGCATATTATTTTATGCTTATTTAGCGTATAGAAATAAAGGATCTGGAAAAAGTAACATTATTATGACCCAATTATGAACCAACACAGATATTTTTGGGTGGCATTGCATAATTTCTAGAAAGATTTTCTTTTATTTAAAAAATAGAAATCTTCATACCTATATACATACATACATATATATGTCCATTCTCCATGGCTCAGTCCCGATTTTCATATATATATATATATGTATATCTATCTATCTATCTATCTATCTATCTATCTATTTAAAAAATTAAGCACCTAGAAGATATGAAAAGGGAATAAAAATTTAATTTTACACATATATGTTTTTTTTTAGGGTATATTCCTTCAATAACCGCTAGTATTACAATGTTTACATAAAGAAAATAAATGTATCAAACAATGGAAATCACTCTGGAAAGGATGACTCTTAATGAATGATCTCCTGCGGTTCTTAGAACCTTAGAACCAACATAATACTGTGTATCTGTCTGCAAAGACATACCTAGAACGAGAAACGGCAGAGAAAAGAGAGAAATGCAATGAAAATATATCGTCTGGCCAGACGAGACACCACGTAGACCTTGGTGCTTTAAGGAAAAAAGAATGGATCTTGAACATATATTATTTAGTGGAACAAGCTGCCTTTGAAGCACTCCGGTCGCAGACTTGCTCATGACAGCAAATACATTCCATTTAGAACTGTGGCCATTGATAAATTAGTTCTTGTTTAAAATTGGCATTCTGTCAGTAAATTGAATGAAAGTACTGCAAGTGCTGCAATTAGGACTCCCCATGGAGCCGAAGCAGTGACAGTTGACTTGCAAGTGCACACGCAGACAATACACGGGTTCCTTCGCTATGTGACCGTATTAGGTTCCAGTGACAGATAGAATGTCTTGCTCTGCAAACTCCAGGGGTCCATTCACTCATTCATATTGATGAACAATGTAAAGCTAATAGGACCCTCTTTACGGGGGTCGGCACTTTACAATATGTGTACCATTTTTTTTTATCATTCATATGAGATTACAAATTAGTTTTCGAAAATATTCTGCTGTTTACTTTTTAAAATAGTTGGCGTTTTTGGTCCCATAATATAATGTTTTCAGGAAGCTGCCTATTTTTAATCAACTAGCAGGACACCCTAACTAATAAAAGTCTATGGCGCAACAGACTTCATTAGCATTGCCATAAAGCATCAGCTCAGAGCACGTAAAGTCACCCAAAATATCACATGACTGACAACAATGGCCGACCTCCAGCTCTGCAGATGAAGGGAGTTTATTGGAACAAACTGAGGTGGTGAAATTTTTTGTTTGTTTTTAATTTAGAGCAAGTCACCTCATCTTTCTCTACTCTTTAATGACCTGAAATGAACTACACATAATTATTGATTTTTTATTCTCTAAAGAGGAAGTTAGCAGGAGAGTTGCAGTTTCATCTCATTGACTTTACTTTACATTATGAAGGGTCAACACCTTGAATAGCTCAGGGACAACTCATTTGTTTTTTGCAGAGAGATGTGCCAGAAATCTCAATGATCATACCTTTAATATCCGATTTTCAGGTCAATGAATTTTTAGAACCTCTTTTGATGATTTAACCTCCCTATCATTACTGCGTTGGAACTTAAAGGGTTTATATTATGGTCATAAAAAAAATGTGATAAGCAAAGTAGCTTCCTGGGGGCATAATTTGCTTTTATGTACACAAATCTACCAATGATTAATATTGATATCCTGGGAAATAAAGTATTATTGTCACCCTGGCCATTAATATGCTGTTTTGACTGCAATAAACTTTGCTGCTAGGAAGGTCCTAATTAAATGCCCTTGGCTTAAACATCATTGTGAAATGTGATTGTACTTGACACCTGGAAGGTAAAGAGTTAAATACTAGGCTCCAGGCTGAAACCTTTTCTCTATTATATATATATATATAATATATATATATATATATATATATATATATATATATATATCTACTGTGAGCTTATAGTGCCCAACAAATAGTTAAGTTAGATACTTTTTTTTTTGTGGATAGGGGGGGTCTGTCTTTAATGAGACTTTATGACCCGTTTATGACTTCGTGTGACTTTATGACCCATTGAAAGCCATTTATGTTACCAGTTGGATGATGGACATCATCTTATATCATTTAAATTATTAACCCATTTCCTGCTCTTTCTATACACATTATTGGGGCTTTTAGGGCTATAGAACCCTGTGATACCCTCATGCCCAGCAAACATTCTGAGCTCCTTGAAAAGAGGACCAACACGGGAGGATAGAGGGCCAGAGGGGTTTGACACACAAGTTGGTCGGATATCTCCTAAAGGGCCACTTGGCCTCCTAAAGTGTTTTATCAGAGGTACCTTCTTGTTTCTGTTGTTCACCTAATTGTATGTTATTTGCACTTTTCAAATCTTGAAAAATATCAAAATTCCCATCACCTTTCGTTCGATCGAACCTACCGTCAATAATGGAACTCTTAGAATGTTGTTATTCGCCTACGGTGCATATTAAATAATAAATGCAATGAAATAATATCTCTCCCCATTCGCTATCCATGTGTAATGACAGTGAGTTAATGAGCTACGTCTTTATGCTATCATCGGTTTGTGCTAAATGCAAATTGATAATTGTACCAGCTCGTTAGCAAATGTAAAATAATTACCTGGTTGTGTGACGATTATTCGAACACCAATTTGATTTGCAGAGTAGTGTTTTGCTCGCTGCTTAAATGGTTAAATAAGATACATTGTATCCATAGATAAAACAGTGAGTTGTTACGTTTGTCTGTCCTTGTAGCGAAGGAGCGACTGGATCTATCATTGGGTTGGCAAAACCAATATGACGCCATGATGTTATGGTGGGCAGCAGCCACTGCACTCTACAGGGCGTCCGTCAGGGCCGGATTGTGGACGACTAGGCAGCCCTGGTGCTTTAAGGCCACCAGCTGCCAAATGATGTCAGTTTGGTCAACAGCTGGGTATGCGCAGCCGTGGGTTATGTCTAGGGCTGCAACAACTAATCGATAAAATCGATAATAATCGATAATGAAAATCGTTGCCAACGAATTTCATTATCGATTAATTGAATCGATTTTTATCGATTATAAAATGAGGTTTTTTTCAGAGCAAATGCTCTGAAAAATATCCCTCTTTTTATAATCCGTTTAGTGTCTGACTCACAGCAGCAGCTCCTACTTACAGTTCCTCCCTGCAGTCACTGCCGATTGGCCCGCCCACTTCCTTTTTGCAGTCCCTCTCTGCAGTCACTGCCGATTGGCTGCAAGGAGGGACAGTGAGAAAGGGGTGGGGCCAATTGGCAGTGACTGCAGGGAGGGACAGGGAGAAAAAGGGGCAGGGCCAAAGTGTCGATTGGTCCCGCCCATTTCCTATACCGTCAACATGGCTCAAGAACTCACTGGTGAGTATAAAATTTATATTTGGGCTGTTGAAAGTTAGGGGCAGTTATAGTTAGTGGGGTGTTTAGGGTTAATTTAGGGGCAGTTATAGTTAGTGGGGTGTTTAGGGTTAATTTAGGGGCATTTATAGTTAGTGAGGCGGTTTAGGGTTAATTTAGGGGCAGTTATAGTTAGTGAGGGGGTTTAGGGTTAATTTAGGGGCAGTTGTGGTTGATGGGGTGTTTAGGGTTAATTTAAGGGCTGTTATAGTTAATGTGGCGTTTAGAGTTAATTTAGGGGCAGTTGTGGTTGATGGGGTGTTTAGGGTTCATTTAGGGGCAGTTGTTATTAAATAAAGTTAACTTAAGGTGCAGTTAGAGCTAAAGGGGGGCAAACTGAGGTGAATCTAAATCCTGGGGGCAGTGAAGATTAACCCAGTACTTATTTATAAAAGTATTGTCTGTGAACCAGTCTGCAAATCTATGAGTGCACTATGGGATAGGGGGGTATACGGCATACCTTGGGAGGACAGAGTGACATATCTGGGGGGTATAAGGCATATAGGCTGTATAAGGCATGTGCGGGGAGGGCAGTGTGGCATGTCTGGGGAGGGCAGTGTGGCATGCCTGGGAGGCAGTGTGGCATTTCGGAGGGCATTGTGGCATTTCTGGGAGGCAGTGTGGCAAGCCTGGGCTCAAATATGCATAACTGGGGGGGGGGGGCAGGTTGGGAAATAAAAACAAGAAATGCATTATCAGTTTTTTTATTCTGCTGTTTGTTTCTTACATCTTACGTTACTTTATTAAATTATTTTAAATAAATGAAAATGTGAAATTTTTTTTATCCGATTAATCGAAAAAATAATCGGCCAACTAACGATTATTAAAATAATCGTTAGTTGCAGCCCTAGTTATGTCCTTATACTCATGTAGTGTGCGCCCGTGTTTATCCAGCCTTCGGCCACATACTGGAAGACCCAAACTGCCTCTAGAACGGCAGTATTGATAAGTATGCAGCCCTACTGGCCACTGGCCCAACGGCCATTGACCTGATATGCCACATGGCCAGTACAGGCCTGGCTTCCAGATTTGCATTTGAATGCGTACTCCTCCAGAATAACGCTATGTTGGAAGCACACCATCGAAAATGCTCTATTAATGCCTTGATATACAGTCACGCAAGTTTGAGGGTCGCTGGTCCAGTTACACACATTTGCCACCTAATCATAATGGCTCCGTTTGGCTCTCGCCTTGCCGCCAGCTTGCCGTAACCTTTGATAAACCAACTCTAACCCACTAATGAATATTTTATTGCGAGCACATGCACAGCTAAAGAAGATTTACAGCATCGTACACAGGCACTGACACTGCCAGAGTCGCTGAAATCTGTCTGCATTCTGCACAGCTACGGGATATCAAGAAGCAGGGCTGGCTTCAAAAGCTCCGTGTACAATCTGCAGCCCGATTAAAGACACAATTTGAGTTGTTTCAATCAAATCCAAAAGGAAAATTGTCCAAATTGGCACAATTCTATTTTTCGAAATGTTTGAATATAATTGAATATATTGAACTTGAAATTGTTGAATGAATGGCAGGTCTGATATTGATTAGGCTAATTCAATCAAGCAAATTAGGATTTTCAGATGTTCCACCTTGATTGAGTGGGGACAGAGCAATCAAATGGTTAAGCTTGATGAAATCACCTGTGATGTAGGACCTTTTGATGCTTTAAGGCAGTTTTCAGTCTTAAATTGGTCTCGGAACTCTAAAACTCTTGAAAAGCATAACTGCCTTAAGGCATCAAAAGGTTCTACATTACGTGTGGTTTAATCAAGCTTAACCATTTGATTGCACCATAAAAGTAACGGTTCCTATATACGCTACAAAGGTGTTAAGGTCGTGTAAAACTATGACATCATTGTTTTGAGTGCTTTATTTAAATTACATCATATTAGATGGAAGGAGAAGCGGCTGGAGCTGCTTTAGGCAGTCAACAGTTGTGCAAAATAGGACGACTGCGGGAAGGTACACTGCAGCTTCTCCTTAAGGTCCCTTTAAGTTGTCCCTTAATGATCGATCAGTCTGTCTATCTAATGATCATCTATGTATCAATCTGGAATTCGCCGTGCAAAGGTTGGGATTCTCGTCCGCTCATCACAATCACAAAGTTCAGTTTATTATATTTGGAAATAAAATATTTAAAAGAGTAAAAAAAAAATAAAAAAAATGAACAAACAAACCTAGAGCGTGACTAACCGTAAATTTTGAATCTGCAGGGAGATGCCACTGTCATTTCTGACATATACAAAGACAAAGCGCTGCAGCATCTGTACCGAGGACTCCTGAGATCCCTCACTTGTACTTCAGTTCACCTTCAGTAACTTTCAAATCATCATGCGCCAAAGCTGTGTAATCTTCAATTTATTTTACAGGTGCTGCTGGGTATAGAATAACCACACCACAATTGATTTCTATTAGGAAACATATGTTTTGTTTTTTTATAGTTTATATGTTCAGATATTGTATCGAATGCGTAACCGACCAGTAGCGTGGGCTAAACCGGATCCACGTTCGAAGGGCACTAGTATCAGTGATGTGTTGATAGAACTAGGCACGGAAGAGAAGTTTGTTTCAAAGGAGGAGAAATGTTAGGACAAGAGGGCATCATCTAAAACTAGAGAGCCAGAGATTTAGATGGAATGTAAGGAAGTTCTACTTAACTGAAAGGGTGGTAGATAAGTGGAACAGCCTCCCTTCAAGTGATAAAAGCTACTGCATCGAGGGTCCGTGGGATAGGAATATGGCTCTTTAATCTAACGCCTGATTAGGGATCGAGTCTTTACATTAGGAAACCAGGCTGATTAAAGAGACGGAATGGGTTTTATTTGTTGGTTAGACACATCTAGATCAACTTCTTGGATCTTAAGGATCTTTTGATTCTTGAGATGAACTCACAGGTCGTAGATAAAAGAGTCATTCCTAGACTTGGAACGTGAACCTCAAGGCCCCACCAACTAAGGTTCTTCGTATCTCCTCCTGCCAACAAAGGCTTTTCTATCGAGGACCGGATAACAAATCCAGCCATGCCAAAGTGTGCTTTACAATATCCAACATTCCGAAATTACAACTGAATTAACAAATCATGAAGATAGTGTCTCCAGGTGGTCGTTTAACCAGAACACAAATGAAAAATGCATCATACGGTTCTGCAATAGTCTAGTTTTTCCCAACTCTGAGACCAAATAAGAATACACCTGTTGACCTTAAAATAGGACAATCCGACAAATATGTCCATGATTTTTCTCCCTAGGCAACTTTTTCTTGCATCACTTATATGGATTTAAAGGAAAATAGTAAGAATCCTTTACAACGTTTATAAATCAGCTTGGAACCACCCGTGTGATGGTTCTTTTATAGCTAGGTCTTGTTTTTAAAAGAACGTCCTTCTAATCATAAACATAGAATGCTGGCTATAATATGGTACGGAGGGAGACCTGGAATAAATTTGTTGGGAACGCTTCGAGGTAACGGCCAGAATAATCAATTTGATGGAAAATGCAGTAAAACTATTGTACATAAACTGAAAGTGATAACTGATTCCAACCATCTGGTGTAGGGAATTGAAATGCCATCCTGTACCAGTAACTTTTATGCTAGGTATATCCGAGTGATTTGGCCTCCGTTTCTATACTTTATATCCCAATACATAAATGTTTTCTTTTACTTTCTTGTTACGTACGTTGATTAGAAAAAAAATTTGTTAATATTCCTAGAATGTTCTACTCTACTGTATTTATGTTCAAAATAACTAAAATATTTCAATTACAACCTTAATGATTAAACTATTCTTTTATACGCGTTCTAAATTCTGTTTAATGTGTAATATTTATATATAAAATAAAAAGCTTATTCAAAAAACCCATAGCTGATCTGTTATGTTGTACACAGTTATAAATTTAGAGCATTATTAGTATTAATATTTCAGTAGGTTCAGTAGTTCATAGATACCAAGTTTAGGGCAAACTGTACATTGCATTACAATATATTGTGGTAAAAAGGCACAAAAATACCCCAAAACATATTTTGTATCCCTATTACTCCCCCCCAAGATCCAAACAGTATAAAATAGTGCTTAGAGTGCCACTTTGTAGAAGATATGTAGGTGGCCGTCTGAGCCAATATAGCTGTGACTCAGATAACCAAATGGGATAACCCATTGGCAGTCTTTGCGGTTATTTGGACTTAAAAATCTCCTTAATTGAGTGACATTCTTTGAAGTAGAGATTTTATCCATGACGTTCTTATAAGAAAAACCCAACTTTTGAAGTTTTGGTGCGATTAAATCAGAGCAGAATAAAAATAAGTCAGCTCTAGAATTGACATTTTGAATCTGTCAACCTCAACCACCCTTGGACTCAAGGTTGGACCTTGAAAGTGCCATCAAAAGGTCTACTGCTGCTATCATATATTTCCTTTATCCCCCAGTCTCTATCATAACTTTTTTCTTTGCCCTTAATTCAACTCAATCTTTCTCTCAACTTTAGTTGGGAATATATATATATATATATACTGTAGATTTAGTTAAATTACATTTGATGGAAATGTAATTTTGCCATTTCCAGAGATGAGTTTAAACATGTGCTTCAAATTGACTACACAATTTGCGAAAATATGCTACAGTTTGCTTAAATTTAATTTTTTTCCATTTGATCATGTTTACTAATGATATTTTGTTGAATATAGGAATTGCGGTAACGAGAGACATGTTCCCAAAAGATGTGTGTGACATCACAAGACCGTGTTCCCAAGGGGAGATGGAATGAAACTCAGAAAAGATCCTCAGAATGTACTTGTCTTAGAGAAACAAATTTAAAAAGTCTGATTATATATATATATATATATATATATATATATATATATATATAGAATTTTAAAGAGCTGTTATATATATAAAGTTAGCATAGCACAGGTTTGGAACAAATACATAGATGCTTATATTTAAGTGTCCTTTAAGAAATTGAATTACTTTTCATTTTCTGGGATATTTTAACATGGAAATTCCTGATTTTATTCCATTTATTCTAAAAACAATATAATAAAATATCAGATAACTGCACTATAACATTGTCAACAGAAAATGGTTTCGAAATTTGTTGGTGTCGCCCTCTTATTCATGACATCACCAATTGCCATTTGATGATGTCCAAAATTTGGTGAAATATGAAAAGTGTTATTCAAAAGCCTCCACAAAGATTGCAACAAATACTCAAAAATTGCCCTTTTTTTTTTACCCAACGCTAGTGCGTACCGTAGACCAAATCTTCTACTATTGACCAAAAATTTTTTTTTTCAAGCAAAAATAAAATATACTTAATATGTCAATTAGAAACATGGATACGAATATGACCCACAAAGCATACATTACATCACTTTTTTTTATTCCTTCCCTCCTTTACGTATTCCAGCTGTTTTAGGAGCAGCAAATCTCCTTTTTTTACATATATATGATTTTTTTCCTCTCCGGTTCCAGTTTAAGGTCACATTCTCCTGGATATGATTAATTGTTATTTTATCTATTTTGTTAAACGTCCTTTTGTGGTTCTAAACATTTCAACTTAATTAAGGCCAAGAGGATCTCTCTTTTTGTATTTCTGCACTTGAATGGAGCATAGCTTTAATTAATTGTGCCTGTCCTATGGCGTATGGGACTTTGATTGAAAAAACTTATAGAAAACATTTTTCACTTCTCTAATTAAATTAAACTTCCTGGCATTTTTTTTTGTCCTATGATAATCTCTTTTTTTAACCCCTTTGGGGCAGACGTTTAAATGTTCATTAAGTATTAAAAGTTAGACTAATTATTCGGTTTTTAGCGTAGGTTAGCTTAATTGAGGCAAAGCTTAATTTCTTAAATTAGTAGGTGGTTTTTTTTCTAACAACGTGTTTTTTTTTTCGTCTGCTCTAATGCCCAAATGAAAACTACAATTGTTATGTTGATTTTTTTTATGACCTCAACATAAAGCCTGAATTAGAAACAATTACCATCTGTTTCTTAACAACCATCTTGCGCAAAATATTTTCTCCTTATAATTAATATTTTTTTTTTTCGTGCCAGCAATTTGGAGATTTGCAGTAATTGCAAATCTCAAAACCTCTGCGTTAACTCTATCCATAAAATAGAAACATAGAATTTGGCTGCAAATCAGACCCATTCGACCCATCTAGTCTATACCATATGTAGACTCTACCACTTCTGCCCCCCCAGTGCTGTATTCCGCCTTGGAATTCTATACATTGCCCTCAAGCTTAAAGAAGAGTCCTAATTATTACATTTATAAGAAAAGGACATTTTTTTTTTCTGTAAATAGGTAGTTTGAACTGTCTTTGCTCTTCGTTATGAAGGTGCCACCACAGTGATATGCATCATGCAGGTCTTCTCGAAGCTGAAATCCACCAGTTCTGAACAATCGGAGCAGGAACAACATTCTCTCTACTCTAGTACTCAAATAGAACAAAGCAACTTAGAGGCACATTCTTTCCCGGTGGGCCGATTGAGGAGATCGGAGATCTCCATTGTAGCTGACCCGTTGCCTCCTGGACCTGCTGCCTTAGGCTATGCCTAATTGGCCTAGGCCAGAATACACTGCTGCCAATGGTGCCATAGTCATGTCCAGTTGACCACATGTCAAGAACAAGTTTTTTATTGAGATTTTCAGAAATACAATATTAAATCCATGAACAATATCAAGGTATATGAATACTGTTTAGTCAAAGAGAATAAAAAAAGAGAGTGAAGTGAAAAAGGGTTTTTAGTAGTTCTAACAAGTTCCTTTGAAGAATTGAACCAACAGTCTTTTTGGTGGGGTCCTCATATATTTTCCTTACGTTATATGTAATTAATGATTTTAATAATATACCAAAGTTGATGGGTGTCCATTCCAGTAAGAACGGGGAACGGGGAAGGGAAATCCAGAGAATTCCCTAAACTTTTTGTAGCCAATAAACTTTTTGTAGGGGTCTATCATACACCGGCGGCGTTTATGGTAAGACTTGTTGGCACCATGTAGCTTGATATGTTTTGTGATGTGTATGTTCTATATGCAATCGACATATCCATAAAATGCTTAATTTGTCTTTTTCGAACTATACTTGGTTATTTCAAAAATGAAAGCGTTGGGGGAGGAGGTTTTTTTTTCCAATATTAACTTTTCCGGCATCTCTATTAGTTGAAAATGGTAAACAAATCTAAAAAGAATTCATCTTTTCTTTTTCTGATCTCCAGAAGCTATTTTGTCCAAAAATTCACAACTTTGTTCAATGTACATCTTAATAGCCTACATTCCTCAATCACAGGCCACTTTTTCCAAAAAACCTGATATTTCTTTGGTTTTCCCCAACTTCACATTCAGTACACAACCCTCAAATATATTGTATTTTTTATGAGCGATATATATCAGAAATGATCTGTTGCCGCGAGACATGTAATATGGTCACATATAAAAAATTCCGTATTGTACCTGGATTCATTTTTGACAGCCCGGATTTAATTTAGGTTCACTTGTGCAGAATATAGATAAGGAGATCAGACTTTTCCGCTCGAGCAGAAAAGAAAATGTTGCTGTCTCTGGGAACAAATCCTTTTCCCTTAAATATGTTTGTTATGTGCAAACAAAAGCTATTGTGCCTGTCAGTATATAATGGAATCTTAAATATAGTTATATAGCGTAAAAAAATATAAAAATATAACTTTCAAAAAAAAAAATATTTGTAGCATTGACTAAAAGTAGATTTAATTTGGTAAACTTCCTTTATCTGCAGACCTGAAGGCCGCCATTGACATGTGATATGTTGGTGACTTCCTCTATTCAAACACCACACCGAGCTGATACTTTACGGCAATGCTAATGAAGTCTCGCTTATCTAATGAAGTCCTTTCTCCTGTTGGACTCTCATTAGTCAATAGAGGTGACCAAGCTGCCATAAATTATGTTCTTTTTGATGACAGACATTGGTCTCAAACTTTGCTTGACCTCACATTGTCTCGCCGAACTATATAAGTCAGTGAGTCCCTTAGTGTGATTAAGACCGAGACATTCAGTTATTTAACACAAAACAATATGTTATAGCCACATCTGTAGGAGATATCTGATGCTCTTATATTACTGAAAAGGAAAGCGACATTATATTGATGACACTAAAAGTAGGATACTAAAACTGATACTAAAAAATAATGGTAGCTATTGCGCATTAAAGGTAACAGCTAGTAAATCCTCTATTATACATTCACCTTAATATATTGGTCCAGTGATTTTTTTACGAAGATGCCTTGTTTCTTTTTACCGCAATGTGGTAAGGCAAGGTCTTTACTACAAAAGTTTTTTTTTGTATTAAATTAAGTTTTTTGTTAATATAAAATGAAATAACAGGTTTATAACAATAAAATATAGAAATATAAAATATAGAAATAATACTTTTAATATTCTTTTAATACTCCTTTAAATACTGTTTCAGTATAGAAGATTTAGTAGTAGATTTTATATATATATATATATATATATATATATATAATAAAACAAATCAGTAAAAATAAATGGCTGTCCCGTTAACAGCTGTCAGGCATATTAATGTAAAGCAGGAGGTTTGGAAGACAGACTTTTGCCAGCGCTTAAAAGATTAATTGACACACATATCATTTAAATGCTTTTCTTGTCTTCTGCTATTTCCCTCTTCAATCAATCATCAGTCGATGTGTGAATCCTTACAGCTTTTTGTTAAAATGTAAAAAAAAAAAAAGTATATTTTAAAGTACCCAAGCCTGCCACATTTCAAATACTTGCAAACTGGAGTGAAAATACAAAATATTATAATATTATAAATATTTTAAATAACGCTAATGGCCTCTAGGTACTAAGGAGTGTTCAATTTACAATTTATATTCTATTAAAATTAGCCAGCGTACTAAAGAGTGAGAGACATATAATTTAACACATATTAACACTATGAAGTAATATAAATTCTGGGGTAGGGATCTCTCGTTTTCAATAATATATATTTTTCCACAAGCTCTTCTTTGTTGCGTTGGATGTAGAATGAACTTTGTACAGGCTTCAATAATTTTAAAAACTTTTAAATATTTCATTTTGGGGGGCTTTCGATTGGGTTAAAACAACAACAAAAAAGAGATATCAATCAGTGCTTAAAAATCATACTTTTTGGCTTTTTCAAATATTTTGTTATTGAACTTTCTCTTTGAGAAATAAGTAGTGGATAATGTATTGCCATTTGTGCGTCAGATCTTGTCCTTCACCGTGCGACCACCCGCTGGACAGATGTGGCCGCATACTGCAAAAGCATTAGAACGTAGCATGTGGCCCGGGGTGTTCAACGAATTACTCTAGATAAAGATGTATTAAGTTGTGTACAGTATATATCCATGTGACAGGCAGGAAAAGGGGTGGCATGGGGGGCAAATAACTCCTGGGCCACTGCCTTAAACTTTATGTATGTTTTATTTGTACTTCCACATACAACCACTAGGGGCTCTACAGTGAAAGCTCCTTTTAGAAAGAATTTACTTGTTGACGGTTTCCTTTGTTTTCTCTTTCTGTGTTTTCATGCGTTCCTTTACTTTTCATGTGTTTTTAATCTGATTGAGTAGCTGAACAATTCGATGTACTGTTCTTTGGAGGAAGATTTTCAAATATACACAGTATGCAAATATTAACTTAATGATAAGCTAATGAACATAATAATTAACCGCCCCGTTGTGTCTTTGTCACCTTGTGTTAGATTATGGTCCATGTTGTATTTCAATCTCATTAAACCAAAATGTAATTTCTAATTTTACTGGGCACTTTGGGACTACTTCCCTGTACTGTACAGCCAGCATGTGATGAATACGAATAAAAATGCTTTCATATCTTAATGTTTGTTTTAATTAGTGATAAATTATACAGTTTATAGGGTAGTGATTAATAATTTGAGTTTCACTTAGATCTCCTTTTTATCGACAAAGAATTTCTTTATGTTCCATTAAATTTAAACTAGAATTAAGGTTTCAGTGTTTCAGTGTCTTCTGCAAACTCCCTTTTAATGAAAACCCCTACATAATTTTATATATGACAAGTAGGTGGTACCACATAATAGACTTATGCATTCGGATTCATATGAATTCCAAATTTACTGAATCTTGGTAAATTCTACAATTCGTACGAAGCTCTGAAAACAAGGCCAAACCCCCAACGAATCAGGCGACAACAAAGCAAAAAGTTCCGCATTTTCGTCCGAAATACATGGGTCCACATTCACTCACACTCGTTCACTCTTTCTCTCATGTTCTCTGAAAGTCTTCTTCTTTCTCCGCGGACATAACTCAGCTGCAACTTCCACCTAAATGGCAACCCTGCGGTGACGCCCTCCCCGATCCCCCAATTGAGGAACAAGACGTCACTGCAAGCTCCTCCATATTGCCCTCAGTTCACAAAATGACAGCGCTTGTGGTGACGTCCTCTCCCCCAATCGGATGGTGAGATTTATATTAGTGAAATAATTGTAATTTTGTATTTTTTATCAGACATATGTACAGATATTATTTTTAGGATTTTGCTATAACCTTTTGCTTACATACTGAAAAAAACATACAGCCATCCCAGTTTCCAATAATAAAACAAACATATTAACAAACATTTATTAAAACTGTTCTATGTTAAAGAACATATTAAACATGTTTTTAAATGTAAATAGGATGGTAGTGAACATCTCTTTACGAGTTAATCATAAAAAGTTATTTCTGCAATCAATATTTAGAAGAAGGCTCAGGAATCATATTTCACCTGTATAGAATTGCACGTTTTTATTGAAATTGATTGCTTTTCTTTCCCAAGAGCACATTACAGGAAGCGTTAGGATCTTATGCCGTAAAGCCAAAAATAATCTTGTAACAACATCATCTGTAGAACGTCGCTCGTGGGCAATCCTGCCTCATGACCTGTTAGAGAAGAGAATTGGAAAATGTACAGTAACTTTTTTAAACAATACGTTTGTACTCCTTTCTACAGCATATATACGACACACAGAAAAATGTATTGCAGGAAATTAAATCCATATCTAAGGTCAACATAATGAAACCTCTAAATCATTTAGTGTCAGGCAACTTGTAGCCCAGATCTCAAACAGTAATGAGGTTTAATGTTAAATAGAAGGCATGCATCATAACCAAGGATGCATGCTGTAAAACCATCCAATATCTACTAGCATCCACATAAAAAGCGTATACATGGAACCTTACGATGGGAATAATAGTTTAGAATTGGGCACATCTTGTTCTACCCAGACTTATGGTAACAGCTCAGAAAATAGTAAACAGAAACATTGGCCTGAATATTAATTGCTATTTTATATGCATTCAGATTCAAATTTGAATTTTAACAAGTTTTATTGAACTTGTTTTATTATCCAAAAATGAGGAGGTATATACACAATGAAACAAACAAAAAATAAGGTGAAAACAGTGAATTTTAATTTGAAATGTGTTTTTTGTATATTGAAGGTTTTTAGCATTTATAAAAGGACAGGGTGCTGGCCCAGGCCGGTCCAAAAGTCTTCACAAATTTTGAACCTATGCAATGTTACTGTGTGAGCAGCCAAAAGGAAAGCTGTAGCTGCGGACAAGGTAAGGGGATGAGTATGTATGTATGTATGTGTGTGCACAAGCGACTCTATTGGTCGCCAGCAGGGGGCTCGTCTGGCAACAATCAATGAAGGAGCTTCCTGCCGGCGACCAATAGAGTCCCTCGTACAGACTTTTAACTCCTCATGGTGAAACTCTGTCTGAGGAAACCATTGGTCTCCAGGAGTTAAAGGTCCGTACGAGCGACTCTATTGGTTGCCAGCAGGAAGCTCCTTCATTGGTTGATGCCAGAGAAGCTCCCTGCTGGCGACCAATAGAGTCGCTCGCACAGACTTTTAACTCCTCGAGCGATCCTATGGATTTATGCTCCCATAACCCCTGCGATGCTGTGTATATAAGGTAGGCTAGAGGGAGATTAGTTTGAGATATTAATGAAGATGAAGATGAACACGGAGATTCTTCATGTTGCGTGTCTTCGTCTTCATGTACGTTTTGCCCCATGTTCATTTCTTCGGTATTCAGACTGAACAACGAAAAACGCACCCTTAGTGTTCGTTTTCATGTTCGCACGAATACGAATCCACAAGTCCATATAATATTATCAAAATGTTGAACTGTCAGCAGAATTTATTACCAGCATTATTAAAGGCTAAAGTTGGAAATTTGCACTAAAAGTCCCTCTTTTTACTGAAAAAAAAGACTGAAGAAAAATCTGCTGAGAATGCATATGTCTTTTATTAAATATCAAAGAGAACCGAGCAAGCGATATGTTTGATGCCCACGTGTGATAACAGATGGGTGTATCAAATATTTTAGAACAATAAATAGCTTGGTGTTTATTCAACAAGGGGTTAAAATAAAAATTATTTTACTAAACCCAGTTTCCTCTCATGTTTATTTTGTATTGTTACTTTTATGTTATAATACTTTCATATTCAATGAGTATATTTTCAAAGAATTTCATTGTACTACATTAACTGAATGTGTTGAAGTAAAGGCAGCTATTTCAAAAGCTCTTTTAATGTAGAAGGGGGAAAAAACATACACACTACATTTTTTTATAATTAATTATGATTATTACTTCACAGATTCTAAATTTCCTCATCCTTTGTCCACACAGCTGCAAAGGAAATCAAGCGTTCAAAAGAGACCTCATACATGGTTTCTTTCGAATACATTTCTGCATTTGCTTGTATTCCTTCCCCTACCTTGGTGGGCATTGTTTATACGGTATGTATGTGATACTATATGTCTACCCTAATGAAGATTCAGCTTTTAATTGGAGTAAACAATCCATCATCAAAGGTAAGGGGGTGGATATGTGTGTATATGAATTAGAGTGACAGCGTAGGTATAAGTGTGTGAGCATGAATGTGTATGTCCCTTGGTAAAATCCTTGTTATTAATTTTCTGCCCAAGTAAGATCTTCATTCAAATAATAAAATAAAAACCCAGTCACATTTTTATACATCGTCATGCACCAGTGTTTCCAAATGTTTGTATCCTCTATTGACTATAATGAAAGTCGATATCGTCCTCTACACACTTGGGGCCACTGGTGCACCCACCATGTATCTTCAGCGGTAGACGAGGGACAGAGCCAGGACAACAAGGGATCCTTGCCCACCTCACAAAGGTCCTTGCAAAGCGACAAAAGACCTAAGACCCTTGTGAAAGATTGCAGGCTTGTGTTGAGGATGTAAGTGTCACAAGATAAGATTCATACATTGGTGTTAGAAAAACAAATGTTGCTACAAAGTAAAACACTTTTTTTTTATGCTGGAAATCTCTAAAATGTGCTGCACATTTATCATGTGTCTGATGGTTTAATAAGGCATAGAAAAGACCTAGAGTCTTGTAACTTTATTCCTTGATGGTCGTATGATCACCGAAAAAAGTTATGAGGCAAAGAAATCCATTAGGTAAGCTATAATTGATAGCGGTGCCCTATTCCTCTCTAAACACCTTCAAGCCAAAAATAAAAAGGGTGGTTTAAAAAAAAAGCCAATAATGCATAAATACATCGCCTGTTGAGTAATGTAGCATGCTCCCTACCATAATCTTTTACTCTACAAAGCAAAAGAGCAGATACACGTATAATGAGCCATTATAAAACAACTGTATAATAAAAAACACATAGGCGGTAGTTTATTATTTACAAAAAAAATATAAAAAAATAAGAAAAAGTTAGAAAATTACAGTTTATTATTTTTTTGTTTGTATATTGTGTTTGTTTATACTATAATATGGCACAATAATATTTAATTGCTACAATCAAAGCTCTGAACTTTTTGGAATTTTGTCGTACTTGTATATTGTCTCCTAACTTTTTTTACTCTGGATATCCCATAATAATTCTAGAAGCTGAAGGATGTCCTTAACGTCCACTGCAATAAATACTCAATTTTAAACTTGTTAAATGTATGACTTAATGTGACCTTTCTGACCAATAATGGTTTTGTGCGTAAGTCACAATGTCTGATATTAGATTTTTTTTTTATTAAAGGAATTAATTTTAAAGGTCCACGGTAAGGTCATTCATTACTAGCCAGAACTCATTGAACGACATTTATAATTTTTAATTATACTAATGCTGATTTCTTTTGGATCATTTTCCACAGATACTGCTAACTGAAGTTTGTTATACTGCACTGTTTAAAAATGATGTGAATATTTTTTTTTACTGTGCACGCATTTCTAAATAACCACATATTTAAAAGAAAATGGAGGAAAAAAGTATAGAATAGATGAAAATTCAAAAGCAGTTATTCAACATATTTATTGGAAGTTAACCTCAAAGTTTAAGTTAATGAGAAGGTGTGAGGAAAGTAGCGGCGAATAAAGGAATGATATGATGAAGAGTGAAGACTGAAGTAGTCGAGTCTGTAGTAAAATTACACCCCACCACCTTATTAACATGCACTTTAAGGCCAACGGTCAATAAATAATAGGCATGTGGGAGAGTGTATCAAGATGGGGACTCCATGCTTATCGATCAGCTCTTCTACATGACCTTCAATAAAGGTAAGTAAACAGCACCATCAGGAAAAAGCCCATAGGGCATTGGTTTGCCCAATGGCCAACCAGCTTGTTCTTGAATACCTCATGACTATTTGGATATCGACTCTCTAGCATCACCATCCAGGCAGCAACTCTGTTTACTTCCTGAAGTGTGGTTGCCATACGTAGGAATGTCCCTAGGCTAGCCTACCTGGAGCTTTCCCCTCTTCTGAGGGTGTGGCCTCATGAAGGGGCAGGGCTAACACCAGGTGGTCTTTAACTGGTGAGGCGGAGGAGAAAAGTGGGTGGGAGTAGGCAGGGTATGGAAGTAGGCGTGGCCAAATGCTCGAAGGTATAAAAACTAACCTGGAGACCCAGGAAAGTAGATATTCACCCTTAGACTCCAGATCAAACCAGGGTAGTATCCAGTTATGATGCTTTCTAGCTGGCCTTGAAAACTCTGGGCAGAAGTTTTTTTCATTTTGTTTGGCAAAGATTTTTCGGGTGAGAGGTTTTCCAAAATGTTTTCTCCTATCTCTATTTACCAACAACCACAAAAAACCTAAACAAAAGAGGACAAGGATTTAGTCCACCTTATGTTCCTGCTTACATTTGTATAAATTAATGTAAATCAATGTAAAAAAAAGGATAATGGTTACAGGCAGGTGTGGAATTATCATTAATACATGATACTTTATTAACCTAATTAAATAATTATAGTTACTATATATTGTGGCAAAAGGTGTGGTAAAGTGGTAGATGGAAGGTACATTAGACCAGCCTTGGTCAATAACCCCTTCTGGACCTGGTACTTCCTGGTCATAGGTCACCGGTAGACCAGGACATACCAGGTACGTCATCCCCAAAAACCGTCCCCACATCGTGGTGATCGCGGGGGCGCTGCTGCTGCTGTCTGCCCAGGAGTCTGGGCAGACCAGCACAGCCACTAAGCACGCCCCCAAGACTACGATCACTCCCATCCTCAAAAAATGCATGAACCATGCATGTGAGGCCTTGTTGGAATCATGGGATGTTGGTGAACAAAATGTGGCATTTTCTGCCACTGTTGCACTTATGGTGTACAAGAAATTCAATGCAACATTGAAATGTATGCATTAAAAACGCAATAAAATAATTTCCCTGTGAACTTTGGCAGACATCAGTGAAGAAATGGCTGGCTGAAAACTGTCAAAACTACCCTAGTTGAACACCTTGACTTGTCTACTGTTCATAAATATATACTTTTATGGGGTAACTTACAGTGGGGAGGGGCTTCCAAAATGTCCCAAATGGGATATGGGCCCAGTAAACCAATTTCTGAAAACTTGCACATGTTCCAGTTTTGCCCTCATAGCTTCCTCATAAAATGCATGAACCATGCATGTGAGGCCTTGTTGGAATCAGGGGATGTTGGTGAACAAAATGTGGTGTTTTCTTCCAGTTTTACACATATGCTGTGCAAGAAATAAATTGCAACATTGAAATGTATGCGTTAAAAACGCAATAAAATAAGTTTTCCGTGAACTTTGGCAGACATCAATAAAGAAATGGCTGCCTGAAAACCGTCAAAATTACCCTAGTTGAACACCTTGACTTGTCCAGTTTTGCCCTCATAGCTTCCTCCAAAAATGCATGAACCATGCATGTGAGGCCTTGTTGGAACCGGGGGATGTTGATGAACAAAATGCAGTGTTTTTTTCTGCAGTTGCACATATTCTATACAAAATATAATATGAAATCTAAAGCAACATTGCAACATATACAAAAAAACAAAAAAAATAAAAATACCTAATTTGGCAGCAATTGGCGATAAAATCCCTGTATAAAAAGTGTCAAAATGACCCTAGTTGTACACCTTGACTTATCTACTATTCATAAACATATAATTTTGGTGGGATAATCAGTATCTGTGACAACTTTTGCAGTTATTAGACTACCATGCCAAATTTGAAAAAAATTACGTTTTAAAAACGTGATGCATGCCTTGCAATATTTGCCCTATACTGGTCAAAATAGATGAAAATCCTGTTGGGTGGTTTCCAAATCAGGAAAAGTTAATGAATATATTTTGGATGATTTTTTCCCATTGGTTCAATGCGTGTACAATTTGTATGTATACAAAACTGTATTTTTTTCCACACTTTTTCCAGTTTATTTCAAACAAAACAATGTACTACCCAGCAGCTTAATATGGTTTCAAATGAAAGCCCTACTTGTGCTGAAAAAAACAATATATGATTTGTGTGGGTGCACTAATTGATAAGAGAGAAATTACAGTTGAAGAAAGTCATAGCAGAAACACAAAAACAGCTCCGGTCCTTTAACGACACCTTAGTATCAAAATCCTGGTCCTGAAGGGGTTAAAATATGTCCCGGGGAAAGATATTGTTTGTTTACAAAATGCACTACTGGCAGTTTGCAAAACATGGTAAGGGTCCCTGGGGCGGAGCATCTGGAAGAGCAGGGTGGGCCAGCGCTCCAACAGCACCAATTGCTGTTTTGATCCAGTCCAGAGCCTGCATTCTGGACAGAAGCTCCACAGGTGTGGACTAAGTAGCAGCTCACCTGTGGTTGATTAATTAGCAGGCAGAAGGTAAAAGGGATTGAGTCTGATTCAGAGAGAGGGAGCCATTGTTATGCCAGCTAGGAGAGCTGATGAACTGAAGAGTGGTTTCTCTCTGAAAAGCCGTTTTGATGGTAGCTTGTGACTTGTTAGAAGGTGAATGTTTGGAGCTGTTTTGTCCTAAGCAAGTGCTCAAGCAAAAGCAAAGACTGTTATCCTGTGCTGCTTATAACTGCTGCGGTTTATTCCTGCAAAATAAACATTGAAACTGAGCTGGATGTGTCCTGGGCTTCATTTACCCTAGACGACTGTGGTAACCACCAAGATCCTTGACAAAAATCCCAAGGAAAGGGGAGGCCTGTCACAATATATATATATATATATATATATATATATATAGTTCCAGAAATGCAATTAATTACACTAAACCTGTCCAGGTCCACCTTTATGTTCATATTCAAAAGAACAATTTTTTTTAATATATTTGTCTCATGACAAACATGTAGATATTTCACTCCCAAGCCATGATCTCATATAGTTTTATTTTGGACTAAATTAACAGAATGTGCCTGTTCTTTGTTTGCCTCTGTTAATGATGAGTACATAGTGTGCCACTAAGATTTATATTGGGATATACTCCCGAATGGGTTTAGCATCATTTTATTAATGGAAACAAGGGCAGATGGATTCTGTCTTCTCGGATAAGAGTAGGGAGTAATTAAACCGTTTATTGCTTTCTTTAGCTGAATTCATATATCAACCCAAACTTCATAAATAGCTCTTCATCTAAGACGCTGACCTGGTTTTTTTCATCTTCATGTTTAATCTTATTTTCTTCCTTCATGCTGCCTTGAAATGCGCAAGAGTGCTGTCAGTTAATTATAAAAATGGTATTACATACACAAACACCGGGTAGCCTAATCTCCGTGCTGCACTGCGTTGCTAACTGTAGCCAATCTGATGAAATTAAAAGAAGAGCCTAACAGAAGAAGCTCTGTCACTAGGGCACAACACCTTTCACTTTCCCAGCGCACATAAAGATACTGTCAGCAATTACTCAAGATAACCGTCGAAAAAAATACATTTAAAATTAAAATATATTTTTGTCGGTGTAATAATTACCCCTGGTACGCTCGCTTTGTGTCTGGGTATCTAGACATGCAAAACTAATTTGCTTCACATTCTGGAATCCTTATTTAATTATAATTATGTTTTAACTCTTTTGATTCTGTGTGGCTTTTTTCGTGGTGGGTTTGTTAGTTTAAATGACGAAATAAATGAATTTACTGATGATTTTAACAAAGTTTGCACTGCGAAGGGGTGGGACCACATACCATCATCTACCTGGGAAAAAGAAGACACTGACCCGGAGACCCGGGAAATCAGGGCATCACCCAGAGACTTTAAGTCAAACCTGGAGAGTTTCTAGGGATGTATATAAGATTAATACAAACTCTTAGGTGTTTGATTTTGCATTGAGCAAAACATAATGATTGTCAGAAAAATATATTTGTATTTTTTTTTTGTGCTTTGATATCTTTACAACCTACTTTTAAAAATATATGTGTATCTGTAACTGCCGCTATTTTATTCATTTCCCCCTCTTAAAGTATTTTTTAATCACCTGTAAATGAGATTCACAAAACGACCGGTATTCTGGCAAAACTCCATGTGTCGAAATAATGCCGCTTTGCTCTCTTTTGCTACTTTGCATCGCACCGAAGAATAACTGCATTTGAATAAGAATAAATATGCTGGAAGCTATGATAAATCTCTGCCCTCCACTTGAGGGTGTTTATATATTAACGTTTTCATTTCATGGTGAAATTGATTTCTGATCCTTGGGATTCCCAAAAGAAGCAAGATGGAAAAAAAACCCATTATCTATCTTCTTTTCAAAACGAAGTTTTGAAATAAAATTATACTAAAAAGTAGAATAAAAAAAAAAAAAATTCTTTCCAATTTTTAAATACAGGTCTGTTGAGGTTTGTAATGAAGGTTTCACTAAGCAAAGGTAAATGGTAAGAAAAAAAATAAAATTCTTCACTTTAAATACACGATCACCCCGAACCACCATCAGGAATTAATTAAATCACAGATATTTAAAAATAATAATATACCTTTTTTGCTTAACACTTCTGCTTCTCCAAACTGTGACCTCTCATTTATATTAACCTCACCTTCAGCCCCCGACCCATGAGTCCATTCTGATTCTAGAAGCTGAATATTCTAAACGTTGTATGTTTGTGGAGCACAATTTGGTTCTTAACTGTTGAGATTGAGAATAAATTCAAAAGATGGACTATGCCCATCTATGTTATACTAAAAACATTAGGAAAATACCTATTTCCCAAACACGTAAAGGATACCACAGTGTCCCATGAAGCCTGGCCAATGAAGCTTACCTTTAGGAGAAGCTGCATCTCTAGAGCTACTGAGCAACTCCCCTTCTGTGGTCTCCTTTTCGAGACTCTGATTTGCTGATTGAAACAGCCAACAATAGAAGGAAAACATTCCCATTGAGATCTGTGGGAGATCTTTCTTGAGATCCGTGGGAGCTCTTTCTTAAAATATACACATGATGTCTCGTTAGACCCCCTCCTGAGCCAGCGGCAGACACATCTCCCACCAGCCAAGGAGCTAAGGGACAAGGAATGCATATTGAGGGTTTGTTCAGGATTCCTCCTATGGATTTGCAAGAATGACCACATGAAAATGTAAAAAGGAACACTCAACTATTGCATTTATTAAAGTGCATATGACGGCTGGAGTGTGAACCTTGGTGAATCATTTCCCACTCTTATACTTCTCTCTATCTGATGTCTTGGTCCAGATAGGCCCTTTAAGAAAAAGAGAATAGAACAATGACATAATGCAGTTTGGAAATTCTACACGTCAACTCTTAAATTCTTTGTATTATAAAAAAAACACCTACTTTAAAATTCCGTGGCACTCGTACTGCAAACATACATGAACAGAGAGCTAAAAATACATACACGCCAGATTTGACAAGATGTTAATGTATTTGAAACTGACTGCCTGTTTAATGAAATAAAAATCAGAGACAGTAGTCATCTGGCACAGACGGAAATACAGGAATTCAGTACAAATAAGCAATTAAAATTTATGTTCTGCGTAGCAGGTATATCTAAGAACGTCAAAGCGCCGTGTAAAAAATTGCATTAAGTGTTGACAAGCTACAGCCATAAAGTCACAAAATAGAATACCATCATACGAGAAAAAAACAACAAATACGTTAAAGCAAGCATGGAACGAGTAAAGGGTGATGGAAAACGGAAGAAGAGGAAAGAAAAAAAGAAAACTAAAGAGAAAAAAATGAGAAATGAACAAAGAGAAAGGTAGTGTAAAGATAAAGAACAAAGTAAAGGAAAGTAAAAGGAAGAAAACAAAAAATAAAAGGAAAAAAGAAAAAGATGATAAAGAGAAAGGAGAAAATGAAGAAAGACGAAGAAAAGAGAATTAATGGTTTGAAAATAAAACTCATTTTGCTTATCTTATTTTGAAACCGGGTATATGCGTGCATGTGAGAGGTGATATGCAATATTTCGTGGCACTGATATTTTGATCCCAGTAACTCGGGAGGTGTTTATGAATTTTTATTTATTGCATCCACGAGTTCCGGAAGACCTTTCGCAGCCCGTGGAGTGTGGCCACCAAGGGATAACCTTTTAGTTATACGGCTACCTTTTTCCTGATCTCACTGCGAAATTTCATAATGTCTCTCCTTCGTTCTGCTTGTCCTCCCGCTAAAAGCGGCCATGTATTGTAAATATACAGGTCACGGAATTAATATGGTAGGGTGCACTCTCACCGTTGCAATTTTCCGAGCAGCAGGATGTTATGATATTATTCAGCTGGCAACAGTATTATGCACTGGGAAAAAAAATTCAATTTTCGCAATTCATTGTAGTTCACTCGGTGGTCCTTGTATTCTCACTAGGATTTACTTTCTATTATTACCAATTATTATCTGACTTAAAGGATGCTCTGATGTTGTAGCGCTAGAACCTTTTTTTTCATCATTTGCTTTACAGGTTAGAGGAAAAAAAATAGAAGGAACATTTAAATGTAAAGCATTATATTTATTTACATGACCACGCTCGAAAGTTCAAAGAAAAAAATCCAATAAATTGTACATTTATAAATAATGGCTTAAAAATAAATAACAATTATGATTCTGTACAAATGTGGGCCAGACCCTGTCCTACATCTCCCTCTCACACCCCATCCTCTGTTGAATCTTAAAGAAAGATGGTAGAAGAGGGGTGACTCTCGAGATGCAGCATCTTCAGTAGGTAAGGATTTTTTGGGAAGGAAGAGGCAAATAATGCATATTAGGTACTTCCTAAGTAATAGTCATAAGTTTAATATGCAGCTATCATTGATGAGGCTTGCTGACCGACTGGGTATAACAGGGCAGCCCTATCATTTCAAGGCCGGTGGCTTGTGGGTAATGTAAGTGGCCACACGCTATGTCTTTATGCTCACGTAACATGGAGTCAGGCATACCCAGCTGCCGGCTACTTTCTGCCCCACCTGAACTGCCACAGGAGCAGCAGATCGAGTGTGTTGCCGTTGGCTAGTGGCACACCAAGCATTTGTCCGGCGTGCCAGATGGACGGTCCAGGCCTGCTGAGGCTTTTTAGGACCGCAGACTCAGTCAATTTTGAATTTTAACCCTTAATGACAAAGCCCGTACATGTACGGGCTCAAGATGCATTGTTTTCAATGGGTTTAGGGACCGCCCATTGTCCTTAAGGGGTTCAATTTTGGAAATCTTGCAAAACCAGAGTGCACTACTGTTTAAAACCCAATATAGTTCACATCCGTATTGAAATAATAAAGAGTATTTAAAAAAAAAATTTACAAACTTTTTGTTGATTTTTAACTGCTCGGTGTCTTTCTACATTTGATGAAACTGCTTGATTGCTTCCCGTTGTTCTGGGGTTTTAGATCTGAAATGTGATTATGTTTCTATCCTTTATGATCTCAGATAGAACACTTCCTGACATTAGTTGTTTTGAAAAGGTGTATTTACCTTCCCAACGGACCGTCTATTCAAACATTCTTCATCTTCTGCTCAGCAGGTGATCTCTTTTCTAGTTTAGCTTTTCACTTGTCTCTATTTAAAGAGTATTTCACCACATAGCTATTTATACCACAGCGACAGACTGATATATATATATATATATATATATATATGTAAAGAATATGTCAGACAAACATATCTATCTATGTCTATCTCTATCTATCTATCTATCTATCTATCTATCTATCTATCTATCTATCTATCTACCTATTTATCTATTTAATGCAGGAGATGAGTATGAGAAAGGACTGGTAGCATTGAACCCTACAGCTTAGGTGCCACATAGAATTGTGAGAAAACGTTTCCCACATATGCCAAAAAATGCACTTTTTATCTCTTTGAAAAATTTCTGGAGCAGCATTTCTGTGGCCAGTTGTGTGATGTGTGTTTTGATATTCGCACCAGTTAACCACTCGAAGATCCCACAATGCATGTGAAATCCCATGCTATTGAGTCCTCGTGTGCTCTGTGCCATCAGCTCGTGACGGGTTCTGCAGGCGTCTTTGTTCCTTAGCTAGTGCCAAAAATACTTTATTGTTCCAAAAATATATATCAAAACCTATATAGTCCATTAAGTAAAAAATTACATACAATTTAAAATAATGTAAATACAAAAGAAAATATACAATACAAGTCACTTACAGAATGAAGAAAAGGGCATATAAAAAAAACAGGAAAAACACTCAACGTTTCAGCTAAAAGCCTTCCTCTGGAGGTATTCTAAGGTACCCATATTGACTTTGTGTTAGTGTTGTGTGTAGGGAGAAGCGGGCTGCAGGATAGTGTTGTGTGCAAGAGAGGAGGCTGATAGAATGACAGAGAGAGAAGAAATGAGACAGAGATAAAAAGAAGTGTAAATCATTTTAACCAGTTCTTCAATAACATATTACATATGTCAATAATAGATCATATGGTCTAATATTAAATCTAGTAAGGTTTTTATGTTGCCAGCACATTAGTAAGGAAGGTATTTCGCCAATCAATTTCACCAATTAGCTACAGTGTTTAACTAATCATATTAAACATACGTAACATGATTTTTGGGTAATAATTATTAATAACCAAAGAAAGATAAAAACTACTGTGAATAATTTAGTGTTATTTTTTTAATGCTGTTAACAAGCCACTTAAAATTAGTTTGTATTTCATTTAATATTGTGCTTGCTCTCAAATATTAATGAAGCAATGAAAATTATATATGCTTTTACCCTAACTGATAATCATAAAGATCATTTTAGACATTGTTATCTAACAAAATATTTTATAAATCCTAATTACAAAAAGAAATGACATAGATAAAATGTGCTGCTTCAGTAGACAATCCAGATATTGTGCCCAACAGATCAAAAGATGACATGAATCTTGGATTAGACTCTGTGCCATCAACAAGGCCAGCCGGTCATGGCTATGGAGATTAGTTTCCAAAAAATTCTAATTACTTTAGACTTTCTAAAAGACATTTTCGATTACGTTCTAGAAGAATCAAAATAGTAAATGCAATGTTTTACAGAAATCTTGTTTCTCCTTCAGATATGGAAAATATAATTCACCGGTTGTGAGGATTAAATTAAGTGTGCTTGAAATAAATACTGCATCTTTAATATAAAAGGAAGTAAGATTATTTTTCGTAGAATAGTATGGGAAGCTCAAAGCTCTATGCAGTGACATATTTACCTCGGGAGCTGCCCCAGGCCGAACCCAGGTCAGTGTGTGAAGCCCCCTTATGTTATAGTAAGATATACAGGCTAAATGAGCCCATTGGGCAGCAGGACACCAAAGAGCCCAAGGTGGCAAGACTAACAATCCAATTGTCCAGAACGTCATTGGTTCTATGGTTAGAATTCCAAAGAATAATCCATTTTCAGTATCCACTAAATTGTCCCCAGGGTACACAGATTTCGAAAGTTTCGCAACCTGTGGAATATTCCTTCTGATCACTTCTTCTTTATACTAATGGCCCATTGACAAAAAGGATGATGGGCTTATAACAATATTATTCTAGCTCTATGTGGTTATTGTCTAGGGGTGTAAGCGTAAGCCAAGAATAACACAATTAAGCAAATGAGCTGAGAAAGAAGTAGCCAGCACTATAAGAAGACCCTGGATGAAGTCCAGGCAGCACGTTACACTCCCATTCCTCTTGATTGATATTGATGTGTGGCTATTTGTAGGCTTCACACATTCCCAAAGCCCCAAACTTTATTACACAATTAGTTATCGATTGTGTTATTTTACAAGATAAAGATACAGTGTTACTGATGCTGGATATAAAAGCAAGAAAACAATAGACATATTTTATCCTACCCACAAAAAAATACTAGCTTTTCCT
Source organism: Sceloporus occidentalis (assembly GCA_023333645.1). NCBI lineage: Eukaryota > Metazoa > Chordata > Lepidosauria > Squamata > Phrynosomatidae > Sceloporus > Sceloporus occidentalis. The sequence goes on from JALMGF010000109.1 coordinate 2,947,497, forward strand.
AAGAAATTAGGAAATGTCGTATTTCCATTTCTATAACCTTGGCTTATATTAAACTTGTCTCTGTCCATTAGAATCAAACTAATTTTACTACAAATTCCCCAAAGAAATGAAGAATAATTTAATTTGTGATAACCTTTTGAGTAAGCACCATGCAGGACATGACCTGTGTTGAAATATGTCCAAATCTTTAATTATGGCTTCTGATTAAAGTTCCAGTATTCACTCCGTCATATATCAAAATGCCAGAGTTTATCAAGAAAAAACATTAAAAGTTAAACAGTTCCCTGAAATTTTGGCCTAAATGCTAAAATTACGGGCATTACTTTAATGTATCCATTATATTCATCAACTTAGTTTTGTCAACCAAAATGCACATATGTTGGATGACCTCACTAAACTGCAAGTGCATATAGGTTGGCATAAAACACAGCAGGTTGACATGAGTTGATAAAACAAGCTGATTGAAGATACTTTAACCCATTCATACTTGTCTAAAGGGTTAACTATACTTTTATATCCCTAATGGGGATGGGAAGAGGAGGGTATTTGTGGGCTCTATATCCTAACGCATAGCGCGTATATTACTTTTTAAATCCCCAATCCCACCAAGCATGAGATGAGGAGCATGGATGGTGGCACAGGGTGGGCTCCTTGCTGTGTGTAGTTTTATTTTATTTTATTATAATATAATCCCTTAATCCACTGTTAAAAGGATGTGAGAGGGGTATATGGCAGCTACTCTATAATCTCTCAGGTTATTTTTCTTTGCCCTCTACCCCACTGCATTCAACCTGCATGCCCTCACGTTCAACTTGTAAATTCCAAAGTTACTTGCATGTACTCATAAGCAACTTGTGCATTCACTAACATATAAGCTGCTTTGTACAGGTCGAGTCTGGTCAGTCGAATAATGGTTAACTTCTTGATGAGTAGACCAAAAACTAAGATTTACATTTTTTCAAAAATATTTTTACAATTTGGCAAAGGTGGGAGAACATTGAAAGAAAATAAGTGCTATTTTACTGGGAAACAAACATTATATACAGTATATATATATATATATATATATATATATATATATATAATATCTTTGTCTTCTCCTACATCATCTGGCTTTATTTCCTTTTTTAACCCTTCTTCCCCCCTATTTCCTTGCGCCACATGCAAACAAATAACCTTACCCCAGCTATAGTTACAACATTTACTTATATATATATAGACACAGATATATATATATATATATATATATATATATTTATATATACAGTGCAGCAAGACTAATCAAACCTAATGTATCATACAAGGTCATGACCTCCCATAGGATCAGTGTCTTCTGACGTATATAATGTAACCTTTGAAGGAAAATGCCTAGATTACCTACATTGACCTTAACAGTGCAGACCCTGGAAAAGCCTCAGCTGTTTATAAGTACGCTCTCTGTGATGGCTTAGAAATTGAGAATCCTTGGTAATTAATTAATCTAAGATGAATCAGTATAATAACGATGTTGTGTTTTGACTTTTAGAATGTGCTGATGTGTTCTTGTTTCATATATACTCGTCCTAGGAGACAAACAAGCGAAAACACGGTATACGTAACAATCTCAGTTCGTATTTGTCCACTGGAGGCCACTCTTGTTTCACTCAGTTTTTAGCAATTATTTTACTTATCAATGAAGGGAATAAGCTTTCTGCAGAAATGCGGATACAATGTTATTATGCAGTTGACTTTGGAATAGCACATTTTGATCATCCTGAATGATGGCTTGCCACATAACAAATGTCTCCGGAAATGTGTCTTTGCTACATAATGATGGAACGGTTTTATTCAATTATGTTCCATAGAATCAGTTCTTTAAGTGTTCCAAATATGGAATGTGTTAGTAATTGTGTTTCCATCTTCGAATAAGATGTTAAATTAGGATTCTATTCAAGGCAGCTAACCCAGGAACCATAGTTGGAGCAAAAATTCCATAATTGACATTTAACATGGGAGTCAGTATTATTTGCCACTTTTGTGCATAATATTTGCTTTTCCTAGTGTTTTAATTGGCTCTTTGATGGTAAAAAGAAAATTGTGAAACTGAAAGACAGATTCAAGGCATTTAAATCAGTTTTTGTTGCTTTCCATCTACTGGAGAACATAAATTTGACTTTATCGGTGTATTTCCTGACCTGTCCTGGAGGCTCTGAAACTGTTATACTGGAAGCAAGATACAATTTCTTCTGTAGGTCACAACACAAAATAAAACATAGTATTTACAACTCACTGCAGCTTGGTAACTCTGTATCATAACTTTTATTTCCCTTGCATTTTGCTGATTCTGTTGAAATTATACAGAGGATTTCATTGGAGTAGTATTTTTACTGACAATCCAAAATTTTCTCCTAAACGCTTTTTCCTGCTCTTCTACTGAATTACAGGTATTGATCTAAGCTTTTTCATTTATTGTGTTTGTCTTTTAACCTTGTCTTACACCTTGTTTTCTGAGAGCCTAACTACCCAGGGTAGAGTTACCTGTCAAAATGTTGCCCTGGGCCCTTCTAAGTGAGGTATTGTGGTAGGAAAATATAAACCGCTCTACTGGAGAAAGAGAAGAGTGACCTGGAGACCCTGGGATGCTGTCTTTTACCCGGAGACTAAGGGTCAAACTCGGAGAGTTCCCAAGTATACCTGCTGTCAGAACTCACCTCCGTGGTAGCAGGAGATTCCCAACATTGACCGCTGCCTCCAACGGTGCCTTACTCTCCTCCTATTGCAGGAAGGCCGATTCCCCATGCCCCCTTGGCATCATGTGGGTGAGCTTTTTATATTGCATGCACATGCATGACCTTCTCGTGACCTTGAACTTGTCTCCTGATTTGGCTGGTTCTGCTTCACGGTACTGGATCAAGTTTGTTCCTGCAACCTCAACCACGTCTTCTGATTTGGTGTTACCCATTACTCCAGCATCTTCCACATGGCATACCATATGCCCATCTCCGCATCAGGTTTCCAGTTTTCTATGCTGAGTGTTACACCTCCTAAGCACTAGTTAACAATGAGTCAAGATTAAATAATGTTTCAAGACACCAAATATGTAAACACAGCACTATAACATGGAACACTTTACATGCTTAGTTAACCTGCATTGTGACTTTAAGAGTCAGGGTTTTGTTTACAATATGTGTATTTTATTGTTTTGTTTTTTTATTTGTACAGGATAATTCCATATAATTTAATCTTGTATGGTGCCCATCTATAAATATTTCTGTATGTTTATTAATATATTGAGTGTTGGATGGATCTGTGACTTTGTATACATAGATCATATTTCAAGATTGCCAAATATAACAGCAAATAAGAAGATGGCACTTGGGCATTTTGGGCATGAGTAAAGAAACTCCAAAAATATTGTGATGGAACATTATGATTGATAAAGATAGGCATAACTAGATCCTTGATGCCATCCATGATATCTGCTCATCTAAGGGTTTTCTATATAATTCGTGTTTGATAAATGAACATTGGACTGAACAAGACAGTGGACATTGATCACATTGTCTCATTTTCCACAACATCTCATTGGGTCATTTGTTTGTGCTTGCCCCAAGCATAAAGTTGCCACCTTCTCCATGGCTGCATAGTCCCTTTCTACTTTAAGGTAAGTCTACTCTGAATGGTAGAACATGCAATCGCTGACTATACTGATGGTTCCAAAGGAAAGTCCATTGAAACAGAATATATAATAACCAACCAGCTCATCTTTAATAAAATTTGAGCCTAATTAATCACCATTCCTGATAATAAATGGAGGATAGACTTGCTGATAAGAAGAAGAACCTTGATTGTGATTGATTAACAGCTGACACAATACATAGACCCCTCTCAAATCTGTCTTCAAGAGCTGTGTTTTAATAAACATGCAGATCCGGACTCTCATAAACCATGAAGAATTGCCTCTTTTCTAGGGCAGACACAGGGAAGTCAAGGATCATATCGGGGATTATCGGGGATAATGTTAATACTTCATTCTTTACTCAATAGTTTTGAAAACTTTTATGTGGACAGGTCCAGCAAAGTATGGAAGATGTTTCTAATGTTATACATAGTTTAAAATATGTGATAATACACAGAGTAAGTTAATTAACACATTTAATGAATCATAAGTCTAAGGAACATTTGGTTGCCAGAAATTCTTTAATTGGTGTTTACCTAAAAGAACCCATGAAGTTTGAACCCATAAAGTTGACCACAGATAAACAAGGCATCATGTTACTGAGATTTATCAAAAGACTGATCTGATACAGAGTCGCAGTTTCAGCACCTAGATTTGTCAGTACTAAAATATGGTATTTAATAATAACACTGAACTTCTTATGGGACATCTACTAAACTTTACACCTACATTCCAAAACGTGACTTTAATACGTAGACATAGTGAGCGAAGGACACCCATGAAAGGTGAACTATTTTAAAATAAAGATAAATTAAATGTAGGAGTCAATTGATATCACAAAGATAAAACAGGCACAGATTAAAAAGACAGGAGACATACATTATATGTAATATTATATTTAATTGAAATATTATATTAACTCAAATGATTTTTATGCCATAGTAGAGTTTCCTTGTGTTGCCACCTGCTCTGTGGATTCTGTAACAAAATCACAATAATCAACACATTTTCCAAGATTTTCTTAAATTTTCTTAAAGATTAAAAATGCACCCACAAAAAGATGACAAAAATGAGAACATTTATGCTTTACAAAATTACCAAAAAATTACAAGAACACTTTTCATAATTGGGAATTTAGTACAGCGGTAACAGAAAAAAGGTGTTTGATTGTAAATGATAGGTAACTGCAATAGAAAATAAAAAAAATTAAAAAATTCCACGAGATAATGTTAATTTAGCAGAAAAGCTGTATAAACTGAAAATTATTGGAAAAAAAAAATATGATATAATTTGTATACTTTAAACAAATTATAGGGGTCCATGGGCCAGCAGGCAGTCAACACGCATGCTGCCTGCCTCCAAAATCAGGCCACTTCCATCCAGATGGACAGCTCTGGCAGGGGATTTGGATCGACATACAGTTCTGGCTTATGTGTGGGGAGAAATAACGTGAACTGCATCTTTCCTTGAAGAGTTTAGCAGGGAAATATGGTATAATTATGTTTTGATACCCTACATTCTGTATTTAGTTTCCATCAAAACCGGTGTAAGCTCAACATGGGATTTTCAGTAGGCTTCGTATTCTAAAATCACTACTAAAAGGTTAAAAACAATGCGCTAAATTCACTTAGAGGACAATTGTTTCTAACAAACAAAAAAAAATAATCAATAAGTCTAGTACTATAAAAAATCACGTTAATTTTATCCGTAAAGTTGACTTTCCAAATCTACCTTGAAGCCTTTTGTGCTAAAATATATATATATATATACCTCGCTTGTTTTGCAGGTAACAAACAAATCAATAATAACTTATGGCCAATCACTCAGAATGCTTTTTGATTAGCTTACTAATATCTCCAATTATGCTGATAAAGAACAAAAGCATAATTTTCCAAGAACGTTTACAGCAACTTTCCTTTGTCCAATTTTCTTCACAATTTTTATTTTAGATTTTTTTTTTTTTTTTTTTAAACCTGCTGTGCTTATTGTGATTGAACGTTTTGTACCTGAATACAAAGGTTGCCATTTTCAGCTTACGGTATAAAACTGCTGGCACAATCAAAGCTTTTATTTTCATATAACCTTGTGATTTATTTTACCTTCAATGTGCTGAATGTATGTTAAAACACAAAATCCGAGAATGTGAAGCAGTTCAGTGGCATGATTATAATAGTGACGTGTGTTCTTAAAATGAGAAATACAATGGGAAAAAAACTGGGGGAGAAAAGTGTTTTAAATATATAGCCACACATGCTTAAGAGATTTGTTTCGCTACATATTTCTCCATATAACTTTTTTTTTAATTTTTACATATAGACTTTCAATTCTTGAATGGTCTTCAGAATGAATCTACTTAAAATAAAAATATAAATTAATTAAAATTGCCATTAAGTTATGTTCTCTTTTTACATTTTGTTGAAGATCTGGTTTTCAGCATCTGTATATATTATTATTATTATTATTATAAGTTTTCTGAAACTGATCATATCCTAGTATACAGACATACACATGTTTTATGTATAAAAAAATCAAACATATTCTAATGAATAATAGTGGAGAATACACACTGCAATGGGTGCCGATTGTATTGCCTTAAATATTATTCCTGTCAAAGGTTAATTCGTTATTTTTCTTCACTCTTAGACCTCAGTGGTCTTTTCATTAACACCCTTAGCATTGCAGAAAGTAAACTTCAGGATAAGGCATGAAATATTTTCATGCCCAACGGAAACTCTGACTTTTGCATCATCCGACACTAGGCTGAATCCCACCAGAATCCACCAGGTTCTTCACCAGTTGCACAAACCACAGGAATTTCTTTGTTACTTGGCTTTTATTGTTACAAACATTGTTTTATGTAAGAGGGCCTGAACCCAGCACAGCGTCCACAGCCACCGCCTCTCCAGCTGCTGTCCTTGCCGTTGAGTGACAGGATATGACATCATATGGTGCTGGTACAGGGAGCCTATGGAGGCTGTGTTAGCTGGGCAGTTAGACCTCATTAATGTAATTTGTCTTTGTTGGGGGGTCCGATAAATCATTTTTATTCGTCCCATTAAGAGGCCGCTCAACAGGGTGCCTAATTGCTCCTGTTTTGGGGAAGAGGGGCTGCCAACTCCCCTTAACCTGCTGCCCTAAGTCTAGTGCGCCTAGGCCCGAATACATTGCTGGTTACAAGACAAAAAACTGCCTGTTCTACACACACCATTCTGAATAAGAACATATTTGTTTATTAACAAGCCAACATTGGGATTAGATGAGACAAATCCAAATCAAGCACAATGCTTGTGGTCACTAATATACTTTTAAGGTGACACATAACAATCCTGTCCAAATTGATTGTTTCCTTGGCTGCCAACACTCTTTAGACCCACCTGAAGGAGAATTATTTCAAATTGTACGGTGGACGTTGCCAACATAATGTTTCACATTATGAGAGCTGGCAACAGTAAACCACAATATATTACCTACCGTTTTAGACCTTTCTGAGTAGAAATAAAATATAATTTAGACGTGTGAATGGGCCAAAAACAATTGGGACACATTTTTTGGTTTGTTTTTGGCTCATTCATTTTCAGGCAACAGGATAGAAAAAATTGAGCAGAGGGAGATACAAAGAAAGAGTTAGGGCAGGAAAGAATAGAACAGAAGGAAAATGACTGAAAGAGGCAGAAGGTAAAGAAAAATGGGAAAAAATTTTTGTGAAAGGCAGGAAATCCAGAGAAGGGGCCCTTCCTCTGTAATTGCTTCAGGGCCCAAAGCTCCTTAATCAAGCCTTGTTCAGATATATCATTTTTAATAGTAAATCAATCTATATAGATGTTCTAATTTACCAGAAATGATTCTCTAACTGGCCTTGTTAAACAGGTCTTATCCCCTGGGCCTACTCAGCTCTCATTCACCCAAATCCCAGTCCTTTGGAGGTCGGCGCATGAATAGCTCTCTAAAACGACATCTTCATGGCTCGTATAAACGAAGCAGCTCTCTAGAAAACAACATTTTTCCGAACATACTCACTATTAAACGCATTCTTTTTGATTTGGAAAAAAGCAGAACGCCCACATGCACATTGAGAACAAAAGACACATTCAACACGCGCGTACGGAGCTGCCAGTCTGCGTTCTGCTTTTGCATGGATTATATTTATTCTTTGGCTGATCTTGTGTGAGTTCCAAGGCTGCGTGTGACAAAGCACGAGAATAAAATAGTCATGACATATGTTCCCGGGGAACTAGAGTCTGCCCTAAATACCTAACATGTGCTATGTGTGTGTAATACTTAGCCAGATGAAGACTACGCTTCTGCAGTATCAAGCAATGTACATCCACACGTGTGACTGCACATAAATGCACAAAAGAAACGAGCTTTATTTATTTATTTATTTACAGAATAATTTATTTTATTTATTAAAATAAGAATTGATAAGTGAATACATTTTTCTAAATTATTATTTTTTTTATTTTTTATTTTTTGCTTGATTTATAAAGTGAGTTTAGGATTTTCGCTCATCCAAGAAAATAAGATATTGCTAATAATAAAAATAAAAATGGACCTCTGCTAGTTTTTTTTGGTTTTTTATTTGTTCATTTTATGTCTCCTCCTCCCTACAATATATTGCTCTTCTTTTTCTAGTGCCTCTTGTAAAAATGGTACACTTTAATAATTAACTGAAAAGCTCCGCTGCCTCTTCCTATTTCCCAAATCGTTCGTTTTTAAATTCCTTTACAGATCTTCAAACGTTTCAGTTTATATATTTTTTTTGTTGGAGGTAGGAGGACAATACTAATAATTAAGGAAAATTATATATTGAAAACAAAATATATTATTATTACTATTATTATTATTATTATTATCACCGAGTTTTGTTTACCCCAAAAAATAGAAATATGTCACTCAAGTCAATAATATGATTTTTCCCTCTCTTAAACAGAATATGGTTGTTGTGATATAAAAATCTTGAGCCTGCAAACTTGACTGTTAAACACAATAATAAATATTTATTTTCATGTATAATGTATTAATAATGGAATATTTATATACCATCTGTCACCGATACTTTTGTTATGACAGTGACTGTTCGGCAGGTAAATTCAAGCAGACTTTGTACCCATACATCTCATCTTGAAAATGGCAAGCCCAAGGTGATGAGCCTAAAATCATTCGTCTTTGCCACTTGAAGAAAGGCTTATGTGTGGGGCATTTGCATGAAAAGTGCTCCCACTCAAACCCCTGAGGAATCATTTCTTCCTAGACTGATGAGGTATTTGCGTGTCATGGCATCACGAGCAGTCATGCAAAATATAAATCATATATAAAAACAATATGATGGATATGAGTCATGGTTTTCCCTGCTGTATCTGCATTCATTACCGCTGGCGGCAGTCTCTGTTGAGTCCTTTCGTTGGGTTGACAAGTATCTTCCCAGTGGCACTTTATGCCATTCCAGGCGTGAGGCCCTGGCGTCTGCTTCTAGCATCCTTTCTACTATTTCAGTATTTGCCCCACATGTACCCCAACGTTCCACCATAATGTCTACATTTAACATTTGCACTTTTTGAGTCTGACGCAAATGGCTTCTTCTTATCCATGCAGTGAGCCAGTTACTTGGTAAGCTATGGGTGGGCTTGTTGCTGTTTGACTTCTTAGTTTTGACCTTATCTTCACTACTGACTTTTAACTCAATCTACCCTTATTTGCCTTATTATCCACCTCCATAATTTGCCTTATTATAAACCTCGAATGAACTTTGTGTGTCCCAACTTCAGATTTCAAGTAGGAGCGCCCCATGTCCTTAGCTTGGGTGAAGGAGCTGATGTCCTGATGGACGCAGAAACTAAAAGCTGAAGACCTTCTCTCTCGGACCCTCCCTAAGTTGTCCCAGACCAAGCCCTCTGTCTGTGAGGCAGTATAATTTCAAGGGGCCAAGTTTTTCCCTCCCGTGTTTGTCTGCCTTCATGTCATATTCATATTGTATGTAGAGATGTACACAATATACAGCACTTGGGGTACAATATTGGTCCAATTTCTTTTTCTGATCTCCATTAAATCTTTTAGATAACTTTAAACAAAAGCACAAAAAATGCAAAAATGTTGTTTTAAAACCTATTGTTCAGCAGGTTCTTTGAAAGGTCACTGCGGTATTAGTCAGAGGGATTTTCTAAATTTTGCAATGAGAGCAATCGCTGTCCTCCAGAATTGATGACTTAGCTGGGAATAAGGGAATATAACTGCCAAGCAAAGGATTTCTTTAATGTAAAGATGTGAACTCCTTCTGTCTCAAACACGATGAGCAGAGATTTGTGACATTAAAGCAGAAATAAGAAACTCCTGTGAATCAGGCAAAGTCGGGGATCAATAGTTTTACCAAAGGAAGAACTGCATATATTGATTTCTAAGTCCCAATATTTTCTTAGTGTTCCAACCTTTAAAATTCTCTAACCATAGTCTTCCTATGCATTAAAGACATCCGTTGTTTACGTAAGGAAACTATAAATTAATGAGAAGTAAAAGTATCCTGTAGACTTGTGCATTGAGCAACTTTATTGGTTGCTCGTACGGACATTTAACCCGGCACAGACTAACTAATTGAACAGGGAGGGAGACCAGTGGGATGTGCCGGGTAAGTTGCAGCATTGAGGTTTTAAAACCCCAATGCTGCATCTTACCCGGCAGATGCCACTGGTCTCCCTCCCTGTTCAATTAGTTAAATGTCCGTACGAGCGACTTTATTGGTCGCTCGTACGGACATTTAACTAATTGAACAGGGAGGGAGACCAGTGGGATGTGCCGGGTAAGTTACGGCACCAGGAGTTTAACAGTCTGTACGAGCGACCCTATTGGTCGCCAGCAGGGGACTCGTCTGCCATCAACCAATGGCAGACGAGCCCCCTGCTGACGACCAATAGAGTTGCTCATACGTACATTTAAACTCTTGGCGCCAGAGCTGCGTTAACCCCATATTAATCCCTTAACCGGGAAAACGAAGAAAAACCGAACACGAAGAATGTCCACGAATATTCGCCCAAAGAGAAGACAGGAACAGGCAAATATTCGCAGAATACGAAGATTTTTTTCCCCCCGAAGACGAGCACGAAGACGAACACGAAGAGCCCCCTGGTGCCCAAGTCTAGTATCTTGTAACATACATGTTAACATAGACATTGGTATGAAACATAGACTTCATACCAATAGGGGATGAAAAAAGATGCAATTAACTGAATTCTTTCCATTTGGTGGAAATTTCCGTTGGGTGCAAGTTTTATGTTCCTTGTGTTTTGGGGATGAAGTTTACACTACAAAAAAATACACAAATTTAATAAATATGTAATTTATTATAGTATAGTAAAAAATTATGAATAGATAGAATATGCTGTGTATTGTATGAATATATTTTTTTACTACTACATTAATAACATTGTTTGGTGGTGGAAACAAGGCAGCAATCACAAATTCCCACGACCTCTGTCAAGTTAGAGCCTATACCCCCACCAAGTCATGTTAATACCCCCAGGGTGTCCTCCAGTTCTAAACACGCCTCAACGTCTTCTCCACCAAGACATTCGGATGTGCGTTTTTTTCCTTAAAGCCTATCATCTTCTTCTCCATTGGCCCCATATTTAGAAAAATGTCCACTCTTAATTGAAAGAAGCCACCCTTCCTCTCAGGATCACCCATGATGAATAAGTGCAGCCTTTATGTTACAAACCCTAACCTAACCCAAAAATCTATTCAATCGAGATGTGGAGATGTAGACCAGTTTGAGAACTTAGGGGCCGCCAAATTAGCCTGTGCCCTATCAAGCTCTACTATAGCATCTATGACCCTCGATAGTGGAAAACTCACAAAAATATAAACTTTCAAACGATATTCTCTTCACGTTAAAAACAAATTATGTTCCTTTTGCATTGAAACCCAGCACTCGACTAAAATCTCGTTATAGAAACGTGACGCTACCCTAACACAGATAATGAGTGCACAGAATTCATTTCCATTATAGTTTCGTTGGAGGGCTCAATTAAAAACGAGTGCGTGATAGTGAACTTCCTACACCCCCAAACTAATTTATATCATGAAACAGAGTGGCTGCCGGCAGAACAAGTAGAGTGGTAAGAGCTTTATCACGTAGGCACCCAGTTTGCACTAAGATTGTGTGAGAGAAATTTAAAAAGGGAGCTTAGAAGAATTTTACCGTCAAGACATATTGGTCTTAAACATATGGTTAAAGGCAGAAGATGTTGAGTGAATAAAGCCGATTAAATGGCGACCATATTATATTAACCCCTGAACGTTCCTCGTAGGTTATAAGCAGGCCCGGACCGGTCATCTGGCACCGCGGGAGATGTCCGGCCGCACACAAACACACAAGGGCACTATAAATATAGCATGCGACGTATCCAGCTGTCAGCGTCAGGACCACCACATGATCGCCAGTCCAGCCTTGGTTATAACCGCCCAAGAGTAGGGACATTTTATTTTGTACCAGAATGTCCTTATCAATTATGTATATTTTTTAATTTTAATGTAAACGTTAATTTTTACTATAATAGGGCTACGGACTCTGTTGGCACTATATATATAAAATGTAAATATCAGAACATCTTATTTCTTTAAGATCTTGCACCTGTCTTGTGCTTTGCGTTTCAGGTTCATGGAGGAAGCTTGTTGTTACTGAACGATGGAATTAATTTCTGGCAGAAAACTAGATCTCCCACCAATACATTATGTTTCATTAAAGCTGATACAGCGTATCTGTGTTTTCTCTGATTTTTTTTTCTGTAGATCCGACCTCCATCTGGAATGCTGTAGGAACTAGTGGAACTAGTAGCGTGGAAGACTTTACTGGGGAGGAATAAAAAGGGAAAAAAATACCCACTGCTGACCTTGCATTAATGACAAACCTTGTGTCTTTGCGAAAGTCTCACGTCTTGACATGTGTATTTTTTTTTTTTTTGCTTGCTAACTTTCATGAACAATTCACTTCTTAATGAAATAGCATAAATAATTCTCGAGATCCACAGGAGTTTCTCATCTAGAGTTTCTACGGAACGTGGCCAGCCTTCTGAATTTTTAATTAAGGGGAATCCAGGAAAAAAAGATTCTGGTTAATCATATTTGCATTTATACACATTTCTTGGTCCTTTAGTGTAATTTTTCTGTATTTTCAGAATTGGATTTCACAATTGGCTGAACTTGCAATTCTTTGCTGCCCACCTTTGCTTAATAAATCTCACTTCGGACGTAATTTATGAGCTGCAATCTGTCTGCTTAAATTTATTAGTTGGTAAAATTGATACTACCTTGGTTAAAAATGTAGTTTGGAGACATCTAATTCTGACTGTAATAAAAAGATAGTTATAGAAGAGGTTGGGCAAAAAAAAGCCAAACACTTGGGATTAGAAGAGAGAGCCCCGAGTCTAAAAGGTTTATTCTATAAAATAAGGTCCTGGCACTTTAAGACCAGCGGCCGTCAGCTGAAAATACATGGCCGCACTTTATGTTGTTATACTATACTCTAGGAGTGCTAGGAGCTAGGAGTGATCTGCCCCTGGAACAGCAGGCTCGATAAATATGTAGCCCTATTGGCCACCGGCCCACCAGATGGCTAGTCTGAGCTGGTTTATAACATTAGTTTGTTTCGAGTCTAACATTTTGTCTCAATGGCTACACTAATCATTATGTAGGGTCAACTCTGGTGAGTATCACCTGTAAAATGGCCTAAGCTGTCCCTAGCATGGTTCATTTCAGGACATTGTTTGAACCATGGATTATGCCAGGTCATGACACAAACCCAGCGTTAAGTTCTTTCGCCAGATCTCGTATGATCCAAGTAATACCCTGGTCTATTATATACTTTATTATCTCATTTACATTATTAGCCAATTTATTGCTAGATAATTCGCTAAATAATACTAGAGCTGAGCGAAATATCAAAAATGTTTTCCATGAGTGTTAATTGGACGGTTTGCGGCCCACACATCATTTCCCGAAACGTTCTGATGAATGGTGACGTAATATATACATCACATTGCCAAAAACTCAAATACTTTTTGCAAGAGTTTACCTGAATTTTTTTCCTCCTCTAAATACTGTCATGGAAACCTGATATTTCCACAAAGGAACCCCAACTTGGTCCATAGGAGGCTTTATCCTGGAGGAATTTTGGATTTATGTTTTAGAAACGTGATTTATTAACTTAAATTGTGTACGTCTCTTGGGGTGTATTATCCACCCATTTCTGGTCTATCATATATTTATGATACTTAGGTACCAGAGGTCTTTTGTTCTAGGCTCACCCAGGAAAGGTAAGCCACTGAAACTCGAATGGTGTTCAAGAATTCTCTGTAATTATGACTTTATGAAAAACTAAAATTTGAATTAAAAATTTCAAAGCCCTCAAAGTGTGATGTTACCATATTTCATAATGTACAATAATGATAATTGGTGACATTTTGCCCTTAAACATTAAAAAAAAACAAAAAACATTTGTAACATTTTTAGAGTCTTTTTGATTACTATTATTAAACAGGAGACAGGTCAACCTCCATGAATACATCGGTGTATTGTGACACTTTTTAAAACTAATGAAAGCTTGGTGTTAATGGCTGAAGCTGATTGAGGCTTTTACACTTCCTAGGCTTCACTGAAAATCACTCCATTCTGTCAAGAAGAGAACATTTCCTGAAGGTAAATATACATTAACAAGATAAAAGACGTAAGATGTGTCCTAGATTTGTCAAATGATGCTACGGTTTAGAAGTTTTAACCTCTCATTGGTGCTGGTGGGATTCATCGATACGATATTATACGGTTATCAAACAAAATCCCAACTGCTGGAACTTGTCACTCGTGTCCATTATATGTGTGATGAACTTAATGGGGCAACTTAATGTCTTGGTCAACTTCACCAAACAATAATGTAAGCTTAGGAGCGGGGCCCCCCAGAAGCCCACCATTCTTGCCAGGAACTCTATATGAAAGTGCCATAAGGCCAAATGGCAAGCTCATGGGCAGGGTCCTCAACATGTTAGAAATATCAATATTTAAATTACACAGTGCTACGGAATATGTTAGCTCTTAATAAATAAATAATAATGCATATTAACCTCTTCAGGACCGGCGTTGGCAAACTGCGTCTTCCCGTCTTGAAGGGGTTAAACTACATCCTAAGTACTTTATTACACGTTGAATTAAATATATGATTCATGATGATTTGTGGCCTTTGAGTGACAGCTTGAAGCAGCCAATCAGTGCCAAGAAAGTCCTTCTTATTGAAATCAACAGGAGCACTTTCTTTGAATGCGTACACGGGTGTCACTTTGGCCCCTAACCCAGAATGCCCAAAAAGCGCTCTTAATGCTTGGAGTGGACTAGCGATGATCCTCGCAAAATTCTTAATAAAGTAATAAATAATGCATTAGGTTTATAATTTATTCGGAAAAGCTATGTAGAAGCCTTTCATTTTATTATTTTATAACGTGAGCTCAGTGAACAGGGTGGTACACAATGTATTAACCTCATCCAAGACTTTCTGTTTCAACTTTTGTACTTCATTGTCTTTGTTTCGGGGGGGGGGGAGAAAATTATGAATCATTTCTTTATTCTGCCTGTCTTCCCACTTGCCTTCGTACGTTTTTGTCTTTTTTAATTACTCTGATCTTTGTAGCGAATGTATTCATCACAGCAAGTTAAAGGACGAATAATCAAGATGTTTGGTTTTGTATTAAAATGGTTATCAATACAAGTGGCTTACTTTTTCTGGAAAATATATTGCATTTTCATTCTCCGCTAAACATAATAAAAGTAGAAAAAAATATATATCAAACATAAATTTGTTCTTTAATTTACAGGGGTTTTGGAAAAGCTAGAGAAGATTTAATTTTAAAAATGTCAGCAAGCTTTTATGGTAATATGAAAAAGTAATTTTGAATACATTTTAAGGAAATGGAATGTCTTTTTTTTTTTAATTTGTTTTAACTAAATACTAAACCCCCTTGCCCTTTTCTATACCAAATGATAGGATTCCAAATAGCGCATTTAGAAAATGCACAAATCATGAAAAATGCTCCTATGGGTGTTACCATGGAAATATCAAGTTTTCTCCATTCACAGGAATGCCTTTTTTTTTTTGCCTGCTGAAGCTTCCTGAATACAGGCAATGTCATGATGCTTGCATTGCGCAAACAACAGCAGAAACCCATTGCAGCAGCCACATTTCTTAACTTTCTGGGTTTTTTTGTTTTTTTTTACATACTCTTTATTAAATTTCATAGAAAAAAGGCATATACATAAAAGACTTATAAAACCTTCTGTTTTAAGAACCCGCATGAGTATCGCCCTCCCCACTGAGTTCCTGCTCCGCTGTTAAGTTGCTGTTTGTTGCTGATCTCCAAATCTCCAAAAGAAAAAAAAATATATATAATTTAATTTACAAGAAAAATTTATATTTTAGAATAATTTACACAAAAAATATATTTTTTAAATAATTAATGCTAGTGTCACGTTACAACGGATATTGAAGACACCGGAGTCAGGCAGGACCTAAGGGAACAGTAAGTTCAAGCAAGCCAATGTTAGGATGCCAGAAGATAACGTAGTCAAGAACAAGCCGAAGTCAAACAGGAAGATCAGGAATGTAAAAACGCAGTCTGTGGAACTAGCACAAGGCATAGAAGACCATCAAAAGGCAAAGGAAGGAACTGCAAAGGAAGTTTGAATCTCCCTCCAAAAACGTCATGACATCGCTTCCTGTGTCAGGAATTGTGGCCATCTTGAGTGTGGCGTAATCTCCCTTCATAAAGTCTTGTAGTTTGGGAGTTTGCGAGCGCCGATGCGCATTGCCGTGCAGCGGGAGGTCTCCCTCTCCTGCGCGGCTCTTCAAAAGTCTGCGGCAGAGGACGTGCGGTGAAGGGGGGTCTCCCTCTCCTCCGTGGCGGTTGCTGCTGAGGTAGTTGTGATGTGGAGGGGGGTCTTCCTCTCCTCTGTAGCGGCTGCTGCTGAGGCGGCCGTGCGGTGGAGGGGGGTCTCCCTTTCCTCTGTGGCTGCTGCTGAATTGGCCATGCGGTGGAGGGGGGTCTCCCTCTCCTCCGTGGTGGGTGCCGCGGTGGTGTGGGAACAGACGGCAGGTAAGCAACAGCTAGAAGTTGTTTTGGTGAATGTTTTTTTAAAAAACTTGTGTTCTTTCACATTTTGCAAATTACAGAATAATAGAATAGTCTTTAATTTACTTTGACCTTGCAAGTTAATGTCTTGCTTTCTAGGACTAAAGCATGAATACATATTACAATATTACTGTGGCAGCTCGAACAAGCAAAAAAAAACAAAACAAAAAAAAAACTTCACACACTTATGTCAATATTGGCATTTTTTTTATTTGGCCACATCTGGTAATAACATCCATGTAATAGGATTATTATTTAGTTTATTGATTTTTAACTTTTAATTATATTTAAATTAGAACTAAAACCTCTGATATTAGGTTCCACTTGTATGAAACAAAAAGTTAAAACAAATATTCTCCCAGTCCTGGAATGCAATCTATGTTTTTTGTTATGGGATCCCAAATGTACCCTTTATTGCGGCAACAGAATTTAGAAACATACACTTATGCCGTGAATTTACAGGCTGTAGGCAGTTCATTAGTATTATTTAATTTATGTATTTTGCTAGTATTTTGGCCAAGTAAGCCTATAAAGATACAAAATGTATGTCAGTACATCATCTTTGGGGGGTGAAGAAAGCACACAAATACCAGGTCTGGACTTGGGATGAGAAAAAGGTCTTGGCACTTTAAGGCCAATGGCCATTAAAAGGACTTAAGAGCCATGACAGATGCTCACTGCATGACCCAATCTGCCACTGGAGAGGCAAAATTGGTATGAATGTTGCCATATGGGCCACTGGTCAACCAGGCATTTGAAACAAGCCCCATAGATGCATACAACTGGAATTATAAACCTTTATCTCCCAAAGATACTTTGTTCGCTCTTACCCAATGCTAATGCAAGACTGGTATTGATTTCTCATCGTGGTAACTGTAACTCATTGTTTCTTGGCAGCTGTCGGATCACTTATCCTGGCATCTTAAACTATAGAGCTGCCAAGGGCTCATGGCTCCCAACAGGCTGTCTGAATCTCCTCTCTTATCACTTAACAGTCTGACATATATTTGATCCCCATACATTAACAATAACAGGGCTATATATTAACAAACGCATATTGTACTCTTTGACTTTCGAAAACAATTATGTGATGAAATGGAGCCGTATCCACGGAACATATGTTAATTGCAACACTTAAATTCATCTTGTTTTGTTAGGTTTGAAAAAAAAGCCAAGTACGTCAAGCTGAATATTCGAGAAACTCCAGTAAAAAGCGATAATTATATGATATTTATATTTAAATTGATCCAATGTCAAGTTAAAAAAAAAAAAAAAGAACTCACATTGAGGCTCCTTTTTTGTGTATTGTATTATGATTCAAATCCTCAAGTAACTTTTACACAAAAGGTTAGGTCTAAAAATTGATTGTGGTACAAATAAAATGTGGTCTTATTATCGGCATTGGTATGGGCCAACGTAGGACCATATAATTGGGTCCAATGGACATAAGCAACATTCATAGTTTGGACAAGTTTCTTTTTTCTTCTATAACCCTCTATATGCTTAAACGTATCCACTATAGCTGCTGTTTTTCACTTTGTTAAGCATTTTGGCAATGGGATATATTCACTGAAGACTGGAAAGTTGAACATTTAAGCTTATACTATATTACAGTGCATAATAAAGGGCAGCTTTTAATGAGCTTCTCTTGCAAAAAGGTCTGAACTGCATTATGCATAATGTAGGGGATTTTAAGCTCTTCTCGCTGATCTTGTGATCCCCTAAGTAAAACTCCTCACCTATATTTCACAGCTCTTCATTTTGTGTATTATACATGGTCTGCATGTTGGGGTTTAGTTGCTTAACACTAAACTCCTTAATAATGACCTTCCCACGTTAAGCATGATTTATGAAGGGTCAGCTCAGCCATTCCTGCAGGAGAAGGTCACTAGGGTTGGACCTTCATATTGCATAGTCTATAACTGTTACAGGAGCAATTTCTTTATATAAACATTTACACAATTACTAGTGTGTGCTCATTTGTTTATTGATTTTACTGGGCATGCGCTTGTCTTACACGCAAAGTTTGTCTGTAGCTATGGTAATAAAGGAGTTTAGCTTATTTTAGCCTATTACTGATACTGACATATGGTCATATGTCATATGACTACAAGCTGAAATTAATGCGACCTGGAAAAAAGTGACAACATTTTAAAAACACAATTATATTTTTGGGGATGATCTGGGCTTTTAGGGATAAGGAATTTGCACCTTCCTTTTATTAGTTAGCTGTTAAGAGGTTACATTCGGCAAAGAAGACCAAAAACAACCAGAAATAAAAAGGTTTCCTTTTTGGTCCATTCACTGATAACGGATTACATTTCCTGCCCTTTGGGAGGACTTTTTCCATTGGAAAACAAAATTAGTTGTCACCCTCTTACACGTTCACATTCTTTCACTTTCTCGCACACTCTCCTAATGTCTCCATACCTTCTCCACTGACTGATTTCATGTCCTTGTTCTTTTCTTGCTCACCTGTCTTCTTTCTACTGTCTTGTTTCCTTGTCCGCTTCTCCAAGAACCAGGTCTCTCCCGATTGGAGGAATGAGGGAGAGACTATCCCTGTGACTCTACCCTTTTGCTGAAGTACCCAGAGAGGCCAGAATAATGCAGAAATCACAGCGAAAAGGAGGTGCAGAAACACTTCTCTTTCTCTGGTCAGCGGAGAAGGTAGGGAGATATTAAGAGAAAATGCTAGAGAGTTTGTGAGAGAGAGAGAGCATGAAATAGTATGAATGAGAGTGTGAGAGAGAATGAAAAACCCAACAAAGTGCAAACAACAGTTTGGAGCTCTCTGCTTCCTTTTCGTTTGTTTTATTGGGGTCCCCCCATGTTTTCAGACATTCGTATGAGTTAAGGAAATCAGAAAATAAATAAGCACATACTTATGCGTCCAGATTTTACATTGTCTTTGTCTTTCTTTATATTCTTAGCTCTGTTTATTCTATGTCATATCTTACTGTGAGAAAAGTTTGGCTATAAACCCTTGGAGCCTGCAAAGAAACTGTGAGAAGCTATTCTGGATTCCGTTATTATACTGCATGCTGTTGTGTGACAGCTATTTTTGGACTAAAGCTCACTTCAATCTACTCTCTGAAGTGACATTACTGAAGCTGAATGTGCTGCTAGCAATATTACCAAACCATGATTAATTTACTCATTCTGAATTTGTTCATTCTATTGTAATACTTTGGAACAAAGTTAACACAGAAAGAAAACATTATTCAATGGCTTACTTGGAAGGAATGACCGTGTGCTTAATGTTTATATCACAATGTGATGACATTGCCCGTTTTTTCCAGGACACTGAACCACTGCTGACCAGTGCATGTGAAGGGTTGTGTATGGAATGTGTAACTTGGTAAATGATTCATTCCAAATACTGCAGAAAAGCAGGTTATTATATTATATTGTACTGATATATCAATGCCTGGGCTTGATCTGGAGTCTCTGGATGAAGCACTTCCACCCGGGTCTCCGGCTCTCATCCTGCCTACAGGACTTGTGCATTTGGATTCATACGAATTATAATATTCACTAAGTTGGTTAATTTGTACGAGTATCCAAAATGACGAGGGATCCTAACGAAACAAACGAGAATGAAGCAGAAAGCTCTGTTTGCATTTCATCTGTTTTTTCACACACTCATACTCTTATTCACACTCTCATTCCTGCTCTCTAACACACTCTCACATTCTCTCAATGTCTCCCTACATTCTTCACTGACCCCTTTTTCACAGCTCCACTTCTTCTCTTGCCTCTTCTTGGTCTTTTTTCTTTTTTTCTCCTGTCTATTTTTGTCCGCTTTTCCACATTTCCTCTTTCTTTGTCTGCTTTTTCATGAACAAGGACTGCAGGTGCATTTCACAAAAGGGTGTGGATTCCGGGCACACCCTCTCCTCTGATTGGAGGAACGGGGAGAAGTTGCGGAATTACTCTGAGAGGCCAAACTGAAAAAGACAGATTTGTGGAGAAAGAGAAACGTTTCTCCACCTGCCTATTTTATATTCAGCTTGTTTACTTTGAGAGTCTGTAATTAATTTATTGATTCAGTGTTTTTTCTGCTCTGTATTTTGACTACTTATATAAACTATATATTTATTGAATTTTGGTATGATTTTGTAGGATGAAATAAAAATCATAAAAAAGATAATATAATAAAAAAGTATTATGATATTATAGAATCATTATTGAAATTTTTAAACAAATAATTTTTAATCATTTATGGATATTTTTACATTCTAATTCATATATTGTGTGTTCGATAAGTTGTGTGACTTTTCTAAATGGAAACCCTCACCAAGCTACATGAAAATATCTATAAATGGTTACTTACTTACAACAAACATTCTGTAAAAAGCCACTTTTCATCTGACCTTTAAACTATAAAATGTTCTACTTAAGAATTGGCTGCCAGTATATTTGAATTCAATTAATTGTTACATAATTAATCCACTGATTAAAACAGATGGGGTAGCCACTTCCACTTGTTCTCATAATTGATTTGTTTAACTAGCATAAATTGAATGATTACAGATCAGTTAATGTCGTGTTGGTTAATGTATTCAGTTACACCAGCAACTGCTGTTTCTTTGTGGATTCCAACATTGTTTACTCGCTAAAATCTATGGCAATCATACATAATGCGAGCCACTTCATTCACTGTGGACTATAGTTAGCGTAATGTTGTGTAAGTCATTGGTACCTTGATAACGATGGGAGTTTGAGTCAATAGAAGTTGGAGAAGTACATCTTCAGTGTCTCCAATATGTTATGATGGGATCTAATTAAAAAAACGAATCAGTAGCCAATAGTCTATGTCAAATGTGATGGATAATTGGAAAACCCTTCCAAAATAAGTAACTTTCCTGGGACAAGACAAGACCAGGGACCGTGTAAGGTTTGAGATCTTAGATCTGATGGACATTGGGCAAACTAAGGAACAATGTTCAACATTAACTTTACTCAATAAATCAACCAATTATTTTATTAAAATACATAATAATACATTTTTCACTAAATGTATCTGTAAATTAAATGTCAGATATGTTTTATTTTCAATGTCTCCCCCCCCCCCCGTTTATTTATATATTAACTATTTTCCCTATTGGCACATGTCGGGAACAAAAAAAAACAAAAAAACTTTAGTAAAGCAGAAAGTAATTAGCTTGAAGAATAAAAATGCCACCCGCCATCAAATGTAGCGTAGGTACCAAAAAAAAAAAAACAGGACTCCGTAATGAGTAGAGTCATAAATAAAGGTACAAGATAATTAAAAACGTGCAAAATAAATTAAAGTAGATTTATCTCAATCTCTAATAATTACAGATATACTATACACCACATACAGTGGCATGATAAAATCTGTAAGTGTGTTGAATAAGAAAATAACAATTAATGCTGATTAATTTATCAATTGTGTAAATATTAATAGAAACAAAATGTTTATTTTTTTTTGTATACTTTTCCACTTTATTGAGTCAGCATATTAAGATATCTATAAAATATAATTGTAATATTTAAAAAAAATAAAAAATATATTTCAAAAATAGATGAAGTCATAGCATTTAAAAACAAATACTTTTACACAGTAAATGGTAAAAACCAATGTGAAATGTTAGCATTGTATCAGTCATTATATTCAGACGTAATGCGATTGGCTGAATTTTATAATCGGTCTGATCTTTTATTCATGAGCTAGATTATTACTTAGCATTAGGGACATGTCAGTCACTCGTCTTTTATAGCGTCCGTTTCCATATATTCTATGTTAATTTAATTCATATTGGTTATTATTTGTTCCCAATACATATCATTGCTGATATATTTTAAACTAACCCAAAATTGGGGGAAAAAAATCAATAACCCCTTTTTACTTAAAATCCCCACTCCTCCCTATAATTAATTAACTAATTGCATGTGTCACAGTCTATAATTTTAATATCATAATTTATCTAAATTGATTTTTTGATATTTACAGATACTGTATTTATTTGGAATATGTATATTTTATTTCCATTGATATATGTATCAATATCTGCCAATATATGTATCTTAACTGACAATGTATCTGCATTTCTCTGGGATTGTGAATGTATGGTTTTCAGCCTCTGTACAATTGTTAGTCTTGGCCCCTTACGTTGGACATTAAATGTTCAAAACCCAGCATTCTACCTCATTTCAGAGTCTTTCCCAAAAGAGCCGTTTCCATTTTTTATTTCTCTTCTTCGACAAAACCCAATTTTTACGTAAGACTTTTATAAGGCCAATCAATGTTCTTGGAACACTTTAGCTAAACACGGTTCCAGGTTACAGCCTTTTTGCATGTTGGAAAATTGTTATATTTTTATATTCAGCTTTTCAAAAGCTTCTGTAGATTATTTCACGCGGACTAACAGAGGAAAGATAGACTTATACAGTAAAGTGGAAACAAAAGTAAATCTCATTCCACATCAGTTTATTGATATATTCACTCCTGTAAATGAAAACACGGATTGAAGAAGCATTTTGCCTCGATCCTCTGGAATGAATATAGATATTTCAATTATTTTATTGTTTTTTGTTTTTTTTTAAGCTCTTGCAAATCTAATTTGGGTTTATTTAAATAAAACATGAAGAAAAAAAATGTTCCAGACTGCATTATGAAAAAAAATAAATAAAAAAAATATGTCTCTTGCATTTAATGGAAGCAGAAAATATGTTAGGTCTTAGACTCCTAATGTATGCATTAAATATTTTTATACCTTTCAGATTTTTCATGTTATCTTCATTGAATTTCTGCCAGTTTTCTAAATGGATTCAGATCACCGTTCTCTATTTATATGTGACTTTAATTTATTTATCTAAAAACAGACTTTATTATTTCAATGAGCGGTACGGGTATATAGTTTTGGACCCAGAATGAGGGCTTTGATTAATTACAAAAAATGGTAAATTCTGCAGAGTAGGTGGGACTGCAGCTTTAATTTATTTTCATAATTTTCTGTGGACTCAATTAATCACATTTCTATATTTGCTTTGTCTCTACATTAGCATTTGATATGATATGTAAGAACAAATGCAAAGCAGAACAATCTCAAACAGTATATAAGCGTAGGAAATAAAAGATACGTGACAATGAATAGAGAGAATTTTTATATGCAATTAAAATAAAAATTCCAAAAAATGATCTATATCAGTGACCACAGAAAACTGAAAAGCGGAAGCATTTTTTTTAAAATTAAAGTAGTTTGCAAACAGGGCTTTTTGTGCCCTTTACCCTTAGGCTTCTTACATACAAAATCATAATCTATAGGAATCTTTTGGGAAGTGGTAAATTATAACTATATTGCTCTGCCTTTTACGTTTTTTGGTTTATCAGAGAAGGCCACTTATATTTATAATAATAAATAACTTAATATCAATGACTTTTAGATAAAAGCTTTTCCGGCCCGAAATATCACAATATGGGAAATAACCAAAAGCCTTTCACTTCCATTTGCGCCTCGGAGTCCTGCAAACACAATTTTTCCAAAACACTCAAGGTTTGGTTTTGCTGGCTCTATGAAAAAGTACAAAAATGTCTTCTATTTTTCAAAAAAAGCATTCTGTTTCACTACAGATATTTTATCACACTTTGAAAAGAACGACAGAGACGGACAGACTTCTGCCCAAGAAAACACTGGGCCTTTATTTATAGGTGATTAAATTTAAGATTGTGGAATATATTAAATATCATGCGATAAAAAAATTATAAAATTAGTTAATCCCAGAAGTTGTCATGATCAAATGTTTTTGAAATGTTTGGACCTCATTTGAATCTACTCTATTGTTACAGTAATGGATAAAAGTTGTACGTACAAAATTTTAATATTTTCTTTTTTATTCATTTATACTCCTGAATAATTCCAAGGGTATTACCTGAAGGGAGTGTCTTGGCAAGGGTGATGTTTAGCTTGCATGTGATAGGCCTAGCCAAACATGAGGCAGGGCTATATATATATGCATAGGGGTGGGGCTATCCCTGGACAGTCCTAAGTGGGCAGGGAGTAGAAGAGGAAGTAGGCGGGGAATAAGTGTAGACCAATGCAGCTCCCTTCCCCGGAGACCTGCAGAAGCAGTTTTTCACTTGGAGACACTGAGTCAAACTTGAACGTGGAGACGTGATTTAATGGACGTTCTGAGCTTTTTTTAAATTTTTCATTTTTGGCAAAAAATATCATGTCCAAGGTCTAGATTTTTTCTCCTGCATGTAGCTTCCCAAGCAGGCGTCGTATATCACTCCTTTTATTTGGGATGTTATTTGGGGTGCAGGAGGAATGATTTCCTGAAGATGTTGTGTGTCTGGAAAAAAAAAAATGTTGGCAAAAATGTAAGGTTTGCGGTTTAGATATTTCAGGTTTTATATGTATATCTATACATATATCTATCGGCTCCTGCATGCCAAAGCGGGCCTCCCATATCACTACTATTAACTGGGATGCTATTTTGGGTGCTAAAGGAAAGAATTACTGATGATTTTGAGAGTTTGGCGTCCTGAAAGCAGCTGATGATCTTTAGGCTTAGGGTGACCATTATTTATACTCATTAAATGGTTTCCAACAAGGTTTTAGTATCCGCTCTATGGTCCTAAGCAAATTGTGAAGGTTACAGTTTTAATATAAAAATGTAACTTTTTTTTTTCAGATCAGCATTTAATAGAAATGACAAATTCTAAAATCCAATTACAATCGTCCGGCTCATCTGGACGTTAATTAAACTGACAATAACAATTACATGATTGGGGTGGTTCATGTGTATCCCTAATGATAATAAGATATTCAATATTAAAGTCATGTTAGCTCAAGTTATCGTTTGGTTATTCACAGGAACAAGGTATTATAACGAATATTTCATAACTGATAAAGAAATGTGTTTGATGTGTGCAAAAAAAATATATATTAATTTTCTTCTTCGTATGTTTTTTCTTAGTCTCTTTTGTACATCAGTTGAGAGCTTGGCATAATTATTGTGCCATTTCTTTAACAACAGTGGCAATATTTCATTATAAATATTTGATGATCCTTGATATTGAAAGTCACATTTAATCAACTGTATAATTCCGCTGAGAAGACTTTCTAGCACCCTAATTTGCTATATCGGAGCCTTAATATAAATTGAGTAAACATTGTTGTGTGCAACCGCAATATCTAAAACATTATGACCAAATTAATATGCAATCAATGCAAGTATTGCGTACTAGAAGTGCTTTTATTATGATATTTTGTAACCCAGTGTATCTATTTTACTGATTTTATTTATATAATGTATTTTAAGATACAATTTATGTAATTTTGGGTGTACAACGTGGGTGGTCGACATATTGTTTCAACTCCCGATGAAATGTAACCCCCCCGAATAGTCAGCCAACCATCTGAATAGAAAGTATGATGATAAACATTCTAGAACAATACCAGAAGGTCCTTATGTGGCATTTCCTTGGGATAGATGGATCCAACTCTTTCAAAATGTTGGAATTGATCTTACAAGTTACCACTAATATTTAGAAGAGAAGCGTCAAGCTTATTGATCAATAATATACATGAAAAATTAGAGATTTTCACCTTCTCTATTAAAGTTCCATTCCCACTATCTTACTACCACAACAAGACATTGTCCTCAAGCTAGAGGGGCAAAGGTTTAAAGGTAACATCAGGAAATATTACTTTACAGAAAGGGTAGTGGATGCATGGAATAGCCTTCCAGCAGAAGTGGTAGATGTTAATACAGTGAAGACATTTAAGCAAACATGGGACAGGCATAAGGCTAAGCTAGATATAAGATAAGGCCAGGGACTAAGGAAAGTACTCAGCGGTTGGGCAGACTGGATGGGCCGAATGGTTCTTATCTGCCGTCCCTTTCTATGTTTCTATCTTACCATAGGTTTACATTGGCTAGAGGTAAATGCACAGGGTTAAAACCCAAGATAAATTATTGGCAACAAAAACAGTTTAGCAAACATCAGAAATGCCCGCCACACTAACAAAGAAAACATTACATATTGAGGAACCCTTATGTTTTGTGTGCCGTTATCCATCTTATCCTTTCACTTGGTTTTCATATGACTTATAATCAGCTGATCATACACCTGCTTCTATAATGTAACAAACTTAATAAATGAGGATTTATTATTGTTTACTTTACAGTTTTTGCATGCATAAAACAAGAAGCTTCTAATTCAATGTTGAATTAATTGTTAATATGTTGTTTTGTTATTTTCCAAATGAAACACTTCATCAGATGTAATAGATTTCTACAGGTAGTACAGCCATGCATGAGCCATATGCCTTCAATAATTCAGAGGCTTTGTATCCACACATCTGGTGAAACGATTTCTATAAGGACAACAACCTTTAAATCTGAATACAGAAAAAAACTCTGTATTTTTTCATGTAATAACTAAAAAAATAGTAGCGTCAACAGGCCTCCCACAGCATTATTAATGCAACTTGAATGCAGGTAGAGCACTGGGATAAAATTAATATGGCTAAGCGTGTGACTTAGAAGGGAAGTCATTTGAAAAAAATATTATATTTCTTTGTCCAGAAAATACAGCACTGTATAAAACTTTGTAGGATAAAAGTGAAGAAAAATAATTTTAGTTCATTTAGTTCATGCATTGGCTTGAAAGTCAATCGCCAATGCAATACATCTTCCTAACACTAGGGGTCGATAGTGTACATAAGTATATATCCACGTAGTCAGTGGTGCAAATGGATTATTTTTGCATTTGGTAAAAAAACACATTATAGAAATGTCTAAAAGATCAGGCATACAAATATTTGTAGAACATTTACTCTTGATCACACATTCTATTTTATAAATAACATAATTACTAAAAAAGGGTATTATTCCGAACAAAGTTGCATGTACTGTCACTGAAAATCTACAGATTAATTTGGAACTACTACACAGATCAAATGTCACTGTCCTGTGTTAGCAAAATGTTAACTGCCTCGAGGTTACAGAGCAGTCCGTCGAGTTTCTCTTTTTTTTTTTTTCTTCATGCCCATGGGAACACAAACCCTATTTGTAAAGGTAAAGGAAACAGAGACAGGTTTTCTTTATTTCTGTATAGTTGAATTTTTAGAGAGAACTAAGGTGTATTTCTTTTACAAAATTCTTAGAAAATGCAAAAATAAAAAGCAAGAAAGATCTAGGGGATGCTGCCACCTCAGGCCCACTAGATCAAGGAGCTCTTTGCACTTATACAGAGTTCCTGAAAGAGATGAGAGGTACATTTACAGAATGTGTTTGTGTAAACATTTCGTGTTCAAAATCTTTATTTATTTTCAACTTTTTTTTGGAAATGTATTTCATGGGAGGTTTTGTCATTTTGATTTCAGCTCATTTACAAAATCAGCAACATCCTACGATACTTTTCTTCCATAGTGAGAAACATTAGTCAGCATCTCACTTTTTTCTCTTTCTTGCAAACCTAGATATTTGCTCATTATTTACAGTTTTGTTGTTGTTTTTTTGTTATATTTTCCCCACTTAGTATTCTTTCTACATTTTGCATATGTAACAACTTTTCTATATATTATATTGAGAAAATGCGGGAGGGATTTCTTATTAATTTATATGCGTATAAAGCATCTTATTGTATGTTGAAAGAAACTGTTATAGAACTACAATAAATGGCAATGCAGCTTTCTATAAAAAATGCAAAAAAACCCAAATCCTTTCCGTGAATCAATAAAGAGTGTTTGTACCTATAAAAATATATATGTGAAATCCAATAAGGACCTTAACGAAAAGTAAACACAGTTATTTTTATTATAATTATTATTTTTATCACTTGTCTTAGAGAAGGGATCTCTCTATTTTTGCGTAGGACCAGTGACGTATTCTGGCCAAGGCCTACTATTCCTTGGGTGACCAGTAGTCAGTGGATGTCCCAGAGGTAAAGACAATGGCACAGAGGAGCCAGCAGGGGGTGCTAACCTGGATTAGGCCTAGGGCAACACCAAAGGTAAATCTATCTCTTCTTTAGACTCCAACAATCTTTAGCTACCAGGTTAAAAATCAACACGTATCTGAGATCCAACCTGTCATTAACCACTTTATATATTT
The DNA here is from genome assembly GCA_023333645.1 of Sceloporus occidentalis. Lineage (NCBI taxonomy): Eukaryota > Metazoa > Chordata > Lepidosauria > Squamata > Phrynosomatidae > Sceloporus > Sceloporus occidentalis. The sequence goes on from JALMGF010000109.1 coordinate 2,976,405, forward strand.
ATATAGGACCACCCTTAAAAATATTAAAAATGTATGGTATTTCCGATTGTATTTTGCAGTATTTTTACAGGAATTTTCCTTGCAAATGAAATTTTTTTGTATAGTTTGTAAGCTCTTAAAGGTAAGAGTAACCTTTTATTCACACAGTTTAGTTTACATTCTAAAATGTTCTTGACTATTTAAACTTGGAAACATATTTAACCCCTTAATGACAATTGCCGGTCCTGGCACGGCACGGAAAAGCATGTGCTTTACGACAATTGACGTGCCAGGACCGGCACGTCTTTAAACGGGTGCAGAAAGCGATCTACTATCGCTTTCTGCACCCAAAAAGCGTTGCTGAATGCCTCGACCTCGAGGCATTCAGCAACGCCGCGATCGGCACGAAGGGGCCATCTCTGGCCCCTCCACGGGGCGTCAACATCCGCCATACTTTGTATGGCGGCGGACGCCCGTTTTAAAAGCGTTTAGGAGGCGATCGACTTAAATGGTGTCGCTGGAATGCCTCGATCAGGAGGCATCCAGCGACACCAAACACTAACCTTTTGATGGGCTGTGACCGCTCCGGAGAGCGGTCACAGCCGCAGCTGCCGGCAATCTTCGCCATCAAGGAAGATGGCCGCCGTCCTGTAACAGGAACCACAAATTTTAAAAGTTCGCTAGATAGTCCAGACCATCTAGAGAACTTTGGCTCCACTTGCAGGTTGAATACAGGTACTGCATTCACCATGCAAGTCAATGGAGCCCAGCTTTCTAATCACAGTGTGATTAGTAAAAATAAATTAAAAAATAAAATAAAATTAATAATAATTAGAAAAAAATAGTAAAAAAACAGTAAAATGTAAAAATCATTTCCCACTGATGTCACTATCAGGGGAACCTCCAAGTTGAAAAAAAATGTTAAATTTTTTTAAAAAAAAAATAAAAAAAAAATATATATATATAAAAAATATATTTTTGTGAGCAAGTCCTAAAATTAGCATATTAGCTTAAAACAATTCTCGCATGGAAAGAGTTAAAATACTGGCATATTAAATGCCCGTGGGGTGTCTACTTTTAAAAAATGTATGATTTGATGGGGTAAATTGAATGGGCCAGGTTCAACAACGTCCCAATTAACACGGGGGGAAGGATGGCCACACATCTAATTTCCAATTAGAAAAATGCACACGTACCAAATGTGGCCTTTTAGTTCCCCCAAAAAATGACACACCCATGCATGTGGGGTATCACTGCACTCAGGAGATGTTGCTGAACACATTATGGGGTGTCGTGTGACAGCGGCATATACCAGGAGCTGTAAATTCATACATAAAGTAGGTGTGTGTGGGAAAAATACACACACAAAAATATTACTGCAAACTTTGAAAAAATGCTGGTGGTAAAATATGTGCATGCAAAGAGTTAAAATACCAGCATTTAAAATACCCTGTGGTGTCTAGTTTTGAAAAATATATGGTTTTGTTGGGCACACTGAAATGGCCTGGCTCAAAGATGTACCAAATAGGGCATGGGCAGTGGATCCCAAATGCCAAAGTTCAACATTGAAAAAAGCGCATGCCCCAAATGTGGCCCTTTTGCCCCAAAACAGCCAGGCAAAATCATTCATGTGAGGTATCGCTGTACTCAGGAGATGTTGCTGAACACATATTGGGGTGTTTTGTGATAGTGACATATACGAGAACATTTTAATTCATACCTGAATTAAAATGTGTGTGGAAAACCAAATGCAAAAAAATGACTACCACAAAGTTTGACAAAGACTGGTGGTAGATATGGTGCATGGAAAGAGTTAAAATACTAGCATTTGAAATACCCTGGGGTGTCTAGTTTTCAAAAATATATGGGTTTATTGGGCACACTGAAATGGCCCGGCTCAAAGATGTACCAAATAGGGCATGGGCAGTGGATCCCCAAATGCCAAAGTTCAACATTGAAAAATGCGCATGCCCCAAATGTGGCCCTTTTGCCCCCAAACAGCCAGGCAAAATCATTCATGTGGGGTATCGCTGCGCTCAGGAGATGTTGCTGAACACATATTGGGGTGTTTTGTGATAGTGACATAAACTAGAACATTTTAATTCATACCTGAAGTAAAATGTGTATGACAAAACAAATGCAAAAAAATGACTACCATAAAGTTTGACAAAGACTGGTGGTAGATATGGTGCATGGAAAGAGTTAAAATACTAGCATTTGGAATACCCTGGGCTGTCTAGTTTTCAAAAATATATGACTTGATGGGGTAAATTGCATTGGCCGGGTTCAAAGATACCCGAAATGGCACATGGGGGGAAGAATTACCAGATTTGGAAAAAATGGCTTTGAAATAGCAAAACGCTACCTGTACTTATTGCCCCATAATGGGTAGAAAAAAGCAAAAAAACATAAAAACATTGGGTATTTCTAAACTCAGGACAAATAGTAGAATCTATTTAGCAGGTTTTTTCATTACCTTTTATAGATGAGTAAAAGATTTTTCAACTAAAAGTTAGAAACAGTCATTTTTTTCTAAATTTTTCACCATATTTTATAATTTTTTTAATAGTAAATAATATGATACAATCAAAACAATGTCATCTAAAGAAAGCCCTTCTTGTCCTGAAAAAAACAATATCTAATGTGTGTGGGTTCAGTAAACGGGAAAGAAGAAAATTACAGCTAAACACAAGCAGCGCAGAAATGTTAAAAAGGCCATTGTCACAAAGGGTACAAAAAGTAAAATCAGCCTTTGTCTCGAAGGGGTTAAACTAAAACTAAAACCTAAATATAACATAATTTTCTATAGCCAAATAAGCCAAATTCTATGAATTGTAAACTGTTGTTCAATACCATCGTAAAGCGTACTTTTGTATAAGTTAATGTTATTTTTGAATAGTTTTAATGTTTATCACAAATAACAATGTGTGGCAATGTATATTCATTCTTCCAATTTAAATATTATTATTATTTAGATATGTGTTTCTAAACTAAATCAATTGTGCATTAATGTTGTAAATTTTCAGATTAAGTTTTTGATATTTCTAGTTTTCTGTTTAAAGTTTATCTTTTGTAATGCATGCTCCCAATTAACCTTGCATAGTTTACTTAATCACTAAACTATACTTTCTAATTCCTTCATTTTTATCTTGTTAATTGCCTTTTTTTTCAAATGCATCTTTTGATTTCAAATCTAATTACATTTCTATCAGCACAGAATAGATGTTGTTAAACTATTCTGCGATTGATAATTGCTGTTCATTATGAAATTAGAATTAACTCTATCTCTGATTCTCCCTAATATTTGTTTTCAAAGTAAGCGCAAAGATGCAAAACGATGATGTCATGGATCATATATTGTAACCCATGAAGCGTATATAGATATTCTATATGAATCTAATCAATTCTAAATGTTTCATATTTTAAAAACATTTTAACATTTTATCAGTTAATATTGACAATAAAACATCTTAATAAAAAGAGTCAAAATATTTTAGAGAATCCAAAGAGGTCAATTGGTAAAATTAAAATTAATTCAAATGAAAAAATACATATGTCATTTTTGTTTGTTAAAAATATTATGATGCACTTTAATACAAATATAAATCTCTGTAAAACTTGCAAAAATAGGATTTATTACACACTTTTCTTTTACTTTTTTTTTCTACACCTGGTTAAAGCCAAGTAAAGAAGGGAAAACTATGAAGAGAATGAAAATAAGATTGGAGAGCTCCAGTCTTTAAAATCCCTTGGAAAACTGTTACAGAATAAGGAAGACAGGATAAATGGTACTCACATTGAAAATCTGACAATGAGACTTGAAAGCAGCTGTGAACTGAGATTTTACAATTTTAATATGTTTCAGAACTTAGAAAATGCATTTAGAACCCTTTCTCCGTACCCTAGTGAATGCAGCAAATGATCAGTTGAAAAAAAAAATCTCTATAAAATACAAGCCTTCACTTGTCTTAAGAACTTGAAAATGTGTCTTCTTTGGGCATTTTAAAGACATATTTTTTTTTTCCATCAGTGACTTCAAATTGACCAGAAATATGAAAACAATATAATATACACTATAGCTTTATCAACTAAGTATTTTTTGATCATAGAAAATACACTATTATTATTATTATTATTATTATATGATAGGTAAGCAGATTATATATCAGACTCATGCTTTGCACATACCTCTAGATTGTAAACTCGCTGGATCAGAGCCCTCCTCACCTGTAAATCACGAGCAGCCAACTCCAACTCCCTTATAAAAGCCACTCCCCCAGAAGGGGGAAATACTTAATAGCTTACACTGGGAAGTTCCTAGTCATGGTTATGAGGTCATAAGTGTCTACTTCTTTTGTGCAATACAAGGAAACCGTGTGACTAAGGACTATGCTAGAGGAGGCACACTCCCTTTATTAGACCTCCAGATAGAGGACATCCCAGTAGAAACACCATTATGCATTGGAGGGGGGATTCAGTATAGCTCAATAAACTAGAGGGAATAGGATAAAAGAGAACAAAAGTGAAGTGAAATCAGACATGTTCTTGGATTTCTCCTCCCATAAAGTTCTGGGACCCAAAGCAAGTAACTAGAATAGGTTCATATAGGATGTGGCCCAAACTAAGCCAGATGCCTACACGTATGTACTGTTCCAGCTCTCTTGGTTACCTTTTTTTAAGTAGAAAAAATTATATTTTTTCTTTTTATAGCTTAAATGTCACAACCATTAACCGCGGTTGTAACATTATGTCTACATCTCTTTTTTTTCCACACTGATTCTACATTTGCGACTTCTGTGTATTTTACGATTAAAGGTAAAATTCAAGCTGGCAACCTGGAATAACTTCTTATATTTTAAGCCTATCCCCTTGGTAAATTGGATATGCGAAATGTTAACTCCTGGTAAATATTAATGTGGTCATCGGAGATGAGCTTCGATATAATAGGAAGCAGTAGGGTCAACCCACGAAGAATATATCAGCCCTGGTTTCAGTATTCATGCAAGCAAAATAATTTATAAATGAATACTAAAGATAGCAGATGAATAGAGCCCAGTGCAAAAGAAAATTAAAATTCTTAACATGAAATATAATTGAGAAATGCATTCAAATTTCTATGGCAATACAATTCAGTTAAGGTCTAGGGAGGGCAATGTTGCTAAGGCGATAATAGGTAATCTGACAAACCACACTTACATCACCATTAAAATTCAATTCGGGGTCATAAAGAAATTCTGGGTTGCATATTTTTGCCTTTTAATGTAAAGACAAAGTTCCGAGTTCTAAAGCAGTGCAAATTAATTTTTAAAAGCTTTTCGGCATAGTAATGCAGGGCAACCTCGGTTTTACAGCGGGAGCCGAGTTATAGAACATTTCATGATGTTTAATTATAGAAAGTAGAAAAACAGTCATTGAACAGAACATCACAGACCGAGCTGTACGGAATAAAATCGGAAAAAATTTAATATCAATTGAAAGAAATAAAATTAAACAGAACATCTAAGTTAGCATGCAAAGTTATGTTAGAATATATGCAAATTGGACAAAGAAGAGGTTCCAATGTCTCTTGGTTTTTTTCCCATTCCCAAGCACAGGTAAAAGATACCATTCCAAATATTATTATCTTTACCATCTTATTTCTGGGAAGAATTTGGCCATTTAACAATACCAGGCAGAGCCGGCCTTAAGTGTTCTGGCGCCCTCTGCGGACCACTCCTCTGGCGCCCCCCATCCCCCCAAAAAAGAAAGGGAAAAAAATCTCCCCCTCTGACCCTTCTCTCTGCCTTCCCTCTCTGCCCCTTCTCACTATCTACCCCCTCTCCCTAACCTTACTTACCTTGTTGCCGGGAGCGGGAGGCGTCCATCTTCCCGCTCTGCCGCGGTGCGCACTTCACCGCTGAGCGCCAGAATAATTCCGGCGCTCAGCATGAAACGTCGGCACCGCGGAGAGTGAGGGGCACCGAGCGGTTGCTGAAAACTTCATGAGCGACCGCTCGGCGCCCCTGCCCGGGACTTAAATTAAAACACCAGTTTTTATTTTGTTTTAACTTTATTTAATTCCCGGGCAGGCGCCCCTGTTGCCATGGCGCCCTGTGCGGTCGCACACCCCTAAGGCCGGCCCTGATACCAGGAATGAAGTTCTACTTTCAGTAGAGTAGGTGGAACGGCACATTTAGAAACCCCCAATGTTCTTGCCATCTACAACATGACTACGTTAACCTAGAAATACAAGGAAGAACATGTCAGAATTCTGGTGGACTGTTGTGCACATTGTCCTCCTCGGGAACTTTTCACGCAATATATATCAGATATGAAAAGAATGAAGAAATAGAACACTAAAAAACGACCAGATTATATATACTCCAAACACTGGGAAGAGTAGATATGAAGTTGTGCGTCATCATGACTTCTTCTTCTTCCCCTAGATAATGATCCCTCATCCCCCACGCGTCTTCTCTAGCTTGGACGTTTAGGTGTAAGTAATCTTTTTAACCATCGCAACCCTAGAAGAATATCTATTACTTTTCAAAGCACATATTTTCTTTGCTTCATGCAAATCATAAGCCAGCGGACTATGTCGTTTCCCAAAAACACTGCTTCCGATCCTTGCGCAAGCTATTACTTTAACAAAAATATTGGACGCATTTATTATTTACCGGATATTTTGCCTAAAATTGTTACTGTAAAGGGGTGCAAATGCTTCATTTTAACCCCGCAGTCTTGATATTATTTTTGACTTTAATTAATATCCCGTGTCTTAAAGTTTAACACGCTATTTTTGTTTAGGAAAAAAATAGCATATAGGTGAATTTGTGAACTTTTAGGAAGCAAGGACCATGAGATAAATAAAACAAAAATATTTTGACTGTTTTTTTTAATTTTGAAAATTTTAAATTTGAATTATTTCAAGTGAGTCCTCTTCTAGCTGAGCCATTTACATTTAGGGAGTTAGTTTGCTTGATGCCTCTACCACTTTCCATCTTGTACGAGTTATTAAAAAAAAAACCCAGAGGGAAGGGAGTTAAGATACATTCAAACCCCGTGAGACAATAATTATTTTTTAGAAAATATTTTTTTTTTTTAGATTTTAGTAGATTTTTTTTTTAATGGATGCATTTCTGTAACAGTTTAACTATTCAATAATTATCACAAAAATAAGCCAAATGAGTTCATGCTTCATACAGTACCTGCTTGCCAATAATTTGTAAGTTAAAAAAAAATAGCACAATATTCTGATATACAATCTCATATCGCGAAGCATTACAATGTTCTAAATTACTTAATACCTACTATTTTTATGTTCCTTTTTTAGAAATGTTAAAACCTTGTTTTCCTTCCAAGGAAATAATCTTTGATCGTCGAATAGTATATGAAAATATTTTTTTTAAAAATGACACAGGCTCCCAACTGGCCTATTAAAGTTAGTATAGTTGAAATAACAAGTTTACTCTTTTAATTGACTTCTATCTTTCTTGAGAATCGCGTTTGATGCTGGCGTATTGCATTGTGCTAGGGGATTCATAATGTTTATTACACACCGCCAGCCATAGAACAACATATATATATATATATACATTGTTTCATTGGGCAGAAGCCCATTCTTATAACGTCAGGGAAGTATTTATTTCCCAAGAGGCAACAAGGTGCAAAACTATTAAGCACCCCCTCTTTACTTAACCTCGGTCTTAACCTGATGCTAGGTAGATCATAGGTCAATGCTTATGGTTAACCCTTTCCATTTGTCTCTTTCATTGGTCATAAATAATGGGACATTCTAGACTTCCAAGTCTATTATAAGGCCTTATAAGAAATATGGCTATGTGAAACCCATTAATAGCTGGATATGAAGCCACAATTCATTTTACACCCCTAGTAAGGTTGTTCTAGCACCAAGTTCTTAGTGTTCCTTATGTGACTTCCAGCTCGGAACCTACTGAATGTACAATGAGCATCATAAAATGTGTACAGAACCATAGAAATCCCTCTGATATCTAGGCATTAGTGATCATATTGCTGAACCTTCGTCTTAGGTAATAAAGATATGTGATAATGCTTAAAGATCAACCAACAGGGTATTTCCCTTAACCTTTTCAATCAAAGTTATAGGAGGAAGAAAAAAAAATCATGAGCTATAGGTATTTTAATAAACATTATATTTATTTAAATTTTTTTTATAAAAACATCTTTAAAAAAGTCTGTGGTTCAAATCAATAATAATTGCTGTATCTTAGTGAATGTAAATAATGGGTTAAACTGAAGGAATATGTTCCTAAGAACCACTAGATGCTAACAATAAAGCCATCAGTCACAATTAATTTGATGACTACGTTTTTCCAGATTACATTTTCCAAATGTTCTCCATCCAAAATAATAATTTGATTAAAAAAAATAGGTGCGGATTCAAGAAACGCCAATAACCGAAGGACGAAAAGCTTCATGAAGGCAATAAGCCATCTGCTACGAGAATAAGTAGCCATTTTGTTGACCACAGAAGCAACAAAGTGTCATTAAGTTGGTAGAAATGGTTTAATTACTTAATAAACCACCAGCGTGGAGATTTTTACCGGTCACTTGAAAATTAGGAACAATTTAAATCTGAAAACCCTCTCGTTCAAGATACAAATTTGATAAAAAGGTTGTTCATAAAAACTCGTAAATTCCAAGGGGTTTGGAGGTTCTCTGCCATCTCTCTCCATTATAGTTTAGTGTTTGTATGGCGTTCACAAATTTTTTTAGCCGCTCGTGGTCATTAAAGATGAAGTCAGCAAGGCTGAGACCGACTAAGTACGGTTTTATCAGCAGATAATTAGTTTTTCGCTTTGCACAAAGTTATTTATTAAGCTTTGGAAGTCCATGGAGATTTCCTCGTGTAATTACTGTTGCCTGATGATTTTGTATAATTTGTTCAGACATGCACAGCACAAGGCCAATTTGTTATATTCAGCTCAGACTGAAAATACTTTCATGAGAAGGAAAAATTATAACTAAGATGTTAGGGAAACTCCATTTAATGTATATATTAACATTTATTGTGCAAGGTTCAGCTGTTCTTAATTAATAAGGACTGCTGATATCATTGTGATGTCATTATGTTTAGTTAACTCTTATCTTCCAGTGCTGAATAAAATAAGTAACAATCTTAAAGGGGATTTTCTGCAAGTTTCAAATTTAAAAATAAATAATATTGCGCTGTTATCTTTTTTAAAACAGTTTTCAGGCAGCTGCATATTAGCCATTTGTAGGAGTTCTCGCTCTGTTATCTGAGTCCAATCTACTAAACACCCTGACTCCTATCTACTAAACACCCTGACTCCTTACCATACAGAGGGAAACAATAGAATGGCTCAGTCTTAATCACCCAGATGGACACTGACCAGTAGCGGAACTACCGGGGTCGCAGGGGTTGGGGTTGCAACCGGGCCCTGCGACCCCGGTAGCCAGTCAGGGGGCCCAAGGGGTGCCGAGCGGTTGCTGAAAACGACCGCTCGGCACCTCTTGGGCCCCCCTGACTGACAGAACTCCAGGACTCCTCTGCCGCCACCGCCACCGCCTGCCTCAGTGCTGCCCAGAGTGTTGGGAGCGTGAGGCTCCTGTCTCGGGTGCCGGCACTTCACGCTGAGCGCCGGCATATGACGTCATATGCCGGCGCTCAGCAGTGAAGCCGTGCGAGACAGAGGCCTCGCGCCCCCACCACAGGAGTGCACGGTAAGTGACCTACAAAGGGGGGTAGAGAGGGAGTGGGTAGATCGTGAGAAGGGGGTAGGGAGGGAGAGGGCAGATCGTGAGAAGGGGGGTAGGGAGGGAGAGGGTAGATAGTGAGAAGGGAGAGGGTAGATAGTGAGAAGGGGGGGAGAGGGTAGATAGTAAGAAGGGGTAGATGTGTTGGGGGTGGGGGGGCCCTTAACAGATTCTCGCACCGGGGCCTTGAGGTTTCTAGTTACGCCCCTGACATTGACTAATGAAAGTCTATGGAGGAAGTGACTTCATTAGCATTGCCATAAAGCATCAGTTTAGTGTGGTGGGTGAGTCGGGAAAGTTACCCAAAATATGACATGACTGACAGCAATGGTGGCCTCCAGGTCTGCAGATAAAGGGAGTTTATGGGAACAAAATTAGATAAAACCAGTTTTTTGACAATGCTGTCCTACATCAGTATATACAGCGCTTGGGTTTATTCTCAAGTTTTAAAAAATTGCCATGTGACTTCACTTTTAAGGAGGCAGAAATAATTGAATTTCAACCTGTGATAAAAAGTCACATTTAGATTTTTTATAGGTACTTAATTCCAAAGGCCCTGTGTAGATGTAGCACCCATTGTACAGCGCTACGGAATTTGATGGCACTATATAAAACAATAAATAATAATAATAATAAAAATTATGGCTAGATGTAGCTACAAATCTAACAATCTCTACCTGAAAACACAACAGAAAATAGGAAACCAAAAAAATATTGTGATTGAAAGGTAATGATAGTACTAAAGATAAAACAGAAAACTGAATTAAAATATAGGGCAAGATATTTTACAAATATTTTATTTCTAAAGAGGTTTTTATTAAGTAATATACACTTAAGAGAGGAAATAAGACCAGATAAAATACTTTATAAATATTTTATTGATACTTTTAAAGTAATATACATGCACTAAATCGATGTATAGGAAGTAAAACAGGGTAATATATTTTATAAATATTTTATTGCTATTTTTTAAGTAATATACATACACTTAATATACATACAAGGAAGAAGGAAAAATGAGATAAGTCACAATAAATTATTTTACTAATATTATATTTTTGCTAAAGATTTTTTTTCTAGTAATATATATTAAACATACACACAAGAAAAAAAAGGGGAGGTAAGAAAGGGAGGTTAGACATATTTAAACAAATAAGAGCATAATGGGGTGTATGAAGTATGTGGAATTAATTATATTTTAGGGTTGTCTAATTAATTCTTATTAGAGATGTACAAAATTGACTCAATCCCCCCAAGCAGGAGATTTGTGATGATAAGTATAGATCCAGGCGGCTAATTAAAGAAACTAAATGCTCATTTTGTTTTAATGAGATTCACAAATAAATATGTAATTACTCCTTAATGCGTATTTGTAGACGCAGCGTTGGGTCTAGATGTAGCATTTGTATTTCTATATAACGGGTGCTAGCCAGGCATGTGTTAATGATCTCTAGTAAGCGGAGAGATGCTGGTAGGTTATCTGGCTTTTCAAATAATCAATAATTTTCAATATATCCATTTAAGGGACATTAGCACAAAAGTAAAATGATACCTATTATATATTATTATTTTTATTCTCTTTACTATTATTTATTCTCTTTATTTATCATTTATATATGGGGCCAACAATTTCCCCAGCACTTCTTACAGTCCATACATTGAAAGGCTCTGAGAAAACTAGAACTAACAGGCTAACACGAACCGATGCACTAGGTAAAGTGGGGTTGTCTTGCAAGCTTACACTACCAATGTATATCGAAACTATATAAAAGTAAACTTTACTATCAGAAATGTGGATCGTGTAACCCAAAAAACCCAAGAACCATTTGTCATGTGACCTAAACTGAAATGGCACCAGTAAGTCTATAGATGTGTGGTTGATCTTAGGTTGCTTGCTATTGTTCTTATATCATGGCGATTTGTTGTTTGTACGAACATCTTATTTTCTCTGCTTGTCATAGCAGACGGCTGCTGAGTCCTTCCTGGTCAGGTTGGGTAAACTACAGAGATGGATGGTGGTATTAATGAAGGTGCGAGGGAGGAGGTGAGTACCTGTTGGTGTTAACCAGATTCTTAGAAGAGACCAGCAAGGACAAGTTAGATTCTTGTGTTAGGCAATCTGTTTTCTATATGTTGCCAATGCAGCCAGATTGCGAGATTGATTACACTTCTTGATATTTTTAGTGATGGACACATATGGGAATGTTGGCTTAATGAGTTTTGCAAACTTTGAGTTGGTCACTACAATTCGCCTGCCATAACTGAACCTTGTAAATAAACCCATATGAGTTACCCATCATGCTGGAAATACTTTTGGCTACATGCCAAACTACAAGTTTTCTCCACATCCCATGGCTTCCTGGTCACAATGAAGGTTGTAGATCAGAGAAAAACGGACGGGGATCTATCATAAGCTACTTGACTCCATTTGTGTTTGGATGATAATTGGGATATTCCAATGTAAAGATTGTGTTTGGATCATCATTGGAATATTCTAATGTAAAGATTGTGTTTGGATGATAATTGGGATATTCCATTGTAAAGATTGTGTTTGGATGTTCATTGGAATATTCCAAGGTAAAGATTGTGTGTAGATGATCCTTTGGGATATTCCAATGTAAAGATTGTGTTTGGATCATCAATGGAATATTCCAAGGTAAAGATTGTATTTGGATGATCTTTGGAATATTCCAATGTAAAGAGTGTGTTTGGATGATCTTTGGAATATTCCAATGTAAAGATTGTGTTTAGATCATCATTGGAATATTTATTTAATTATAGGACAGCGCGTGCTATACTGAGCTGATCTGTTGTGAAATTTTAGCAATGGTTTAATTGCCAACGACAACTGTACAAAAAGTCTCACTCTTAATTGAAGTCACATTTTTAATAACCAACGGGAAACGTCCAATCAATCATACAACGGTTCCGCAAAAAAAATTAAAAAAAAAATAATAATAATAATAATAAAAATTGAACATGATTACAAATGCCTGGAGATTTAAATTAAATATTGTAATTATTGGACCTGGAAAATAAATTACCCTACATCAGATGCAAAACTTCCTGCTGGTAATAATGAACAACAGCGCATTGTCAGCAATAAGCTTCTAATTACAATTTAACTTTATGGATTTCAGAATTATTTCTCATAGAGAGCATTTATAAATACAATATTTATGAAATAGGTACAATAAAAGATATTATTCCCTATGTTCAAATAAACTAACTTATAAAATCTTACAATAAATCTTGTTAAAGTTGGGCTTATCTTGTGGGCTATTCGTTGTTTATTTTTCTTACATTACATTACATTTATTTATATATTTCCAGCAGATTCCGTAGTGCTTCTTACATTGATGTGTTCCCCCATCATGTATCATGTACGATGTAACCATTAATGATTAAACAATAAGATTAATTTTTAAATATTTTGGAATATATATTCAACATTATATAGATGAGTGACATATTTTCTTTTCTACAATTTTTGTCCTGCTTGTATTTTGACAAATAACAAAACACAAAAAATAATGAAAAACTTCTTCTGAAGTACGTTTATTATCTCTGCCTTTTTCAGCCCTTTAATACAAGACGTTAGTACGGCTCGAAAGTAGAAAGCTTACTTTTTTTGAACTTGCCATTGATTTACACGAAGTTGGCAAAAAGGTTGAAAAACTAAAGTATGTAAACACTATTCATTTGGTAGGGTCCTGTCACTCAGAAAACATGGAAAACACCATTAGCATACTATGAAAAATGTATATATGTGAAACTTGCTGTATGTTCAATACATTGTTAACTGACTCTAAAACACAACATAGTAATAGGAGGCCTGTCAAAGATATAAATAATATATTTATCATATTTAGATATTTTTTTCTGAGACTACTGTTCTCCTGAAAAATTTTCTGTTCTCTTTTGAATCACTGAAGGCCATCTCCATCCCCGCCTGCATACTTTTTTTTATTTTTCATTCCAAAATAGATTTACCAAAGAAAAGCAGTTATCAATACCCATTACTGTGACAAATGTATCCGTAATGCTGCTTGATCGAACACAAAAATCTGCTCGTTCTAGACATTACTGAGCTGTGTCATGTTACTTTGAAGGATTGATTTATCAAACTAAAGTTTTCAGTGAGCCAGTGGGGCAATAATGTTGATGTAATGTAGAAGACTATATTCTAGAAGAGAGCTCTTATAGGCTATTAATCGGCGCCTATTATTACAGGTTCTCAATTCTACATTTGATTGAGAGTCGTCAAGCGCCCAAGACACAAATATGACAGGCGCCTTTAAAGTTCTTTAAAAGAAAACTCGTTTTAAATGTCTTATGTTTGGCAAGGTGGGTACGAAGAATGGATGGAGCACGGTTAGATCCAGGTGGGGCTAGTATCGGTAGCAGTGACAGCTTCACTCCAGCGGTGTTGAGGATGTAGGTAGTCTGTGTACGATGGAATAAATCAGAAAGACATCTTAGTACCAATGTCACTTATGGCTGATAGGTCTAGAAGATGGTAGAACAAACAGCCTTTGTATTCAGGAGATGGAGGTCCATCAAGTCTCCAGCAAGAGCACAGAGCTGATTTTTTCTGCCTGTCTCCAGGTCAATTGAAAACCAGCATGGTTTTCTCAGATCTTCTCAAATGATAAGCTACGTTGCTGTCTATCTTTGCTTGTTATGTTGAAACGACAACATATAGACGTTGCCATACTGTGCGAGGCCTAACCCATGGAAGCACTACCAGCCCCCTCCTCTGCACCATCATCCATACTGCAGAGAGGTGGGGTATGACATCATGTCCTGGTGCTCCAACTTTTAAGGATGCACGGCTCCAGGTGGAAGTGAACTATGGAGGCTGTGCTGACACTGTACAGTCCTCCATGGTGTAAATGGGTCATTTGAAGAAATCATTGATTAATCAGTAATGAATCAATTCAGCATAGCCAGCAGCCTTCAAGTGATCTTCAAGATGGAGAAGAATATCAGAGAATTGAGTTCGGTGTCAACGAAGTCATTGACACTGATGCATCACTGCTCAACAACACTGATTACAGTATTTCAAGCTCCCTGAACCATAAGGCTCCAGAGTTAATCCTCGGCTGTTCTCCTAACCATAAAACACCCAACAACATTCTACATGAACCGACACATTGAGCAGAGGACCTAGAGGGACTCTTATCACTCAAGAGGGCAATTGGCTGCCGACCCCCCTGGACTTTCCGCCCTAGGTCTGATCAGCCTAGGCCAGATTATGCCATTGCATGTTAAATTTCCTTTAAGAAAATGTATTTTCAAAACCCTCAAAGCAAGCTTACTCTGTAATAATGCTTTCTATTTATATACTTATAATTCCCTCTTTCTGTGGCCGTTGTCTCCTTACCAGCGGGGGAAGCCATGTATCTGAATGGTTTATCTCCAGGATTTTTGAATACTGCAATATGTCAATGTATTTCATGTCAACAGAGAAGGGTCTTTGTTATAAATCTGGCGTAACCGAAGATTATTAGAACTTGCCGAGTGAGAAGGTGTATATAGGCTGCCGGAGGATAATAGTAAAATTATGAGGTTAGATTAAACATGTAGCCAATTCCAAAGCAGTCAAATAATTCACCTTATCTTAATGTCAAATATACGCCGAGCACTTTGACTTTCCAAGGTTAAATCCATAGTTTATAATGTTAGATGTTCTATGGAAACTCAACGCCGTTAATCTATCTCAACAGAAAATTCCACTGAGCCTAGAACTACTGATTCCTTCCGTATAAATATATCTTTTATTACCTGATAAAAAATGCAGTACATATAATTAAGATTCATGCAGAAACAGGGTAAATTTCTTTTTTTTTCCGCGCCTTTCATATTATGTGATATATTTTAATAGTATAATTAGATATTTCCAATAAATTGACATCTGCTATACAATCTCCCATCCACACCTTGAAAGTAATAGGACATAAAAAAAAAAAAAAGATATCTAGATTAATGTCTTTGCAAAATGTCTTTTTTCATTAGGAAATCGAATTATCACAAGTTTAAATTAGACGTTTTTAATATATATTTCAATAACTTTTTTTTTGTGTGTGTTAATGGCTCGGAGCATATTAATGTATTTCTAGAAGGACTTTGGCCGGTATTTAATCAATCAGTGAAACAAACATCAATGATCCGGTTAGTGCCTTCCCATATTGTTAGTGAATAATTTTAGAAGGTCATGCATCTTTAAACACGCGACAGCATTATGGTGTACTACCGACACAGAGTATCCAATTATGGAGACCTAGCTAAGACCTAGTTAATTACAATTTAATTTCGGACTATACTTTATTTTAGAAAATAGTATAGTTTTGTCCTTCTGTTGCCATGTTTTCCTAAATGTGACATAGGCTGGCAGGAGAGATTGAATAAAAATCCAATTTAAAAAAAATGAGAAAATTGAAATAGGAAGACCAATGGGTTTTATTTGATCAGGGTTATTATTATTCTATTATTTCCTGGAAATAATTTGTTAAACGGGACTTTGGGAGAGAAGTCGGAATCTCGTCATGGGAAAAATGGGTGACATCGGACCAATATTGGTGGAACGTGGCCCAGAATGAACAGGATGGAATTCTAGACCTTTGCCTCTACTTCTGGTGTTAATAAATCTCTCATTCATAATGTAATGTGGATCTCATGTGAATTTTACACCCCCCCCCCCGATATGTGGGGGATCAATTCACTTGAGTCAGTTCTTCAAGTAAAAATAGGTCTGAAAAGCCTTGGGAGAAGGTTTGATTTAGTTCTGTTGTTTTTGAGATCGCCGCTGAATTTGTCATATCTGTACGGATTAATAGCATTAGAGGTTGTTGCAAAAATGGCGGAAATTGGCATTTCCTGCAGTGTCGAAACTTTTGGAGAAAAAAAATGTATAACACGGAGTTTCCATAGCCAGTTACATAAAGTAAATCAGAAGTCTTTTACAAGCTCCTTTCGTAGCCCTCTGTGTTCTCGCTGAAGGTGACAAATTTGTGAGATATTCAGAAATACTCCTTTTAGGAATAACATTTGCCTTTCCCCCCCCCCAAAGGTTTAATTAAATTTTAGTTTAAGAGATCTGCTTCTGCATGAATTATATTGACCCCATTATTAAACAAAAGGGTGTTCTTTTTTTCAGTTTAAGTCAGTAAAGTAAGCAACATCCTTTTCACTTTTCTTTTTTAACGCAGGTCAAAATATCCCAGTGATTGACAGAAAATATATACCAAAAAAACTAAAGAGAAAAAAGCTAAATTTGATATATAGGTACACAAATTAGAATTGGGTATTATCTGGAGGGTGAGGGTTTGGCTTCTAAATCTAAGACGAGACCAAAGACTGGAAAAAATGTTTCTTCTTGAAGAAGGGTCAAGAAGATGTGTCCTTCGCCCATAGCAAACATTTATAGGTGAATTCTCTTGGGAGTTTTGGGGAAAAATCATTGAATATTCCAGTCCTATCAGGCCAAAATCTCACTTTTCAGCCAGCTCTAGATAAAACAAGGGAATATTCTGCGGTTGTAGTGTTACTTTCAGTGTTAACCATCTGATGACCGTGTTCTTGGGTTATTGAACGGTGATCTGGGTCACGTAGATACCCAATGGTCCTTCGTGACACGAACGCCAACCTTCTCATTAACTTTGTTCCTAAACAACTGCTAATTACTCATATGTTTGATTCTTCATTTATTCCTTTCTTTTTTTTTCTGCAATAACATCTTTTAATGATTCTGTAGGGTATAATCTGCTCTAATTTGTGATTTATAGGTTAGGTTGATTTGACTTTTGCTTTTTTTTTCCTCCCAATTATGCTGATTGTTATATACATGATTTCTGCTACACATTTTACATTCATGAATGCATAGTTATGCGGAAAGTTCTATTACATCATTTTAATTAGAGATTATGCTAAAAAAATATATAGTTTCACAATTTCTCATAAGATTTATGATCGGTATATTCATAAACCTAACTTTTTACATAGCCGTAGAAATTCTAGCTCATAGATCCAATCCATTATTGGTGTTAACAAAAACTGCTTATGCTCTATAAACTGGGACCATTTTTGCATTGAACACCTTTCTGTAGCCTGAAAAGGATCCAATACCTGTGGGAAGCGTAACAAACACAACAGCTGTCCAGGATTTATGTTACTTTTTTGACTACACGTTAATTAAGGAATACCTGGGTTCAATTTAATGACTAGTGTCTACAATTCAAACCCCCCCCCTGGATTAGAGTCCTTATTGTTTCTTTGTATTCTAGAAGGCGAAAGCTGCACTGAAATCAAAATAAAACTACTTTTAAGTAGATTCTGTGATTCTATGTAACTTGCGTTGGGTGAATTAATCATCTTAATATTTGACGCAGAAATGCAATTATATTATTTGTTTAGTACTTAACTACATCGGTTGATACATTTTATTAGCTACAAAAGCAAAACAACTATATTCACTTCACACAATGGTAAATCGACATCGTCTTATATATGTGTGTGAACGGAATACAGATGAGTTTATCCTTATATAACACCAATAATAATTCCATTTTTTCTTTTTGTTTCTTTATTTCTTGCAAATAAGACTGTGGATAACACATATATGCTCATTGTTTTGGTTACTTTATGTATTGTTTTAAAACAGAATAAAAAAAACAAACAAAAAACAAATATCAGCAAAAATGAAATTACTCACACCTCTCAGATACATATTCTGGCCTAGGCTCCCTTCAACACCATTGCTCAATGGGCCAGTAAAAGGTAATCTTCCCAAGCCATGCATTAACACTATGGAGGGCTGTGCCCTGTCCTATATAGTATGCTTCTTTAAAAGTGGGGCACTGGGATATACCGTATTTGCTCGATTATAAGACGACCCTGATTATAAGACGACCCCCCAAAATCTGAATATTAACTTAGGAAAAAAAGAAAAAGCCTGAATATAAGACGACCCTAAAGGAAAAAAGTTTTACCAGTAAATGCTAATTCATGTAAACTATTTTTTTAAATAAAAGCTATGATTGAGAAAAATATTTTTTTTGTTTTTATTTCCTTGTATTTTCCAACCTGTCCCCCAGTTACGCACATCTGCCCCCAGGCTTGCCACACCAATATGGCACTGTGGCCCATGATATGCCTTGTAACCCCCTATATGCCACTGTGCCCCATGGTATGCCTTTTGACCCCCTATGTGCCACTCTGCCTCCAGAAATGCCTTATACCCCTATATGCCACTCTGGCATTTAGGGGGTTAAAAGGCATATTATGGGGCAGAGTGGCATATAGGGAGGTATAAGGCATTTCAGGAGGCAGAGTGCTCTATTAAATGCCCCCTTAACGCCACTCTGCCTCCTGAAATGCCTTATACCTCCCTATATGCCACTCTGCCCCATAATATGCCTTTTAACCCCCTAAGTGCCAGAGTGGCATATAGGGGTATAAGGCATTCCAGAAATGCCCTATGTCCCCATTTAACACACACACGCGCACACACACACACACTTACCGGTGCTTTCTAATTTCCTGCTGTATTGCCGGGGCAGCGGGTTGACGTCTCCTTCCGCTGCAGCCAGAAGGAGGTGGAGTTGGCAGCGGGGGTTTGTCTGCGTCCGTCGCGGATACCTTCCCCGGCTGTCAGAGATCAGAGTTCCCCGCACCGGTGGGGGGAACTCTGATCTCTGACAGTCGGGGAAGGTATCCGCGACGGACGCAGACAACCCCCGCTGCTAGCCACACCTCCTTCCGGCTGCAGCGGACGTTGTCTACGCGGATCGCGTAGACATCAACCCACTGCCCCGGCAATACAGCAGGAAGCACCGGTAAGTGTGTGTGGGGGGGGGGGGGGACAGGAGGATCCAGGTCCCCTGCAGCGGTGCAGGGGATCTGGATCTTAGTCTCATAATCAGACCTCTATTTGAGGTCTGATTAGAAGACGACCCCGATTAGAAGACGAGGGGTATTTTTCAGAGCATTTGCTCTGAAAAAAACCTCGTCTTATAATCGAGCAAATACGGTAATATCACCAAGAAGTAAGAACAACTTTGCAGAGGTGGCAGCAGGTGGCACTGGCATGAGTTAGGCTTAGGTTTGGCGCCGAAGGTAAATACATCACTGACAATGCTAGCTGTACCATTATTGGTTGTAATGAGCTTCAGCTGTGGCAACAACCTGAACTAACATCTATTAGGTGTTCTTCTTTACCTAGTTTAGATAGGTCATTGTGTTGAGCCCCCTAAATCTCCAACAGTAAGTTGAACAACCTTGGCCTTTACAAATACAACCGTTTTAGAGAAATAACATGCTTATCATTTCATTTTTTTCAAGAGGCATAAATCCACAATATCTAAATTTTCACCCAAGAGTCAGAGTAAACCCTTAATTTTCACAGAATTCGGGAACATACAGTGTTATTATTATGAGTGTCATAATTTGTTTCTTTACATTTAAACAATTAAAGCTGGGTTTTTTTCATGGCAATCCATGACGTTTAATCTTTTCTTGCCTAAAAGACCCCAGATCTTAAAATAACTATTATATATTTTTTAAGAAGTCATATATCGTGAATGGCACTAAAAGGTTTCTAAAATGAGGAGCTCTCTGTGTGTTTTGGTAAAAGTTAACAACGTATTTTAAAAATTGCATAGCAATAGTACACAAATTATAGTGCGCATTGGGATTATTTTAATTTTGATCACCACCTGCTTGAGTCGGTTGAAAAGAATGTATTTGACGTTTACAAAGTGCTTTTTAAATGTAACATTTTCAAAAACTGTTAAAATACCAGAGTCTTAGAAGTACAGCCCTCTTGTTAAACAAAAAACATACCAATGCATTCTGCTCCGTGAGAAGTACTTTTATTTATTTATTTATGGAGTGACTTTTATTTGTGGTTCATCCAGATAAAATGCTTTCTAGAATGTCATAGTTGAGAAACATGACCCATTTTGCATTCTACTGTTCATTTTTAACCAAAAAAATGCAAGATGTGTATAGGAGGAAGATTATGAAGGGTTGAGGTCAGGCAATGGTGGCTCGAAAGGGAAAATCGGGAGCCACTGTCCGAAGAACCTTTGTGTAAGTTTCTCGGAATGATTTCATATGTAGCCACCAATCTGTCCTTTAGATTCTGACTTGATCCCTCCTGTGGTGGTCAATGCTGTTTCTAGACAGTTTGCAATGGGATGTCTGGCTAGACTTACACCCCAGGCATTACCAACTTGGTGGCCATTTGTAGACTTAACTCAACTGGACATCCAAAGATTGTAGTGTGACTTACTGATATCTCTCTATACCATGTCTACATCTGCTCAGGATCCCCCAAGTTCACATTTATGTTTCCAAAGTTTTTTTTAGGTTTTGGGGTGGAGGTATTGGTAGTTATTGTGAAAAAAAGGAAGCAGGTTGTTAGGGATATTAATGAGACAAAATAGGTAAGACCAATATTTTATCACACACGCAAAATAACGACGCTACCAAAGATTGTAGAACCACATCCACAATGTTAATTTAAGGAGATACCCTATATTTTATCTCCGATCCTAAATCCTTTCAGATCGCCGAAAATTATAATTCAAATTAGATATATCACAATAATAATCAATCAAAAATATTATTTATTGTAAACACAATTTATAAAATATCTATAGGAGTCACACAGTGCATGATATAAAACACAAAATTCTTAAAACATGTCAAATTGAATCAGTTCCAATTACAATATATTATCGATATTATCAATATGAATTACTACTTTATGAGTCTAACACACACAATTAATTTCCATCCCTCTCAGCAACCAAAAATGATAATCAGGGCGGGAATAAAAAGATCACTAACTCTTTTATATTAGTTCAACTAATATGACAGATTAAAATAATTTAATAATGTCTAAGAGTGTTTAGTGAAATTCCTAATAGATGCAAATAATGTCAAACTTCATCTACAGGTAAAAATACCTTTTCATTATTGTCATTATCACGGGTTATAAGCTGCAGTCTCACAAGCCGTCATATACAATAATGCAATATATTATTTATTTCCCAGAAACAGGGAATTCTATATGAAGAAGACAAAATTTATCTCTATTTAGCATAATAAAACAATTATATTTACCACCACTTGTTGCTGTTGTCCTACTGGTCCTTGTAGAAGTTAATCCAGGTTCAGTGGCAAGAAATTAAGTGGAAAGAAATATACTTTCTAAAAGTTATATAGGTTGGGACTCAAAGTAATTCTAAGAGTAAGATTATGGTGCCAGGATCTTGAGATTCCAATTCTCTGGGGTAAATTTAAATGAGTCCGTCAGGGTCTGTCTGTTTCAGGTCCGTTTCTTTTTTAAGGTCCGACCCTTAATTATTAAAAACCTAAGCTTTTAAAGACAGGGCTTATTATCATGGCCTCCACCTCTTGATTGGAATTCTCCAATCATAATGGTGGGTTTTACCCATTATAATTAGGACTTCTACTCGTATTTACATCGTTGTAATTTCTTAATTTACCTGCGAGAGACGCTCTGGTCTAAGAATTAACTTAAGACCATTACATATGTGTTAGGAATTTATCCTAGGTCACCTTATCTTTAGATGTTACCTCCTAGATAGTAAATCAGGTCTTTGTAGTCACCCATATCTCCAGACGTTGCCTCCTAGGTAGTAAATTAGGTTTTGGTGGTCTTAAGACGTATCCCCCATTCCAATTTACATTCCTAAGGATATGTAGTGTCTACTCCTTAACTTTCTCATGGAAGATAATGTTAATTGGATCATATATACTGAAACATCTATATACATGAATACTTCTTTGTTCTCAATTATAGAGGGAACAAAGATAGAAAGAAATAATCATTATATGATTAAGTAAAATAAAATGGCTCTGACTCCATTTTGTGCTCATGTAAAATACAGAATATATAAAATACATGTTTTCTAAGACCCATTCCCATACATTAATTAAGAAGACAATTGGCTCAATTCAATAGCTAGGGATACATCTATCTCAAGAACCGAAATAGCAATCCTCATATAGACTGCAATGGGAATACATGGTATAAAAAAAACAGATATATTGGCCTGGACTCCTTAACTGGGATAAAACGTCTGCCTGTTTTTGTATCTCATTTTTCCATTACAATCCAAGGGCGAATGGCAAGTCAATTGTTTGTAAAAAGATTTAGCTCTGTCAATTGAATTCAGCCCAATGTGTCCTCCAAATGGTTCCACTAATGTGACCATGTGCTGAGCCGAAGCAATTTTAAAGCAAGTGTCTAATTCTGGAACAGTCAGCAAAAACATTGAATCGATCATTCCTAACGTAGCACCCAGAAGATTCCAAAAATGTTGCCTTTTTCCAATTTCAAAACCCCTCTAGAGATCATATATTTAGATACTCATGAGTCATTACTTTTTTTTTTTTTAGTGTAGGCGATTAAACTTAGTTTTAATTCTACTTCTTAAGACGCCTGTAATTTACAGACTCCCCTTTCACTCCCTTTTGGAAAAAAAAAACCTTTGTGATAAACTGTATTCATCTCAGTTTTAATCGCATACAGAATTTCCACCTTTTTTTTTTCTCATGAATATAACAAGAAGTCAATGTTGTTTGAGGACAATAAATAAATGATCGTGTTGAAACAAAGAAGCAAAACAAAATAGACTCTTAATCCCTTAATTGACCGCACCGTAAATCAGATATTTAGAATATACTGTGGGCATTCTTAGCTCTTTCAGAGCCACGCACAAAATACAATGAACCATTAAAGCTTTGTTCCCTTTGAAAGGGCATATGACACCTCCAGCAGTCTTTCTCGAGCAAGCACACTTCAAATGTGGCAGCAAACCTTTAGACATAAGACTAACTATTCAACAGAACTGCCGCGTGGTAGACTCTCAGCACGTAACAGCTGCAGACGAGTAACTATGTATTTTATTTTATTTTTTTTGTAGAAAAAGAAAGAAACTGCAGAACATAGTATTTTACCGTCTCATTATGTGACGGTGAGTTTACTGGGCTCTGTTTGCGGTGGGGGTGTTGTGTATCACAGTGGGAACTGTTTGAAAGCCTTATGATACATCGCGTTCCGTAGGAAGGAATGGTATTAAATTGCTTGTTTGCTTACTCTTAAAGAGTTAAAATGTACTCTCCCTACATATGGCAGACACAGGTAATCCGCAGGAGATAGATGAAATGTAGTATTGTTAACATTACATTTATTTATTTAGTGTGAACAGCACTTGTACAATAGGGGACAATGGAAATGTTTAACAGTAATTTTAAGGCATGTTAAAGGCATACAGAAGAAGAAGAAGAGGGTTGGGTTTACACCGATGGTAGTGTTTTGGTGATAGAGTTGAGGGTAGCGTTACTATATCTGGGAAAATGTACATCGGCAATAAGATTCCAACTGTGTTATATCCCCCATTAATTGCTCCAAAGATTGGTGATGTATTCTGGCATAGACCGACTAGTCCTAGAGCGGCAGGTACAAGGGGATGGCAGCCCCTGTGCCGCATAACAGGAGCTTGAGGTTTCGTGCGATGCCACTACTCAATGAGTTGGCCCATTAACACTATGGAGGCTGTGTAGAGTTGGCACAGTTCTCCTTGGTATCCCTCCGCCCCGCACTCCCTTTAAAAGTGGGGTGCCGGGATATGACATCATATCCTGATGCTCAGAAGTAAGGACAGCGGTGCGGAGGGTCGGCGGCACTTCCCTCGGTTAGGACTAGGATTGGTCGAAAGGTAAAAACAGCGATGCTAAGGATATGCTGGTTTTTGTAGTAACAGCTATTTTTACTTTAAGGGAAGTTAAGTACCTATAGCTTTTTTGGATAAGTTTTGTTGTTTTATCTCTGGGCTGTATGTATATGTGTTTGTATTTATGTATGTATGTGAGCATGGATGTGTAATAGTGTGTGTACACGGATGTGTACTTGTGTGTGTGAGCATGGATGTGTCCTTGTGTTTGTGTGAACATGGCTGTGTACTTTGTGTGTGAGCATGGATGTGTACTTTGTGTGTGTGTGACCATGGCTGTGTACTTTGTGTGTGTGTGAGCATGGATGTGTACTTTGTGTGTGTGTGACCATGGCTGTGTACTTTGTGTGTGTGTGAGCATGGATGTATAATTGTGTGTGTGAGCAGGGATGTGTACTTTGTGTGTGTGTGAGCATGGATATGTACTTTGTATGTGTGTGTGAGCACAGATCAGTTGTATGGGGGCAATTATGGCACAGACCAGCTATTGAAGTTGGTGGGCCCCAGGGCAATTTTCGCACTAGGGCCCCATGGTTTCTTGTTATGCCCCTGTATTAAAGAATGGACAATATTCTGTGTTCTGTATTTTGTGTAAAATACTTCTGGTTACCTTGTGTTTGAAGTAATGTATTTGTCAACCTGCCTTACTTTGTCTCTAACCATAAACCATGTAAAATATCCTTTGTCAATTCTATCAAGTATTTAAACAAATTAAGATATATTTTATTATAATTATTATTTCTATGATGCTTTCTCTAAAATATATAAAAGTATAAAGGACGTTTTAATGGTTAAAAGCATAAAGTAAATGGGCTGATTCCTAAAAAAATAATTACACCAAAATTAAGTATTTATTATTATAATTATTATAATATTTATTATTTAAAAATTAAAATGTCTATGTGACTTTTTTTAGGCAAAGGTTCGCTTAACAAGAAATCCTGGTCAAACCTTCGATTGTCCTCGGGGAAGAGGATCACATGCTCTTATTTAAACACATGGGATGTTCTAATTTTCTATCTTAAATTAAATTACTGTAATGACTTTCATGCAATTACTGCTTACATTTTTACAGTTGTTTAGAGCAAATACACTTAAACAAATTTACACAGCAAATAATATAGTGCTTAAGACTCTATATTTAGTGGCTTTGCTACTGGAATCGCGAGATTTACTGAAAAGAGCGGTTTTGTCAAAAAGTCCCTGATCCTCATATTCAAACCAGCAGAGGGAAAGCGTCTTCTACAATCCCTGTCTCTGCAAAAATATTATTATTATTATTATTATTATTATTATTATTATTACAGTTATTACTATTATTATTATGATTGGTTTAGGGCTACATTTACTATGTTGCCTGGAGTTCAATGCTATCTTTGGCCACAACCAACATTGTCTACCCATTCCTTGCATTGTCTTCCCCTATGATTGCTTGAAGCCTCAATGTCTAAGGGGTCTATTCACTAAAGAGAGAGCGTTATCAGGAGAATTTGCAGGAGAGTTGCGTTTCAGCTTATTGACTTCACAATACAGGTTGAACTTCCGCTGCAGGAAGAGCTTGGCCAACCCTGCATAATGTATAGGTAAATGAGTAAGTTCTTCACCCATTTAAATATGCTCTGGAGAAAAATTATAATGAATAGTGAGGCCAATGAGCTGAAACGCAACTCTCCCTTTAGTAAATAAACCCTTAAGAGTCTTCCTACACCAGAGAAGAACATTTGTTATGCCTCTTATTGTAATCATATATTATGAAAAGGTTCTAAAAGTCCAGCAAATCATTTTATCATATATTATAAAAATGACCCAAAGGTCCATCCAATCATTTGCACTGACATTTATTAAATGTTCCAGAGGTTAGTGAATACGCAACAAAATAAGAATAAAAATTATTACATAATTCTTAACAATATTCCCAAGATAAGTAATTACCAACTGGATGTTAGAATCGTTACATTTTATTAAACTCTATGACCTTAGAGGATACTAAACAAGAATAGAGTACAGGGTCTATAATCTATTTATAATTGAAGAATTGTCTTAAATTACATTTCTTTTCTTGTTTTTATTGGTTGGGATATAACAGCATATCAATGTGGTCATCAAATAACAAAAATCTGTATTTTCACTATTTGTGTTCATTACCACCTATTGTTTTTTGTGTGTGTGTTTTTTTTTCACATATCTATTCTGTGATTTCCCAGGATAAATCAATAAGGAAAAGGAACAGTATCATTAACTCAAAATTAGATGTATTTTTCACTCCACAGAATGTAACGAAACAAAGAAAAGGGTCAGACGGTTATGGATTATGTACAAGTTTGGCTATGAACAAAAAAAAACAAGATTATGTTTCTTTGGGTATTTAATAGTATTTGTCTGCTTTATGAATTAGTGATTTTGGAAAAATAACAGATACTTTCCCTTTTCTAATAATTCAGGACGATTTCTGGGTCATAGATTATATAAAATATAAATAACATTCTCAAGAACATACAATATAGGTTTCATATATATGCATTTATATAGAATTCTCTGTTTTCTTTTAAAATTATTTAAGAATATAACATTTCCTTAATACCTGCTATCAAAGGGACTCAATAGGTTAATAGTATACATTGTATGACTGATTTTATCGTATTTACCTTTCGCTCTGCCCTAGCGTCACTTCCAGCCGCCGCCCCCCCCCCCCGCAGTTGGTGTCTTCTCTCCTTTAAGACACCGAGCGTCAAGTTATGAGCCCCATGGTATAAATGGGTCGGTTGGAGAGATCGAAGACCCCCCCCCTGTAACTGGCCATTGAGCAGTGAGACGCCAGGGGACCTTTTTGCCCAAGAGGGTGAACCTGCTCCCCTATGCCCTGACCTAGGGGGCCGAGGCTAGTATACGTCACTGCTTAACAGGAGACAATGCTGATGTTTGATTCAAAACATTGTATCAGACAGTTTAGAGCTAATTATTTAATATTTTAATTAAGATAAAACATTTCCTAAGAAATAAACAAAATCTATTTTTATTATATATATAATTAAGAATTAATTCTGATCATATAGTTTTCTTACTTTGAACACCTCTTGAATGCATGTAGCTTTGTCGAACAGATACAAACCCAACCGCTATTTACGCACCAAACTACTTTTCAATAAACACAAAGACTCGGAGTAATGCGATGTTTGGGAAAGTGTACGACGGTGTGAAATGATACAGTATTTGTGTAAAAGAAGTCAAATTGGAGCTACTTTAAATCACACACGACAGAGTTCAGATTTCCAATCATTTTTCCGTGAGCCACAAAAAGAAATGATACTTAAATGATATTTGAGAAAACCTGCAACACGCTATTCTTTTTTCTTCTTTTGTTCTCCGAGACAGAAGACCAAATGATTGTTGCGAGTTTTCAAGACTTCTGCTCAACAATTGGAAATTACCATTCTAAGGGATCTGTTTCATATTTATCATACCAATGTGAAAGAATCATTTTTATTTTTTTTGCATTTTGTATTCTATTGTTAAACTACAGTGTGCCAAAAGGGTACATAGGGGGGGTTTAGCTGAATCTTTTGAGTTTGGGGCATTATGCAATGCATCCAGGTTTAAATTTCTGTAAATCCCCATAAAGAATCCTTCACACAAAAAATAAGATGTGCAAAATTAGTTTATACTATTTCTTGAACTTAATAAAACTTATACAATGGGGTTTACAAACTTCAGGACAAAATGAATTAGTTTTGCCATTTTTTTGCCACAGATCTCAGTTCCTCCATAATAAAATAAAACACTAAAAAGAAAGCATAAAAAGCACTGGCTGTAGACTTTTAATAAATGAACTAATTCTAAATATGTAATGACAACTCCTATTAATTAAATAATAATAATAATAATATGTATAAATTATATGTGCAACATTTATCTATTTAATAAAGCTATGCAATATGATTGTGCCTGAATATCTTCTATTATTAGTGGTATTTATATTTCATTACATCTCATTATTATTATCCTACTTCATAATGGAAATTTATATTTGATATTTAATAACTGTGGTCAGATCATTGAATCGGTAATATTAATCCATGCTAGGTCAACTAGAAATTCTTATTAATTCATCATAGACCCTGCCAATTAGGATCCCTTATAATTCTATATTATTTCAATGACATCATACATGCCCGCTTACACAAAGTTATTGGCATAAAACGTTTTTATTCGGAATTCTATAAAAAAAACCTGTCCTTGTCTGAAAATAGGCAGAAAGTGTAAAGAAAACTCTTACAGTAAAAACCTTTTTTCCGCATCTGATTTTAAGCCAACATATAGGTTATATTTCCATGGAAGTTACAGTAGAATCATAGAAACATAGAATTTGCTGGCAGATCAGTCCCATTCAGCACATCTAGTCTAGCTTTCATGGTATAATAATACAAAATCAACACAATATTTATGTTGTTTGCTCCAAATTTAATACTTTTTTTAATTTTGTTTTTTTTATGTCAATATCACACAGATATTATTGGTCATCCACGGGAATGCATTTGGCGCCCAAATCTAAAACAAGACCAACAACTGATTAAGGTTTGGGTCTTTGGAGGTGAAAAAATGGGCGACTAGATGGGCTGAATGGGTCTGATCCACCGTAAAACTCTATGTTTTTATATATTTTATAAAAATAAAGGCAGTCCCCAACATTCTTTTCCATATACGCAAATATTTTGTAATATGAATCAGATCGCCAATGGTTCTAGGCTACTGGGTTAAAGCAAACATTTCCAGGCAGCATTAATATTTTTGGAATTTAAGCAATATCAGTCCTTCCCGCAACATTTGGATGATGGAATAAATTGCTGTTAAATACGTTACCTCGACACAACACACAGAAACCCAACATTCACAAGTCATTTACTTGATGTCAAAGAGGTTAATTTAGATACAAAATATATTTCTTTTTTCATCATTTTCCCCCCCATATCGGTTCTTTGAATTTGTTTCGTTTTTAATACTTTTGCACTGGTAATCATCTCTTTTTTTTAGTATTTTTATTGTTTGTTCTTGTAAATATAAAAACAGGATTATTACATTTGTCATTATATTCTCTGTGTGAAACCTCTTCTAGCTTAGTGTTAGCAGATAGTGAAATTCAATATAACAACAAATTCAATACAGTAAAATGTCATCTCTTATAGACTATATATTCAATAGGGTACAATGAATAAAATGCCTTCTGAATACAGGATCAGGCTGAACTGCGGTACATTAAAAATAAGATTTATGAAACATATAGGATAATGTTATGTTTGCAATATTTCATGGTGATTGGGTGTTAAATCCCAGTAGATTAGATGACCAGCAATAATTAACAATGGATGTCGTACATTAGCCAATGGTTCCACATCTATTAATTTCAGTTTGATACTAATTTTATACCTAATTAAGCCGATTAATCTGCCTGATACAGAGCTAATTTCCCTTTCTTTAAGGTAAAAAAGTAATAAAATTGCTATTATATTGAAAGGTTGTCTCTGACGTCTCCTTATATTCTTAGTTCGGTTTACAGAAATAAAGGCATGGTGACGTCCTTTTGTTTTTAGGACGACAAAGTTGGGAAAAAAGGCTTTTGTCTCCTTTAAGATATATGTCAGATTATATCTGGTAATTAACATTCGTTGTGGCTGATTCAATGACCCATGTACAATCTAGACTAATGAATAAATAAATAAATAAACAAATGCTAAAGCCATACTCATTAGTAAGCTATACAATTACTAGGGCACATCTTCAATTAACAAGCATTACGTGCTCAGCCTCACATACATGTTTACCTCCCAACAAACCCTTTTTTCCATTTTTTTTTAAAGCAGATAGAAGCAAGCCTCTAGGCAGCTGGGTCCATTTCTGTAGATTCACTTGTCTGGGCTTCTATTTGGTGAAACATTGTAACAAGTTGAGCAATAAAATTATTTTCATGTGGTTTTCACCAATGATGATTGACAGAATTCTGCTGGTATAAAGCCTGGAAGACAAGTAACATAAAACCCTCTCAGCTAACAAAATGTAAAAAAAAAACCACGCACAAAAAAAAACCTTAAAATGGTGCCACACAATATAGAGTAATTCACTGATATCTGTTGCAATGATGGCAACTATTTAATTTAGTCTGTCAATTAAAGTATTTAGATTCCTCTTGCCAAGTGCCGAATGTTAGTTTTACCTTTTAACAGTGAATTTAATTAAGACCTGTCTTCAATTTTTTATACTTTTTTTTTAAAACTTAACATTTAATGCTATTTGGCTGCAGACCCTGTTGAATCACTTAAGAGTAGATGTTTCTATTAGCTTTAACAGTAGCATATTTAAGCCGCCATTTCTCTGACTATTTCTCTGATGGTACCAGAGCATTTAAAGGTCATAGAAGGTCATTGGAGAGGTAAAAGTTCCACATCAAGATTTTGGGTCAATAACATTGATAAGCATGTAAGAAGCTTTTTAAGATAAGAATGAATGGTTAATGGGGATGACATTAAAGACAGAATATAATTTAATAATTTAATAATTTAATAATTTAATGAGAAGGTGTTTTCACCACCTTCCATATTCTACATTTTACTATTAAAAGTAATTTTGAGATATTGTGCACGGTTATTGATTAATAACTTTAAAATAACTAAAATTAATAATTTCTCATAAAACCAGGTTCTCTCATATTAAGATGTAGTAGGTGGATGGAAGGAACAGAAAGTGTGTAGGACGGAGCTTTTGAAAAACATGCGAAAAATCTGCATTTAGCCTCCAGTGAAACTTCCTACTAGAACATCTAAACTTCTCTGTAACCACGTAAAAAAAAACCCAAAAAAAACTGAAATAATATGTGAATCATTAATGAGAGCGTTGTTATTCCATTCATGCTTTTCTAGCAGTTTCAAACCATCCAAGAATGAATTTAAATAGAACTTTAAATGACAAAACATTTTGGAATCTTCACAAAGATAATTTTTGAAGATTGTTGGTAGAAAAAAAAACAAAAAAACTGTTAACGGCTTACTACAATCACTTTGATTTTTATCGTGCAATCCTTGGTTCAGTAATTATATCATTACAGTACTCATTTCATTTAAATAGTGTTCTTTATGGAAGACTGAGATTAATCTCATTAATTTAGATGTTCTAAACCGTCATAATGAACTTTTGTTAGGATTCATGTTCAACCCCCATTCTTAAAATGAATAGCTAGATCAAAAAAAATAAAATTAAAAAAAATAAGGGCATTTTCTGGGCATTTAATTATAATTCAAATATTAGTGTGCACACAATATACTTTTTGTAACCAAAGGTACAGATAGCAAAATGCATTTGCAGATTATCATCTCTTATAACCGCCAAGATTAAAGTGCCCTGTTGTTGAACCGCTCTCTGGATAAATTAGATGTTTACGGTACATTACATTCAGAGCCTTTTTTTTTATGATTTCAGATGTGCAAATTTGACTTTTTTTTAATGCAAAATGTTTGTATTTGCCGTGGAATTTTCTGCGAATTGAATTCTAGCCGTGCAGAGAGGCATTGGAGAAAATACCTAGCGAATAGACAATATTCCCAAGATCTCACCACACATATTTCATTGTCTTTTTTTTTATGTTTATACTTTTTCTGAGTGATGACAGCCTATACAACTCCGAGTGATGTAATGGGTAGCTGAAGCTGCATAGCCTAGGGACGACGGGAACATTGGAAATATAAAAAAAAATAAAAAATGGTGCTGGGACATTGAGTGAGTGTGCTGAATCTGTCCTAGAATTGATAAGAAGGTACCGAGTTCAAAAGAGTAGATATGTCAGATGTAAAATATAGCTGGTATTCATAAAAGAGTATACAGAGAGATTCAATAGATCCAACAATGATTAAAAGGAGAACTTGGTACCCAGAAACTGTGTTGTTTTTTTAATGTTGGAGTAAATTTTGCATGGCTTCCAATACATTTTATTGTTTGCAAATTGGAGAATGTATTTCTTGGATAGTGAAGGTATAAAGAAGACATGTGTCTTTAAAAAGTCATCCCTGGTTGCCTCTGCTGAACCCAGAAAGCATTAGTTTGTAAACTTCGCATCCTATTGGCTAGAATGGGCAGGTTACTGAGCATGTGCAAGAAGTGTACTGAAGAATGCTCCTTGCTTTCAGTAGTGGAAACTGGGGGAGGAGCTAAATAAGAGAAAAGTCTAATTTCCCAACTGCAATAAGTACAGAATGCCTGCACCAATCTGCATGCAGTAAAATGCGTTGAAGACCATGCAGAATAGCCAGCAATAGACCTCAGCCCCTTTAACATGAACATGGGGGTGGAGGGCTCCTTTAAATTTGCAGGAGAAATTTGATTGGTTGTGACCAAACACCATTTCCCTCTCAGAAAGTAACCTGAATACCATGGCAATCATTTCTTTACTCAATAACTATAAGTCAACAGAAAGGCTCGAGGTATGGATGTGATGTCATCACACATGACATTTGTGGGATTGTCTGGATATTTTTTTTTTTAATAATATAAATTATATAATATATAATAATAATAATAATAGAATTGTTAAATAATATATAAAATATATTAATATAGAGTTTCAAAATTACGTTTTTACGATGGTAAATTTTCCATACCTGACAAGAAATTATATTAGTGTAATGTTTTAATGAAAAGATTCAGCAAAAGATTTTGCTAACCCACCACATATACTATGAATAAGAAAGTGAAACAGAAAGGATAGACAAAAAAAAATATGAAAAATGGCGGCGAGCAATAATTTAATATCTCCCCGGTGTGCAGTGTACTTGAAATACTCGAGAAGCTGCAGTTTGTTTGTTGTCTTAAAATTGGAGGCATTGATTTTATTGCTCAAAATGAAAGGATTTGCCAAAAAGTTCGATATTTCTATAGTCTCATTAATTTTCATAAGGAATAAAAGCTCATAAAAGTCCTTTAAAATCTATTGAAGGCTTCAGTAAATTAGAACTAATCCCTTAAATCAGCCTGCGTCCTGCACACACACACACACACACACACACTATTAACACATTTCTTTAAAGAGTTATGAAGTGTTATCCGCTTACATCGAACATGTAGGGACACCAGTGTGTATTAGCACAATATGTCTTGACTTTGTGTATACAACTTTCAAATATTAGAAGATACATATAAATATAATCTCTACATATATCTAATGGGTAAGATAAGTTAAAGTCACCTTGTTACTGTATGAAGATCCTTTAATAGATACATTTTGGTGGATAAATGGAACAGCATCTCAACAGAAGTGGTAGAAGGTAAAAGAGCGAGGGGATTAACCCCTTAAGGACAATGTACGGGCTTTGTCATTAAGGGGTTAAAACACGCATGAGTGGGCACATGGCTCCTGAATCTAAGACGAGACTGACAACTGATTCAAGTTTGATTCTTTACAGCAGGAGAAACGGGCGACTAGATTCTAAACTAAACACTAAATTCTGTGCTTCAATGTTAAGCAGAAAGGTTAACTCAGCAATTCTAGAATTTACATTTTTTTATATTGTTTATATAACTACTTAAATGTCAAAGAGTAGCGTTGAATTTTAAGTTTTGGCATATCTATATTCAGTACTTTGTGTTGGTCAATGACATTAGCAAAGCCATGAAAAACACAACAAAACTATAGAAAAATAACTTTACAATTTGCTATCATGCGGCCGACTTGAAATACAGAAGTTTTGTGGGGGGGGGGGTTCTAATTTTTGCGAGTTTTTGTAGACCTGAAAATATCCAGTCTGAGATTAATATGCTAATGCCGTCATTTTCTGCCAGCAATCTCTAGCTATTGAACTAAACGCACAGTTTGACTCTAAAAGGGCAGAGGTTAGCTTAATTAAAAGGCAAAACACTTGCAAATAACGGATTCCAGAAATATATCTATTTGTAGATTCACAGCGCAGATACAGAAAAAAAAAAATCCTCTGGGCCGCACCGTACTCTTAAGAAAGAAAGCCCTGGATAAGATAGTATAAGAGGAAGGGCGCCATGATCAGGCCTGAAATGTGGTATTGGACGCAGGCTGCCCTTTGGGTGACCCCAGATGGGAGGGGGAGTTATTTTGTCCTTTACGTGACCCTAGGGGGACAGTGTGGATGACAACAAGGGTGGAGTCAGATTCTTGATAGGCGAACTTACGGTAGCAACAGAGGTAGATAAAACAAATAAGGCTATATATACAACTGTTGCCTGAGGGTGATGTGTAGTTTTTAACAAATTTATAGGAAGCTGAGAAGGTCTGTTTAGGGAAAAATTCCCGCCCTCCCTCCCCAAAGAATTTGTTTTATTAAAAAAAACAAAAACATATATTTACACTATCATGGATGTTTTTAGTATGTTGGCGTGCTTATTGGGAATTATTGGACAGTTTGTTGTTCAAGTTGGTTGTATATTGCGGGATACCCATCTCAGGTATGGGTCCGCGTTGGTTCAAGTGTACGGTGTGGGTCTTTCTTGCGGGCAGGGTCCCAAGGGGAAGCTGTTTGGTAGTACTGACAAAGCCCACCTGCTGGTGCAGTTTACGGCTGGTGGGAGGAGCGCAGTACATGGTAACAAAGTGAATGGTGTTCCTCAAGTGGGACTGTTTATTGTTGATTAAGCAAATGCGGGGCTCAATGATGTTTGGAAGAAATAGCCCCGTGGTCTACTTGTTGTAAACATGTTAATGTATTTATACAATTGTTACATTGTTTGATATTCAATAAAGGTGTGTCACAGTTTGTTGCTGAAAAATAAAATAAACGCTGTGGCCTTTACACATTCCAAAAGAAAAAGTTGTTATGGTCATTTGTTTTATGAATTAAGAAAAATGTATGCGTGTGTATGGGTGTGAGCTCTGTGTCGTACCAATAAGCAGTGCCTGGATCATATAAACAAAACAGTATGCAAGTAAATCTCTGACTAGCCTTTTCCTTTAGAAGGGCACATGGGATAAATAATCGAGGACACTTCGGAATGAGGACACAAAACATAAACAATTATCTTCGGCTGTTTTTTTTTGAAGACTTTATGGGTTCTCCATCAGGACCCAGACCGGGCCAAAGTACAAGATTAGTCCTATTGTGGACTTCCTTGGTCTTTATGCCTTGAGCGATACCAGCTGCGCCCAGCTGAAGTGGACCATAAAAGCAGAAATTAGACGAGGACAGACATGGCACAACATTTTGTTTTTCATGTTTACGGACACAGTTTTCCATATGTGTTGAATTTTTTAATGGATTAAGTGGATTTATGTTATTTTGTGCTGAAAATTCTGTGGTGGAGCTGGGTGCCTGACTTGTTTTTTGGTGGTGAGAGTGGGGAGGTAGGCCATGCCTTTTGGCCACCACCATTCCTTAAAGACTTTAGTGGGACACCCTTGAGAGGTTGGTCTTTGAAGGACAAGATCTCCTAAGGCTTCACCCAGGGAGGGAAGAAGCTGAATATCCCCACATGGAGAGCACAACCCCCTGAAGAGGAAGACTTTGAATCTGGTTTTCACTGTGGTCCTATCACGTTTGGAGAACCTTTCCTTCAAACAATGTGTGGAAATACCAGATACCACAGGCTTCTAGGAAAAACATATTAATGTTCCGAACAGAAAAGTCACCTTCTTACATTAATGAGTGGGCTTAGTATAATATGCTGTTGGACATTTTATAATTTGAGACATTCATGATAGGAGGGACAACTTGTCATAGTTCGTTGAGTAAGGAAGACTAAGATTCCATTTTATTTTAATACTTAATGCCAACCCATGATACTATTCTTACTCAATATATATATTGAAAAAAAGCATCATACTAAATTTATAAACCCAATAATTAACTATTTTGTTTTTATCTGTTCAATATCTTTGATTTACTTCCCTATCTAGCTCCCATTTTATGCAGATCTAGGTTAATATTTCAGCCAGAACTATCAAAAAGAACATTGATTAAAAAATGGTGATCAGTGTTACCAAGATTAATGTGATGTGTTGTGATTATGCATTTTTTTTTAAATTTGTTATTTATATTTTATAGTTTTCTTGTTAAAGTTTCAATAATAGAAAATAAAGCAAAACCTCACTCAAGCCCAACAATGCACGTTACTTTCATTAAACTGAAACCAAACCAACATATTGTTCTAGATATTCACCCACCTGAAGCATTTTGTTGTTCAGGTGGTTTTCTTAAAGCACCACAAAACATTCTAGAACATGATAAAGCAAACCAGCCATGATAAAGCAAACCAGCCCTAGATTAAGTTAAGTTTGCACAATCTTTCAATTAAGCATCTAGGAGAACCGTTTATCTCAGCTCGATGTACCTGTTGGTGCTCACCTCTGCCTTTGCACCCTTCTTTTGTGGAGAAGTGTGTTTCCAACAGCACAGGAGCCAACTATGTCCATAAGGTAACGTTGAATCCTCATTGTTTAGTGATGAGTCCAGACATATTCAAAATGGCCGACTGGCTCAATCAAGGGCATACCCCAAATTAAAAGAACATATTATCGGTTATTCTCCACCTTTCCAATCAACTGTAGGCAGAATTTTCTTCAGCAAGATAAGCAATTTAAAGGCTGTTTAGCTGTTCATGGGTTGCCTGTTAAAGAGTTTCTTCTCAGTTTTCTGGGCTTTAAGCGATTGTTTCTGGTATATCTCCGTGTGTTGACCTTGGCTTGTCCTAGACCATTCTGCCTGCTCCTGACCTTGACCCAGGCCTGTCCTAGACCATTCTGCCTGCTCCTGACCTTGACCCAGGCCTGTCCTACACCATTCTGCCTGCTCCTGACCTTGACACAGGCCTGTCCTAGACCATTCTGCCTGCTCCTGACCTTGACCCAGGCCTGTCCTAGACCATTCTGCCTGCTCATGACCTTGACACAGGCCTGTCCTAGACCATTCTGCCTGCTCCTGGCCTTGACCCCAGCTTCCCCTAAACCATTTTGCCTGCTCCTTACCTTGGCTTGATATTTGACTACTCCTTTCATAGTTTGTGCCTGGCCTGGCTTGTCCTCACCTCTGTACCAAATTCTCTCTGGCCCTGCAGTTATACTTACCTGAATTCTGCCTGTGGATTCTCTACTCCAGTTCAACCGCTTCTATAAACTGTTACAGCAACAAGTTTTCTTAATACGGAAACAATAAATTCAATCTAATGTCATAGTGGCATGTGCCCTGCTAATATGTCCCCAAAACAGATATGAAAGTGTAGGGCAGATTATACCATGTAGAGTTCTACATTCAGATTTGTAAAAAAAAAATATTTTAACAATTTTTGCTTAATTCATACAAATCTACAAAACAAGGACGCACCCCAAATAAAAGAAAACAAATCAAAAATAATTATTTTTATTATTATTTATTATTGTTAATTTTACAACAATTTTATTTTTTAAGGAATATTGTGTTTGTATTTATTTAATATTCAAGGATGTAATATTCCAATAAGTGCAGTAGTAAAAAATCTCTCTAATTACACCTCAAAGTGGAATCCGGTTACTATTATAATCCGTTGCAGCAGTTTTGCCAGTAGGGCGCACTCACACCGTACAATACCGACCGGTTTCCGATTACAATGCAGGCAAAGGGTTCCAAATGCATTGAATTCATATTATTTCATTTGCACTCTGAGCTACGCTGAAACTTAATTATTTTATTCTGCATTATGAAGAAGAATAGGTATACACAGATGGGATTTCTTTTTATATAAAGAAATAAACTCCCGGAGATTGTATAGTTTTAAATAATCCCCTTGGATAACTTCTACACTACATTAGAGGGCACTTTATCTCCTAGAGTTTTATGTGTTGTAATTTCTGCATAACTTAGTTGATATATACATTTTTTTTCTGCTGATTAAGCAACATGATTTCTGAAAAGTCAGCCCTCTCTTTAATAGCAAGTTTGCAAACTGCACAAAGAAAATAAAAGGCACATTTTTTTTCTTTTAATTCATATCACGATGACTCAAATTTTTATGTTTAAATCCCATAGCTCTGTATGGTATAAAATATATTTTTTTTTTATATATTATAATAATTTATTTAGGGCATAACTAACAATGTGAAATGTGATGGAACAAAAATGCTAATTATTTAATAGAAACTAAATTATTTATTTTATATTTTAAATATTTAGACTGTTGGGTGGTTAGCATACTATTATATATACTTTATATATATATAATTTATATATAACTTTTTAGATTATAACATCAAAGCATCTGACCAATGAGGAGCAGTGTAGTATCAGATGACAATAATAACATTGTAAAAAAAAAAAATTATTCTGAAAAAATAACTGGTGGAGCCAACAGATAGCACTCCAACTGTTACCGAATTCACACATTCTCACATTAAACCAAAAAGTTATGGCTAATGAACATGTGGGTTATTAGCATACCTGAGAACTTTCCAAATGAGCTGACCCTGAGAGTCTATAAAACTTAACCCTTTATGAAGATTCTATACAGTGACTCACCAATTGTGTTACCCAAATGACTCTAATACCGGTCCTCGTGAGAACCTTGACGAGTGTTTATTTAAGGATACACTTAACTGAGTCACCTGCATTCAAGCAGGGATATCAACCATAACATGCTAATAGCAAACGCACCAATCATGTCCTATGTATGATCACAGCAGTGTGAAATAGGAAGAAGTCGGCTCTGGACCATGAGAATCTGCTCCTTTAACTTGAGCTTTGGGGCAAAAACCCTAAGAGTTCACCAGCATGGTTATAAGAAGGTTTTTAGACAACTTAAACTAAGATGGAGCAGAGCAATATGACGTGCTGATGGGGATAAGTTTATCCCCAAAAAAAGCACAGAGTTGGCTCTGTAAAATGAATGCATAAAGTGGGAAGTATATCTAATCTTCGGTATTATACATTATGCAGGGCCAACTCAACTGGCTTCACAGTTGAAACATGTGATGGTAGGCCCTGTGATAAAAGGTGGTTTATTGAATAAACTTAATATCTCAACAGAATGCTGCACCTTAAAAAATTCTACCATGAGAACCAAGAATATCATCTTCCATTCGAAAACCCCATAACATTAACCCCAATGTTTTCATGCACTGACGAGGTATCTTCAAAGGTAATGTCATACTAGAAAGCAGATTGATGATAATTCGTGAAGGTCAAACACATCGAAGAAGGAAAACCATGGAAGAGAAAATAAAAAAGGTCCAAGAAACCAGATTATGGAATAATCATCACAATTGCTTTGGTCAACAAGGTAAAAAGTCATCGTTGTGATCTCGTGACACTGACAATGCTCTAGGAAATATCTGAATTTATAGAAAAAAGCACCGTAATCAATGCAAATTAATTGGCCATAGGTTTGACTTTGATGGGCAAACCTAAACCCATCATGACATCTTCAGTTACAAAGATGACTTCATAAGGATGATGGAATATCTATCTATGTATACTTTCCACCAATAACTAGTTTCTTTTCTTCTATAGTACTTTATCACATATTATTCTACTGAAACACTCTGGATGGAATCCTCTGACGTTCTCATTGTATATAATCTGATGCTTTTAAAATGAACTCCTATACTAGGCTCAGAAGAAGCCAAGGCTGATTTGATCATGTTGGTTCCGAATACCTTCCACTGTCACAATTCTTTGAGAATATCCCTTCAATATAACAAAGTTATAGGAGTGTTCTATAACACCTTATAATCCAGCAAATTTAAGGAAGAAATACATAAACGGCCAATCGCACCGGGGTATGATATGCCTTTAGGCATTTTGATAATTCAGACCACAGCTAAAGGATCACTTATGGCCATTACTGAAGTTACATTCAGTATAAACAGACAAGCAAGATAAACACCACAACTCTCTATTGAAGCATACAATCCAATGACATATTTAAATAAAGAATAAAACCAACAATGTTCTTATAATGATAGATTATTTATCTTTCATTTTCTTTACAGGTGCCTCCCAGTTTCATAAAGTGGAACTAAATAATACAAATGGAAATCAAATTCCATCTTCCAGATATAAAAACAGAATAACTGTAGATAGATATATATTCAGTTGTGAACCAAATGCCCCTTAGAAATATAAATTGACAGGTCAACCTTCCCTAATGGTCGCAGACCAAGAGTCAAGCCTTCCATTGTCCATTTCCTTCCTCTCATTCCAGCAAAGCCATATGCCTATCATGTAGGATTTCTTTCACTTCTCTATGCTGGCAGGTCATTCCATATATCCACCACCCTCCTAGTGAAGGAATACTTTAAAACACAAGACCCTATCCCTTTACTTTTTGGTTAGATCTAGAAATCCATTGCATATCCATCACACATAGCCTTACGGTCATGTAAATGCTAGAAGGGAGAACTGAAGTTTGCTCATATCTGGCACTCAAAGTGTTAAGCGGGTCTGCGTTATAAGACACGTAATCCGCCATCTGTGTTGCTTTTAAATAAAACGCACCCCTGTATTATCTCGTAACGTACGAATGGTGAAATAATAAGTGGGTGGTTTGGGCAATTGTATTGAAACTAAAGGTATTACTTCTAAATTAGCATCCAGAGCCATGATATCAGCTGCACCCATTACACATCGCGATACATTTGTCCTATTTTTGTCCAAGTTTTTTGTCACACTGACGTTCACATCTCAACAAAAGAGTGTGTGTGGGGATTCTTAGTTTTTCTTTTTTTTGGGAACTTGGGAACTTATCGGCTTCGTGGTGGAAAGGTGAAGAGCTGACTTCTTCGCATGGGAGACGAGGGTCAGGAGTAAAATATACTGAAGTAACTCGGCTGGACGTAATACGATCGGTGGGAAGTACCCTGACCGCAGTCTGCACAAGTAACGCCAAAACAGGGTGCAGATCTCTAAATAGAGAAGGGTTTCCATGACAACAAATGACAATTCATCAACAAAGTGGGCACTCAGCCTTTAAAAAACAGTAAAAAAAAAAAAAAAAAGAGGAATTTCAGGACAAATATAAGGGGCTCTCAAACACAGAAACGGAAGTTGCAACATTGTTTCTGGGGCATTCAATGTAATTCATAATACACAGAAACACAGAACTTGACAACATATCGGCCCCCATTCGGCCCACCGGGTCACCCATTTTTCCTGCTGTAAAGACTCAAATCTTAATCAGTCGTTGGTCTCGTCTTAGATTCAGGAGACATATGCCGATCCCATGCATGTTCAAGATCCCTTACTGTTTTAGACTTTTTCTGGCAGGCTGTTCCATGTATCTGACACTCTCTCAGTAATATTTGAGTTATGTACTTTAACACTCGCCTATCCAGCTTACCAATCATTCAGTTTATGAGAAAAGAGATATAATTGTAAGTGAAATTGACATTGGAATCGGTGGTACTCTTTAGTGTTTTACAGGCCTACAGATTAAAAGTATAGCCATAAACATACATACACTTACTCTAACTTTAACACCTCCAGTCTAACTCACAGACATCTAACCTGCATACACTCATGCTAACACACATTCACTCTAACATACACACATACTCTACTCAGCTTGTGTAGAGCCTGCCTTCAGAGCAACCTGCACAAGTTATAAATAAATAAAGTTATACACACATACTCTATTACATTACTAAATATTCAAATATAAAAGTATTGATCTTCATAAAGTACAAACAAGAGTATCTGACATATTAATGACTTGCCATTGAAATCCTTGACTTTGCATTAGGCTCTGAGTTGAATCAGGACAATATTAAAAAAACAGCAGGGGTCATTTGGGTAATGATAGTTTGAAAGCTTAAATTATGAATAATTTTTTACCCCCATGTTTTTTTTTATATCATGGACCTTGCTTTTAATTGGCATCTCATGCTGAAATGGCTCCATGTACTACAATCGTGGCAGTAATTGAAATCCTATTGGAGGTGACAATAAGTGACGTTCAAATCAACAAATTGCTTGCTTTCCACTTGGGCATGTGGCGTGTTGCCTACAGTCCACTGGGACACGGTCATCAAATTACATAGTAATGACAATAATTTAAACTGTTAAAACTGCAACAATGTTTAGAGCAGTAAATAAATATAGCTATTAATTAAAAAAAATAAAAATGTATATCATTATATAATGATAAATTGGGAAATACGGACAAGATGGAAAATAGAGTCAAGAGGTCATTCTGATGTTAGTTAAAGAACACATGCGTTGAAAACTCAATTAAATTCCTGTGCTGATGGAAGGTTATTGTTATGTGTTC
The DNA here is from genome assembly GCA_023333645.1 of Sceloporus occidentalis. Taxonomy (NCBI): domain Eukaryota; kingdom Metazoa; phylum Chordata; class Lepidosauria; order Squamata; family Phrynosomatidae; genus Sceloporus; species Sceloporus occidentalis. The sequence goes on from JALMGF010000109.1 coordinate 3,019,124, forward strand.
TTTATAAATATATATTTTTACAGTGACCCCATGACCCCAGGATCATATATATATATATATATATATAATGTTATTATTTCCTCCACCCAACGCTATCATTTCTATCCATAGGCCAAATTTCTTATTTTAATATATATCTTTGGGAAATCAATTAAAAAAATAACTATTAAAACTGAAATTCCAATTCTTCACCAAATGGCACCACAGGCAGGAATACCCTTTGGTGTCCCATCCTGAGACATTGAGATTGGTGCTTTTAAATAGGATTTGTATAGGTAGGTACTTATAGGGCTCCATATGTCCTAGTAAAGTGGCCCAGGGCTGCCATCACTTTGAACATGTCCCCCTAGGATAAATACAGCACTGAACCTTGACCAGGACACCAGCCGAAGACACCCAGTACCAAGGCCAATCCTCGCCAAGCCTTATATCATTCTGTAAGAACTTGCATGTGAGTTAACCAATAGGTCATTTGGTTTTAAAGCTATGCTTATAATACAGCATGTTGTTATATTGTGTAAATATATATTTCTTATATTTTTTGTCATTTTCTTAATGTGTAAGCATTTTTGGGGGATTTTTATGATAGATAATGACAGCAAAAATATAATCAAAACAACTGCTGAAATGTGAGGAGCTTGTCTAAAAGGGCAAAACAGGACTAAAGAAAGTAGAATGTGCAAAAATTATTTAAAAATGTTAACGTAAAATACTCTGTTTTCCAGTTTGTCCTTTAAAGGATAGAATTTGAGCTTGATAGTAACACTCGAAACTGTTCCTCAACATACCAATGCTGTTATCTTGTGTTTCCCCATTTAGTCTTTGTTTCGATTATAGAAAACAAAAATTATGACAGCACTGCTACCCTCCAATCATCTCACCACCTTGGTTCTTTTAAGGTTCCAAAGAGCTCTTTCCTGTTATATTATTATTATTATTATTATTATTATTATTATTGTTATATTATTAGTTTCTGTGTCCCTACATTGGTCTGGCCTCAACACCATAACCACAATTTGTCAGGCTTCCTCAGCTTCAGGTACCTACAGATCCCATGAATAATTTTAATAGCTTTAATAAAGTACACATTTTTTTTCCTGGCTATCATGGTATTAAACGCCTCTGATTATCCACTGGGACAAAGCTGAACAATTTCTGCATATATCTAATTGGCCACAATAATTTTACATATGAGTTACCTATCCCTGGGTACCTTTTCTAGAATCATCACGGGATGTCTGGCACTGTTGACCTGGTGGTATGAAAAGCCACCACTGTAACTAGCACAAACACATACATACACTAAAGCGCACTTTCATGCACACACACTCTAACACCCACACACTCACTATAATTGACAACACAGATTCACTCTAGCACAGAGACGCTCACTTACTCATCTCCTACTTTCTACTGAGTGATAAGTCCTGGTCCTTTTAAAGGAATACAGCCACCCTAAGGGTCTCCATGAGCGCATTCTATAAGCAATGAACTGCTCTGAAACCAGTGAGTCAGTGAGCATGATCTCAAACCATATTGCACTATATATATTTGTTTTTGTCATGTATATGGATCCTACATTATGAGAATGAAGGTGCCAAGTTTTAATATTTTGTGCACATTGGTGTAATAAGCCCTAAACCCACTTGTTTATGTTTATTGCCCACTCACTCTAACAAACACACAAGTAACTCTACTCGAGCCCTCATAATTATAATTCCCCAATGGCCAGCCGGCCTGTAAGAAACATACTTATTTCCGCTCAAGGCAACATAATAGACCTGTCCACAAAGCTGGGAGGTGTGATGGCTGGCAATGAACATTAAAGATTGAAATTTTATTATTCGATGGGCAGGGACAGAGTACAAAAAAACCCAACTATATATATTATAAAATGACATTAAGGAGGCAAAGGCATTTTTTTATGGAACTGTCATGCTCATGTTTGACATAGCCAAAGGCAGTTATTCTTATACGTGTATAACTTCATGTAAGTTCATCAATATCAGCTATTTTACATAAATCCTTCTTGTGTCCTATTGTCTATTCCCACGCACATTGCAACAATGTCCCTTAGTTATTCCTGAACCTGCTATTGTCAAATAAAGCTCTTAGCGGTGATAAAATAAACTAACAGTTGTTTAAACCTTGAACAACAATCAGGTTATGATTACTTGAATATGTCCACTATTGAATCATTGTGTCTCATTAGAGTCTTTGTTTATTCTGTTACAGGCATGGAATAAATACAATACTTCTTATGGTATTATTAAACTTTTTCAGAAATTACATTCTTCAGTACTCTGAAAAAATAATTCATTTTATGCCCTTTAAGAGCCAATTCTATCTATTGGTAATAGGAAATGTCATTTTACATACAATAAGCTTTAAACAAAAATATTAGACATTTTCTCTCAATGGTGATAAGGATTCAGCCAAATCAATATACTTTGCACCCAATAAATAAACTCAACATAATTACATTCATAAAATCATTTTACCCCTTCCATCAACCTTTCTGCCATGTGCACTTTTCTGTTATTGTTGGAAGAATTATTATTATAATAGGGTTCCTGGGTGTCTGGCCCAAACTGGCCATCTGGCACGTCTGTCAAATGCCCAGTGGCCAACATCGCTCCATACCCCTGTGGCAGATCAGGTGCTGCAGTGTGCGGATAGCAGTTGGATATGCCCGGTCGCACGCTACATGAGTATTAAAACATAACAATTAAATCCTTTTCTCAGATTCAGGAGGAATTCTTACTTCCCTCTAAGGAAGTATTTTCCTATCTTAGAATTAAAGGATTCCTTTTGAAATATGATATATTAAATACTGGTGAAAAATGGTCCCTCCTTAACTCTCTCCATAATATGACACAGACTAAGGGAATGATTACCAAGTGCCTAACTCTTATTAAATCGAGATATAAACATATGCCTGTAAAAGCAATCAAGACGTGGGAGAGAGAATTGAATCGATCTATCTCCTGGGATAGTTGGAAATCTACAATACAAGCAGTTAATAATGAGATTCATTGCTTAAATTTGAGAGAGAATTTTTTTAAGATGTGTTATAGATGGTACCTTGTTCCCACAAGGTTGGTAAAAATGTATGCACACAATGAGGTAAATTGTTGGAGATGTGGAAATGAAATTGGAAGTTTCTTACATATCTGGTGGACTTGCCAATATGTATTCAACCTTTGGAGAAAGGTATCCCAACAGATAAAGCAAATTACAAATGTTTCTTTACCTTTTACACCAGACTGCTTCTTATTACACCTAGATTGGCCAAAAATGCCTAATTTCCATAGAAGCTTAATAACCCATATTTTCGCTTCTACTAAGTTATTGATAGCAAAGAATTGGAAAAGCAAAAAACTGCCTAATTGGGAGGAGATAAAATCTAGTACAATTTACCATTGTAAAATGGAATTGGGCATTATTAAATTAAATGGATTTAACGTAATCAAAATTAGGAAATGGGAAAAAATCTTAAATATATTGGAAATTGGAGTCTAATTGGCCCTGGGCTTCCCTTCCTTTGTTGCATCTCAAAATGTATTTTATTTGTATTGTCTAATGTCTGTCCGGTGAATATTTATTATACTCTAGAGAGATGTATTACACTTCTGGACTGGTATTTATGTTTTTTCCTTTTGTATTGTTTGTTATGTTTTAGTGATGCTTATGTATGGCTACATTATATAAGCATTCTTCTGTGATGTTATAAAAGAATAAAAAATATATATATTAAAAAAAAAAAAAACATAACATGTGGTTTCTTATATCCAGCCGCTGGCCACATTTATGTTATCGGTGGCCACCGGCCATAAAGTGCCAGTGCTGCCTCGCTGACAGGAGGTGATTATATCCCATGCATGGAGATGTGTTTGACCAAAGACATCTCCTACACTGCAAATATCACTTTAGCTCTAAATTATTGGTGAAAAATGAATTTAGACTGAAAATATTATAATAAATCCATAAAATCCATAAAAAATACTTTATGATCTTAAGCAATCATGGCTACAGCACCATTGTATGTTAGTTCCAGGAATAACTGGTTTTTTTTGTTTTTTTTGTTAACATTTGTTTTAAATTGTATTCCTATACTAACCTACCTACATTGTAGGTAGGTTAATATACATGTAAACAATATGTGTAAATGTGCAGTCTTTAAGAATTAAAAACAAGAAATTAAAAAATTCAACATTAATTGGACAAAATAAAATAAATGAAAATAAAAAAATTAAAAAATAATAAAATAAATGAATAGTAGCAAAATTATAATTGTAGTGGAAACCCATATTGTGTTTGTAAAACACACTCCCTTTTGATGTTGTGTCCCTCATAAATAACATCAACAAATGTGTAAGAGTTTCCACTTATTTTTAAGAATGAAACATTGTATACCATTGGTATAGTAACAAGTAACAAGTTATACTTGTGGCAGATCTAGAAGACGCAGCCCCCCCCCTTCTTCAGTTTCTTGCATCATTCCTCAAGTAACAGCTGCTTGTATTAATAACATGAGGTTTATTTGAAGACTGGCAACCAAAAATCCCAGAAACTGTTAGTTGGAACGCTGGTGGAATATGTAGAACTCGCGAGAAGTAATTATAGCGCCGTTGTGTCATTTTGGGTTTTTTCATACCATATATGGAAAGCAGCAGCGAGCGCTGCACTGGGGCGATACGGGGACGGGTATTGTCCAGGGTGCTGATGGTCATCTTGTCTTGAGAGGCAGCTTTTATTTATGATTTATTGATTGATTGAGTGATGGATCATCTGTAGTGTCCTGGTCATTAACCCTTTCGTGGATTGGTGTAGATCACTGGAATGGTGTCGATTGTTCTTTTGGGGAGGGGGGCAGGAAAGAAGACAAAGGAATGAAGGCACTGTGGTACCCCGTTTCTTACATGTCTCCCCCCCCCAAAAAAAAAATACCCACGCGATCCACATCTTTGGGGTTTGCGTGCTAGGATGGGTATGAATGAGTTACAGAGGCTGGGGAAGGGTGGGAATTAAGAGCAGAGATAGAGAGGAGGTGTCAGATGTCATAAAAGGTCCACCCCTCTTTTCTTCTTGGCTATGAAGGCACCCCTATGTTTTACAAAGCACCCTGTTATTTGGCATGCTCTGCCTAGTGCTAATGCTCTCAGTCTCTCTTGTGCCTGTCTTCTTTCTCTGGCTCTCTGTGATACCCATACTGATGAGCTGTGGATGAAGAGGAGGGAGAGGGAGGGAGGGATGGTAGGAGTGGAGAGAGGGGGTGGCAGAGAGAGAGAGAGAGAGAGAGAGACGCAGGCTTTGACGTTGCCCGGCTGCAGAGACCAAAGCTCCAACTCTCTTCATGTAGAGCACAACGTGACCACACACAGCTCTCTCCTTCCTGCTTTCTGGCTTCACACATACACACACATACACACCATGCACACCCACACACACACACTTCTATGCACACAGGCACAACACACAGGCTAGGCAGAGACACCGAGGCCAGTCAAGCTGTCTTCTCCATCCCACCCTTGCCACCACCCCTGAGCAATTGCGCCTGTGCCCTATGATTAGATCCACTGAGACAAGGGGCAGAAGAAGACATCCTCTCGCCTCAAGTCCATCCATCCTGAGCACAGTCTCTTCACCGGGAGAGAAGCAGAGCAAGACCCACGCAAGTCTAGTCTGTGGATTCCGTCACTGCATCCCTTAAACAAAATGACAAGAATATTAATATATACTGCATTCCCGACCCCCTCTTCCTGCAAGGTTTTAGCGCTGGTTTGATAGCTCGTTTTGCATCTTTTGCTGCTAGGATTGGTCTTCTGCTCTGGTTAGATTCATTCACATGGAGAGGTCTTCTGCATGAGCCCTGGTGGTCATCGTGTCCCTGCTTCTCGTGGATATTTGCTTGGATCTGGTGATCAGGAGTGATCTCACACCATAACCTACTACTACTATTACACAGGTATGATTACCTTTTACACACACCATTAGACTAAAGATTCAGCACAGACAACCCATGCTTTGCTCCTGCTACATGTCTTGAGGTTGGATTTTGCATTGCAATGGGAACTAATGGAATGGGAAAAGGCAGATCCGGTGGGATTTGGCTGGAATGCAATCCGGATTCTCTCTTAATTGTCCTCCAGGGATAATCTCCAGTTACTTTTTAAACCCTGCACACCAAGGAAGCTCTTGTGTTTGACTAAGACAGCCAGAAGCAACAAACCATCTGACTCCCAGGGATTTCCCCCTTTCTTCAACACAGAGGAGGAAAAGATCATGTCTATCATTCCTTAGCTAAGAGCAATACTGTATTTTTTATATACATATACATATATATATATATATATATATATATATATATAATTCTAAATATATCTTCCTCTGTTGGGTCTACTGCGTGAAGTCCAGTGGTCACCAGAAAGTTGGAATCTACAATTGCATATAGAGGGTACTTTTGTTGGCTACTTGTGTTTGCAAGGTCCTGTTGTGTCCACTGGGGCTGGATATGTCCATGTTTGCATGAAGATGGATTTACATTTCTGCTTCATGTGGCTTTTGTCACTTCTTCTGGATGGAATCTCAAGTCAAGGGGTCTATGGTGAGTCTTTCACTTACTGTAACCACCAATTCCATATCATTCTCCTATCCAATTGTAATGGCTATGACCTTGTGATCTTTAAGAAGCTATTATCAAACAGAAACAACTTCTTCTGTCTACTGGTTCCTTAATGGAAATAATGTGATACCATGGTGTTGAAGGGGGTTCCTCTTAAGAGCTATTGATATTGGCAACATTGTGACTGCAGAAATCTTTGGCAACTTGTGTGGTCTGTACTAACTAATTCATTGTTTTAGCCATCATTCCATTATTAGGTATTTCACTGTTTTATGTATATTATTTACAATGGTTATCAGAAATATTGACATAGGAATAATGAATCCCTCTATAGCCACAAATAATGCATTTACTAAACCACCCCCTATTATGGATTTAACATGCTCAATATAGAGGATATATAGGATCTATCTGTGATTTTTGTCATCATGGCTGGCCTCCTTAAAATTGAAGGAGACCTCAAAGCATCTATGTACTAAAGCTTAGGTAAGAGGTCATCAGACTTAATGCAAAGCACAATCCTCCATAAAAAATATGCATTTAATAATATATTTTAGTATATTATTATAACATAGCAGATAGCAGGTTCCAGTGTGTGTGTCAAGCATTAAAACTGGAGGGTATTGGGAATCCACTACCCTAATTCCTATTAGTATGGCAATTAAATAAGGACATTGAAAATGCAGTTTTACAATCTGTACAAGTTAAACAACAGGCATTGCTCAGCTTTTCAGACAGATAAATAAGTTAAGAGTTGCATCCTCCTCTCTTGAATGCAGTGGCATTTAGAGAATGCATCCCAGTTTACTGCATGGCTATTAACTGTAGTCTGTATTCCATGTGCAATGTGCCACCCTTCCCCCATTGATGCATATTCATGGTATTCAGTTTATGGATTATCCGTTGCTAATAATCAATGCATCGTTGCAAATGACCCATTAGAATCAAGAAAGGGGGTTTTATTATGCATATTATGGTAAGGCACTGTAGTTGGAAAGGGTTAAAAGGTGCCTTCAGAAACATAGAATCTGTCCTGTTTTTCTAGCTCTTTTTTCCCCAGCAGGGTTGCAGAGGGATAGCTACTAGCAAAGTGATTTAAAACAGTTTCAGATCCCCCATTGCATGCTGTTGAGATGCAGAAATGGTAATCAGCTGATCATGGAGTGAGCAGTAGAGGATGAAGAAGCTGGTGGGCGTGGTTAACATGTTGTCTGGCGTGGCTAGTCAATAGGGGGCGTGTCTGAGTCCCAACAGAGCCCTTACTGTTCTAGCGCTGCTCCTTCACACTGCACTCATTCTGTCTATTGCTGGAGATACAATGTATCAGATCCTTTTCATTCTGATACCTAAACATTCATTTACAGACCATGTACTGCAGAGAGAGATGCACAGAAATGATTCCATTTAATGCAGGCACCTCCAAGCTTTCAGAGAGCCCAGGATATATATCAGTTTTAGGGATGTAACTGGGCTGCTGTTTAGTGTTAATGAATACTGATTAACAAAAGGATTAAAAAAAACTATTGTACAAGAATGCATGCTGATATAAACTAGTGACAGAGGAAATGTGCTGCATTAAATAAATATATATTATTTGCAACTAGTAAATGTGGGATGATTGCGAATCATTCTACACACTAAATCTAGGTCATCAAAAGTCAGTGGCAGATGGCCATGGATTTCTTTTTTTTTTCCCAGTGTGTCTGGTTTTTAATAGCTTCATCACTAGACAGTAAAATGCACCTCATACTGGCCAGCCACAATGGGATATTCCACAGGGGGTCAATAAACTAATTGATCATAGACAAATGATTATTGGAAACTTTTTTTCCCCACAATGGGAAAACGTTTAACCCCTTTTTTATAAAAAAATGAATTCTCTCTCCCTCTCATCCTCCTCGTCCTCCTCCTCCTCCTCCTCCTCCTCATCATCATGTATATGTAGTTACATATAGATTTTTTTCATCCCCACTATTATAAATTATTATTATTCATAATACTATTATTAATAATAATAATAATCTTTCTATATGCATTTCATAGTTTTCAATGTTCTCTGCCAATAGAAGGGATTTTTTTCTGAATGGCACACTGTATATTCCACTTCAAACATGTTCAGGGGTTACCGGTGGGATTAATAGTGTGTAAGCAAACAGCTGGGAGAGGAGAAAGAATATATTTACACTGTTTTAAACATGAAGGGAGATCGGTAATTGCCAATCTGGCACTTAGTATTTAGTTACAGGCAGAAACATTCCTCCATGTATCTCATAATTCACTTGGAATTAGATTTGTATGTGTCAATAAACAAAGCCAGCAGTGAACGCATATATATAAAATACAAATAGAATCCAAAATAATGTTAAAAATATATATTTTTATAAATAAATAAATAAATAAAGGAAACCATCCTATTTCCTACAGTGCTAGCCATGTATTATACTATACATTAAAGAGAATTGGTAAACATTTAACTGCAGAGATGGAATTAAAACATTGTCCCGTAACACATTACCCTTTCACTATACTATTTATTTGTTGTTTGTATATGACATCATCTGTTTCCCATGCTCCTGTTGGTTAAAAAGCTTAGGATATGTTGGAGTCTCTATAATGGGCCCCGACTAGCCACCTGTGGGTGGCCAATAGGGTTTCTAGTTACTGATACTGCCACGTCAGCAGCACATTGTATACAAATATAACATGTGGCTGTGCATATTCAGCCAGCGGCCAGGATAATATCCACCTACACAATAAAATAACAGCCTTGTGCTAATGTATATATATTGCCATAACGCAAAGTGTTAGAGTCTCACTACAAGTTGTGCTCAGGGGTGTCTACTACTCATGCAGTAGTGGTAGATAAGTGGAACAGCCTCTCAGCAAAAGTGGTAGAGGATAATACAGTGAGGGAATTCAAACATGCATGGGATAGACATACGGCTCCTGAATGAAGACGAAACCAACGACTGATTAAGGTTTGAGTCTTTACAGCAGGGAAAAAAGGGTGGACTAGATGGGTTGGTTGGGTCTGATCTGCCATTACATATTACGTTATGACCCAGTCATGGATATGAACACCTGTGTCTCTGATGATGTCATTCTGTGAAATCAGAACTAAAGAATGAGCAGTTACATTGTGGATGTAATAAGCAATGAGCCAGTGATATGACAACAAACACCTTGTGCGTCATTAGCAGGTGTCTTTAGCTCCAGCATCAAAGGATCCACATCCCCAAAGTGGTGAAAACGGTTGATACATTACAATGGTTGCTATGGCAACTGCATCCATTTTTCACAGCCTAGCCCCAGATTTATATATATATATATATATATATATATCTATATATATATATATACCTAATGGTTTCCGTTCATCGCCCAGTGTGTATACTGTCAGTAATCATACCAACAGCATTAAAAGGGTGTCTGCTTCTGTCAATAAGGCGCTGCAGAACAACTAAGCAATAACTTACACATGACCCGGGCGCTATAATAACCGCAGGTAATATTACATCTCATTGCATCAATATCATAATTTAAATAGAGGTTATACATAGATTTACAAAACCATATTAGCTTTGCCCCAAAGGACTATACATGGCATTGTGTAAAATAATTACAGTTATCATCCCAATAAAGAGGAATGCAATAAAGCCGGTGACATTTCTCTATGCGCTGATAACGTTCTCGTGTCATTAGAGGGTTCTACGGTTTCACCATCTACATAAACTGAAGCAGAACACACAGGGAATGAAGGGATAGACCTTGTTGTTTAAGACGGTGCTTTCCCCATGTTGTGAAAATCTCTTTTATTTTTTTAATTTTTTTCAATTGCGGTCAGGATTAGACGGCAGTTTTTACCCATAAATAAAATATAAATTTTTCGCAAAAAACCCCCAACCTCTTGCCGAGTGGAATCATGCTTGCGTTCCCAATGGTTATTTCGTTAAATATACTTGTGTATTATAGCGTGTGGAATGTAATAGTTCTTGCCATTTATTTGCAAGAGAGACAGAGGTGATAAGCAATTCCAACTTCATTCATCTGAGAGTTTGACCATGTTAGAAGCAGAAGGCTTTATACCACAAATGGGGTGGGGTGGTGACCCCTCTTCTTGATTAGAATCATTTGATATCACAGTCATGAGTGTTTCTACGATTCCATGATAATGTCGAAAGAATGACATTAGCAATTATTCCTACACACAGGCTGGGTGGCTTCTACCAGGTTCTTGATGTTCTTAGCAGAAGAACCTCCACCAAACAGGACTAATCAGAGTTTGTCTGATGATTATATGTCGCACCATGATAACTGGTCCGCTTGGTCCTTGGGGCAAGTTTACTTCCATGGCCAAGCTGCCAAACCAAGGCTGTTCCTCTGTTTCGTTGACCTTTGCATGCACCGTGCAAGTCCAAATGTACCGCTAGAACATTTTCGCTGCATTCCCAAACTTTGTAAGTAGTTTTTGGCAAGGTGCTATTATAAATAAACCCGATTTGTTGGTAGAGGGTTGTTGGTGGTCAGGGTTTCAAAAGGTCAGTCCTGGAATAAAGAGGCAAGCTCCGAGTAAAGGACTTACCGATCTATTTTATGGGAAATGAGAGGTTAGGAGTGTGGTTCTCAACAGGTTCACTCGACCTTTGATAACCTCAATCCAAGATGACGGGAATTAGTGATTAAGGTTTGAGTCTCAATCAGTCGTTAGAGGTCGTCTTAGGGAAAAGAAAAGCAGACTAGATGGTCCTCAGTGTCTCGGTTTCTTATCTTGTGTGAAGTCCAGATCTGAGTCCAGATCTGAGTTCCTTTATCTCCTGCTTCCTGAATTGCAACAAAAATAACCACCTACTTATTTGCTGTGCAAGCAACTTGCCTGAATTTCCATGAAACGAGCAAGTCAAGCAACCCATACATTTTCTTTAACATTGATCAGTTTCTGCTCACCTAATAATATATATTTTTTGAATGGACTTTGATTTAAATAGGTTTTGAGTATAAGACCCACCTTTCCGACTATTTTTAGAATTCTTTTTATCAAACCAATCTCGTAAAAAATTAGTAACAAATGTATCCAGAGATAAGATGATATTTGGTAGTGCAATTGGAGGAGGGAATGGGTTGAAAGAATTGCCTGATCTGTTGATTAGAATCAGTGAACCAAACTCCTCAAATCGGTAACTCTTGATACTCTGGCTGCGAACCATAACATTACCTAAATGAAAAATGTCAGATTTGAATACAATAGCGATGATTTACATACCAATGTATGCATAAATTTCACAGGGAATTTAATACAAGCTTTGAAAAAAAAATTGGATAATACTCATGCAATTAATTTATATTAAATTAGTTCATACGCTATTATGATATTTAGCAAAAGGAGTTGTAGGGAAGGAAACTTTTGCATCAGAATTTGACATTCCTTAATTCCTTAATAAAGGGGGAGCAGACCATACATTTCCTATGGGGTCCCAAAGTCTTTAAAAGGGACACATGGACCTAAAATCCGACTATGTCCTATGTGCACCAGTGGTGTACTTTGACCTAGACCTAGGGCAAGAGATCCAGGGAGGGGGGGGTTAAGTCATATTGGGCAGTCAGGTTCCTTGTAGCCCCTTACAATGGATAGTGAGGTAAGGGAGTTAAAACAGCAGCTCTCCTTTTAGTAGATAAGCCCCACAGAGTTTGGAAGAGTTTGTGGTTTTAACTCCCTTGCTTCACTCTTTTGAAGGTCCAACAGTGGTTACGTTTGAACGGCTGAGTTGGCCATGCATGGTACATGGTTTAATGGCTAAGGAGACAAAGAAAATTTCACTGAATTAATTAAACATTATACAGGGCCAAGCAAGCTCTTCCTGCAGCAAAAGGAGCTGGTGACAAAGAAGATCTCTGATCTCCCCAACCGGCCCATTTCCACCATGAAGGCTGTGTCAACCCAACACAGCCTCCATAGACTGCAAGCCTTTAAGCTTTGGACAGCGCCAAAGGTAAATAAGCCTCTGACTGTATTTTTAACTAATTGTTATAGAGATACAGAATATGGTGGAGCGTTGTTGTCCATGTAATGGGTGGTGTCTGGGTTTTTATGGTGTTCAACCAGACAGTTTTATTTGTGTTTTAGCTATCAGCATAAAGTCTTGTGGCATCTCTACATTGTAGAACTTGCAAAAAGTAGAGGCAAAAACAGTTTTTCTCTTAGACAACATGGGAACATGACTTCATATACAGCCGGCCATGTGAAATTATGAGGAATAATGATGACATGGGTGGGGAATCCATGGAAAAGACTGTTAGCGGACTTGGCACTGACTCCTGTAAGGAATACGAAAAACCCTTTCCGAGTGATATAGAGCCACCTGAATATTGCACATGCCAAGAATCAAATAGCATCTGAAGTATTAAATGAGAAAAGAAAGGGGCAGGATGGGGCGGCCAATTGGTTCTTATCGGCAGCCAATTTCTATGTACTTTGCAATTTGGTGACTGTCAGCAGCAGTTAGCAGGATGAGCCGAATGAATGTGACCTTAATATATTTCCTTGTTTTCCTTGCGTGTATATAGTGTTTTTAGTGCGTACGCATATAGATATGAACATATGTGCAAGAGTCAGAGTTTTTACATACGTACATATGTAAAAGTTGAACCTAAATACCCACTAGACGCGCAAATGGGCCAAAAAACGATTCGGACAAATTTTTAGTTAATTTTTGGCCCATTTGTTTTCGAGTGAATGAAAGTGTGAGAGAGGGTGAGAGAGCGTGAGAGAGTGTGAGTGAATGTGGACCCTGAGCTTTTGTTTTCGGCCAATTCTTGAGGGATCTGCCCTCGGTTTCGGGGCTCCGTACGAATCGCCGAATTTACCAAAATCCAGTAAATTTGCAATGCGTTCGAATCCGAATGCACAAATCTAATACTCATGTCAAATGAGAAATACTGTACACGATGTGCCAATCGCTCATGATAGCGAGGGTCCAAAACTGATCATTCCAGATAATGAAGACTTTATCATGGGTCTATGCCTTAAAAAAAATATATAATCTTTCTGCCATTACCCGGCACACATCCTATCCTATCCAAAAATTTATGGAAATAAATATTTAATCAGATTTCATTTTTTAAAAGTGGAATTTAGAAAATGTTACAAAGTATCAGTAACATGTACCCATTATTACTTTAGCAGTGGCAGATATGACTTTAGCTCATAGATATTATAATGTCTAGTGGATTTTTTTTAATTTATTTTTTTGGGGAATTACTTAGGATATATTATTTAAAAGCTCAGACAATTTTTAAAATACTCGTTTCTAGGTGTCGGAAGCCTCCGGACTCATATATTTTGGCACAGCACGGATCTTCTACACAAATAGCACATGTTCAATCCTTTAGGCATTTTTAACCAGAAAGCTGTCCAATCCACTTAAGTCTTGGAGGTGCGCATGATTGCACATTTATCAACAATTTCTGGCATTGATTAGTGGAATAGTGGTTAAACTGACAAAAGAATGCACTCCACATATAAACAAGTAAAAAAAAAAAGCCTTCACAATACCCGATACTCATTTACCAAGGGAACATAATCTGTTTTGGGTGTGCTGTGTCCCCACATTAAAATTTCAGTTTCCTAATTTTAAATTAAAATCTCTTACAATTCACAGGTAGCAACAAATGTATAATAATTCTCAAGGCATGGTATGTATAAGAGTTTAAAAAAATAGGCAACTATAAATTGGGGATGCTGAGGAGCCCAAGTTTCATTCATTTTTTTAATTGTTTATTTTTTTTTTATTATTTTATTTATTTATTTTGTTTTCTAAACCCAACTCATGCTGAATGTGTTACGTTTCCAGTTTATGTATATTTTAATCCATTTTTTGTGTTCAATTCCAGCAATTTATACAAGAAGAAATGGCTGGCCCTGTATGATGCATGAATAAATTAGTGGGCTTTAATGATAAAAGTCATAAAAATCATACCTGGGAATGCTCTGGGTTTTGCCTAGAGACTCTGGGAGAAGCGTGAGCGGGGTCCTGACATGCCCCACCCCCCGCCCATTTCCACCTTAAATAGGGGGGGGCGTACGACGTCAGTGGGACTGCCCACGACGCCAGTTGGAACACCCACAGACATCAGTGGAACCATCCGCGACGTCAACAGGACCACCCACTGGCATCAGCGGGTAGTCTTGTCCACATCCCACCAGAGGGGGCTCCAGGAAGCCAGAGTCTAAAAGTTCCCCGGTATGCATAAAATGTTCTCCTGTTGGAGTAACTTACCAGGTCGCATTATAGTGAATTTGTGGGTTGAAACCCCAACTCTCCTGCAAACACTCCTGGCTACATACACTATGGGGATTATTCACTAAATAGAAGGTTGGTAGAAGAATTTGCAAGAGAGACGTGTTTCAGCTATACATTATGAAGGCCCAACCCCAGTGAACCTCCTCTGCACGAAGAGCTTGGCTTGGAAGATGGAACCAGAACATTCCAGAACATTCTACCATTTTCTTCCCTTAAATAATGTTGGATTCTAATATTTGTCTTTGGGTGCCCAATAGAAAAACAACTGTGCATACTTGAAATTTTGCAACAGCCATAAAGTTCGCTGTGTATTTTCCTTTGATTTATTATACTTGTTGGACATCAGTTATAAAAATACATTACTTGTGATACCTCAACACCGGCCCTGATTTGTGTTGGACGTATAATGATTACCAAGCGGCATATTGATTTATTTCTCAAATGAATCATTCTAGTCCTGCAAAATGTATGTCGATTCCAATTCTAAAACTTTAAAGTAAATTGCGTTAAGGAAAAAAAAAAAAACAACAACTTGGTAACGTTTGGAGAGTGTCCATTGCTTTCAAAGAGCATAGATTTTGTTTAAAATGTCTAATTTCTGTTGAGAAAAAGAATAGTACATGGCAGGTAGCAGGAATGACAATTTAACATGTTATATGGAGACTGTTATTAAGACATTGTCTCCACAGATCCAGTATTTGGCTTTCTGTAGTCTAGAGTTCAGGATTGGACTAAGGATGACAAGGTGGCCCCTGGCACTTTAAGGTCAGGAGTCTCCTGATGGCGTTATGTGTATCACACATGTTTTTATGCTCAGTATTTTTATTCAGATTCTACATAAAGCCAAATGAATATATTTAGACAGTATTTGTACCATGACTGGATCATTTCTTGATCTCTCTGGGATTTCTAAGGCATCTATTTTGATGGAAAGCCTACTAGAAAATCCCATTAGGAGAGGCTTGCCCAGGGCCCAGTTATCATTAAAGATGGCCATGACTACCCCCATTGTTTCTTAGGGGTGTGTTTTTTGGGGATATAGTTTGGAATATCTATCTACTATATCTATCTATCTATCCATCTATCCATCTATCTATCTATCTATCTATCTATCTATCTATCTATCTATCTATCTATCCATCTATCTATCTATCTATCTATCTATCTATCTATCTATCTATCTATTCATCCATCCATCCATCCATCCATCTATCTACCTACCTCTGGTATTTCTAATCATGCTATAACAATGTAGCACATATACTGTATGTACCGGGGTAGATACTGTAAAAATACACAGATGTCGTTTCATTTACCATGTAGGTAATTTTAAGTTAAAAGACGGATAGATTTTTCACCGGTGCTCACCATGAGGACAGTGCTGCGTTTGCCAGGAACAACTAAATTGATTCCTTTTCTTACGCTGTTGATCAATGTTGGGTTCTGACCAATGAATTATGAAACCTGGAAAAATAAAAATAGAAGGCGATAACGAAAAAAAAAAAGCTATTCTTCCGATGCTTAGTTCAAACCTTTCAGTCAATACGGTGTTCGGAATCTCATCTACTTTCAAGGCATGGAAAGGAAAAGCCGCTGCTGAATACTCTTTGATACCTCTACTTTGCCGATACGAACGGCAACTGCTTCTGATAATATCTCATAGTTCTAGGTCATTTTCTTTAATATAAAACCCAGCAGTTTGGGGAGTAATGGATTTTTTCCCCCACAACATTTTAATTAATTGAGTTACAACTATATAGAACTATAATTTTTTTTAAATTATGAATAGTAATCATCATTATTACCCAGTTTTTTTTTAACTCTTCAGTTCCAAAGAAGGAACTGTTATACAATGAATGTTATACAATTCAAAGCTCCTTCCATGATCTTTATTATGAAGGGTTAGCATCGGAACACTGTGTTTCCAAGGAAGAAATTGAGAATGCAGACAAGGAGAGATAATACCGATTTGTCTTAATGTTCTCCAAGCTGTGAGCAAAATGAATGTTGGGGGAAAAAAAACCACTAAACCAGTAAAAATGTGTCTGTGGCATGTTATAAACTAAGTATTATAGGGCGTGAACTATTGATATTGATTTTGTGCACGGAGCTTTATATATAAACTAAGTATTTGCTATGCAAACTCTCTTATTCAAGCTGCAAGAAAAGAGTGTCCCCTCAGTGCTGCAAATACATTAGTGCTTTGTAGTCATCTACCTATATATTTTCTTAAAGGAGCACTATTTTTATGTTAAATGCAAATAGTTTTTCAAGTTATTCTTGAGTTACTGGATTTTATAATCTTCGTGTAACTCCGCCCCCTGCTGCCCCTCCTGATAGCACAGAGCATACTGTAGTATGCTTCTAGCACATCCAATCTAGAACAGCTCCCTCGGAAACCAATGAGATTGGCAGCACTGAATCACATGCTAGCATACATGCGATTGGCTGCTGTTTCAGTGATTTCAAAGAAAGTGCTACTGAGCACGTGCAAGACATTTTCATGTTATTCCTTCCTGGTGTCCATAGAGTCCTTAAATGGGATAGAAGTCTTGTTTTTTAACCCCTTTTAAAGAATGCATGTAAAAAAAAGTGCATTGGAGCACATTAAAAACCCCCTCCAAGATTTATTAAACAATAAAAATACAATTTTGGGGACTAGACCTTTCCTTGGATTTGGTCTGCAAAATATTACACCCTCCATTGGTAGACAAGGCTAGTTATCTACAGTATACAATTATATATTATATAATGATATACCATATATTAGCACCAGCTACAAAAACAAATACCTACACAATAATGGGGTTCTAGCAGATACTTAGTATACATCCATTACAACTGGTGTGGTTGCACAATAGAAAGTGTGGGATATGACTTTATATTTGTGACCAAGTTGCTTAAGTGATCATAGAATTTCCCTCTGTGTATAGACTAACTCTAGCACGGGGAATTACCGTGACTCATCACAATGTCCGTACGGTGAGATGTCAGGTTATTTATGGAACGCGTGGAGTTTCGCGAGTATCATTCATTTTATATCAGCGAGACCTGTGATGCTGAAGAGCGAAAATGATTGCATATGATTGAGATCATCAGATAAAATAACTGACATCTGACAAGGTGACATGGACACCCTGCACCAGTCAACATCAGCTGCAGGTGCTTGAAGGAATCCAACGCGAAACAAAAAACACACATTGTAGCTCAACGCAGAGTCGCTGAAAGATAATTGCAACCTGCCTGTAAATGGAATGTTTTCCCAAAGACGATCCTGTGTGAAGGACTGGTTGTGTTGACCAAAGCTATCTATAAAGAACAATGTGATAGACATCCCAACCTGTGCAAGCCCCCTATAATGGAGATTTTTCTTCTTCTTTGACCCAAGTGAGCTAAGACTTGAGACGTTCCCGAGCGGTAACGTACCGCAAGGCAGGGTATTAAGAAGCTGTCTATTCTCAAATCTCTTTGTTTGTAATTTCACCCTTTAAGAATGTCTTGGGGTCCACCCCAAGTCTAAAGGTAAGTCCAGGTGTGGACATCTTTGGCTAGAGGGATCTCAACTGATGAAACCCATGAAAGCTGAAGTGGATGGTTAAGGTTGCCTTGCATTTTGGTTCTGTGCTGCTTTTGTGAGCGAGATCAGATTGATATAGCAATGGAGATCTTTTTCACTGTAGTGGCACCAGTGAGCTTGAATTTGAGGCGCTCCCAAGCAGAGTTGCACCCTAGGGCAGGCTATCAAGCGCCTTATCATATGTATTATACGGGTGACAATTGGGACAATAAAAAAAGGGGTTACTTAACCCCTTACTTAATCACTGTGATGACAGGAGAAGAAAAACAGCCGTGCTACTTTAAGGCCAGTGTCTGCTAAACAATTTATATAGCCATCCACAACAGCACTAATGGATCTGCCAGTCACCCAGTGGGCATTTACCGGTTTGCCAGATGGCCAGTCTGGGCCTGGGGATGAAAAAGTCATTGATAGATATGGTATCTGGTGCCAGACTTCTAACCCTAAGTTCCGAGAAGGTTATAGAAGGAAAGAACGCCCTCTTATTAGAACCTCAATTTCTATTGAAATTATACCTCTTCTAATAAAAAATCTGTGTTTTTTGTGTTTTTAGTCTAAAGTGTTCATATTTTGATTAAATCTATCTTATTTAAATCTTTTTGCAAACAAACCCATGTTCAGTTAGTATCGTCATTCCAGTATTAGCAGTTAGATAACTCGGCCTCACGTATGATTATTATACATTTATTGCTTCCACTGTTACAATAGATTTGAACTAAAATGCACAAAAATAATGTCTGCAGAATTACTCAAACAGAACGTGCCTCATAACATTTTCTCAATCGCATTTCGGTTTTTGTTTTATTTTCTCCACGCGTGACTACCCAGTTTCCTCATTAATCACTTTTTTTTTCCACATTCCGCCGATAACAAGATACAGAATTATCAGCGAATTCCCGCTATTTACAAATTTACTCTTTTGTTTTTCTTATCGTTCCCATTGGTTCTGCAGTACAAGGTTGGGTTAAATCAAGCGTAATAATTCTCTGGAGCTATATTGTTTGAATTTATTTTTTATTCCCATGGCATCCAAAGGCATTGGAATATCAAGTAACTTATCCAACATCTGTGATCTGAATTTGGCTTTGACTCCATTGCGTAAACCATCAAGCCATTACTCATAGTTTTCCTTCGTGGAATCATTTATAAAAAAACCAGATAATTATTATAATTGTGATTTGAGCTTGGGTATTCACAGCCTAACGAATGTACATAATGTAGAGTTCGTGATAACGCTCCTAGGCGCAGCTCTTATTGCGATAAAGGATTAGAGAAACTTGCGGTGTTACTGTACTTGTCTGCGCCGGCCCTTCCCTGGTGTTCCTTCCCTGGTTCATTGGTTAAGAAGCGTGATAATATTCCACGCGATTGAGTGACGATTTCATTTACACTGTGCGTGTACCCTGCATGGAAATTTTCTGTTATGTCCTCCTCATTTAGCAAATAATACTCTAACATTTAATTTTCGCGAATCGCATTAAGCACTAACTCGGCTGTGGGGAAAATAAAAATTACGTGGCTATATGGAGTTCAATAATAAAATTAGATTGGTGACTGAAGGCCATGTTCAGCCATTCGATGTTTAATCAGTCTTCTGGCGGAAGAGCGCAACGTCCTTGTAGACAATTTGGGGTTGTCAACTCTGGCCGTTCATGATATATGTGGACAATGGAATGTTGATCTACGCATTGGAACCAGAGAAGAGATTAGGTATTGGGTTCGATATTAGTCTAGGTCATGGCTAAAGTTAGGGACACTATGGAAAGCAATTGGGTTTGGCTTAGTGTTAGCCATGACCAGTTTTGGCTTTACCTATTCATAACTCCTTCTGTATTCTTCCCCTGGGAGCGTTGATAGAGGGTTCTTAAAGGGTTAAATATTCTTGAGTTAAAGATTCATTTAAAGGGATACTCCAGGCATCAAATGCACTTTAATTGATATGATATCTGAGTGTCCCCTTTAAATTATATGTTCCTTATCTTGTTAATGTATGGATGGATTTCCCAGAATGTATTTTTTTAATCACCTTTAGCTCCATGGCTTGCAGGAGGTGCATTTGGTCCAACATGTCTTCTGTTCACCGGTGCACATGCAAACTACACTCACCACCAGTAAGCTCCAGCACTAGCTCCTTTAAAATGTTTCAGGGGGTCTAATGAGACCCCCCTCCCCCATGTGAATGCGCAGAAAGATTTCCTTACAATTGATTGGCTTCTTCAATCAGCCAAATGTAGTCGAAAAACAGACTATGGTGGTGTGCTGCATCTCTGAAGATGCAGCTTCTCCTGCAAACTACTTTAATATGCATTATTCATTCCTGGGGCAAACCCCCTCTATAAAGCATATTAACCATTTCCTTTAAAAAATAAAAGGATTATTAGGACATTGTGGTGATCCTTTAATATACATATATATGCGCATAGAGTGTGTGTGTGTGTGAATGAATGAATTAATGAAATTTGGTATGTACTAGCTCTCGATCCCTAAGAAATTATCCCCTATATCTGGCTCAACTATAAATTATGGCCATATTGACAAGGGCAGAATTCGGGGTCCATTCTGAGGCCGATTTCTGACAGTACGGTTTTTCAACACTTTCTCCCAGTTGCTGCTGATTTGAATCTCTCATGATGCTTTGAGAACTACAAATTCCACAAAGAACAAGGTTAGTGAGAGTTCAACAATAACTGGAGGGAACAGATGAGACACCTCTAAAAGATTATATTTCTACATATATATAACCAGCTCAAATTCATATTTTAACTCCTGCAGACTTTTTTGCAAATTTAAAAAAATGTACCGAAAACTTATTTTGAAAAAAGAAAAAATGTCCAATAAACTCTCTTTATCTGCAGTCCTGGAGGCCGCCATTGTTATCAGTCGTGTGATATTTTGGATGACTTTCCCGGCTCAGACCCCTCACTGAGCTGATGCTTTCTGGCAATCCTAATGAAGTCCGTTCCTCTATAGACTTTCATTAGTCAGAGTGTCTGACTGGTTGATTAAGACTGGACCCCCCTTCTCACTATCTACCCTCTCCCTACCCCCCTTCTCACTATATACCCTCCCCCCTTCTCACTATCTACCCCCTCTCCCCCTTCTCACTATCTACCCTCTCCCTACCCCCTCCCTTCTCACTATCTACCCTTTCCCTAACCCCCTTTGTAGGTCACTTACCGTGCAGTCCTGTGGTGGGGGCGCGAGGCCTCTGTCTCG
The DNA here is from genome assembly GCA_023333645.1 of Sceloporus occidentalis. Classification (NCBI taxonomy): domain Eukaryota; kingdom Metazoa; phylum Chordata; class Lepidosauria; order Squamata; family Phrynosomatidae; genus Sceloporus; species Sceloporus occidentalis. Next base: position 3,040,839 of record JALMGF010000109.1, read on the forward strand.
CTGCTCTACCGCGGGGCGCGCGGCTTCACTGCTGAAGCGCCAGCACCCGAGACAGACCCTCACGCTCCCACCACTGCAGTCGAGGCAGCGCTGAGGCAGGCGGCGGCAGAAGGGCGCCGAGCAGTTGCTGAAAATGACCGCTCGGCACCCCTTGGGCCCCCCTGACTCCAGGGCCCCGTCGTGACCCCTGCGACCCCGGTAGTTCCGCCACTGGACTGGGCCATTCTATTGTTTCTCACAGGCAGTATGATAATGAGTCAGGGTGTTTATCTAGTAGATTGGGCAAAGATTGTTGAGCAAGAATAATCATATTATTGTTAATTTTGCATATATTCACTTTTAGTGGTATTGTTAATTCTGTTTTCCACTCTAATGTAATATAACTGTAGAATCTGCTGACAATTTATAAATAAAATTTATTAATAATAATTCTAATTGGGCAAAGCCTTCTCGTGTGATTGTAGCTAAGAAAACATGGCACATGTCCTTCTTGACTAGAGTAGGTCAGGCTTGGGCCACTTTTTTAAAAAAAGGTTTCCAGTTCCAATACTTTTACAAAGAAAAAAATATATGTACTTCTTGAATGCATTATAAAAAATGAAGTCAATCTATTAAACACCCGTTAGATGCCTTCATGAGGTATTCCAAACTTTGGAACCCTGAATAACTTTTTGGTGCCAATGAAGGCTGTGCTTGCTTGGGGTAGGAAGTTGAGCATTCTGTACATTTCATATTTTTTGAAGTCTGGCCCGAGATCAAATTTAAACTATTGTAAATAATCAAAAGTAAATTGCATTAGCTGCTAGGTTACAGGAACATCTCTTACCATGGTAATTCATTTCGAACATTTATTTGGCCTTTGGGTGAATATTAATTTAATGTCCTTAGACGACTGTGAATTTGATGCTAGACGTAAAAAAAAAAAAAATGACTGGCAGAATTAAGCATGATAAATGACAAGGGTGGTGAACTCTGCGGCTTTTTATTATATTTATGATCTGTTGATTCTTCTGATTTGCGGTAAAGTTTATGTTCACACCATTATCTTAATCTGATTCCTTAATGGGTGCATTCGTTCTTTGACAATTCTTTTGTAAATATAACTATATAAATAAATATATGAATAAATATACGGTCTAAATTATCTATCTTCTTACATAACTTGTTAGCTTATTACACCTTTTAATGTTAATGTTTAATTATCATGGAGTGTTGCTGGAAGCCTTGTTTGCTTTCTGACCCTAAAAGAAAACTAAAGGAACCCTACTGAGAAACTCTTCTCTTCTAGAATACATACTTCATCTCTTTGATGTTCTTTATATGTTTTCTGTTTGGACTCCTGAGCCCATCAAGGAGAACGAAAGGGAACATCTCCTTTCCATGACTCTGAAGCTGTCACATAAGCCAAATATTTATTGTCTATTAACTATATATTATTATAATAAATATTATTTCTTGGGAAAAAGAAAAAAAACAGACATTCACCTTTTTATTTTTATTTTTAATTGAGACCAGGCTGTATAGTTATCTTCTATTTCTTCTTCATTGGGAGGTCTATGGAGCATCTTAAGTTAATTTTGTAGTTAGTATCTGTTGGATTTCAAAGCAATGAAGTATATGTTAATCCCTATCCCCCACAAACAATGGCTTATTAAAGATGAGCCAAAAAAAACCCCTTTCACCCTAAAAATAGTGGAAATTTTACAGACTTTGGAAACTTCTGCTAAGAGCTGTGTTTCTCCACATAATTGTTATCACATGTTATCATGATGGAACCAAGCAGATATAGGAAAGCTTAGGGAGGTAGATTCAAGGCGTCAATAGGGAGCCAATCACCATATTGGGTGATCAAGCTCCCTACAGGGCAACTACTATATGGGGCAATTTAAAGGGATATCACTGAACCCCCCCAGCTGGTATAGTAACGCTATGGGGGCTGTGGAGAGTCAGCACAACATTCATAGTTTACTTCCGCACAGCACTGTATATACTGGCACCCAGCAGGACGGTAGCATGGAACGGACGGCTGGTGTCACTGCCCTGGCAAGTGCCGAAGATAAATACAGCACTCTATAAGGCATATACTTATTTTTTTCTCCTTGTATCGCAATTTGCAATAGCTAAATTTTCCCAAACCAAGAAGAAACAATATCTTGTTGATGTGATGGTTATTACAGATTAACTCTGTATGCACAGCAGCATATCAGGACATTTTGCTAATTATAGAAAGGTTTAAAACTTGTTGTTCCTTGAGAATGTCCAATCTTAAAGTTATTATTTCATTAAAAAAAACAAAAACAAAGGCTGTGTTACGTAAATAAAATTACATGAGTCTTAAAATGCTATACTGAACTTTTAACCTATATTAGACTTTAGCATGGAACCCAACATATTAGCATTGGCATGGCATATTAACTGAATTGTTAAAATAAATGCAAAAATAGGTTAAAGGGACAATATTTTGTCTCTATCATCTCACCAACATTAGTGAACTTTAGGGCAACTGATCTCTTTCGTGTCGGAAAGCAATAACACCAAAAGGTTCTTCTGTGTCTCATTTCTATGCCTGTTAAGGTAGTATACATGGGAGATCAAAGCTTATCACCAGAATGGTGCCTTTACAGTCATCTCAAGTACTATTCAATGTCATAGACACTAGAGGTTCCGAGGCAGAGGAAGAGGTGCTAAAATTATAAGTGGTGTGCTGAAATGAAGCAAGGGGGATTTAAAGGGTAGAGTAAAGCTTAGATTAATTAGATTAATTAGCATTAGCAACATTTATATTTCCATGTTCTGGGTTGATAAAATAGGAAACATTTTGTACTCTGTCTTGTATTAATGATTAGCTCAACACCAGTCACATGTCCTTGTGTTCAAACACTCACAAAACAACTCTCTTGTACGGCATTGTATTCTCTACAACTCTCTTGTTTGGCATGGTATTCGATTTAAAATTTTGCAAGTTACAGGCGAGTGCACGCGAGTGGCCTTTATTATTTGTACTTTATTTTGGCGATTGCTAATGCAAGCCTGTTTTAATGACCTTTTAGTAACCTTTTGTTTCCTTTCATCAACTCACATTTTTAGCCAACTCGGAAACACTCCCAATTTAGTGAATAGACCTGTCTGAAAATTTTGCAACCCCCAGTCTTCGTTTCAAATTCTTTTTGGACTAACATAAAGCGATTACATTTAAAACATGTGCCTTATGCTTTGGAATGTAAATATTTTTTGTGCTTTAAAATAACTTAATAGTTGTCATCCAATGCTTTGTCCTCAGGATATTATTATTTCTGTTTATTTAAGCACTTACGATGAAGTTCTATCATTTAATGGGCTTCCGTGTCACTTCCGCACTGTGTACGGCTGCTACTCCCGTTTTCATCTTCAACTCCCGTTTTTTACATCTGAGATTCTAAAATTCTGCAAATGCTTGCATTTTATCAATTTGCACAAGGTATGATGAAACTCTTTCCCAAAATAAATAAAAATAAATGTAGTATTGTATATCCTTTACTATTTAAAAAAATATATTTTGACTAGCCTCTATTTTTCCTATTTTTACCCACCTACTCTTTAACCTGGTACCCGTTACAGAATATTAAATCAGAAGCACATTTTTGGACCAGACTGTGTTTTGAGAGATACTTTCTGGACTGGAGTAGAGACTTGTGCCAAAAGATCCCTGTGTTCCCAACTGACGATACCACTTTTGACTGTTTATCTACCATCTGATGTTTATCGGGTGGTAATTTAGGACCTCCGTCATCATATTGTATATTTATTGGGAGAGTTTGCCACTAAAATTCTAAAATTCAGATGCATTTTTCCTTCTTTTTCATGGTACATGTATGGAGAGATGCATTGTATGTGAATGAGGACATAATCCAACAGCATTATTCTCCATCCATGAATGAGAGAGGGAGCCAGACAAATGAGAGTACTGCTTGATATCTATCTCATTGCTATTCTGTTAAATAATATTAAAAATATTATTTTATTCCATTATTTTTAATCTCTTCATTTATATATCGGCAACAATTTCCGCATAGTGCAAACGTTCAAAAGGTCTGACAAAAAAGTTAGGTAATTCATTTTGGTGATGATAGAAACAAAAGTTTACAAAGTGTTTTTTTTTTTAACCAATTGGGAGGAAGGAATCTTAAATTGGAATGATGTTGATCAAACATCCAGGATGAAAGATTATGTTTTGTACGAAGATAGAATTATAATCCCAGTAAATGCATAGATTTCCCTTTTACAGCAAACACAGTATTTTGGGATCATGATGTGGGATCATGATGATAAACAACATAATTCTGGATTAGATGGCATGTAATTCAGCTGAATCTACTGGTTTTTTTAGCTATATAGCCTTTAGTGGGAAATTGTTGTGTTATATTTTCCAATTTGAATTTCAGAAATGGCATGTTTTCAAATAAATACCATTTTCAATTTCATAAACATCTCCCAGTGGTCGCAAAGGGTTAAATGTAACCCGTTTTTTTAAAAATAAATAAAACCTAGAGCTTACGATAAACATAGAATCTCGTAAAATTACATATTTGTGAAATTTCTCCAACCTCCTGTTCTCCAAATTTGGTTTCCTGATAACACCATGAAAAAAAATCTCTTTAACCCAAAATACCACTTTAATACCAAAATTACTCTAAATAGGTACAATACATATAATTGCGTTGTTGATACACTGTATAGAAGATAGCTATTTTTTTACACGTGTAGCTCACACTTTTTTTCTTAAAAAATAAAAGTCAGATTATTCTTAAAATAAGTTTCCATTAAACTGATTGTGATAAAATCCAAGACCAGGACTCTATGGGTTAAACTGGCAGGATGCCTTGAAAGCCCAGGTAAAGCTCAGTAATATTCAAGTAATATTCATAGAAGACAACAGGGGTCAGCTGAAAGCACTTCGACCTTGAACATATGATGGACAATTTAAAATATTAGCTCATTTGAAGTAAATTGGAATTTTGTGATCTTGTAAACCTAAAATACTTATACTATCGGCAGCATTCGGTCTTGTTTTGATACAGCATCATCAGAACTTTTTTAACCCCTTAATGACAAAGCCCGTACGTGCATTGTTTTCAATGGGTTTTGGGACCGCCCATTGTCCTTAAGGGGTTAATGGTGGTTGAAAGTGTGAGAGGGTGATTGGAACAGGTTAATACAGCGAGGGTATTAAACATGCATGGGATAGACATACGGCTCCTGAATCTAAGACGAAACCAACGACTGATTAAGGTTTGAGTCTTTATATCAGGAAAAAACGGGCGACTAGACAGGGGGCAGAATGGGGCCGACCTGCCATCCAAAATGTATGTTTCCATAACGAGAAATCAAAAACGTAAACACGATACAGGATAGGGCTTGGATTAATATATCAGAATTTTCTTCAAGGCACGACAAGATTTTATATTTTATTTAAAATAGAAATGGATGGGAATATCTCTATCTTTTCGAATAAAATGATGTACACTGGATATATCAGGTTATGTCTTTTTATCCCCTTTGAGAGCAACACCAAAGAGCTTGGACGGTCTTTTCAGCCCATCCTTTAACGGCACACAGCTGCTGAATATTTGAAGAAATATGAAAATCGATTTTATGAGAAAGTGAGACTCTGGATTCGCAGGTTAAAGGTCGTGAAATAATTAGCTGTGTTTGCATTGCAAATGACAAGGGCAATAAAAAATGCATCCATGCGTCCATAACAGGTCAGAGAGGGATAGGAGAAGTCGCCCTGACCTACTCCGCATCTAATGAGAGGGGTTTTGTATCAGCAAGGGGAAGGGAGAAAATCCTGATTGACAGGTCCTATACTCCCCTTCTGACCCACGTACTTCATTCATGCGCTTGACAAGCGCGTAGATGATAATAAACTCTAGAGATGCAGAATCATGTCTTGCGAACTCAACGTACAAATTTTTTTGCCCAATAATTGCTGTTAAAGGGACAGTTTAATGAGAAGGGGTAAATGTGCATCATGTGTCCCTTTTAACGGAAACCAGATTCCTTATTGCAAAATAGTCTTATTTTGTAGTTAACTTATTTGCCTTATTTTCTGCATTTTAATTTTTTTTGGGGGGCATTTGGATTCGTCCACTAAAAATGAGACGGAATCTGTAGTTACCGCGCACAATAGGATGGAATTTCCCAGCAATGAAAAGCTCACACAAGTCTTAATATTTGCCTTATTTCCTAAAAACTGCATTCATTCCTTTTTTTCTGATTTTTTTTCTATTGGAATCGTCCACTAAAAAATGGGACATAATCTGCGGTTACAAAATAACATTTTCCGGCAAAAAAGGTACATAGAAGCCTGAGTTTAACGCGCTTCTAGAATACTAGGTGTTATCTAAATATAGCAAGGCTAATTGGCTCGACGTTTTATTTGTACAGCATTAGAATTTGCTGTTCTTGGCTTCGCAGAACCGCAGATGCGGAAATGAAATATCTTGAGGTCATGGGAAACCCATCATTGCCTCGTGTCTGGGGAAACCTCGTTGATATGTAGACAGCGCCGATCTCTAATTAGGACAGCGGAAGATTAATCAACAGGTCAATAGCACCTTACCACTGAGAATTATATGTCCGTCGTTAAGGCATAAATACATCAATTGTGTCGAAAGATCCATTCTCAGATGCTTTCAATACTTTTACTTTTATGTTAAACAAATCAAAAAAATAAATACATATTCAAGAGAGAGCTAAGTATAGATGTGCGGAAAACAAGAATAAATATGAAACGCTCAGCAGGGCTGGACTGGAGATGACGAGGCAGTCCTGGCGTTTAAAGGCCAGCGGCCGCCTGATGATGTAAGCGGCCACCTGGATAGCCTATGGCCGGGCATATTCGCCACACGCTGAATCAGCAAATCAGGTGCATGTGTGACTCTATCGGTATTAGCCTGGTGTGCTGCATGGCCAAACCGAGTCTGACGTTCCGATTTTAAACACATATAATCGGAGGTGGATCAAATGATGGCATCTGAAAATATGGACCTGTTCTGGAAGGCTTTTAATTCACAAAGCATAGATCTAAGGGTTTTTGAAGGGCCTTCAATGGTCTTTTAGATTGGAGACAAAAGATTGAGACATCAGAGAACTGCAGGGGAGGTCCCGCTGACGTCGGTGGGAGGTTGCTGATGTCAGTTGGCGGCCCTGCTGATGTTGCGAGGAGTACCGCTGAAGTTCTGCCACTCCAGGAACCTCCATGGTCACCTGGACCTCGCTTCACCTGGAGTCTTCAGGGGGAAACCCAGAGAATTCCCAGGTATGCTCCCCTTCCGTGCTGCCGTGCTTACTGCTGGGACTATGCCACCGGTACCAATACATACCCCTTTACTATTAATAACAAAACTATGAAGACGAAACTCTTTCTTTTCATCTTGATTTTTTTCGCTATAAAATTATTTACGTCCTAATCTTTTCGGAGTAATGAATCGAAAAGGGCAGCGTTCTCTCTGGTTCTCCCATTAAATCAGCGTCTTATTACTCAGTGAACTGGATTCCGCAGACATCATTACTTTGATTCATTTTTATGAGTACATATTATGTAACTGTGTACTGTATATGTCATTTGTTTTGTTGGCTGTTGTGTTCTAGAATGAACTTTGATTCGTATCATTAGTTGTTTTTTTAAGTGAAGTTTCCTATCCATATAAATCATCTGGCTAAATATATATATATATATATATATATATATATCAATAAGGTCGCATATTTTATTTATTTCAGACACAAGGATAGATAACATCTGTGCACCTTCTAATTTTTAATGGGAGGATAAAGTGTTAAATATTGGTGGAGGGGGGGGGATTCCTAGAACTACTGGTAAATAAAAGTGGCTTCCTTTAGCCCCCTTACTGAGTGATCTTATTTTAATAATTCTTTAATTAAAGCAGAAAATCAGATTACTTAAAAACACCATTGGCGAATTATCACTTTTATTCAAGTAATTATTCACCCAGTAGTGAGGCTTTTAATGCTAATGTTTGCTAAATTCTGGATTCACTCAACAATGTAAACTTTAACATGATCGCATTAAATCTTCTGTTATAAGCAAGACTAGAAATTGTGACTGACATGTATGTAAGGATCGCCGACGCTCTCAAAGTTCCACTGTATGAATAATCTTAAAAACACTAGAAATCAATGCGTCTGAGGCCTCAGTGCCAACACAACTTCATTATCTCTCCGTGGCGTACGTGGGGTTTCCGTATCGGCCCATTTGGCTTTTTTTTCTGCCCAACTAGTCCTGGAGGCTACATTTTCAAGAACGTTCATCTCCTCTGCATGTGGGTAACAGTTTCATAGGTTATTTCCACAGGTCAAGCATACCCTATGTATTACATACGTTAGGACCCTCCAATCATCTAAGATAGCTGAGAGGTTCTGCTTCAAAAAGGTGACATAGGATAAAACATTGCTTAGAATTGATTACATACCCACGAGAATGATGAAGATGATGATGATGGCGATGATGGTGATGATGATGATCATGATGTAAATGATATATGGTGACTTTATAGGTAAAATGTAGATTGATTGTTTGGTGTCTTCTTAGTATCTTCGTAATACACAGACATTCTATGATTATTTTATTTAGTTGAGTTTGGGTGAATGGTGGAAGTGGTAGAGGTTAATACAGTGAGGGTATTAAACATGCATGGGATAGACATACGGCTCCTGAATCTAAGACGAAACCAACGACTGATTAAGGTTTGAGTCTTTACAGCAGGAGAAACGGGCGACTAGATGGGGGCCGAACAGAACAAATTCTATGTTTCTGTTTTAATAATGGTTATGTGTAGGTACTGTACCTTTACCTATAGGGTGATAGATAAATGGAGGGTAGAAGCTAATTCAGTGAGAGAATGTAAACATGCATGGGACAGGGATATGGCTCCTGGATCTTGGACAAGATGAAGGGCCGATGGAGATTCTATGTTTCTGTAGAACATCTATTGATTTTGTACACCTGACATATAAACTCTTTTGCAGTAGAAAATATTATGGTTTATATGAATCAAGACGCATGTTATAAATCATATTATAAATGAGATTCTAATTAATTTGTTTACAGTTGGTTTACATGTAAAACTATACACGTGAATCAAAACGTATACACCACAACACCTAAAATATGAGATACTTAAAAGTTAATCAGTACTTTTCTACCACTATGTTCACGTTAATTTCATATTCAATTGATAAATGTTTCTTTAAAGACGTTAAAAACTGTCTACTGCCGAGGATTTTATCGGCGTGTTTAACTTTTTGTGTATTGTATGTTTTAGATGTTTTATATATTTTATGTGTAAACGTGAAAAGCACATTAAATATATTTTCCTGTAACTGAAAGTAGCACAAAGAGAAAAAAAAATGTTATGAATGATGTTATTGATTATACTGTTTATGAAAACATTCGGGTTTACGATCGTTTGGCGATGAATTATGGAGGATTATGGTGTCAACCCTTCTGACAAGTTACCCGTAATAGCTACTTGTTACTTGTTTTGTACCACAATGGACTAAGGTTGAAATCTTGTTTCAATTGCCTGCGTACCTCTACAACCAGCACGGGTATGGCCATGGAACTCTGAACATAAACTAACTGCCTTTTTCTTGAACCGTCAAGGCATTCCTCTGTCTGCTTATCTCTCGTTTCACAACACACATGGGGATGAGATGATCCGTCGCTAACAGTTATATCTATCTGTGCTGCCAATACAATGGGAAATGGATGGAAAGCAGATTGGTTGAAGCCTGTCAATATCTACCAGGTTCCACACAAAGTCCTTGGACTTTTAGTATCTTAACCACCAGGAGGATAATGGTGGGCTGAATCCTGATCCTAGAATCAGTGATCCGTGGACCATTCATAGTCAGTGGCTCCCAGCTAGAAGAGTATTTCCATTTTTTATGGAATCTTGTTTACTGGTTTCTGGTTTCTAACTCTGGCTTGAACCCTGATTTTGCCTCTTATGCCTTTATACCTATGTGTTATTCACCATCTATTTTCTGAGCCTCCTCTGGACTCTATTTACATACCTTTCTTGCCCCTTTGTTACTGTGTTTCCTCCTATGACTCTATATTGTCCTCTGCTCTATACATTGGTGCTACAATTTACTATTACAAGGCTTTATCTGCCTTCTCCTGCACCGTGACCTTCAATGAATGCAGAAAGTCTAAAACATCTGCACAGAACTTTCAGGCTTAAACTCAAGTGTCCGGTTGACCTGGAAGTGTCCGGTTGACCTGGAAGTGTTCGGTTGACCTGGAACTCAGTTCCAACTCACATTTGCAACTCGAAGACAACCCGCAAGGAACTCTCCGGTTAATCTCCAACTGTGTGTGAGATATGAGTGATTTTTAGAAAGTGCTACTACAAAGTTGGCTTTAATAAAGTTGGATTTTTGTGTAGCTTCCGTGAGTTTGCTGCTGATTGTGCCATGGATAATTATTAATTCACCTCTACGTTTGCAGCCTAATCTAGGCATCATGAAGGAACGATCACGATGAGCATCTCCAATGAAAAGGACAATGTGGTCCTGACATAATAAATAGTTAAAAGTTGAAGATGGACAGAGGTTGGGATATTATAGAAGATCATAAAAAGCACGTTGAGCACATGGTGAATACTCAGAGCTAATTCTGCTTCTTTTATTTATTTCTTTGCTAATTTATTTCTCTAAAATATCACTTTTCCCACTTTTAATAGATATTTGTTGTTTCAATTTTCTTTGCAACTCCCTTCAACTTACTTGTTTTAGATATAAATACCACAACTGGTTGCATTCTTTGTTATTTAAAGGTGAAACCAAGGTTGCTTCCTTGTCAGATTTAATAAGCATTTCTACTCTCTCTGCAAAGATTTTAAAGAAGTCATAAGCGTTACTGTGCAGACAGCGTGTAGCGTAGAAAACATCAGAGCGCGAGAAATTTGTAAGTAGGGCAACTCTCCGAGTCCTTAACGGTTGCACCTGTCGGTGGATTTTATTTACTTTTTAATGTCTATTTTTATTTTGCTGAAACACGAAAAACATCAGCACCAGCGAAAGACGCGCGATGATCCATCTGTATGCCACATATCTTTGCCCTGCCTTTCTAGCGGTTACTAGTTGCGGGAATAATTGGTTCACCATATATCATTAACTTGGTTGCAATCTTTGAGGACCATAATAGACACACCAGCATAGGCCCTGCTTTCTGGTTCACAATGGCGTAAGAATCGCCTATTCATGGATTGGACGCGTCTTTTGTCAACGTTTTCTTGGTTGCAGGTGTTCTTAATTGATTGAGAAGAACCTGCGCTTAACCAAAAAAGTCTAGGACAGAGCTCGTCTACAGAAAGCAACCCACGCCATCGTGCCACAAGTGTATTCCCTGAGGACGGCTGTCATACTCTGCATAATTATATTTATGCGGTAGAGGTTGTGATAGATTGCTTCTTTCTTTAGTTCTTGAAACATTTCTGTGGATTGCATACAACAAAAAAAATGGTAGAATTCTAAATCTTCCTTTTATTTTACAGTTAACAGGACTTCTTGAAATTTTAATATTAAAAAATGATTGGAGAGGGAATCTGGCGCTTTAAGGCCAGCAGCCAATAGATGATGTATCTGCAGCCGCTGGCTGGATACATTTGGCTGCACTGTGGTTGGTGGGGTGTTATGGCCTTGGCCAACTAGACCGGGACCTAGGGTGACAGGTCCAGAGGGCCATAACTGGGAGCCAATTGGCCTATTGGGTGACTGGGCTCCTTACAGCAGTAGTCTAGGCTTTGCCCAGCTTGGAAGTTGGCCAACCTAGGCCTGAGCTATATAATGACAATGATTAGTAATCCCTCTAAAAAATAAATCATAGCAATCCTTTTTAAGCCAATAAAAATATTACCTTTTAAAACCCAAATTATATCAAGAAGAAATATTGCTTTTTTAATAAACTATTTTAAGGAATTCTAAAAAGAAAAAAAAAAAGTGCGAAACTCAAAAACAACAGATTTGTGATAATCACGGCTTTCTCAACATTTACTCTGTTGAATTTATGATTTGCCCAGCAGATGTGATATTAGGACATTTTTAATCCAGATTAAAAAAAAAAGATTAAACTAACGGATGATTAAAAAAGGGACAGGTGGTCAGTGGAGGTTTCAACATTTCCTTTTTATTATTATGTTCCAAATTTAGTTGGAAATAAAATATTGTATTCTTAAGAAGCGTATCTGTTCTATATTTTTCTTAAAAAATGCAAACAACGCATTTAATTCAAATGCAAATTATGGAATAAAATACTTCCGTATTGAACCCCTTCAGGACCGGTGTTCTTGTACTGCGTCTTTTTTTATTTAAATATTTAAATTCCGTGCTCGTGATTCGCTTGAAAACGATCACGTGCACAGAATTGAGGGGGGAGTGGCTGCTACGGATCACTGGTCAGTAGCAGCCACCCCTCGCGATCCCAGCATCCATAGCGACGCTGGATCGCGCATCATCGATGACGTGCCTGGTACGTCCCGGTCTGTGGGTAACACCCAACCAGGAAGTACCAGGTACGTCATCGGTACGGAAGGGGTTAAAGAGTGTATCAAATATGGGACATTGTGACTTACATATTGTTTTGGCGCAAGGTCCTCTTCTTATTGGTCCCAGTTGGTATATAATCAATGGGTGGCTTTTAACTGGCTCAATAACGACATTTAAACTTATTGTTTTTAATATTTTTTAATTCGTATTTTCTTATTGAATTAATGGCCACCCATAGTCATTATCAAGCTATTTTATGTTACCAAAGATAAAGAGATGAGCACAGTGTTGCACTTATTCTTAATGAATAGAATATGATACAAAAAGGTTTAGGTGCGTTTCTTCCTGTGCTTTGTTTTCTAAAGGATTCTTTGATATAGAAATAGCCGAGTGACCTCATACAATGATCTTGGCTTCAATGCTTTATTGTAGGAGGAAAGCAATGCTGAAGGACACATTCCATAAACTATATTATTGGTTATTTTCACGCTAATCTTTCTCTATTTCTGGGGGTGAGGTCTCTATTACCCAGATTCCATCTCTAAGCGTGCTCCAAAAATGTATTTTGAATAAAGCCAAATGGATGATATTGGTTTTTTTCAAGTGTCCACCAGCCCTTAGCCAGATTTGCCTCCCACAACATGGCCTTCGGGACATAATTCCCGCGAAATTAAAAATTATGCTAATGGGAGGTCTAAGCTAATGAGAACAACATTTATTACGTCCTGTGTACAATGGTGTTTAATATAGATTTATTGAAGTTGCGTTTCTGATTTGTGTCGCGTCAGGTCTTTACGGAACGTTGCTAACCTCACTCGATCCTGACTTCATTTTTGCCTTTCTTCTTTATATTGGTTTGTTTTGGTCCTAAAACTGGGGGGCAATCTGTATCTAAGATGGAACAGATTCCTGCCAGCAGCCTACTCAGCTTTTGTTACGCGTTTACATCCAGTCCTTCTTATGGTCCACAAATATTTTTATGATTGGCGACTTGAAAGAAAGGGCCAACATTTGTTTGTGGGGGTCGAAGAAGATGATGTATGTATCTATAATGATATAAAAATTATACCCTCTCAATAACTTTGGAGATTAATGAAATGCTTTCATTGAGATGAGATATAAGATGTTTAAATTTGACTTTTCTTGTTCATCTTATATTATCCCATACTTTTTTTTTTTAAATGATGACTAATACCATTTAGCTCAAAGATAAGCTATATATATATATTTACTTTGCTGGTAATTTAAAAGACCTGCTAATTAGGCTTGGAAGCAATTGTCTACTTTAATAACATCCGAGTGTTTCAAATACTAAATTGTTATGTTCTCACTTGCTACTTAAATAGAATAATTCATGCATTTATAACTCAGATCTACATGCGTGTTGATAATTCACTCATTGGGAGTAATTGCCATAAAGTCGGCAATGGTTGTTTATTTAGGACCATATTAGGAGCACTTACTCCCCCCAATAAACTCCCTTTATCTGGAGACCTGGAGCCGCCATTGCTGTCAGTCATGTGATTATTTTGGGTGACTTTCCTGACTCATACACCACACTGAGCTGATGCTTTATGGCGATGGCAAGTCCATTCGTCCATAGACTTTCATTAGTCATAGTGTCAGGCTGGTTGATTAAGACTGAGCCATTCTATTGTTTATCACAAGCAGCATTATAAGGAGGCAAGGTGTCTAGTAGATTTAAATGGAGAATATTTGTTTGTACATATTACAGTTAAAAATACATTTCTTGGATAAATCTCTAAAGACGGGTTTCTTTGTTGGCTTTTCTGCTAAATGTTTGTATGGATATGGTAAAAAAAAAAAAATAGGAAATTGAAGTTTGGGCTGTAAAGGCAGCCCTCTGAGATTACAAAAGTGTAGATGTGCTCATACTGGCAATCTCATAATATTAGAGCTAGATTTGATCCTATAAAAAAACGTGAGGCTCTATTTATTAATACTGGAAACTATTTTTACATTTCAAGAAATCGAATAGAAAATCATGTTCTATAGGTGTCACGCGCGCCAGGAAAATAACACTGATATGCGTAGAGCAAGAAGCCACCGCAATAAGGAAAAATTATAACTCAATCTGACACACCGAAAAGAAGAAAAAAATTTTTTTTATAGGTCATCGTGTCTCTTGGGGCTATTTTACTTATATATCGGCTTGTACCTTGTTATCTAATAGTGTAGAGAAATCAAAAGAGATGGCGACATCAAGATAAACTATCCTTTGTGATCTCAGATAAAAGTATTTCAGATTTGCTCAAATGAATTAAGAGGTTATGAAAACACCTTTAAAGATACATACGGATGTTGCGAGATTTGAATATTGGTCAGGGCCGGAGTGGCGATGTTGAGTTGGCTCTGGCACTTTAAGGCTGGTGGCCGCCTACTGACATAATTTTTGAGGCGGGTGGCTGCACGTTACGTTTTCTGCTTACGTAGCGTGCACTTGGGCATATCCAGTCGGTGGTTGCTTGCTGGAGTGGCGTATCGGGTGTTTATGGAGTTATGTTGGGCACAGGCCCACCGGGCATTGGACCAGTTTGCCAGATGGCCAGTCCGAGCCTGATATTGCTTCTTTCTTTTTTGTACATTTTAAAATGTGATGAATCAGAGCTACTACAAAATGTACAATATATGCAAGTGTTATTCTGGTTCTAATACAAAGCTCTCATTTGTGGGAATAAATTATTTAATTAATAGAAATATGAATTGTTTTATTTGCATTTTTAAAATATTTTTTGGTATTTTTCTTTTTTCTTTATTTAAAAAAAAAAAAAAAGAAAAAAAAATCCTACTCATCCATCGCCCTTAGATTCTGTTCATTTAGCAATGCAAATAGGTATATGGAAATATTTTAATAAAAATTTTAAAAGTTAAAAATCATCAATATGGTTTTTGTAAATTGGTGCTGGAAAGGTCAGTCTGTGCAAAAAAAAAAAAAAGGTTTGGAGGAATCCCCTTATTAAAGAAAAGCGGGTGATTTGTTATTTAAATTGCAATGAATATACTTTGATCTGTAGCTTTGCATAAGAGCACTTGAAGATAAAACAGGAGTTTCTGATCGCTAGATAAACAGCTGCGTTCTCAATGAGTGAATCATACAAAGATACAATGGTCTCAAAAATCATTTCCCTGTGATTATCTTTGTGAGATTAACAAAAACTGCAAAATGCATGCTTAATCATTAGAACGCTATACGATGAGTTCTATGACGGAGGCAACAGTATTTTGCTATCTAATATTATTATATTATTATATCATGCCATCTAATAATATTAATATTATTCAATATTATAAAAAAATATTATAAAAAATTCGATATTATTAAAAATTCGATATTTACCCCACTACCGTACTATACAGTTTACTTTTTTAAACACTGATTTTCTTGAGTAATCCTAACATTATATTTGGTTTGCAATCCGCAAGTCAGAAATCGCTAGTCAGTCATAGAAGCAAAGGTGACATCAAAACAATTATATTAACAAAAGAAATGAACATTAGGTTACATCATGTTATTTCCGAAGTCTTTAATGGTAGCCTTAATTAATTAATTAAAGAAAATGGGCATAACAAAACATTTAAAAAAAACCACTAAAAATCATAACACAAACATTTAAAAAATCCATATAATTGAAATCATAATTCAAACATAAAAAATCCATTTAATTTAGAAGAAAATTAACTTAATTATTCCCGACAACTGTTTTTTTGTATTATTATTATTATTATTACTTATTGATTTATATATCTCCATTGTATTCCGCAGCACTGTAAAAAGATTTATATTCTTTTACAATCCTACAGGTATGACTTCATTCAAGAATAAATCAGACTAGCTTTTCAAACCCAATACAATGATCTCATATAGAACATAGCAAAGCGTTTTTGTAATCCTTGATCATTATGCTTTGACGGCATTGCGCTAGAAAAAAAAAGATGCCTTATTGCTGAAACAGGAGATTTTGATGCCGTGCTTACACATCACACTTAGTAAGCAGGAAAACAATGCCTATGTGTTACAAAGAATTGTTACAAGAATTAAACTGCATCGCTGCCCATCACCATGATCGCAAAATATTCATTTCAATTTATATAACAGGAGGAATTGAGTTTATATGTTTTTTTATACCAGTTACGGAATCTTTCTTCTGGCATAAAAGTGTCAATTTCTGAAGAATCAATACTAGCAATAAATGGTAATATTAAATAAGAGATGAAATTATATAATATCCCTTTATTTGTTCAGAATTAGGATTTTATTGTAGTTTCAAATATTCTGCTATATCGTCACTATAGTGGCATTGCAAAGAAATTGTGTTCTGCACAAACTTTCTCTCTATAATCCAATCCAATAAACCTATAAGCCACGCTCTTATCAGAGAAGGTTCAGGCACTATATATATCACTAGTTAATATCGCGATAAGGACTCGGGAGAATGCTGACGACCAGTAACAACACAATTGTTCTTTTGTGGACTAGAAAAGTGAATCGCAAGCAAAATTATTTATATGACTTTATAATGGTTTATTTTCCAGAGTGCCTTTTTTTTTTATTTATTTTTTTTTACTTTTTTTCTTGACTTAATAGTGCTTCACTAATATATTTTCCAGTGACCTCTAAGGAACATCTTAAAAGATTTCTCATAGGCTTTTAGTCTTAGTTTAAGAGTATGCATGATGGAACCTTATAGTAAAGATAAGTATGGTTTGGTGTTTGGTTATTAATAGCCCTCATGAAATATGTAACATTCTAGGAGAACAAATATGTTAGAAATGCTTAATTGAGAACAGGCAAAGCCTACTAGCTTGCCTAGGAGATGCCCCATCATCTCAAATAAAATGTACCTTGCTTAAAGAGGAGAAAAGTCCATGCGTGACTGATGACAGCCCTGGAGATATGTCTTCTGCGCAGAACAACTGACAACCAGAGACATTTGTCTTGGTATCACAAGACATACTTGGCTAAGATAAGAGGATAGCTGAACTTGGGGGCTGGGATGTCCCCCAAAAAGGTTTGAAAGAGATCCAAGTAGGCAGAACCTAGGTAGGATATGTTTGGAATCTAGACAATGAGTGTTGTCTATGGTATACTCATAGGTCAATGAGGAATGCATGATGTTTCTGGAGAAACCCTAGATCTCATACATAATTACTTAATGCAGGAGAGGGGTGATGTCACACACGTCTGACATGATGTAAAGAGATCACAAACTAGGTGCCTGTCAAAGCATTAGAAGGAAGTAAGAAGGAATTTTGCTTTCGCCACCTAAATTTAACCCATGAGTAAATAATATGCTAAATAATGTTGGACGTAAATTAATTAAAATTGTACAATAGAAGAAATGTAATTATGTGTTGTGTAGCTTTGCATGCTTGATTCAATAATAGCAATTTACATTTTAGATATTTTTTCATTTCTTGTAAATTGAATAGCATAATTTGTTTCTGCTTACAAAGCAGGAAAAAAATGTAGCTATTCAGGCGGTAAGTTAGAACATGCCTTGTTTATATTATTTTCTTGGTTCTTATTTACTGCTTTTTACATTTTTAAGTACAAAAGCATTGTTCTTTGTTAAGGGAATGACTGCTTTTTGATAAAACTAACTGAATATTTATGAAAATGCGGTTTAGGGTTGTGTTTAGATCATTGTTCTGCTCTCTAGAACAAGTGTGTTATTTATCACACTTCAAACTCTAGAATTGTCTAGAAAATGACCCGTCTTGAAGGGCCATGTTCTATTTGGAGACATAGGCTTTAGCGGTAGAGCAATTTACAGGGCCTTAACATCCATGGGGCAAGAAGGATAGCTGCCCCTGTTGTAAGGTGAAGGATATGCTTGACTCCTGGGGACAATGACCCAGCACCCCCAACCTCTTTGTTCCACTTCTTTTGTGTGGATAATTAAAATGAAGCAATATATAGAAAGTGCAAGCTCCTGTAGACCAGATATCTGTTTACTACATGACTATCGCTGGCTGAATCAATGGGTGTTTAAAATGAAGCATACTTTGTATCGATGTAATGTAACAGACACATGGTACAGAAACAGTTGATGTCAATGTAATAACGTAATTTATGAGATTATTGATTTTTCCAGGCTACGGTTACGATGAGCAAAAGTACACAGAATCAGGTGGAAAATTTGAACATTCGCACTACATAAAACCAAGCTCGCTCGTTGAGTACTGGAGGTGTACGAGGCATTTCTTAAATGATATATCGGAATTTCATGATCTTCAGTGTGTGTGAGAATAAACTACCAGGAATCGAATGGTGAATAGGATCTTATTTCAATAACTTTAATTGTAGTGTACTGAAATCGATATTTGAATTGAACTGCTTTTATAGATTTGAATACTTCAATCTGATCCTTCAGGATTATCGATTTGTGATCTGAATCACCGGAGGAGGAATGGATGAAAGTCGGCAAAGCCACCCAAGCGGCAGTAGAAGCACGAGGGTCAGGGATCCCATGCAGGGTACCAGGGATGAGACAAGAGAATGATCAGATGGTCCAGAGGCCAGGGCAGGTGGCTTCAGGTTGGTTAACAGTAGACGGGCACGGGTCAGGGCAGGCAGCAAGAATCATAGTCAGCAAACGGTCTCCGGACGTCAATAACCCCTAAGCATGCAAATACAAAATGCAAAAGGCACTGAAAAATGGTAGAAGGATACAGTGGATATTTACACACTTCCACTAGGACATTGAAATAATCAAGCACTGAAGGGTGTGCTTGGTGCCCTTTTATAGTGTCACCCATTTTGGTTTCCCGCACATTGCCTCTAAGACCTATTCATTTGTACGGGCAAGTGCGCTCAATTGAGGAGGTGACCCGCCATGGGAGCTGGCAAGTAGACCAGGGTTGTACAGCTGGATCCCTGGACATTAACATTATTGATTTAATAATCTGGGTCAAATTGAGTAGATTTTTTCATAAAGTTTTGATGAACACTCATTATTTATATGACAAGACTAGAATTGACAGACTAAGACAAACCGATACATTAGGTGGAGAGAGCTCTGCTCGCAAGCTTACAATCTGGAGGGAAATGGGGTGACAAACATAAGGCACAGAGAGAGGGTGAGAGGTAGTGCTGTGGTTGTATCAGTGACAGGGAAGTTCTAGCAGCTAAGATGGTGCGGCTTCTCTGAAGAAGTGGGTTTTGAGAGGTTTCTTGAATGTCGGGGGGGGAGGGTGAATGCTGAAGGTTCCTTGGGAGTAGATTCCAGAGATATGGGGGCAGCCAGAGTGAAATCTTGTAGACGGGAAAAGGAAGAGGTGATAAGGGAGGAGGAGAGCCTCAACCCATGGAAAGAACGTAAGGCTCCCGTAAGGGAGTATTTGCTGTTGGTTGAATTAATGGTCGAATTCTCCTCAGAAAAAGTTATTTCCTTTAATAGATTATGCGCATAATCGAGACAAGGCACACAACACACAAAAGTCGAAGCGTTGTCTAATTACATATTTGGATTACATGGTTTATATAAATTCTTATACTTCTTATCTGCTTCTAATAGCATGCATCATTCTAAGAGGTTACGCCTCTTAATAGATATGTTGGCGCAACTCGTGATACATCATAGACTAGACATTTTCTACTGTCTTTGTCAGCAATAATATTTATGATAACATAAGCATTTTTCTAACATTTGCTATCTATGTAATCTATGTAATTTGAATCTATGCAATTATTGTATATGTTTTAACCCGATATTATGGGCTGATGTTAGCAGTTAGTCTAAAAACATAATATGAAATGCATGATATGTCTTCCTTATCTGCAGTACTCACAGAGTAGACACTAAAGAGTTGAGAGCATTTATAGAATTTCCAGAACAATCTTGTAACTCTATAGCTTTGGACCATTTTGCAAACAATTTGCATGTTTTTCATGTGATAATCCAGACACACCAGTCTTGATTCGATCCTCTCATTCTGTTGCTAAGACTTGACATTTGACAAATGTTTCATCTCAAATTACATTCATTTATACAATCTATGGTTCATGTTATTATTCGCGATTCTTTTTAATACAGATATGTTCCAAAATTATGAAGACATTGACATTTAAAAAAAAAATAAAAAAATAGAAGCATCCGAGTGTGACTTAATTGTCCTTAATTTGATGTTCTATGGTGGGTAAACAGAAAAGCAATTATGTATCACAACAAATAAGATGAATGCTTGTGATACGAAAACGCATCGATATACGTGTGGTCAGAGGCTCGGGTTGAGTAATTTTCTTAATTTATACCAAGAAATAGGTGGCCAAAGGCCAAAATGAAAATGTATTTGGCTGTCACATTTCTTCTGTAGCTAATCATATGGCAGGCAGAGTGTAGTTATCTTTCTCTTCGGAATGCCGAGGTAGATGGGGCCATTGACAGAAATATAAATTGCAATGACCATCAGGAGATGCTATGAAATCAGACTTGTCATTTCAAATAAAATCAACAAACTCTTGACGTGTAACCTATGCTTGAACATGCAATATATCATTTTGTGCTTCGTAGACTTGCCACCTGACATAAGAGATAAAATGAATCTGATTTGCCAATGTCTGTTTCTATAGTGAGCCATCCAAAATGACATTTTGAAACACTTTGTAATAGCCAGCTGGGAACAAATACGTGCTGTAATTACCGGTCCACTTGGTTAACTGAGGGAGATGGTTAGGGTATATGGGCTTGCATCGTCTAAAGTCGCGTTGTCTATATATTGGAATCACGATGGTTAGGATTATGAAATATTTTGACTGATCTGCGATGAACAATCCTCCCGCAGATTGCGATGCAAGACATTGACACGTTTCATATCGTTTTCGGAATCTGGGCCAACATATATCTAATTTATCATGTTTTTTTACATTAGAATCCAAGGAATGGTTGGTTTTTCAATTACTCTGGATTATCTCCACTAATTAATTCAGTATCTTTAGATGGTTTCATGTTGGTTCAGGTCACCTAACCTTTGGACTGTCCTAGTGTTGGCCAAGTGACATAATTTTTAGACTAAACTTATTTTGGGTGGGGGGAGGCCACATCTCCAGACTGGTGTAGAATTGGCTATGACCACCACGTTGATAGGTCTAGTTGGCCAATACCATGTCATCATTTGATTGCTCTTGGGTTGGTGAAGGTCACAACATCTCAAGTAAAATCGCCTTGGTTTATTATTTCTACTTGAAACATAATAAACATAAATTTCTAGTAGTTTGCTTAATGGCATTAAATACAGAAATCAAGTGACGAGGAGTATATCTGAAACTACCGTTTGTTTTTGTTTTTCTAAGACGATTTTGTATATGTCCTTTGTTCGCATTTAAAGCCTTGGCTCGACCCGATAACTATGACAACAAGAAAATAAATTAAAAACAATGTTCCGAAACAATTTCCAATGTCTAACACTGTTCGCAAAATCATAGTTGAGCAACAATCAATAGCGTTATTGTTGCAGTTAAGTAAATGTAGGTTATTTGGTTTTGTACTTCGGCAAAGACAAAAAGGTTCCTCTGCTTTGAATGCAAGGGCAGTATTTACAGCATTTGTATTATCAGATGTCTCTCCAGAGAATCCATTTGATCTCCAAACCTAAGCGTTCTGTCATAAACACTTCTCTGAAATATCCTTTTTTTCAGTGACTGCACAAGGTTCTAGCACTTGCAGCTCTATACTAAATGCATTATTACCAAAACAAATGACCTATGATTTCTTCAATGTGACCCCCTTGTGACTTCCGTGAATGAAAATGCAGTAATCAACAAATGAAATATGTTTTAATACAACTTGTATAAAATCGTACCAAAGAAAAATTCTAAAACTACTCTTGGGAAATTAAAAAAAAATATATATATATGACAATGATATAGTGGACATGCATTGTCTTATGCTAAAAAATGTTCCGTATTATAATTTGAGGCATAGTAAGTGGATATATGGATGGGTGAGATGAAGTGGGCTAAAGCTGGAGTCAAACCCATTGAAAACAAAGCATTTTGTCATTAAGGGGTTAAATCACGACCCACACGAGGATTCTACTTCCTCAAATGTTGTGTCCATCGCCACTTAAATATTGTGAAACACGTGACATCACTTAAACTAGAAATCAATGCCATTTTTTAACAAAAGTTGCCATTTTTAGAACATAGGAGACAAATTTACCTCACCTACTTCACCACATTTATGAAAGTTATTAACTATTTAGAATCAGAGCAATACTTTACATCAAATTCACTTTTTCTTTCCTTATGTTGGATTTAGAAATTCTTCGGAATTCCACAACAGACCATAAATGAAACTAATAAAAAAGCTAGCTATTGATAAAACATTTTAAGGACAATATAAACCTGTTTATATTTGATGAATACCAAAAGATAAACCAGGTAATGAAAGGTTAATAATGTACGAACGATCTTATGTAACACAGACAATAGGACCATCAAAGCGTTGCTTCTCTATAAAATGACCAGTTCATAAGCGTAATAAGCTAATGAGAACTTTCCTTTTTATGTTTTCTATAAAAAGGTGTTAATTGGAACACTTCAAACAAATATTTTCATTGTCCTTGTTGCGTGAGGAGTGTAGCATGTCTATAAGCGCGTGGGTATAATTGTCCGATTAATACTTTATCTGGCAAATGTCCCAAACATTTTTATTTTTCACCCTGAAATAACTTGTATTTCATTCAACATATTTTGCAGAGACAAATAGTTTTGTAAATAAATGTAAAAGTATGAACCTCACCCCCCCTTATTTTTAACGTCCAACAAAAACATATATCACGTTAATTTGAAAAGTTTATAATCCAGAGACATCTTATTTATTGTCTGTATTTATTTATTGCAACACAATTAAGGAGCATTTATTGGTTAAAATAGTTTGTTGCCATAGCAGCAAGATATCGGAGGTTTCTGCAATGCTTTTATTGATTTAGCCTGCTAGAGTTTATGTTTTGTCTGGGTACAAAGCCATTAGCGTGGGTGTTAGGAGCTTATTGAATGGATCGATATTATATGATAAAAGGAAGATGCGCGTGCAGAGCTCCACCCTCCTCTGAAGAGGAGAGAACAATGGAGATGGAGAAGCGAAGAAGGAGCAGTGGAGAAGCAGATGCAGGATCGGAGACAAAATAGTGGAGTAGGAGAGGAGGAAAAAGGAAAAGCGAAGAATGAACAGCAGAGAAGAAGAAGGAGAATGAGAGATTGAGCAGCAAAGCAGTGGATGAGGAGGAACAGAAAAGAAAAGAACAGAAGGAGAGGCGAAAAGGCATGGAATTCCTCCTAGTATTCACTTCCTAGTTTTTAAATTCTTATTGCTTATTGGAGAGGTTTTTATTAGGTCGAGTTGATCATGAGGAGGCTTAATAACTTATGAGATGAATGTAGTTACCTCCTACTCTTATAACAATATGAATTAATAGTGAATAAAATGAGTCATTCCAATAAGGATGAACACACTCCCGATTGAAAATAATAAAATATAAAAAGAAAAAACTTTTTATATAAAGCAAGTTTGACACACAAACAAATGCTTTATCACAATCAAATGATATGTTATACCTTTTATCCTTTTTATATATGTTTTCTCTTTTTTTAACTTTTATAATAATAAGACATGATAGGGCGGTGGAGATTTGTTGTCTTACAACGTGAATCGTGAAATGCCCTACCTTTTTCCATTTCATCGATGGGGGGAAAAAAAATTCCTAATTTTTTGGTTAACTTTCATTTGTGCAGACGCTAGTGTTCTACAAAGTTTTTCTAGACCCTGCCAAGTTATATAACTCATTAAGATGAGATTCAGCTTATTATAGGTGAAACAGATTTAACATTCATATATTTGTATCCATATGTAGTATATCAATCAATTAAATTACCTACACGGAATCATATTTACGCAGCCTAAAGGATATTGTCAGATGTGGGGATTTAAATTCTCAGATTATTCCTCCCATATGTTCCACACACACACAAAAATGTAGACGGTTTGTGAAACTGATAGATTAACCCCTTAATGACAAAGCCTGTACATGTACGGGCTCAAAATGCATTGTTTTCAATGGGTTTGGGGACCGCCCATTGTCTTTAAGGGGTTAATCTGGGGATGTAACAACCCTACCATACTGATATCAGGGCGGTGGAATTGCTCCAGTGTAATGGGAAGTTGGTTTAGTCAAATTAGCCATCTGTCTGGGATGGATTTAAACACTGATCTGGTAAATTTTAAATGGCTGTTGCTTATTTTGCATTGATCGGTATTCATGAAATGTTTGTAGTGGATTACTTAGAATTTTAATAACTACTGTGGTCTAGAGACTACCCAGAATATACATTCAATATTCCATCCTTTACTTTTTAGAACTTTGCTCCAGAATTGCTAATTACGCATAATAAAAGTTTAATTTAAAAAAAAAAAAATAGAATATTTGAAATTAAAAAATTAGCATCCAATCTGGAAAAGGATATGTCGGCACATATAGTTTCTCGAGTTATTTGTGGAATGCAGTCTGCATGGTACGTGGCTTTGTCTTTGTTAATACATTTCCAAAGTGTTTGCATTATTTCATTTGATAAAGATCAGTTTTTGTTTTTTTTAGCTTCTAGGGCTGCTTTTTTTTAGTTATTATTGAAAATTCATCGCCAACGAATGGAGATCTGCGTTCACTGAAGTGACGAACCTATTTGTTATGTTTGAATCTCGGAAATGAGTGCCACAGTTCCCTTAACATTTAACAATCTTGTTCCCTTAACATTTATATTTTGTGCAAGTTCATCTCTAAAGTTATATTAAGACTTTGAAGTACAGTTGGTTATTCCCATGAGTTTATACATGCTGAATCTTTTTGAGTTTTGGCCAAGATGAGCTGTCTGAAGTGCAAGAGAGTGGGAGGGAGAGGAAATTGATGGTGAAGAAAAAAGAATGTGAAAAAAGAAACTTAGAGTAGGTGAGCTGTGGATAATAAATCACTAAATCAATATAAATCAGTGTTGTTCACACCCTGTGATATAAAAAATTAATATAAAAAATAGATACATATACTTATATCCGAATGTGGAAGGATCTTCAGTCCGAATATTTAGAACTCGTAACTTGAAAGGAAGAGGAAAAGGAAGAGAGGAGAAAAGGAAGGGAAAAGGGAGGTAATGAGAAAAGGGAGAGAAAGGAAACAAACGGGAAGGCAAGGGAGGGAAAGGGAAATGGAAAGTGAAAGAAGGGAATGAGAAAGGGAAAATGTGTCTAGCCAGTATATCATCATCTGTATCTCAACTACCTGCCCGAATTCTGGGTCCATTCTTTGTTGGATGCCATTGGTCCATCCTGTGACCAAATCGTCACAATAAAAAGAAACTAACCAGGCTTCATGTCTCTATGCATACACACCATGAAAATAGTAAACATCCAGTGGTATGAGCATTTTGTTTAAAGGTGCTATGCAGATCCAGTAGGCTATAGTAGTAGGAAAAGAATATGAATTTTGACTTGTTGCCTTCTTTTCTCCCTGCATAAAGCCCCATACCCATCAGGGAACCGAGCGAGGAGTGTGACAATATGAGAGAGAGATCCCGCTGGCATCGCTGCTTGCTATCACTCACTATACTAATGGGAACGCAGTAAAAAGAATACATTTTAACAGTATAAATGTTTAGACCACTGTGCAGCGACTGCATGATTGTAGTCTTTATAATGGGGTTTGTGAGCTTCTAGAACTTTATAAAATCCTCATGATATATATAAAGCTTAGATTATCGAGTTGCTTGTATGTGCTTACACATGTTTTAATTCACATTTTGTAGAATTTATGCCTTAAACCATGTTGAATAGATCATTTTCTTTTTTCTTCTATGTCTTTGTGTATGAAAAGAGGAAAAGAAAAATCTTATCAAGGATTCTAATTGAATGTCATTATGCAGGGTCATTTCCTGACTATTAATAGAAGAATACCTAGAGCTGCATAGAAGGTCATCAAACACTCCAAGAAGCATTTGCCGCAAGAAGCGAGTTGCACAATTTTTATTACGGCTAAAAATAGTGCAGCGATTTGCCATACTCATAAGTGAAAATCGGGGTTTTTTGCCCCATTCTCATGGGTTTTACAGGTTGGAGTTGACTCCTTCCTGTCCTGTAGCTTTTGCTACTAATATGTTATGGTCAAAAGCCTTGCTTGACATGACAAGTCATGGTTTTCTAGATGACCCCTATTAGATCCATTTGGTAAGTAACTCCATGGGATCTTTATGATTGGATATCTTTTTTTCGTTGTTAATCAAATTTGTTTCATTAAATTTTCACACAGAAAATAAGGAAAAATGGAAAAAAAATGGGGAATGTGAAAAAAGTGAATAACCAAATACAAACGTTATTACATCACAAAACAGGGCCTTATATTTATTAAGCACTGTGTTAAAACCTTATAGACATTTATTTGAGTTTTGGTAGCTGCAGATTTCATATCTTTAGCTTATATATTCTTCCTCCGAGAGCCAAACCTGAAGTAGACTCAAAGTGGATGGGTGCCTACATGCCAAAAGACTGGTCCACTATTGCCCACAATCGAGCGATGTATGTATCCTGTAAGGAGGCCTCACCTGCAAGAACCTCCTTGGGGGAATCTGCATTAGAGAGGGTATCATGAAGGGGTTGATACTAATGGTCTTCCTGCCCTATGAAGGGTGCCCCCAGAGAATGTTGATCTGTTGTATATAATCCTAGACTATAGTAGATACATAGCATTCTAGAAGTATAATTCATTCCAAACTCTGGTAAGTGTTGATCGACTTTAGTAGAGAAACATCTATATTTCGTTTCACTTCTTCAAATCTCTTGATGTTCTACTAAAATCACTTTGATAAATTGCCATCAAAATCCTGCCTAAAGTTACGCATTTCGTACCGTCACCTTCACAGCTACATCTGAGAAGTACAAAATTCAAAATTAATATTTGCGTTTGACTCAATGCATCTAAGCGTACAAATCTAGACAAGATTAGGAAACTTCAAAAAAGAGGCTAAAGTAATATGTATCTGACCAAATTTACATTCGTTGCCGGCACATTTTATATTATTTTGAGCTCCAAGCTCATATTTAATGCATAATTGGGATACTAGTAACAAAGACTCAGCAAGAATTTGTTTATTTTGTAGAAACTGTTGTGCAAAGACCTGCACTTTTCCCTTTCGACTTTAAATTAAAAACTCATACTAGTAATCATCTATTACCGCATAGCCTTCGTTTGATGCTGACCACGTTCCTTCAGCAACGAAGCTACGCTCTGCTTACCATCGCCTGTCGATAGAAAATTATATTAAAGTTTTTTTTCTTTTCCTTCTTCTTTTATTTCTTCTCTTTCCTTTCCTAGCAGACTTTCACCCTTTCCACCGTAGAGTCTACCATTTATAATCAGACAAGCTAAGATGTTTCCTAGCCAAAGGTGGGCAAACTTGGCTAAAGTCTTCTAGATTTAAATCTTGTGCGCTTGCGGTAATTGCGTATACCTCATATTTCACCACTTATCTTTTTTTCTTGATAAAATGAAATAAAGATTGATTCACAAAAAAAAAATATATATATATATATAATTCTATCTTGTTCTATGGAATTCTATTGATGTCTGAGATACTTGGGGAAATAATTCCTCATAATAAGTAAGCTTTAAATTAAAAGAGCAGCGCACTTTTTTATTCTTATGGACACACTCAGAATTCGTTTATTATTATTTAGCTCAAATGTCTTATCTTTTTTTTATTCTATAAGCGTTCCAGCTAGAAGCAGAAGAGTAACATAACAAACAACGATTATGCAGTTAAGATTAGTCATTATCCACCATAAATATTAGGGAAAATAGAGGATTTTTAGATTATATATTTTTTTTTTATTCACGTCATTCGAAAACAATTTCATGGTTCATTATTTTAAACGCAGACATTTTAAGTAAATTAAATTGCAAGCATAACTTTTTTTATTACCAAACATGCAAACTCTAAATCAGCAAAATAGGAGATTCTAAGAAAATGTTTTTCCTTTAAAGGCTTTCCTGCCGGATGGCTTGTAAGCTACATCTTATTAATTAGTTACATCTATCTATCTATCTATCTATATATCTATCATCTATTTATCTATCTATCTATCTTTCTATCTATCTATCTATCTATCTAGATCCAGCCCTCAGAAAAGCCACTGAAAAGAAGGTAGGGGTAGCATACCCAAGTACGTTCCCAAGTATGATTATTGCTAAATTTTAATTTACCAACTTAACCGTCTTCTCCAGCAATGGCTGATCTGGCCCTGCATCATACACAGCAAAAAGAAGTCTTATCCGACAAAAAGAATATTGATAAAGATCTCCAGATGGCGGTTATCATCACAACAGTGTCTATAATACTCCAACGTGATTATGTGTTTGTATTATCCATCATGGAATTTTCACTTGGATTAATTGATACATGCATCACCATTCTTACTAAATTTGATCAATGAGACAGACAATACAGATTCAAATGAAATACAGGAAGTAAGATATTTTAGCGTCATGTTATTTTGATTGGTGCGTCATAAAGAACTGAAGAGCGTTAGCCTTTTTTTAATATTTTTATATTTTATAATTTAGTATTATATAGAGTATTATATTATATTGTAATGTAGCTTTACTGTATATGTTATATTGTAATGTAGCTTTACTCTATATGTTTTTACCTATTATATTTTCTTTTGTTATATTTGAATACTACGTTACATGTTCATTTCAATAAAAAGAGAGGAAATAATACTCACCAGTACTCAAATTTGTGGCTATCATTCATACTTCATTTTTGTTAACATAATGTTATGGTGAAATCTCTTCTTTTTCCACTGTTGTGTTTTGTATTTATATATTTTTTTTATATATTTATATTTATTTTGTATTTGTGCAAAATGGATCAACTATTCGGACATTTTTTTCTGTTTTGGTGAATTCTTTTGTGGTAATTTGATTTTTTTCCTACTCTTTCGGTCCGGAAACAAAATTTGTTATCACTTTCCTTCATTCCCTCTCTCATGCTCTTTCATACTCTCTTAAACTCTCATTCACGTTCTCTCACACTCTTATTCACTCTCACGCTCTCTCTGTATGTCTCCCTACCTTCTCCGCCAATCGCTTATATGTCCCTGTCTACTTGCCGCAAAGTTCCACTTCTTCTCTTGCTTTTTCTTCCGTCTTCTTTCTTCAATCTTCTTTCCTTTCTTTGCTTCTCCATGGACAACTAGACATGGCCCAACAGTGAACAGAAGCAGGAGAGGCTGTCCCCGTGGCTCTACCCTTTTGTGGAAGTCCAAAGAGATGCCAGAATAATACAGATAGATTTGCGGAGAAAGACAGGTGCAGGAAAAGCTTTATTATTCTGGCCTCCGGGGGAACTTTGGCAAACGGGCACAGACTCTAGGCACAGCCTCTCCTTGTTCCTCCATATATAAGACTGTCCTGGGCGATCTGGGACACATGGTCACCCTAGCCAGTTGGACTTTTGGCTGGTGTTCTATATGCTCAGTCCAGGCCCGATAGAAACAGTAATTTTGGTTGAAAAAAGACGAGAATCTGTCAATTTTAACCTGGCTGTTGATCCAGGAGAAGGCAGAACCCCACATTGAAAATATAAACCAGACATATGAAAACACAAAACTACACATATTATTGTTTTATTTTTAATATAAATATTGACTATGAAATTCATATTAAAAAAGTACATTCTTACCTTTTTTTAATTATGAATGTATTGAACCTCTCATCTACAGGAGGTTACTGCTATAAAAAGCCCCCTGCGAACATGGGGGGATTTTTAATCTCCGTGCCTCTAAGCTTGAAATCACTGGTTAGTATAGTTTTATATCGTCCGAGCAGCATAATGCTGATGTTATCAGAAACGGGATTTTATCTTCTCCTGCTTACAGGGGGAAAAAAAGCAAAGCTAACCAGTTTGTAACTCGGAGAACAAACACTGTACCTGAACTAATGCTGATTTGGATGCATCTGAATCATTTTAATGACCCTATAAAATCCCGCGTGTCTTGCTTTCAGGCAGAAATAGTGTGGTGCTTGGAAAACTTTCAGCTGTGTCGCAAATATGTATTTCTGCCTTATAACTTCTAAAGCCGCTTTTCATGCACTGTCTGGTTTCTAAGACACAACTTCAAACACAAACCCTTTGGTTTTTCTTACATAATTATTATGAAAAAAAAAATGTAAATTGAATCTGTATGCAGTGTTTTTTTATCAACATCTATACAACATTGAAAGAAAACATTAGATAGATTATAATTATATCTTCCTTCCAATTATTATTGGTATAATTCTATTTCTCGTTTTTCTTTCTTCGTGTTTCTGCCTTCAACTGTAAACTGGATTATGGTATTATTATTATTATTATTATTATTGTTGTTGTTTTTGTTGTTGTTAAGAATAATAATAATAATAATAATTATCATTATTATTATTAATATTATTATTATTATGCATTAATATATTTCATGGATCATTTTGTTAAAAAAATGTAAAAATAAAAATAATAAAAATAATATTAATAATAATTATTTATTTATTATTATTATTATTATTATTATTATTATTATTATTATTTATTTTTTACATTTTTCTATAACACATTATTCCATGAAATATATTAATATAATGTGCATTTTTTTCTGTGGGGACATAGCCTCTATGTTAATGTTATCTTTTAAACTTTGCGGTTGCATCGGGTCTTAAAACTATCCTGCCCATCTTGAATAGTACTCTGTTTACTCTTGCCTGTCTTACTATAATTTTGCTCTTACAATCCTTTCAGTGTGATCTGAAATCAGAATTTTACAGCCTTACAGTTTGTGAAAAGGCTGATGGGTTATAGGGTCGTTGCACACATCTACAGTGCTGGGAAAAGGTCATCCTGTAGATGGTTCCACAAGCTCTCGCCTTGTGTTCATATAACAGGTGGGCAAGCACTTTTGCTTACATTCCAAAGCAGGCATAAAGAATTGCTTTCCTGTGAAAAGATCATGTACATCATGATGTTTATGATGAAGAAGACCTTTAAAGAAGGAAGCCCAATCATCGCATGCATTATGATGTCAGCCAGCAGACATTTGCAGTTTTTCTCTGTGACCCCAAAGGAGTTACAACAAAAAGAAGCAAAATGTATTTTTCGGTCAGCAGAATAATGGATACCTGTAAAATCTCACTGCATTTACTGCAGCTGAACCTTAATTTAACAATGCATTTAATTTTTCCCAACCAAGTGTTTTTCTCCTTGATTTACTGATTTCGTTGAAGAGGATATATATTTTTTTTAACTCTGAAAAGTTCAAAACCTTGTAACTCAACCAAGCCATTCACCTTGTCAAGAAGCTTCTCACCAATCAGCCTGAGTTACCTCGTGTTAACTGTAAAATAAATAGTCATTTTTAGATGGAAGGGATATATGTTTCTTGTTTTCTTGTCATCATTAAATGTCGTATTGGATATTTCTGGACGTGACCCTAAAAAGGTGCTATTTTGTTCTACTGAAAGATATTAAATGTAGATTAATAATACGACAGTTGGGCTTCCCTTGACTATAAATCTGAAGAAACAATTTGATGATGAACAGCGGTGATTCATATATCTTTAATGAACTATGACCGACGCATTCTCAGTCTGTTTCTGCCATTTTCTGTAACAAATCTAGCTTAGTGTAACTCCCACGTGTTTTATGAAAACATATCTTTCATTATTAGCAGTCAAGAAAAACGTTAATGCTATACGTTTCATTGAGGTCAGCTAAACAATTTATTTCTTCTTCCCCTTAAAAGATGACTTGATAGAAACCACAAGCATAGTCAAAGATAAACATTTTCACCTTAAGCAAAATGAAAAAAAAAACCCTAAAAAGACTAATATTTTATCCTCATTGTCAAACTGGATTAATAACTATGAACAGTAGACCGAGTAGGCTATGGGGGTCATGCGGATTATGGGGGTGGCAGCATACCTGGGAACATTCTGGCTCCGGCTACCCATAGCCCCCCTTACTGGACACAGGTAGGAGGTCCCGCTTATGTCGGTGGCTGAACCCACTGATGCCGGTGGGTCGTCCGGCTGATGTCAGTGGGTGGCCCCACTGACGTTATGGGTGGTCCCGCCGACATTGTGGGACATGCGCTAGATTTAATGGAAAAGTGGACGTGGAGTTGGACATGCCGCAACACTGCTTCCGGGACCCGGGGTTGTACCTTAGTGACCGAGAGACCTGGAGAAGCGGCATTTCACCTGGAGAGTTCCCAGATATGGGCGGACGTCCTTTTCCACAAAGCCCGGAGGGCCGGTCGCCCTTTTGTGCGAATGGGGCCCTTCGTTTTCTGCTGCTTAATGGACATTCACACAGGCACGAGCCTCCATACACCTTGTATGAAGCAGATGGGCCCCTTTAGACATGGAGCACGGGGACATAATGCCCCAGAGCTCTGTTGAGGGATGGGAAGTGTAGGGGAGGCTAAGGGCAGAGGTTAAATGTTTCTCTGACTACGTAATAGCTTACAAGACAGCGTATTGTGTTTTAGACATGTCTAAGTGAACATCCAACTCTTCTGTAATGTTAATTGCATTTCTTAAACTTTTCTCAAGACTATAGGTGCGCAGTGTTTCCCTGGGAAAAACTATTAGTTTGTTTAATTTGCATACATTTGGGGCTTAATTATAAATTTAGTGGGAATGCTATTAAAAATCTCTTAACTTCTATACCCGCAAACCCATTCCCTGTTTAATTAAACAGTGCAATAACCATACCGGCTTACCGTTATAGGAATTTTCTGCAGTGGTTTTTTTTTTCTTTTTTTTTTCTACTATTTGTAAAGGTTTGTGAATCATTATTTATTAGAATGCAAATTGAAAGTGAATTAAAAACAAACGCTACTTTACAACTGTGACCATGGATCTGTAAAGGATTAAAACATAAGGGACAGAATTAATTAAGCGGTTGCCTCCAAAGCAGTAATGGGCTTTATCGTTGAAATTCTGTATTTTCTGTCCAGATGGAGTTAATTAATTTTTAACATGTAAATGGCCCAGGGTTTTCTTTTTCAATGCTCTTACACTGATCTAATCTGACTAGGTGGGAAGAATTTGGCTTTGAGATGCCGCCACTGTGTCATTTGTGGCCTTTACCTTCTAACCCTGTTGGGTTTTGAAATACATTTTTGGAGTTACATGGTATAGCTCTGTAAAGATGTTTTTTAGATAATTTTTTTTTCAAATAACCAAAAAAAATATTTATATTTCCCTGTGTAGTTCAAGGTTGTCAGGGTAACATAGAATTGAATAAATTTCAATATCACACCTTTGAAATTGTACTGAGAAATAGAACCGGTGTCGAAGTTGAAAAATATTCCCACTGGAGTTTCACCTGAACAATAACTTTTCACCTCCTTTAGGAGCATTGGTAGATGCGGACGTGCATAGCAACCACCAATTGCTACATGCTGGTTTGTATATCTGGGAACTCTATAGGTTTGGGCCGGAGTCTCTGGGTGAGGCTTTGCTCCTCTGGGTCTCCAGGTCAGCTCCCTCTTTTTTGGGGGGCGGGGCGAAAGCATTTGACTGTGTCTAGTCTCCACCCACTTCCCCTCCTACTCCCAGAACATCTATGGCTACCTCTGCCCCACGTGCAGCTAGCCCCACCTCCAAGCCTCACTAGTCCCACCCCTATACCTCGCTAGCCCCATCCCTCACTTGACTAGTACTTCCCCCACACAAAGCAACTCCCATTCCATGTGAATAATATAAAGCTTGGAGGAGAGAAGAGAGAGAGTGAATGCGATGGAAGCATTTAAAAAGAGAAAGGGATTTAACAAATTACAGGAGGGAAGTTTCTTTTAACGGAGGAGAAATGTTACAACGAGAGCCCATAATCTGAAACTAGAGGGTCAGAGGCTTAGATGTAATGTAAGGAAGTTTTACTTTACTGAGAGGGTGGTCGATAAGTGGAACAGCCTCCTAGCAGAGGTGGCAGAGGCTAATACAGTGAGGGGGATTTAAACATGCATGGGGCAGACATACGGCTCCTGAATCTAAGACGAGACCAACGACTGATTAAGGTTTAAGTCTTTACAGCAGGAGAAACGAGCGGTCTAGATGGGCCGAAGTGGTCTCATCTGTCATCCAATTCAAAGTTTTTATAATACTTTCCAAGTGTTTTTCCTTCTGGGGGCAACCTATCTTACAGATGGGAAATGGGCATTTCTGCATCATTAGTATGAGTATTTTTCAGTTCGGAAAATGGGAAAAAACTATATATTTTTTTCTTATTCTAATAAAATGGTATAATTTAATAAATAGTTTTACAGTTTAATTATAATTATCACCATAAGTAGTTATTCGTAACTCATATGATCTACATACACATTTTAAAAAAAACTTTTCTTATCACTACGTGTCCATAATATGATGTCAGCCTTTAAGCCATTTCATGTAACCACATTTTTTCACATAAAATATCCATATTTGCTCAAGTGTGACTCCTGCACCGCATATCCATGTCATCATCATCATCATAAAATACTTAACAATTTTCTCTTTGGAATAACCGATATGGTTGAGAAAGTTACATGACTTGCGTTCAATGTTTATATTTTCTTTTTTTGGCGTTCTATAAATATTAAATGTAAGCCGTTGTATATATTTAATGTGACCGAAATATATTTCATGCAAGATCGGTCATCACAAGATGAAAAAGAACCAGCTTTTATTAAGATTACTCGTTTATCCTGTAAATAACATCTGAGAGATAATATTTGGGAGAGAGCTAGGAATTCATCCAAGGTGGCCAACATCGATAGATAGATAGATAGATAGATAGATAGATAGATAGATAGATAGATAGATTGATAGATGGATAGATAAATAGATAGATAGATGATAGATAGATAGATAGATGGATAGATAAATAGATAGATGATAGATAGATAGATAGATAGATAGATAGATTGATAGATGGATAGATAAATAGATAGATAGATGATAGATAGATAGATAGATAGATAGATAGATAGATAGATAGATGGATAGATAAATAGATAGATGATAGATAGATAGATAGATAGATAGATAGATGGATAGATAAATAGATAGATGATAGATAGATAGATAGATAGATAGATAGATAGATAGATAGATGATAGATAGATGATAGATAGATGATAGATAGATAGATAGATAGATAGATAGATAGATAAATAGATAGATGGATACATAGATAGATAGATAGATGATAGATAGATAGATGGATAGATAGATAGATGGATAGATAAAAAGATAGATAGATAGATGATAGATAAATAGATAGATAGATGGATAGATAGATAGATGGATAGATAGATAGATAAATAGATAGATAGATAGATAGATAGATAGATAGATAGGTAGATAGACAGATAGACAGATAAATAGATAAATAGGAATTCATCTCAGAACCCAAAAAGTGGGGGTCAAAAGATTTTGACCACTAGTGGTAAAAAAAAAGCTAACAAGAGATGGCACGAATATCCATCATATGACATCATATGACATCATACATCTAGTTTGGAAAAGGATCTAAACAATTGAAGGAACATATCCACTGCTAATAGCCAGGAAAGAGATAGTTGCTATTCAGTTTACAGATTAATTTTTTTAAACAGGAAAATATTTTCCTTTTTTTTTTGCCAAAACCCCCTCAAAATGTGTGGAAGGATATTTACTATATTTACTAATATTATTTACTGGATTGACTGTGATCACTGACTGGTAAGAAGTGTTATTTTATGTTATATGTGTCCTACCCTACTATCTGTGACACCTTTACAGTGGGGGGCACACGTAGGAGATTAAATTAATAAAAAAGTTACTATTCTTATTTTCAAAATTATTTCAACGTCGCTATAAAAAATGGCCATAAAACTCCAACATTGTTTTGGCACACAAAACACCGGCAAGACTCACGTGGCCCCCGTAATACCTATAAATCTGGCTGTTGTGCTAATTTGAAGCATTGCGGACAGGACGGACCCCCGCTTCAATTACAACTGCAACCCTGTGATCCCTAAAATTACACCTCTGCTTGAAAGGTACTAAAAGATATTTAATTAGAGGACTTCCAATCCGTCAACGTTACTCTGTGAAGCGTAAACTCATAATTATGTAGACATTTTTTTTAAGAGATATATTCCAGTTCCAGAGGTATGAAAGAAGCAGATTTTTTTAATATAAAATGGTACTTAGATTCCATTGAACGTGTCCGCTACCAAATTCTTACCGTAATTAACAAATATCGCATAACAAAATTGTTAAGAAGAATCTTAGCTTTTGACGTCGGAGAATAGGCAGTGTAGATGTTCTTGCTTGAAGAAAAAAAAAAAAAAAAAGACTTGATCTAAAGGGAGATTAATAATACATTGTCGTTTCGTAATTAGACTGGGAAGTGATCCAAGATCCCCCCCCCCCCAGTATGCGAGTCTGATTGCGTCAGGTTTGGAAAATGGGTCCGTAAGCACATAAAGACAGTGATTCATTGCACCTGCAACTTCAGCTACATCTATAATACGGAGAACAAAAGCACAGCTAGCGCTACACTACGCCGATTCAAGATAGAGAGACGGAAGATAAGGTATTAACCCCTTAAGGACAATGGGCGGTCCCAAAACCCATTGAAAACATGTACGGGCTTTGTCATTAAGGGGTTAAGAAATATTTTGCATTCATCCCATACCCGTGTAGGATTAGATTCATGTAGTTCATCTGGTCAGTGCTTAAGTAATGCGGTCGAGTAAATTTTAGCGTGAGCCACTACAGCTCCAGGTAATTTTTATGTATTTTTTATATTATATGATGACTTCCAAATAATATAAGGCAGGGGACGCTTTTTTAAAAAGGGAAAAATTACAATTTGTATGCTTTTTTTTGTAGTTTTAAAATATATTTTTAGAAATATTTTTTTTTCAACCTTCCTTCAGTCCAATCAAGATATGTTACACGCATCCAACATTCCGGGCATTTACTGATGACAGGTTACAATGATTTCAAGATATTAAAATAAAAGGGAAAAATGAATTATAATTAATGAAGATAAGTTTAGCTACAAGAAAAAAAAAAGAAAGAAAGTCAAGGCCAACTAAAATATTCTAAAAACTATTAAATAGTGATGAAAAACATTTTGGATCGGTTCTCTAAAGGCTGAGTTG
Organism: Sceloporus occidentalis; assembly: GCA_023333645.1. Lineage (NCBI taxonomy): Eukaryota > Metazoa > Chordata > Lepidosauria > Squamata > Phrynosomatidae > Sceloporus > Sceloporus occidentalis. The sequence goes on from JALMGF010000109.1 coordinate 3,078,629, forward strand.
ACTAGGGTTGAAAGTCAAGACAAATTGCTATGAACTACTCAATTTTTTATTTAGCAAAAATCCTAATGACCTCAAGTAAAAAAATCGAAACTTTTCCATTCTGGCTGAATATGTTTATATTTCTAGTATTCTTTTCTAATTAATTAATGATGGTGATGATGACGGTGATGATGACTTACAGAAAAGGTCTATTTCATAAATGTATTTTAATATTTTTTATTTTCTTTAATATTTTTTTTTTATTTTTTATTTTCCTCAATGTAAATTAGAAAATGTAAATAAAAATGATAAACCCCCCCCCCTGTATTTCCTAAGATATATTAGAACAGGTAAATGTTAGAAAATTGCCTTGTGCCCTTTTTATTCCTTATTTATTATTTTGTAATTACTTCTGAGAGTTAGATTTCCAGGTAGTACTTAATCCTTCTATTCAAAGCCCGATCAAGCAAAAGGGAAATGAGCAACAACGAATATCACTTTAGTTGCACTGAATTAAAATCCATAACACATGGAAGGATGAGTTTTATGATCCGTGTAACACTGCTATTATATTTAAAATGGGTACCTAAATATAGCACACACTATGCTGGTTACTATTTGAATGCCTTAATATATAACCGTATTGGTAAATTTTTTTGTTGAGCTTTTATCTAATCTGGTTGGATTACGTTTTACATTTCGTTTTATTTGCCTGCTTGAGCAGCGGCCCTCCTTACCATTTGTTTCTGTAAATCCAAATTGTCGCCTATTGTACAGCGCTGAAGAATATGATGGTTTTATCTAAATCAATTAATAATAATTCATGTAATAATACCAATATATAAATATATATATATATATATATAAACATATAAATATAAAAATACCATTATTATTTATTTATTTATATCTATTTTCGGGTCCAGTTCCCTGTAGCTGTGGGTAGTATAAGTATGTGTATACAATTAACAGGGGGATTTTTTTTTGTTTTTTTTAAAAAATATGAAAAAAACAGCTTTTTTAGCAAAATCGTATACTTCATCTTAGTATGCATACAAACTTGTAACATTAATATACTACTGAGTTGCAATGTTTGATTCAGTGAATGAGAAGAGTTCGGCCTGATCCCTTTTCTTCTCTTTTCATTTCATCTTTCACCAACATGCTGTTCTCCTCATCACCCCTTACCTTAAGTATCTTTAACCCCTTAAGGACAATGGGCGGTCCCTAAACCCATTGAAAACAATGCATTTTGAGCCCGTACATGTACAGGCGTTGTCATTAAGGGGTTAAATCCAAGAGAGATGAAAAGGTCAGCGAGAAGATTACATCCCAAAAAGGCGGTAGAATGCCAAATGTTCCCAGTCATCATCACTGACCTGGACACACATCGAACCTTTCTACTTTCCTTCTTGCAGTCAAATTATTCAACCATTTACTGTATTTGATGCACAGCTGAAATGAAATGGTGGAAATATAACATGGGGAATATATCATAACTTAAATCACTAAAATATATTTTTTTTTGTCCTAAAACCGAGAACAAAGATCCTGCTCAATGTTATCTCTTGTATGTAACATTCCTCGTGGTGACCAATAGCAAAGAAAGACAGTCCATGAGAAACAAGAGGTGACAGTCAGGCTTGTAAAAAAGTATGGCCAAAAGGATAAGTTGACGGTCAGTAAAGGCATTGTAGCGACCGTGACCACTAGTAGTACATGCGTTTAATACACAGGTATTATAAGACAAAATGTTGGCTTGAAATTATTTTGAAAACTTCATGAGTCACAATAGATTCAGTCCATTTCTTTTAGGTGACAATATGATTAGTGAGGTTCTGCCTTCAATGAGGTCCTTTGGGCATATCAACGGGTGTCAACAATACTAGGCTCAATGATGCAACACACTAACCAAAGAAGGGGTAGATATTGAGTGCTGTATATCTAATACTCCAAAACTTTCAGTGTTGCCCTAGAAGTACCCAGTTTGTCCATGTGTTTACCAGTGTATTTTTAACCCCTTAATGACAAAGCCTATACATGTACGGGCTCAAAATGCATTGTTTTCAATGGGTTTGAAATAACCCTTAAGGGGTTATTGTAAATACAGTTCAATTTATGTTATTCTCTGGTTTCATTCCCCACTAAACATTAGAACATAACTCCCTCTGCTGTGAACTTTCAATAACCTCTAAAGTTGACATTAATATTTTGTATTGGGTCAACAAACAAAAACATGTAATGTTACATAGGCTTTCAGAGGAATCTTCACGTGGACACGATATCAACTTTAACTAAATACTTCATCAACTCTAAAGTGATTAAATGCAACTGGATAATAAGTCAATAGTTTGACCCAACTTGAGAAGAGAACTTCAATGCCCAACATGTCAGTACTCAACTTGCTCTTTGCATTCTCTAGTAGGGTGGTGTTGAGTTAATTCAATAGAGTAACTCAGTAGATGACTCAGACCTTAGAAAATTGACCGGTTGATTGACACCACTTTTATCCTCATCAAATCCGACATTCAATGTGTTAACATAAATATACAATTATACACAGAACATTGTTAAAAAAAAATAATAATTTCTAAGTCGTAGCTTTTTGAAATGTTCTACTAAATCTATGTTTGGTAGTACACATTCTTACATCAGCGCTAATCAAAAGAAAATAGCATTATTCTGTATAGCAGAAAAAAGGAAATTCTTTATTATCTGTGTACAGGGCCATGAAATATCAGAGCGAAAGGCACACTCCTCTGCAGTTAGAGCAAATGGCGCATTTTGTAGCTCTGTTGGGAATCCACACCGTAAAAGATTGGCATCAATAATTTTAACATTATGCTGTCATCTCTTAAAGAAATCATTGGGCTGTGAATTTAAATTAGCATTTGGCTGATAAAATACTGCAAAATATGATCCTTAATATGGACAAAGACACATTTAATATGCTCGTCCTACAATACAGCGCTCAATAATTCATTCAAATCTTTGGCACCAGTAAAGAGGTCATTTTTTTTTTATGAAACAAATCTATGATTTGATTTATGATTTGCAGGCTTGGTGGTTTTTATTATACTTTGGTGTTAGTTGTTATATAGTACAATGGACTGTTGTGAAGACTTGCTTGCTGCGTGCAGCCATTGAACTACAGTCTTGATTTTTTGTACAGAGAGAAGATACTTAGGCAAAACGTCATCGAAAAACAGCATGTCATTGGTGACTGTTAAAAATATTAAATATTGCCTCGTTAGGAAATACTTAAAAATGATGTTATTTGTAGTTGCATTTTTAATTAGTGAGCAAAGCTTAAAACTAATTGTTATCAAGATTTTTTACTAATCTTTTCCTGTGTCGTGTCAGGAAGAGTTTGAGATCCTAACATTTTTTTATCTTTTTTTTTTTTTTCTAGCTGGTACATTTAATGACAAAAAAGGCTATTGTATAACTGTTATTGTATTGTACATTTCAACAAATGGTCCTGTAAGGTTGTCTAGGATTAGAACCGGTCTGTAAATGGTTGTTGTGCTCTGTCCATGCTTAATTTATGAGTTAGAGTTCAATGAGTGCTACTGTATATTGGACCATGTGGATTGATCTTCTTGGGTAGCTTTCATCTTACCGCTTGTTGGGGGTCTGTTGTAGCTTTCCAACATAAGCTTATTCCAGTATCTTGCATAGCCTGGGCTAACATTTAAGCAACCAAAAAAAAATAAAAAACAAAAATTTGAATTTTAAAGCTCATACTACTCAAGAATTGATTGGTATAGATTCTGATTTGTAGCATGTGTATCTTTTGTGTCATGTGTTTGTAGGTTTTGGGACTTTTTGAATTCATTCATTCTAGACAGTCACTGGTGAGAAAAAAAAGTATTGAAAAAAGTGGTATGAAATCTAAAATCACTGTAAGCTCTCTAATTGGTATTCTGGATTTCCAAGGCTGAAGTACTGGCGAGTTAAGAAGAAGGTTTCATGTCATGAGAATGGCTTGGTCTATACAAAGGACAGATGGTGGGTAAATACAGTTCAAGGACTGTAGGGTGTCTACCCATCATAAAAAGTCTTTGCCATAATGCATTGAGATAGCTTTACCTGCTAATATTATAATGAAAATATGAGCATGCACAGAAATATATTTAGAATGTATGAACAGTAGACAGTGTTAAAGATTATTCCACAAGCCTTTTTCAGAAAAAAAATTACTTGCGATATTCTTTGGAAGAAAGGATGAAAAGGATGACACCAAAATGACAGGTTAAATTTCAGTTGTTAAGAGTTTTATCATTTCATGTTCAATGTCCGGACATAATTATTACAGTACATGGAATTATACTGGGGATAGAGACAGTTAAAGAAGATACTACCTTCAGGCAACAATGAGTAATGATGACAAATATAGATTTTTGCAGTCAAAGAAACAAAACAAGGAAGAAACGGTAAAATAAATAAAATTCAAAACACAAAGAGCTAAAGAGAAACAAACATACTGAAACAACTGAAAAAATATAGAAAATAGGGATAGAAAATTATAATGCAAAATAAATTTCCTCTATTTGAGGGATCCAACATCCCTAGATTTTTTTCCCCCATAAAGCCTGAGGTTCTTGATAAAAAAAAAATTAACCAGTGGTCCAAAGTGATAAAGGCACAGTGGATATCAGGTCCACAATCTTCTCCTTCAATGTTGCAATCCCCATGGTGGATATTCAGCCCCTACATTACCTCTCTGATCGAAACCAAGAGAGGGATGGATCATTAAGGGACCCCTCTGAAGAAGTACAAGGGGGGATGGCACCCAGAAGACACTTCTCACCCTATCAAAAATTTGGTGTTTTCAGGGACTTAGCTCCACTGTGATATTTTGCTCTGTATATTAGTATATATTCGTGGCAAAATTCCACACGTGCACAGACGCAACTAAAAAAGGTGTTTGTGAAACGTGATTTAGTGCTGCGTTACCAGCCTTTGGATGGTAATTTTAAAATGAAAACGTAAAATGAAAATTGTGGAGAAGACTGGTGGGGCAATGGCTTGTACTGTAGGGTAGCCTATTAATGGTTGTCTATTCTTGGTGGTGTTTTTTTGGATGTTCTCTCGAATTGCAGTAGCGAGTTCCGAGCTTTTGGGTCACTTGTGGCTAAATGGACACCACCTGTGCCCATCATTCCATACTACAGATGGCTCCTTTAGGGATATATTGCAGGCCTCTTCTATCTTCCCTAAAATATCTGGAACTAGGTTTAGGAATAAAAATATATAAAATTATATAAAATTGAAGTTTGGTGCAGTTAATGCCTTCTATTAGTAGACTTTTGTACCCATCCCAGGTGGGATAGAGCATAAAAAAAAACAAGGTCTTCTTACTGTCAGCAATGGAATGAATAGAAGGATTACTGTAAGTACCGCAGCTGATTGTTAACCACTTCAAATAGAGTCTTACACAATACTGGAAGAAGTGAAACAAGACACTACGGTTGACTGTATTGAACAATGCGGTTAATAGCCATACACCCATGGCTTTCTGTTCTCCTCTAGAGAATGTACTTAATTCATCTCTTTACTTGGATCAGACTTTGTGGTTATCTTTGCAACGTCGCCCATTGTCCGATTCTATTACAATGCGCTGATCGTGACACTAATAAGATTAACTATAAACCATTAGAAGTATCCATGCATAGCAGATCCTTACACTCCTAGATGGATCTTTTAAGGAATTAAAACAAACAAAAAAAAATCTTGCATAATAGAAAGTGGTTTTGGAGAAACTCATTTAAGTCTCATCAATAATATTGTATTGGAGATGTAATATTTCCTATACATTGCATTGTTAATTAAAGAAAAAATTCAGCCACTGTAAGAAAAACTAATGCGCACAAATTGACATGAATTACTAAACTAAAGACTAATTTAGAAAGAAAAAAGAACAGTAAAGAAACAGGTAGCCAAGAGCAGAAATCATATACTGTAGGGAGCCGTATTATTTTGTTGATTAAAATCTAGCAATTTCTGTTCCGCATCATGTATTTGGAATTCATTCTAGGAAAAAAGCTGATTATGTAGAAGCGAAATAAGAAAAAAAAAAAAATGAAAGCGGAATAACCTTTATGAAGGTCTTTGTTCAAAAACACGTGTACTCTGCAGTTTGAGACCTTAGGTTAATTGAGATCTGTGTTTTTGACCTCATTTAATTTCTGATTTTTAGTCATTTATATAAATGATGGCACTTAAATTATGTACTTATAGCAATAAAAAAATTATGTTCTTTTACTTACTATGACACAAAAAAAGGATATTGCTTTATCAGTTCCAAACAAAATAAATTGTATAAGCTGAAGAAGACAACATGTCTGGAAATCCTATTCTATAAGTCTTTCCTTGGCAATGGTTAATTATATAGCTAATTTACGATTGGTCTATGCTAGCTCCACCTCTGCCGGAAGCCACTCCCCCCCCTAGAGTCTATCCTGAGAAGTTCCCTTATATACGAGCTTGCCATCACATAGTTAATGTTACTGATTACTTTTTTGGGGACCCATTTTTGTCTGGTTGATTCAGTCAATAAAGGAGCCCACTGTTATTTATTTGGCGCATCTCATTAATTATTTTATTAGTTCTTTGGCACTCATTTTTTTCCCTAGAATTGGGAAAGTCGATGCAAACTGCTACCAGTTCCTAGATCCCTGCTCAATATTAGGTTGAGGAGCACCAGTAATGCAAAAACAACAAAAAAGAAAAGGTCTAGGACCTCTGTAACAAATATTTAATTGACAAATATTAACTATAAATACCAGAATAAAATAAAAACACTTATTATCTCTAGTAATACTCATATTGTAGAAGATGAAAATGAATACTTTCAAGAGGGAATCCTTCTAACTTTTTTTTTAAATATAACCGACGCAAACTGGTTCATGGTCAAATGAAGGAAATAAAAAGTGAAGTTCAAAAAGCATCCACGTAGAGCCATCCTCACCGTCTCTGCAGAGATCCAACACACAGAAACGCTTTTATGTGCAGATGACTGACTTGCCCACACCTCCGCAATATTAGTAGGGATCGGGCAAGGAGTGTTACCATCCGCTTTCTTAATTCATGTATTTCCTACGTTACCGTGCGGCTCTACGTGATGGCTGTTCCTAATATGATGAACTACAGGTTGGTTAGCTGGGACTAAAGGTAGGAGTTTGTGAACACATTAGTGATTACCTAAACTTTACGTGTTCGTGATTAATATGTACGTAATAGAGTATGTACAATCGTAAACAGGTCATCCTGTTAGTAACCTACTCCAATTTCCGAAAATCTTTGGTTGTTTTCAGGGACTTAGCTCCACTGTGATATTTTGCTCTGTATATTAGTATATATTCGTGGCAAAATTCCACACGTGCACAGACGCAACTAAAAAAGGTGTTTGTGAAACGTGATTTAGTGCTGCGTTACCAGCCTTTGGATGGTAATTTTAAAATGAAAACGTAAAATGAAAATTGTGGAGAAGACTGGTGGGGCAATGGCTTGTACTGTAGGGTAGCCTATTAAGTGGTTGTCTATTCTTGGTGGTGTTTTTTTGGATGTTCTCTCGAATTGCAGTAGCGAGTTCCGAGCTTTTGGGTCACTTGTGGCTAAATGGACACCACCTGTGCCCATCATTCCATACTACAGATGGCTCCTTTAGGGATATATTGCAGGCCTCTTCTATCTTCCCTAAAATATCTGGAACTAGGTTTAGGAACCTAGTAAAAATATATAAAATTATATAAAATTGAAGTTTGGTGCAGTTAATGCCTTCTATTAGTAGACTTTTGTACCCATCCCAGGTGGGATAGAGCATAAAAAAAAACAAGGTCTTCTTACTGTCAGCAATGGAATGAATAGAAGGATTACTGTAAGTACCGCAGCTGATTGTTAACCACTTCAAATGGTCCTGTTAGTAACCTACTCCAATTTCCAAAAATCTTTATATACTAATAATAAAAATAATAAAAATAATAATAATAATAATAATAATAATAATAAAAATTACATCATTATTAATAATACTATTATTATTCATAATATTATTATTCATAATAATTAATTATTAATTAAGATAGCAACCTAACAATTTACAGAAACAAAAGGTAAGGAAGGCCCTACACAAATGAGATTACAATGCAAGACTAATAATAATAATAATAAATAGTTTTATTATTATATGTATGTATATATATTGTATATAGTTTATAGTTATTATTACATGGATTATTATTCATTTATTTATATAGAGTGCCGCCATATTCTGCAGCACTGTACAAAGAAGGCCCTGCTCAAACAAGCAAATAAAACTAAATTGAAGATGTAAGGGATAGTATGACATTTACCTGTATTTACCATGTGCCGAAATGTTACGTACAACATTTGAGATTGTGCTTCCACTTTCATATGAACTATGAAGACCCTTCCTTAGCGGAATCAAGATGAGGGGCAGGTCTAGCCACCGCTAGATTTAAAGGGGGACAGGAAGTAGGCAGAACCTGGGCAGGAAGTGGGCGTGGCCACCATAATTTTAGATAATTGTATGCACATAGCGCATGTGCCAAGGGAGAGTATTAAAACTTTGCTTCATAAAACTTCAGCTTGATAAAGAAAATATATTTTTAATATCAATTGCGTGACTTAGTAGAATGCTATTTATCATTAAATGATATTGAAGGTAACTAATGTGCTCCTTCACCATTTCCATGCATATTTTACTTGCTTTCAACATCATTTATTTAGGGACTGCATTAGTACAAACCTCTATGCACATTGTGGTAAGAAATCAATCCATACATTATGCTACATTATATTATGTGGGTTCATGAACACTCAACTCGGCAAACCCTCCTGTTTAACTATAACTGTTACTAAACCTAGTAGTTATTTCCTTTAAAAATTGAAATTTCCATTAAAAACAAAACATCTTTTTCATTAAACTAACATGTTTAGATTTACTAAAACTACAAATTATTTTTGTAAGTACCTGTCATATATATATATATATATATAACAGGTACTTACAACAATAATTTGTAATATATGTCATTTGAAATGTAAAATGTTGTTAATACACTTTATGATTTTATAAAATATGTATTTTTTTCTTATTTAATTTCTTATTTAATGGTTTTCATCATGCAAAGTTTCCAAAGGCTTCAACAAAAATTACACAACTGATTCTATACTTTACCATAATAACGCAGATTATAACGATTAACAAAATATTTATTTTTCATGTTTAGAGAATGCGATGTATGCAACTCAAAGGCCCGTCATCTTATTTTCGTTATCTCATAAAACTTGTATTCTTCATTGAGAGGATCTTATGAATGAAAGGTGTACTGCGTATTCTCAATAAACATTAAGAAAAGTAATTGTCCTCGCAGAACTTCAAAAATAGAGGGGGTGGAAAACAAGCAGAAGGAAAATTATGTTTCAGCATGATCATGTTTTTAAAGCAGATGGTCTATCCATATTTCTTTGAAGTTGTCTTCATCTTTCTACTTGAATTGAGAATAACTGTCTCTTTATCACTTATGAGACACTATTTATTGTCTCCTTACTTAAGCTCTGAATTTATCAGCTTAGCTATGAAATCATAAGGGTGGCATCTTCCAAGAGACAAAAAAAAATCCTTAAAAATGAAAGGAAAATGAAACAAGGCAATGTACATTGGGAATTGAGTTACTTCCAAAACTGGGACCAATCTCTATATGCGACAAATTGTCTTGGGGTATAGTCTTCACTGATTTAAGTGGACATTCTCCTGGCACCGGTGATGTATTTAAGTTGGGCACTGCTTAGGTTTGACCCAGAACAGCACCTGTAGCACTGCGGTCGTTGTCCTGTAACCTAAGTCTGGTTGGTTGAGGACATTAAATGCCTTAGGTCTGAGCCAGTGCATTACCCTGAGGTCGCTGTCCTCTGTCTACACAAGGGTGAGTGGGTCAGGTGAGGATAGTGTAAAGGCTCTGCCAGCTAGGGCAATTTTCCCCAGTTCTGCAGCTGAGCGGCTGCTGCAATCCTTAAACCCACCATCCTAGGGCTCTTTACCCCCTCCCAAAGAAAACTAATCAAGACTGATCACTAGCTCCAATAGCAGCAAGGAGAGAAGACAAGTGACCTTTAGATGTTGTTTTAACAATTCAAGACTAAACACATGGAAATATGTGGATTCTAATATTAGCATTGTCAAACTCGTGAAGCATGTGTCCTAAAATAATATGGATCGAGCAACAGTGTGTGTAATATCATCACTGCAGTGTTCCAAGCTCAATCATAGACAGGCCCAGTCCTCAACCATATAGTGCCTCAGGCAAGAAGCCCTTTTGTTGCCTCTACACACATGCCATGTCTATACACTGTGAATGCTAATGTGTGCATAGATCTCTTGTGCATATCCCAATGCATTGTGGTGGCTTCTGTTGCACCCTTGTCAGGTACCAGACCAGTTGGGGGGCGGTCTGCCGGGTGCCAGTCATCAGGGGGATGAGAGGTGGCACATACAGGCTGTTAAAGGGACAGAGGTGGCACAGACAGGCTCTTTAGTAGGGCAGAGGTGACACAGGCAGGCTGTTTTAGGGGCAGAGGCCTACCACGTCGATGTCTGACTCAGTATATAGTGATAGGAGTTATGCTGTACCACCATCAATGTCTGACTCAGTATATAGTGATGGGAGTTATGCTGTACCATATCTGTTCAATAAATGTTATTTATTTAAACTTATTTAATTTATTTGTAAGTTAGTAACTTATTTTTCAAATTTTTATTTTCTTCAACTTGATATACAATTTAAATATTTTTCATCAGTGTGGCGGGTGCCACATGCAAGATCTGCACCAGGTGCCTAATACTCTAGGTACACCCCTTCTTCTACACATTAGCGTCTTTCTTGAGGTGACTGCCGGTGTAACCCCCAGGCAGCTGAATCATTTGGCATTAAGAGTGGCCCTGATCATCGGTCGGAGAGTATACACATTCCTGTTAGAGTTTCACAGTGTAGTATATCCACTTGTAATAGTAAGGTCTGTAAAATTGTGCAAAGTAATCACAATGCTGAACTTTAATTAGCGTATTTGTTCGATTATAAGACGACCCTGATTATAAGACGACCCCCCAAATCTGAATATTAATTTAGGAAAAAAAGAAAAAGCCTGAATATAAGACGACCCTATAGGAAAAAAGTTTTGCCAGTAAATGTTAATTCATCTAAACTATTTTTTTTTAATTAAAGCTATGATTGAGAAAAATATTTTGGTTTTATTTGCTTCTCTTTTCCAACCTGTCCCCCAGTTATGCACATCTGCCCCAGAAATGCCTTATACCCCCTATATGCCACTGTGCCCCATGATATGCCTTTTGACCCCCTATGTGCCACTCTGCCTCCAGAAATGCCTTATACCCCTATATGCCACTCTGGCATTTAGAGGGTTAAAAGGCATATTATGGAGAAGAGTGGCATATAGGGAGGTTTAAGGCATTCAGGAGTCAGAGTGGGGTATAGAGGGTTAAAAAGGCATTTCTGGAGGCAGAGTGGCATTAAGGGGGTTAAAAGGCATTTCACAGAGCACTCTGCCTCCAGAAATGTCTTATGCCCCCCATTTAACACTCCCCCGCCCCCCCCAAAGTTACCGGTGCTTCTGACTTCCCTGTCATGTAGCCGGGGCAGCGTGTAGATCCCACACACTTACGCTGCAGCCCGAAGGATGCGTGGCTAGCAGCGGGGGTTGTCTGCGTCCATCCGACTGTCAGAGATCAGAGTTCCCCTAACAGCCGGGGAAGGTCTGCGCGATAGATGCAGACAACCCCCGCTGCTAGCCACACCTCCTTCCTGCAGCAGCGGAAGTTGTCTACGCGAATCGCGTAGACATCTACACGCTGCCCCAGCTACACACCGGGGACTCATAAGTACCGGTAAGTGTGTGGGGGGGGGGGAGACAGGAGGATCCAGGTCGCCTGCAGCTGCGGGGGATCTGGATCTTAGTCGTCTCATAGTCAGACCTATTTGAGGTCTGATTATAAGACGACCCCGATTATAAGACGAGGGGTATTTGCTCTGAAAAAAACCTCGTCTTATAATCGAGCAAATACGGTACTTTGCTTAAAATGTTAGTAATGTTTTCATATAAACATCTTAAAATAATCCAACAAAGCAATATTGAAATATATGGATAAAAGTAATGGAACTTGGTTAAAGTTTTCTTATACAGAGAAGAGAAGCTGACGCCACATCCGCTTCTGGAAATGGAATGAGAACACACCTCATCTTGCGCCACCTGGGTCAGCTGCCCCTTATTACCCCATGGAAGCTCTAAGAAACCTACCCCAATACCGTCATTGGGTGTTTGTGCTGGCATCGTGGGAAACACCACCATTTAAAAGGAAAAAGGGCAGGGAGTGGGGCGTGACAAGACCCCGCTCCCGCAACACGTTAGATTCGGATGTGGACCTGGAGAACCCGAGAAGCAGAGCTTCTTCCTGAGTTCTCCGAGTCCAACCTGGAGGGTTCCTAGGCATGGCCCTATTTGAACGTCAAGTCTGTTTAATGAAGGCTCAGCTCCACAAGAAGAGGTCAGCGCTTAAGCTTGCGAGAGCAGAGCCCCCTTCTCCTTTTGTACCAATATGTCTTATCATGTGTTACCATTATTGTTCGTTTTAAATTGTATTTGTTAAATATTTTCACCGTCCCCTTTTGTAAAAGCACTACGGAAGCTGCTGGTATAATATAAATAGGTACATGAGATGTGCTTTATTAGAATTGTGTATAGATGGATGGGAGTGGGGAGTGCGTGGGGGGAGCTCATCAGACACCATATCTAAGGAGGAGTATTCCTAGCCATTTCAGTGCTTGTTTGCTAATATTTCAGCCGTGTTAATGTCAGGATGAGCAGAAAGCAGAGCAGTAATCTGAGCGCTCTGTGTAATGGACAGTGGTATCTGGCAATGACTATTCCCTAACATAGACCGCATATGTGAATCAGTCGCAGCTGCTTCATAGACGCAAATCTTCTAAATTAGCCAATTACAATGCCGTAATCTGCCCTGCTTGCATTTTTTTTAGGATACGGCTAATAAAGAAGACAAAATACAACCCAGATAGTACAAGGAAAAAAAAAATTGCAGAACAAACAAAAATTGGTTACATTAGCCGATCTCCTGGGTAAAAAGACATCTACCGGATGTGTGAAAACCCAGCAAAAGAATTAGAGCGATATTATACTCATGCAATCCAAATACATGGGGTTATTCATTTTTGGCTAAGCACACCAAATTTCTAGTATCAGATTTTATATATATATATATCATTAAAATATCTCATTATTATATGTTGTAATTTATATTCAAAATTTTAGTATTTTTCAGCTACAAGAACAAACTTTTGTGAATCTATAAATAGGAGAACCGATTAACAATAACAAAAAAAAATAAAAAAACCATAGTTACCTCCCAACTTCTATCCTCGGCGAATCAGAAAGGCAGGGGGCGGAGCATAGGAAGTAACTCTACCGTGCTCAATTTTCCACATGCTCAGTTTGCACTCTCCGCGGTCTCGATTCCGACTTACCCGCCGAGCTGTACCCTTGGACAGAGATAGAGCTCGGCGGGACAGCAGGATTGGCAAAGTCAGGACTGTCCCGTGCAAAGCGGGACAATTGGGAGGCATGTGATAAAGCATAAGGTCCTATTATGTATGTTCTGTGATGCATATAGCATGTACCATCTAGTATAGCATTAAGTACTCAAAATTAAATGTTTTAATTAAATTAAATGGCCCCAACCGGCCATCAGCACCATGGAGAGCTGTGCCTAGTATTTGAAGAAAGCAAATTAGGGTTACTTTAATGTGCCTTCTACTATAGTGGGGGTGTCTGGGTCACTAGGCTGTCCCATTAAAGTCACATTTAAGGTTAAAAAAAATAAAAAATAGTTGGAAAGAGTTTTTTGAGAGATAACTTCTCTACTGACCTTATTTGAGCCAAAAAATGCGGATCCCTAAAAACGGACATTTATGTTGTTTATGTTGTTATGTTCTGGTAATCACTGCAACTTATAAACAAAATGATGTCGAAAACACAGCCATTTGGTCCAGCGTGAATACAGAGTACATAATGGTATGTTTATTGCAGAAAATGATGATGGCAGGGGCCGCGTAGATAACAGTGTATTATATTTCTGAACCGGCCCTGCGAATATAGCTGTCATCGAGGAAGCAAACACTTACAAAGTGCACCTGTAAACACTTTAGGGAGATTATTTTAGGAATGTATCTTAGATTTAGCAATCTATATTAAAGTTGCTGTCCCGTTGATTCAGCTCCTTGGCAAGCCAATAGCCATGAACAATTAGATAGGATTCGCCAAACTTGGGGTACTTTGACGCAGGGGCACTAAGCAATATAAGGGCATTTAGTTTGATGGAGTCCCTGATATTTATGCCTTAATTAGGTGTTTTTTGAATGGTATTCACTGGGTATGCACTGAATTCTTTGTTTTGTGTTCCATCTCCAATAATTTTGCTGGGAACATTTAATTGTCATATGACAAAAAAAGGTTGTTTAGAAACCGAAAAAGGCTTTTTAGGGAACGTTTGATGTTTTTAGGTAATTAACCCTTCAGAAGTAATAATAGAATTAAGGATCTGTTATGGCATACTAGAGATTAGACTTGTGCATTCGTCTTCGGGCGAACATGAAAACGAACACGAAGAGTGCGTTTTCGTGTTCGTTCCAAAGACACCCCGAAGAGAAGACAGCGGCGGTAAAATGTAGGCGAAGATCTTCGTGATCGCCTTCGTCTTCATCTACCACTCTCCCCGGTCCCTTCCTCTTCTAACTTACCTTGGCATCGCGGCAGTTCACGGAAGTGGAAATCCGCAGGTTCGCCGTCACGGGTTACAGGGCAGTGCGAATAAGCCTATTGGTCGCCTACAGGGACCTCCTCTGGCATCAACCAATTGGTTGATGCCAGAGGAAGACCCTGCAGGTGACCAATAGGCTCACTCACACGGCCTTTGTAACCCCTGACAGCGAACCTATGGATTTCCGCTCCCGTTAACCCCTTCTATGCAACAAGTGCACCAGGAGCCTAAAAGTCTGTACGAGCGACCAACAGAGTCGCTCGTACAGACTTTTAAAACCCCAATGCTGCAACTTACCCTGCAGATCCCACTGGTCTCCCTGTTCTATCAGTTAATAAATGATAGAACAGGGAGACCAATGGTATCTGCCGGACAAGTTACGGCACCAGGAGTTTAACACCAGGAGTTTAACAGTCTGTATGAGCGACCCTATTGGTCAACCAATGGCAGACGAGCCCCCTGCTGACGACCAATAGAGTTGCTCATACGGACATTTAAACTCCTGGCGCCAGAGCTGCTGCGGTACGCGTTAACCCCGTATTAACCCCTTAACCGGAAAAAACGAAGAAAAACCGAACACGAAGAATGTCCACGAATATTCGCCCGAAGAGAAGACAGGAACAGGCGAATATTCGCGGAATACGAAGATTTTTTTCCCCGAAGACGAGCACGAAGACGAACACGAAGAGCCCCCTGGTGCCCAAGTCTACTAGAGATGCAATTAGGTTTGTAAGTTCCATGGGGCAAGATGGGCAGCTGCCCCAGGCACCTTAAGCTTACGGGCTCAGTGCAATGCCCTTGTACTTTCATGTAAGATCAACAGTGGGAGCGATTTACTGATCCGAGTTTAAAAAAAAATCATTTTTGGATTAAAAATGTACCTGTTAGAGAAGCAATTTAAGTATCGCCGCATGATTTGCATAATTATGCCTCCCCATTAAGTAGACCCTCACCTTTGGAAGAAGCCAACTGGCTCCGGTCAGAAGAGCAGGTGTTTAAATCTGCATGCCACTGAACTGAAAATAGTTCCTGATGTTTAAAACAAAATATCTAAAAATAAAAATTAAAAGTAAATCTATACACATTTGTAGACTCTATTACCGTTGGACACCTTCAAGACCACGACTGGTTAATTGCCTGATAACTTCTAGCTTAACAAAAAAAAAATATATGTAATAGGTTTCGTAACTTGCTTAAAATTCCAGGTCAAGTTCCCGACCATTCTTGAAAATAGTCAGCAATCCTAATGCGAAGGCTCAACTTCCCTCTGGAGTCATTTCGGAATGCGGTCATGTTGCGGAGGTCACCTCATGTGTCAAGGATATTGCAGGGATTTGCAGATCTGTTGCCCGCTTCTGACACATGAACACAGGGAATCGGGAACTGCTAAAACATTAAAATGTAAAAGAAAAAAAAGACAGTTAAATGTTTAGTTTCTGAATATTTATTATAAATCTATAGACAGTAAATGGTTTGAATTATAATGTTACTTTATATGTCATTTATATATGTTATGTTTTTCTTTGGCTTTTTCACTGCCTTAGGACATGTTAAATTGTATAAACCATGATTTTCATAAATGAAATAAAGTAAAACGACATTAAACAAGGACATTTTCTTTTTTTTTTTTGCTATTATTTTCTTTTTTTAAGTATTATTTTTTATCTTTTTTTTTTAAATAAAGTTAAATGACATTAAATAAAGACATTTTTTCCCCATGATGTAATTTAAAAAAAAATAAAGTTAAATGACATTAAATAAGGAAATTATCTTTTTTTTCCTATTATTTACTTTTTTTATTATGTTTTATCTTTTTATATTTTTTTCCTGTACGATTTTATATATACACAAAACAACTTGAGGATTTACTCAGTCAACCGATATTACCCATTATTGAGGACACATTGACCAGGTGCTGCTTTTTTAGGGGCATGAGAGAGTATGAGAGCGATAACACCAAATGTATCTTACCTATGTGTATTTTACACATTTTCTTCATTTGTTTATTCAAGGTTTATGTTTTATTTTTGTTACACTAATGGATTGGAACTTTTTTTAATCTTTAACCATTATCTTGATTAGCTCTTGACTGTAGAACTGGTTCTCTACTTTGCTTCATTCTAAGATACATATATATATATATATATATATATATATATATATATATATATATATATGTGTGTATATATATATATATATATATATATATACATATATATATATTTATATAAATATATATATATGTATATATATATATATGTATATATATATATATATATTTATATATATATATGTATATATATATATATATATGTATATATATATATATATATGTATATATATATATATATATATATGTATATATATTGTGACAAAATGTGTGGTAAAGTGGTAGATGGCAGGTATATTAGACCAGCCTTGGTCAATAGTAGCCTGCTTTATAATATGTCCCGGGGAAAGATATTGTTTGTTTACAAACTGCACTACTGGCAGTTTGCAAAACATGGTAAGGGTCCCTGGGGCGGAGCATCTGGAAGAGCAGGGTGGGCCAGCGCTCCAACAGCACTAATTGCTGTATTGATCCAGTCCAGAGCCTGCATTCTGGACAGAAGCTCCACAGGTGGGGACTAAGTAGCAGCTCACCTGTGGTTGATTAATTAGCAGGCAGAAGGTAAAGGGGATTGAGTCTGATTCAGAGAGAGGGAGCCATTGTTATGCCAGCTAGGAGAGCTGATGAACTGAAGAGTGGTTTCTCTCTGAAAAGCCGTTTTGATGGTAGCTTGTGACTTGTTAGAAGGTGAATGTTTGGAGCTGTTTTGTCCTAAGCAAGTGCTCAAGCAAAAGCAAAGACTGTTATCCTGTGCTGCTTATAACTGCTGCGGTTTATTCCTGCAAAATAAACATTGAAACTGAGCTGGATGTGTCCTGGGCTTCATTTACCCTAGACGACTGTGGTAACCACCAAGATCCTTGACAAAAATCCCAAGGAAAAGGGAGGCCTGTCACAATATATATATATATATATATGTATTCGGCATTACAAACTTTAGATAAGGGTAGATTCTATCCTAACAGTCTGAGATAAGACGACGTAAGACAGATAATCACTAATACATTCTATTAACTTAATGAATTCTCTATGGCTGCCAAAATTGTCTAAATGTATAATGCCTGGAAGTGTGTTTTATTAACTCGTAACTAGAACTGGTTTTCTGTCGCAGTCTGGCTGGCATTGGATTAAATATAAAACCAAGATGGGTTGTTTGGGTGGAAGGTAATGTCATGTCTTATTGACGGTCCTCCATATGCTAATGCATACTATATGAATCCAGCTAATTTATCCAAATGCGTTTCATTTTTAAATAGATATCCTCCTGCAAATAATTTCAAGTATTCCCAGGTATTTAATTCTGTTGATCACAGTAGGAATTGTTCATATATAATATATAAAGCATAGATATTATATGCAAGCCATAAAGAGCTTCAGGCTTCCTAAGAAATAGAAAAAAATAGACAAAAATATATAATCTTTTTTTCTGTTCATTGGGTAATAATAATAAAATAATAACTGATTTTCACAGAATTCTTCCTTTTTATATTTCATGGGTCTGGACCAATAAGGATGGGTCTGGACTAATTAGCGGCAAAGCATGCATCGATTGGATGGATTAGTGTTGGAATTGGACTGGGACATTGGCTGGAACAGGCAGAACCAGTTGGGTGTGGGTGGGGCTAAACTACATTGCTCCACCTGCACGTTTACATAATACCCTAATGCGAACTGGGGCACATTTATATTTCTTTCAAATAGAACTTGATGGTTGCATGGAAACCGGTTTACATTCCCAAACAAACTAAAATAACTTGTATTTCGGAATTTTTTGGTCAATTTTTTTGGTCTGTGCCTTTCCGAACCTTCATAAAATGTCTGCTTTTTCAGGATTGTGTTTTTTTTTCTTTAAAGCCAAGAAAGGACAGGATAATATTAGAGATGCAGTCGAAGGAGCTTGTCAGGGAAGGTTAATGATACATATACCTGCTTCTGTGTTAGAAGGAGATAAATACAGGTCAGTGACGAGGAAGAGACCACTGCTTTACAAACCTTGCATGAGTGACCTACCGTCGTCTTTCACTTTGAAGACAGGTAACCGATAAAAATCCAATGTTTCGCCAGCTTTACAAATTCAAAGCATTCTATGTACTTCCCTTCATAATTGTATTTTAGTATTTAAATGGGGCCAATGCGGCAAGTTGTGCATAAAATTAAAGATTGAGCCCTACCATCGAGGGTAAACATTTCTGAGTGACAGGACTTAGCTAATTATATATGCGTACTTATGCCAAGACCGTTGATCCCATGATTCCATCATAAAACCCAATGACCAAGGCGGGGGATCCCATGCGTCCCCCCAACCCCCCCCCCACAAGTTGAGGTTCCCACTGGTGTTTGGTAAATGTATCATATTTTAAAACAGAGCCAAGAAAAAAAATTTCTATCTGTTGAGACTTTGGGAATTTGTAAGAAATCTAGAAAAAAAATAAAATTCATTTTATGGCCCAGAAAAAACTACTAAGTGTCTCCTTTTTCTAGTTTATTGCAAATCGCTAGGAATAGACGGCTTCATACATTGAATCCTTATGTATGATCACCATCAATAATGTGGGTCACATCTGCGGCTTGTAATCCTATCTGAGAACTGCTTACACAGCACAAACCGAATAAGCTCCTAGTGATAGTGATTTATCGCTGATCATTTATTTATGTTGCACATTTTTGGGATCGGTCGGTTGATCTCATTGTAGCAAAATTAACCGAAATATGTTTTTTTTCTCCCGTCCTCATGGCACATACTGTTTTCTTACAAATACATTTATTTATATAAAGTTTTTTTTTATTTTAAATATCATTGTATCTTTACTGTATTCTAAAGAAATAAAACAGGCACATTTAAACACGTAATGGTGCGTGTGTGTATGTTTAGACTTGTTTTACAGCCTGCGGGTTGTTGCCATGATACATGACCTCTTACCTTGCCTGGAATATATATATTCACGATTAAAGGTGTACGGGAGTTCTGTTTTTCCTTAGAGGACATTTTGATCTGTACAGCAAACATTCCCTTTTTTCAAGGCAAATTTTAATAAAGTATTTCTACCTAACAGATTTGGGACTAGGGGAATTTCTGACAATTTCCTCTTTTAAGTTTTATCCCCTCTTTCTGCCTAAACCAACAAAAAAACATCAACTTAACGATAGTACAGAAATAATTTAGTTTGGAGAAATTATGCAGATCCTAGGAATGGAAGTTAAGAACTCCAAGCGAAATCTCCGGGTCACAGGAGCGCCATTTGCTCCCACCCACTCCCCATCCTATTCCCCTCCCACTCCCTATAAAAATATAAGTTGTTTGGGAATAGCTCCACCCATGTACATGGTTAGCCCCACCCACATGTGTGGCTAGCTCCACCCATTACTTGGCTAACCCCTCTCAAAGAAGTAGGGCTCCAGGTAGCCGGGCCAAATCTGAAAATAGGTTTCTAATACATTATTTATTTTAATCTGCAAACACAATTCTGTTTTATTTATTGTACAGAAATGAAAGACATGGATTTTTTACAAAATGGCTGACTTCTGACTCTTTTGCCCTCGTCTTCCCAATAGATTGCATGCTTACAAGACCAGGGCTCTCTTCTCCTTCGGTACCACCATGTCTGAACATGCGTTAATCTAATTGTCCCCTTATATCTTGTCAGTGTTGGTGTTATTGTTATTTTTTCCTGTCCTCGTGTTGTATAATAGCGCTATGGAATCTGCCAACGCTCTATAAATAAATGTAACGTTAGATTTGCCTTTAAACCCAACAGGAGCCAAATAAATAAAATAGCCAAATAAAGCATATCTGTACATCACCATTTACTGTTTTAATCTATTTCCATTATAAATATATATACAAGCTTAATATTTTATGAAACGTAAAATGAAATTGAAATTGTTTTCTTTCCTCTTCAATTTATTTAAAGTAATTCTTGTAGCATACCTGACCCTGTAAATTCCGCACTATTTTAACAACTGTCAAATGAACATATATATTTTTTATGAAGAAATGCATTATTCATCGAGCAGAAACAAAACTTTATGCTAACATTCTTCCAATAATATTAAAATACCATCACAGATGTAGTATGTATGGAAATACGCCTGGGTTCTATTCCCAGTCTATTTTCGTTTTTCATTTCATTTTTCCTGAATGTTACACAACAGCAAGTATGAAGAAAATGGATGATTTTTGTGGCTCGTTTTTTGTGTGCTGTTTGTATTTATGTTCTGCCGTTGTAATAGTTCCCATCAAGAAACCAAATGCGACATTCAGCAATCTACTTTTCTTGTTCTATTTGAAGCTCACGTGATTTCAGAATTTGAATCGGAACATATTATTTTCATAAGAAACCTTCACTTATGTCCTGGCTGGTCCTCTGTGTAGGATAAATTGAAAAAAAAAAAACTATTACAAGACCTTCTCGAAGGATTTCCAAATAAGCTACAGATTTAAATTTACTATATTTTCAACACAGTGGAAGCTAGTCGTTCAAAGAGATTTTTTCCCACGCAATTGTATTTCAGTTAAAATTAAATATTTAATATTTTTGTTTTTAAGAAGACAATATTCCAGTAAATAACATTGAATATAGGAATACCAGAATTAAAGGAAAAAATGAAATTAATGAAGCCAAATCACTTAATTTGTGGTTCTAAGAGGATGATGTAAGCATATGAGGTCATACGTAGAACCTCCTGAGATCCCAATTGCCTGGTGGACCAGGGACAGGAATCACTTCTTATTCCTGCACTTTGTTGGTTATTATTTTGCTTTTAATTCAGTGAACCTGGTTTCGACATCTCTAGCATTATCTTGACTAGTAGACATTTTTAGTGGAGGTGTCTTACTGCTCTAGATCATTTACAACAATGGTTTCCAGAGGAACCTCAAAAGCTATTCAACGAAGTAGGGGAATAGAGGGTCATGAACCTCAACATATTTGGAAACAATAGCTAAAGCTAAGGCTGGATTATCATGACTGGTGGCCCTTGTACAAAGAATATTGATGCCCCAAAAAGCTTGGTACACCAGGAACATGCCTAAAAAAAACCCAGCAGGAATCTTGGCTCTTCCTAGTACGGTCACTGGATCTTTGTAGTGTTTGAGGTTAGTGGACAATGAGGGAAGATCGCTCTATTTCTATCTGGTCTAAGCTCATTGGCTGAGACACTTGCTGACTTCTTTGTTAGCTCATGTTCGTAGCCATCATTTGTCAGTTGGACAGCTACAGAAAGTCAAGTACAGTGTCCCAGATTGCCCAGGACAGTCCCTTAATCAAAGTAGCTGTCTGCTGTCTCATGCAAAATGTTCCAGGACCTCGTCACGTCCTGGAATGAAGAGAAATAAATGTATAAATATAATATAGGCTGCCCTTTTCAACCAACATCTGCAACTAGACACAGTAAATTCTACCAGAGATGATGACAGTAAAGACAGCCTGGGCTCCTCCATCTGCTCCAGGAAAATGCAGGAGGACCTTTAGGCATCCTTTAGACTCCTTTGCTTTCCCGGAATGCATGCGCTGCCCTTATATCTCTTTAGCTGCCTCTAGCTCTGACTTCTCCTCGGAGGGTGCTAAATCAATGTCAACAGCCCTTCAGTGCTGGTAGAGGCTTTGCGCACCCCGGTTTAACAATTTCAGCACTCACAACTTCCGACAGGGTCCTCGTGGGGCAGCCAGTCCAGCACTGATAGTGTTAACTGGGCAGCTTAAAGCCTATGATGTTAGAGAATTTAATTTCCTTTTTTTCATGTTGCTGGCAATGTAAATGACACCATCTCTTGACCTCATGTCAGCTCTCTTGTGCTGCCTGTCATTCCTGTTGCCCTCCCGCCCAGGTTTCTAGCCATCCTCTGGATTAACCCTGTGTGACAATTTTGTGCGTATGCTTGTATTCCTGCGGCAGAGGCTCATCCTTTATGTTTTTTGTATTATTCAATTAGAATGGTAATAAAGTATAGTAGCATAAAAATCTAACACATAACACTCCATACCTCTCGAGTGGCCTGATTTTCGTCGGACAGTCCAGATATGTTAGGGAGATGATATTCGTTGTGTTCGAACACACATAATGTTCTGCCAAATAAAATCACAATATGCCATTAATTCACTAATTTCTTTTATTATTAAAAAAAAATTGTGCCATATGTTTAGACGACTTGAGTTTATGATAATATGAACATACACATCTCTAATTGATCCATCAATTTATTACAGTAAAAGCAAAGTATCCTCCTAAAAGCATCTGCATAACATTACTTGCCTTAACTAGACCCAGAATACATTACTGTTATTACAATATTATTAAAATCAATCTATCAAAAGAATACAAATTTGACATATAAGTATTTTAATGCAGAATGCTTTAAATAAATACATATTATGTAAACTAACCATAGAGCGCTTTAACCAAAATCCATGTTTTGCGTTATCTTGTGTGCCTGATGTTCGGAATCTTAATATACATTATAACTCCTAGGAAAGGGTGCAATATAAGCAATATCTCATTTTGAGAGTTGGTCTTCTTCATGTTGTTATTTGAGAAATTTTAAAATAAATAATATAAAGAGGAACCATGTAATAATGGTTATTTTCTTTAAAAAATGTTGCTTTTTATATTTTTCCCATAGAATTAATTTAGATGCACAGATGGAATCACTTTAGGCTGTTTTGTGATATGTAGGAGATGAGCACTTTTCAAACACCATGACCAGCTGATTATAAGCAGAACCTCCGCTTTGGTTGATTAAGCCATTTGTCCCTCTGCTCGTTTAAGGTCTATGCATTAAACTCTGAGTCGTCAGTTGAGTTACAGAAGAATGTATGGGTCTACCTAAATGGCATGAGTCTGCACTCAATGAACCAACCTCATTCCTAAACGTTAAAATAGTGTCGTGTTGAGCCAATTCTGAAATTCCAAGTCTTCCATTGATATTGTCGAGATGAACTCTACAGCAGTTGAGTTGGGTGTTGAGTTGGTTCTTTATGTCTTTTTATTTAATGTTTTTTTATTTTGCTAAAATTATTTTGACATTTTTCACTTAAAAAAGCTCCCTCTTAACATTGGTCAAATAGGCAACAGGCAGGCAAAAGGGTAAATTAAATAGGCATTCCAGGTCCAAAGGGAAATCCAAGAGTCAGATCCAGAGTCAGGCATGAAATATAGCTTCAGACAAAGTAACTTAATGAACTCACACCTGTGTTACTGAGAGGCAGGGGCCGAATCATGACAGTCATGACATGGCCATAACATCCATGGGGTGACAATTATAGGTTGCCCCAGCTGCCACACAGAGAGGGCATGCTTGAGCCACCTGGCAGCAAGCCCCATGAGCATCCTTCCACCTCCAGCAATGGATGTGACCTCAGCACGGGGCAGGACCTTAGACCCTTGCCCAGGCACCAAGATCCCAAATCACGGCTCGGGTTAAAATTTTCATCTCACCTCAATTTACAGTTTACAGAATAAACGCAATTCTTGTATTTATATTTGGGTTGTTTCTTTTCACAGTCAGATGGTAAGAGTGAAAGGTTTTATATCCATAATCCCACTAGAATGGGCAATAATACACTCAGAATAGAACAATCATGCCATGGTGTGTTTCTTAGTAGATATTGGCTGACTTTATTTTTGCAAAGAATTGAAAACAGGTCACCATGCATTTTAGCAGTTTTTCCATTAGGGTACTGAAAAGAAAATGCATAATTACGAGTCTTTCTCTGCTTCGAGGTCATTGTTTCTTTTAAAAAATACTATCCCTTTACCAGCTGATGGACACCTAAATTGTTACAGAGGAGATCAAAGGAGTTATTTAATTTTCAGCTGTTGGTGCTCGATAAAAAAAAGATTTGATTTTCCATTTCATTCTATTTAGTGATCTGACAACTGTTATTTAAGACATTTTCCAAAACAATACCGAGCACTTCATATACCAAAAATTACAGTGTAGAGAAAAGAAAAATCTACCTTTTTTTTTCAAAAAATACAACAGGCAAGAGCGATGATGAAAAAATCTATAATTTAGATTGTGGCTGTCTCCTTTTGAGTATGTAATTAAAGTATTTATTATTGCCATAACTAAAAAAGAATCAATTTAAAAAAAAAACACTAATTGTGGCCAATAACTGCATCCACATTACCACACTAAATGCCATTAAATAATGGATCTCGTGTAAGGAATTTGAAGAATTACCTGTAAGAGTGAGGAATTTTCCCACCAATTATGAAGCTTTTTGGGTCAAAAAGACCCATTTGGTTGCCATACCTATTGATATAGCTTCTTTGGATAATAATTATTTTTTATTATTACATATATTGTTTTTCCATATGTATTTAACATGCACTTCATATGTAATCAAGCCCTAGCAACACAAGCCATTTCTAAAGCTTTTATTATACCTGAAACGTAATTAAATTCTATTTCTGGCTCTTGTCATTTCTTTTCTTTTTCACGCAACATCTACAACCCTCCTATAATTTCAAACCAAATATTCATAATCTCTCTAAAATAAGGGTAACAGTGGCACTTGACTTTACTGTTATGCCCGTCATTAAATGAAGAAATAATTTCCCAGCCCTCTCTTCTACCTTCTCTTTTCTTAGCTAATTCTGAGCAGCTTTACATCTCCAAAACACAAAATTTAACCAAGTGGACTGATTCATTCTTCAGAAAGTGTTGCAAATCAATTTATAGTATATTTGCTATGCTTTTTTCTCTCTTTTTTAATTTAATGACAACTCGTAATAAGGGTCTTAAAGTATTATTTATTTATTTATTTTTTTCTGATTTCATGTTCCTATTTGCAAGAGGCAAAGTGGTGTTCTCTTTTTCCTCAAAGGATAGGTTTGAAATATGGTTTGGATAATCTTTTTTTTCCCAAAACATTCAAGTGGTAGAATGAGTTTGAGGTTTAACTCAAATGCACAAATGGTTAATCCTTGCATGCTAACACGTATAAAACAACACGCAGAATCACTAAAATGTCAAGTTGTTTGCAAGGACATGCAACTTTAAATGCATGGGCATGTGAGAGAATGTAAGTTCAATTGGAACTCACATGTTCTCACCTGAAACTTGTTAAATATTAAAAGCCCCTGCAGCGCACGTGGTTGTACTTTGGGGTCAGGAAGGTGTCCTATATGGAACCAGTTCTCCCTATGTAATGACTTCCTCTGAATCTGTGTCCAGCCATGCACTGATTGGAGATAACAGATGTCCTAAGTCAAATAACAAATGATATAGGCAAGCAGGACACCCAGTTACTGGAGGATACCACAGCACCCTTTGTTTTTCATATAAGATGTGCCACATACTATATTGTATTATATATCTACACCATGCCAACTGAGAAGCTTTTAGTTATACTCCTTCTATTATTGATATGATATCATCATGACACCTTAAATATAAAAATTCTACTTTTCAAGTATCTAAGATGTTTTTACTTTACCACTACAAGTGATTTGAATTAGAAATTCCTATTAATTCCAAATTGTAATCAATAGAATGCATTGCACAAAACTCCAACAATATAGCTGGTTAGTTTTTTGTTACGACTTACCTTTTGCTAATATGCTCAAACGTTTTCAAAATAGATATCGCTAGCAAGTTACATAAAGGAAACAAGAAAAGAGAAAAAATAACATTTCTAGCCAATTCCAAATGTGTTTTTAGTAACTATCTGTCTCTTTACTGCTTAGAATTATATGGGAAATATAGAACCTTCTATCATATCATTAGCATAAAAGAGAAGCCTTAATTCCTCATAAAAAGGCTCTACTTGTTCTTTCAAAGCATTCGTTCATAGTGATGTGTTAGCATTTCAACCTCGTTGAGTAATGACTTATGATTGGCGACCCCTGGGTATAAGGTTATAATGCAGTATTAAAATTCAGATGTGATAATTGATGTCACAAAAAGAAGATTAGAAGGCCGTTCCATGTTGCCAAAGAGATATAAACACAGGGGAATAACCTAATTTAAGTATGATAGTCATCATCAAAAGATAATGGACATCCACTGTCAAACGCATCCTTATGAGACTAGAAGATCTACCATAATTGAACAGCTCTGTCTTTGCCATGTCTTTCTTCTGGCTATTGAAGTTGGCTAAGAGCATTGTAGTGGAGATGTTTCGACTCAAACTAGACCTTTTTACATAATATGCCAACAATTAATCTTCTATTTGCGTGTAGAATATTAAAATGGAGCACTGGAATTTTTCTTAATCCTTTATGGACTGAATAAATAGTTAATGCAAAGCGTTATGTTGCTCATTCAGTCTGGACTCAAATGGTCAAATAAATAGGAATATTTTTATTATTTGAAATCATTAAATATGTGTTTAGGTCTACACTATCTAAATATCATCCACAACACACAAAGATAATCAATCCATTTACCTTGATACGCAATGTCCATTGTGTCTCACACATTGATGATGTTTTTGTGTATGCTGACCTTAGAATATGTTTTATTAGACAATTTTTAGTGTGTAAGCTCCTGAAGTAATTCAACAAAACTCAAATGGTATTGTTTTATAATTATTATTTATTATTAGATTTTTTCTAGATTTACAGTGTTTGCAAAAGCTTTGTATTAAATGTATATCAAATTATATAATTTTAAAGACACGATTTTGAATGGTCTTTTTGTTGTTGTTGGCGTGGTTAAAAGTGTATCTGGGTGGCAAGGCTATCCCAGGACACTTTAGGTGACCCTCTAGCCTGTTGATAGCTATGTAGCTGAGTAAGGTATTT
The DNA here is from genome assembly GCA_023333645.1 of Sceloporus occidentalis. Taxonomy (NCBI): domain Eukaryota; kingdom Metazoa; phylum Chordata; class Lepidosauria; order Squamata; family Phrynosomatidae; genus Sceloporus; species Sceloporus occidentalis. Next base: position 3,106,339 of record JALMGF010000109.1, read on the forward strand.
AGACAAACAACAACAACAATTATATTTTTAAATCCCTTTTGTTTTATTTTTCATTTTTCATTGAATGTCAGAAGGTAGGGGAGGACTGGTACCTTTTGTCCCAGCTAACACCCCTCCCCCGACAACATGCACACTGTCTATACTAACACACATACATACACACTCATGCTACAAACACACATACACTAACAAACACTTGAACACACATTTACTCGTGTGAACACACAAACATTTATACATATACACTCCTTCTAACAAACATACAGTTATACAATTATGCTAATATATTCACACATGCAAACACACTCACACAAAATACTCATGCTGACACATACTCACATACATACTCATGCTAATATACACACTCATACTAATACACACGCACTTACACATACATACTCATGCTAACACACACTCTTAACACAATGGTACACATACACAGTCATGCTCACACATGCATACATACTAACTCTAACTTTATTGCATTTTACAAAAGGGACTGTTGATGTTCATGGAAGGTCTTACATGTTATTTGTTGTATTACGAGATATTTGATGCGAAATTACAGTGAAACTAACCTATGGCTAATAGTTACCCTCAACGCACAATATTTCATTTGATATTCCATACATATTCCCGAAAAACACAACTAATCGGATGTGCCAGACTTTAAAAGCCAGCGTATTGTTCATAGGTTTTAGTGTGTTTCTAAAATCTTATTAGGATGAATACCTTTTCACAATTTGTTCTTTAAAGCACCCCATCCAGGACTATCTGTGAAATTGTTATCTTATAATGGCGTGACCCTTCCTTCTACCTGCTCGGTATGTGTTCCTTGATGTTGCTGCTAGTCCCTCCATTTCTCGTAATGTCTGACCTAAACGCCTTTCCTCTTCTGTTTACCACCTGCCTTCAAATCTAATTTAAAGGCTTACTGCTTCCAAGGACTGTTAAACATGTTCCCAATAACGATTTAGGTCCTCCCTTTTTTCCCACAGGCATTTCATGTACAGACTGAAGACATTCATAAAAAGTTATTGTCTCCTTATTACCACAGAAGCCATTGTTGATTAAATATTGGACCTGATCTCTAACAAAAAATATATTGTATACCTGCCAGCTGTGTGACGTTTAAGATATTTATTTCTTAAATGTTAAAGTAAAGACAAATCGTCACAATTATAGTCTTATTATAAACTCTCTTTTTTATAATACGTGGCTTGACTGACTTCTCTGTTAAGATTAAGGACCCTATCTCATAATTCTATGCATACCTGGGAGCTTCCCAGGGTAGCTCTCCATTTTTGGTGGGAGTGGCTTATTGAGGGACAAGCAATATCTATACAGGCCTCAAAGTAAGAGGGGACTCCCCACTGCTCTTACTGTGGTTAGCCATGCCTTATATTAGGTAACCACAAGTTATCAGGGGGTAGGAGGGGGAATGGGCAGGGACGGGGTGTGACCAAAAGCATTCTACTCTCCCTGGGGGGGGGGGAAAGGGGAGAGGTTACCGGGAGATCCCGGAAAGCAGTGCCTCACCTGGAGACTCTAGGTTAAACAAGAAAAGTTTGCAGGTATGATGCTATGACAACTGTCCACCCATGCCTTGGCAATGGACAATGCATCCACAGTAATGCCTCAGGCATGAATAGACAACTTAAGGCCTCCTACAGAATAATCAGGCCACTTAACCAAGTCCGGTTGCAGGACGTGTTCATTTGGCTTTTTGTCCCTAGGACTCCCTGTAAAAATAAGACCATAAAAGTTTCTATAGACCTGTCCCTATGGGTCCTCCAAATCAATTAGCCTCCTCTCTGCCAATTAGCATTAGGTGTGTTTGCTGAATTGATTTCGAATACGATTTTTAAATGTTCTTAGGGGCTGTCCAAAAAGTAGTTCTAGATGTAGACCTCATAGTACCAAGAATGATGCCAACTAAGCTCCAGCACAAGGTCTTTGTGTATGATTAATATGACTCGCATTTATATTTCTGACATTTTCTTGGCATAAGTTTTCTATATAGAAGAGTCTTACTTTATAATGGAGAAATTAACTTAAAAAACATTTCTTTTGCTCCTGGTTGGGAAGGTTACAACAGTGCACGCTGTTTAGCTTTGCTCATTCTACGTTGCGTTGGCTTCGGAAACATTTGCATGGCGGAGGAATAAACATCTACACAAAAGCTTTATAGTTATTTTGCATGTGATGTGATGTTAATGTTTGAGTGACTCACGGTTCAGTTTATGGGTTCAAAATAAAGAAAAAATAAACAGCATTGCGCGGTCTTTGCTTGCATGAAGTTACAGATCTGTGTATTTTAAGTGTTATAAAACATTAACTAAAAACACAGCTGTTTTAAACTTTAAATTCAGCTTTCTATAGGTTTTTTTTTAGCAACTGTTGGTACAACTTTATAAATACATTATGTTTATATTTTTGTCTAATTGTAAATCACTGTTTGAGTACTAAATGATAACTCTTTGAATTATTGTCTAAACATTGGTATTCAGCTGAAGGTCCATGGGTTTGTGGTAGACCTCCGTGCTTTTGTGTGGCCCCCCCATGCCTGAAAAACCCATAGGTGTCCGTCCCTTCGTTTTGCTCTTTGTAATGTTACATGAGCATCCATATTTAAGCAGGTTGGATGATCCTGATTCTTTATTTCATTCCATCGTGAGTCAATTAAGATCGGTAAATATTTTACCTCTTTTGTGTCTTGCCAAAAGGTACCTTTAGGGCTTTTGCATGGCCTCAAGGAGATATCATGCAGAATGAATACATTTTATTTCCCTGGGTCTTTACCTTTATTTATTGTAAAACTTTACTTTAAGAATGAGATCATGTGACTATTCTGAGTATGTATTCCTATTTTATTTTTTTGTTTATTTTGCTAAATTCACTCTTACTGGAAGTGGGACACTTATTCCACAAATAGGTATAGAGAAAATATGCTTTCAGGCAGAGATAGAGGCATTCGACATAATACATGCTAATTGTAGCTTTGCAAGTTAAAGGTGGGTTGGTAAATGCTAAAAACATATCGTTAGTTGTCAAAAGTCTTGTTTTACATAAAACTAAAAAAAGTTACCTTTCTGAAAACATTATCCTCCAAATCCATGAAACACGTCTCAAAAATGAAAAGTCTCTTCAGTGAGTGGTGATTTTCTTCTTTTTCATGGAGTTTGACCAGATCAACGCCAATGCTTGGCCAAACAAATTGCAATTAGCGCCAGGATTCTTAGTTACCAGTTCTTGTTCAGTTCAAAACTGAGAATATTTCCATAAACTCAGCCACGCGGTATCTAGCAAAATTCAAACAGATAAAAATCGTGTAACTGCATTGTAGTGTTCCAACATGTGTGTTTTATCATCTAATTACAAGTTTTACCGGAGGCAAAGTTGCTTTACTTCTAAAGCATCTTGAACTGTGGAGATTTAATGCAGTCAAATGCTGTCCGTGGCTTCGGTTTGAGGTTTCCGAGATATCGTTCTTTGTATGTTGTGTATTTCAAAGGAACGGAATATCAGTGTTACAAGAGTATCAAGTACAAAAAGTCTTTTTTAGTCTGCACATGACAATGAAAAGACCTCAAAACTGTCAGCGGAGATAACAGTTACTAAAGCGTTTCTGGGGCTGTTTGAAAATATAGTGCATGAGACTGGTAACAGTTTCATCTGCTGTCCATGGCTACCTTCTGGGACAAGCCCACCCAAACAGCCTGATAATATATCATCAATAATAACACCAAATGCCTACTTTAAATGTTTTTTTTTTATAATATATGAAACGTCCAGTTTTGAAATACATAAATTGAAGAATAACAACCTGTGTATCCACAAAAATAATACTTTAGTTACATAGATTTGGATAATGAGTCTTCTTGGGAAATCTTCGGCATGTAAAATACATGGTCGCTATAGAGGACGACGTCAACAGTGATCTCTGTATATATCGTGAGGAATGATGTTCATGTTAAAACCATAACCAGTTTGTTAAAGAACATATATTTTCAGCACATGACATCAAAACTCATAAGCCGTTTAGCTTCTCCAACATGTCGTCTCTTTGTTAATGGCACTTGTCGTCATGAAAATTGTATTCATGTATTCACATGTAAATAATAATGCTGAAAACAACATGATGTCATAACTACCCAAAAGGCCTGTACTGGCCATCTGGCACGTGGGGCAAAAGCCCAGTTGGACATTGCCTGTCATCGCTCCATACATACCCGATCTGCCACTCCAGCATCAGATCAGTTGCTGTTCTTTGTGGCCACTGTGGACATGCCTGCTCGTACACGGACGTATTTAGGCGTCCGCTGGCCTTAAAGTGCCAGGGGCGACATAGTATAACAAAAACATTTATACTTTAATTCTTGAGAAATGAATCTAAAATCTGATGTAATCCACAATTACATAAATTTTTCCCCGTTCTTGGCTACCTTAAAGAACACAACCATGTGCCAGCTGCAAGTGCCTATGATGCCTCAAGACATTCTTGATGGCTTTTAATTTGGAACACATAAACATATCCAAAAATTAACAGCCAATTATATCCATAAAAATCCATTTGTTGTCCATAGAGGGCTTTTGGAATACCCTGAAAAATATGAGAAAGTTGGCAGATATGGTTTTGTGGCCAAATGGGTCTGATCTGCTTTGATGGAGTAGTAAACAGTCCATACAATATTTATGGGCAGAAACACATCTCTGTGATGTTTTCTATTAAAAAATTATCAGTTTTACCATTTATTTATGTACCATTGTGTCTCCCTACGACTTCTCACTCTAGGTAAACGTAATATTTTTTTTTGTGTTATTCCCTTCCTGCTCAGAACTCACATGTGATAAAAACTCATCTTGGACCGATACCATTGGAAACTGTTCCCTTAAAGGCATTCTTACTCTCAGAAATGAAAAATGATTATGTATACCAGAAGATGACATACGGTGAAGCATGTTCCCAGCTCCCCGTGGGGTAAATATCCCTTTGCGGTGCATCACAGCTTCAGATATTCAAGATGGGTTTTAAAGCACCGTACTATTCTTAACCGGCAGTACGAAGAGATGGGAAGAACGCTTAATTCTTAGACAGAATATGAAGATATTTATATAAATGTATAAAAACATTCGCCTTTGTGACCCATTTTTAAAAAATATGCAGTGTTTTCTCATTGTAACTCATGTAACTAAGTAAAGCATGGCGGGACTGGCCATAGTTAGAGGGCCCTGGCACTTTAAGGTACGCAACTGCCAAATGAGGTACGTGTGGCTGCCGGCTGGATATGCGCAATCACATGTTACACTTTTATATTCACGCCGTACACTGCCAGGCGTATCACGCCTCACAATGCGAACCCTGATATAATCGGTAAGTGTGTAGCCCTACCCGCACCTGTCCAGTGTGCCGGATGCCCAGTCCAGGCCTGGATTAAGGTGTTCATTTATAAACTAGTTTTATGCTGTTTCCATGGACACTATAGTTGCCTAAACTGCTAAGAAGGAGTTAATAACTATTTTTGCCAAACCCGTCCAAAACCGTACACTTCTCACCAGAACCAAAGTATCCCACTTTGGCCATTTAAAATATTGTACGTTTTCCATAGTTAGCCATGAGTTACATATATTATTTAGAATAAATATTCACATACCTGGGAACTTTCTAAATGAGCGGACCCTGAAACTCTTAAAGTATTAACCCTTTATTAGTCCATTGTGAAGTTTCTATATAGTGGCTCGCCAAATGTGTTCCTCAGTTGACTCTAACAGCCGTCCCAATGGAAACCTTGACTTGTCATTATTTAAGGACACACTTAATTGAGTGACCTGCGTTTAAGCAGGAATATCAACCAAACCATACTGGTAGCAATAGCACCAATTGGGAGTCTTATATATGGTCATAGGCGAGTAGAATAGGAAGGCGACAGCTCCAGACCCTGTGTGACCCTGAAAATCTGCCCCTTCACCTTGAGACTTGGGCAAAAACAAGGTCCCAGAGTTCCCAGGGATGGTTATTTGTTTTGATACAAGACCAAGTTTAAACAAAGGGGGGGTTTCACTTTATTAAGTGGAATTTCTTTTCCTTTTTAAAATGCATTTATAAGTATATTGTAACGTCATAAGAGAAGGGTCCTCTTCTCCTTCTGTACCAGTATTTCT